>OZ010576.1:46208778-46213778 GCA_963932145.1 Acanthosepion lycidas
GGGGAAACTTGCAAAAATTTAAGAAAACGCATCTATAAATCCAAAAAGGATCTTATACATTACAATTTATGAAATACATTACTCATACACAGAAGTTCAACCAAAATGTTTATATTACGATATGTATGGATCTAATATATATGCATGTACGTATGCAGATATATACACATATATGAAATATATACATCTATAACTATGTGGGTGTGTGTATATGTGTGTATGCATCCACGCATGCGCGTACTCTTCTGTTTGTTGGTGGGTATATATTTTCCGTGTCCGACCAACTTCCAAAAAACTGACCAAATAATTTTATTTATTGATTTTTAGTCATAATGTCTTCTTGGAGATAATGATAAATTTCTCAGCACTATACCCGAGTGTAGATAGACGGATAGAAAGATATGGACTGAGATAGATAGATAGATAGATAGATAGATAGATAGATAGATAGATAGTGGGGAGATAATTTACACTCGGTTCATTTCACAAAGGCTACGGCTCACAGAATTCCATAGTTATGACGTTACGTATGATAGTCGAAATCCCTAAATTAAAGAGAAGTATTCCATCTATCAATACACACACACACACACACACACACACATATATATATATATATATATATATATATATATATATATATATATATAGGTAGAGATTTTGATTTTATATTAACGATAATATTGTTTTAAAAGCTTTATGCTTTATTTCCCCCTGTTCTCTTTTGTTTATTTTTAATAGATTGATTGATTTCTCTGTTTAACGGCATGTCAACTGTTATTTTTTATTTGCATCATATATATATATATATATATATATATATATATATATATATATAGTTTTTATTAACACTTATATAATTATAAATAAAAATAATTTTCAAAATATTTTCCTATTCAAATAAACTTTTTGTTGAATAAATAGATTATTTAATGAAATATTTATATACAATTTGGCATCCCCAAATTAAAGGAATATATATATATATATATATATATATATATATAGATAGATAGATAGATAGATAGATAGATAGATAGATAGATACATACATACATACATACATACATACATACATACATACATATGAAAGAGAAAGTTAAAAGAGAATAGAGATGGAGAGTTACAGATTCGATTTTCTACCGTTTCAGGATGTTTTTAAATTTAATCAATCTTTTTATGTCCGTTTACCTTGATATTTTCGATTAACGCTTCTGAAAGCTACACATTAAAACACTTGCAGTATTTTCGTGTAACTTTTATTTCTACAATTAAATATTGACAACCTGAAACTAATTGATATAAAAAAAAACTTTGAGTAAAATTCTAAAACAATAATGTCCTCCCAAATATCCCAAATTTTCGTGGAATTTAAGCTACCACGAAAATGCCATCAGTTTTCAGAAATATGAACGCATTAGCAATTTTTGTTTCCTGTGTTTTTAAAAATTCTTATATTTTTTATTCAAATTACATTTTGATAGATAGATAGATAGATAGATAGATAGATAGATAGATAGATAGAAACCAACTGAAGTAGACAAATAGCTCTATCTTTTCATTTGTTTATTTATTGAAATTCAAGTATTACTTGGCAGACATTTTGAAAACCTTTCGAAATTACACCAATTAAAAAGTAAGAGATACTACTTTCTATAAATATTTTATTTTTTTATGGAAACTTTCGCGCTTTAATTTTACTGAACTTTTTGGTAGAACTTCATAGATAGATAGATAGATAGATAGATAGATAGATAGATAGATAGATAGATAGATAGATAGATATGAACAGACTGAGATAGATAGATAGATAGATAGATAGATAGCTAGATATGAAAAGACTGAAATAGATAGATAGATAGATAGATAGATAGATAGATAGATAGATAGATAGATATGAACAGACTGAAATAGATAGATAGATAGATAGATAGATAGATAGATAGATAGATATGAACAGACTGAAATAGATAGATAGATAGATAGATAGATAGATAGATAGATAGATATCATGAACAGACTGAGATAGATAGATAGATAGATAGATAGATAGATAGATAGATAGATAGATAGATAGATATTGATTCCTATACAGGGTGCGATGGGTAAATTGTCGCCATTTCGTATATTTAATTTCTCACAGGCGCATTTTTTTTTTATCGACTTTACATTATAGTAGGATCAGTTGGGCACCGTCTGTGAGAAAAAAAGCACCATGTTGCAATTCACTTTGCCGGAAATGTGAAAACGGCATGCTCTACTTCTTGGCATTCGCGCCGGCAATTCCAATACCAAGATTTCAAAATATTTGGGTGTCAATCTGAGGACAATGCAGAGGATTCGGAAAGAGTTGGATGGGACGACGTTATGCTCCCATTCCTTTTCACACAGAGCTTCTGGCTCAACTTTGGGGTCTACATCAAGTGCCTTGAGCAGATAGTGCTGCCATGTGTCAAGACGGTGGTTGTTGGAAGACACTATATCTGGCAAAATGACTTTGCCCCATGCCACATATGTAGAAGAACCCAGTCATGGTTGTCAGACAATTTCTGCGACCACATCACCCCTTACATCTCGCCATCTAACTCCCCAAACTGCAACCCCCTTGATTATTATGTGTGGGATGCAGTTGAGCGAGAAACAAACAAAACTCCAAACAAAGATGAACTGAAGACAAGGATCACGACAGCATTCACCATGTTAAACAAGGAGACCGTCTAGAAGAGTTGCAGGAGGTTCCAAAGTCGTCTGGAGCCCGTGGTTGACGCCAATGACGATTTTATTGAAGGGATTTAATTCTTTAGTATTTCAAGATATTTTTGTGTAATTCTGGTATATATATTTGTTAAAGTGAGATGTCAGTATTATTTTCATATTTTAGACGATTTTTAGACGACAATTTTTCCATCGCAAACTGTATGTGATGGAGGGAACTTGAGATAATGTACGTTTATTTTTTACTTAATTCTAGAAGAAAGGTTTATCTATTTAATTACTCATTCGGACAGATATTTTGAAATATTTTAATATAAAGTAATTCTGCAAAATTTTTATTTAAAACTGTTTTTTGTTTTTATCCAGGAAATCCCGGCGTATATTTATTAAAACGTTAACCTTGAAAAATTCCCACCTGTATGAATATTCCATACTGCATTTGTATTTGTTATTAGGTTGGTGCAATAATAATGACGTAATAATGTCGTTTTTGACATTAAAAAATACGTCAAAAAAACGACATTATTACGTCATTATTTTTGCACCAACCTAATATGAAGGGGTACGAATCTTATAATTGTCTCAGGTATACTTCAGAGGTCATAACAAAATCACAAGGATCTTGAAAATTTATTAATTTAAAATATTCCTTTTTACAGGCTTTATTTTTTAAATGGAAGACCATTCCAAATTTACAAAATTGACTGGTAGAAAGCAATCTAAAAACAACAATGGAAAAGAGAGATAAAATGTAAACGAAATTGCCCCAGTTTGTTCAACTACGGAAACTGAGCATTGCAGCCAAATATTCTAAAACGCTGCCAATAAGAAAGGGGAAAATGAAAAATACCTAACAACAAATCGAATATAGAATCAAAATTTATAATTGATTGTTTCCTGGTCGAGATCGGCTGTAGGGGGTTCGCCGGACAGTCAATGATGCGATCCCTTACTAGCCTAGGGATAACTGGACAAAAAAGAAAGCGGTCGATTCAAATTTACATACAGCTTCTAACAACGCCTTGAATTCGCCTTGAAGAGACGTATTCAACCAGAAATCAAAAATTGCTTTTTGTCACTACAAATTATTCATTATATCATATTCTACTTAATGCGATCTCTTTCCCTGCACTAATTTAGCTAAAAAGGGAACGAAAAAAAAAACTACGGAGTAAAGATAAAAAATTTTACGTACACACCCACGTCCCAAAATCTGATCAAATCTCCAAACAATAGAATTTTATTGTTAGGAATTGTTTTAAATTCTTGTACTTGTTTGATTTTTGTATCTCTGATTTGTGATTTGCATTTTGGGCTGACCAGTTTGCTGACAACTATGCATTCTGACTTCTTCCATTTCATTTTTAGCCCTTTCTTCTCATATTCTGTATGAGCTTTTGTAGTTTTCTTCCCGTATCTGCTATGAACATTGTATCATCTCCATATCTTATTGTGTTAAGGTTGTGGCCGCCAGTAATGAATCCTGGTAGGACATCTAATTCTCTCAGAATTACCTCGCTCTGTAGGTTCATTAATCCGGTGAGAAGACACATCCTTGTTTTATTAGGTTGGTGCAAAAATAATGACATAATAATGTCGTTTTTTGACGTTAAAAAATACGTCAAAAAAACGACATTATTACGTCATTATTTTTGCACCAACCTAATACATTCATTTCTATTTTTGTACATCTGCTGAGCTCATTTTCTCGGTGTATGTAGGCTGTTTGCTGCCAATATAAGTTCTGGATTATTTTAATATGTTTTCCAAATATTTCAAGGTTTCTAAGCAATTATAATAGACTTTTGTGGTGTATTTTATCGAACGCCTTTGCGTAATCTATAAAGCACAGGTACAATTCCTTCTATATTTGTATTGCTCTTTCTGATAAGTTTTCTGTTCAGACCAGTCATTACATGGGGTAAGGCAAAGTAAAAGTATGGCTTCTGTTTGAAAAAACGTTGATGTGAAGAGCATCTACAGTGTTCATATTTTCTTTACACTGATAATGCTCATCTGAGTAAATAAACAGTTCCATACAGTGCAAATCTTTTGCATTTGTCGTTTAACTGGTATTTAGCTAATGTATTGTGTAACTTTTTAATCACACCGAGGACTTCAAATGTTATAAGTAAAACAAGAGTCTTAAGGTGTGACAATTTTTACATTTTAAGACAATTATACATTATTTCCATTATTCGGACTATTGTCCTCATCTTTGTCGCCATATTTATTACAACATTTCGGCCGTTCTACGCTCCGGCCTTCTTCATGTGGTTGGAATG
>OZ010576.1:46216278-46228778 GCA_963932145.1 Acanthosepion lycidas
TAATCATCGTGTCGACAGATATGGAACGATTGATATAGTTGTAGCCTGGATCTCCATTACGTAGATCTCCCGAGCATAACATCGTGATGTTACTTGTTTTTCAGATTTTGCCACAGATATCAAGATATGCTAATGTTACAATGCATTTTGGTAATGAGGGAGGTGTCGCCTGGAATATTATTATTCTCATCGATTTCCAGCCAGATGTTAGTAGAAAACAAAAAAACTATCCCGGAAAACATAGAAATAACATAGATAATAAGTTTTAGATAGATAGATAGATAGATAGATAGATAGATAGATAGATAGATAAGAAAGGACGAAAACTAATTAGCAGGTAAGTATTAACAAATTTAGATAGATATGAGGAAAATGAAATACATGTTGATATGATTATAATTCTCGGTCTTTTTGCTGGAATTAATAGACTTTTTTCTTCGGGTACTCTTATTTCAGGATAATCAACTAAACTATGCTATGATCATTATATAGTTATCGATATATCTGAAAACTATTTTAACAAATGTATTCCCAAAATCCTAGCGCAATAAAAAGAAACATCTTAGAATTGTTTTTTACGACTTATCAACCTTTTCGTAGGTTATTTAAAGACATAAAATATATTTTTAAATTGTAAGAATTTTTGGGGAATATTAATGATTTACTGATATAATTCCTACTAATTAACCCATAGCTGGGAGGAGAGACAGATTCATACCTTTCCCAATGTATATCCGCGTAAGTGAATATAACGAACCCAATTGGAATTAGAACTCAGCTTTCCAGTTCCAAGCTCTTATCCATTACACCACCCGAACACCCAAGTTTACAACACCTGGTATTTGCAAGCGATGAATCATCTTAGAGAGTAGTAAAGTGTGGAAGTGAGCAAAGATATGTTCTTTGGCCCCGGCTGTTGGCTGTCTTTACAGGGTTAAAACTGTGATGCGAAGAACAGGGGGTATAAAGAACATAGGCAGAGCGAGAAATATGCCAACATGTGTTGCTCAGTTGGCAAAGGTCCGTATCCAAAAGACCGACTTAAACGAGGCTATCACAGTCACGCTCCAGCGAACGCCGCTTTATCGAAAGAAAATCCCAAATGTTTTGTTTACTACCAACACAGTTCTTGTCGTCCTTCTGTCCCTTAGCCGCTACCTCCACCCAAGCTGAGCCACCCTGGGGCTCCATCACACCCATTCCACTTCATTCAGCGCATCTCTCATTTCAAGATTCAGGAAATCTGCAAATCTCATTATCTGAGAATGTCTACGTCAACGGCAATGGAGCAACTGTTAATCTCAACTGGTTTTATACAGCTACTGACGGATGCTGACCAAAGATGCTAAGAAATGGGGCCAATTTGTCATTCGATCCGCTGAAGACGTTGGTTATTTTTAACCAGATACTTCGTGTTCGAGCCGAAGTCGGGAATAAAAATGCAGACTAAAGATACTTAGAATGAGAAAGATATCGTTGAAATGTTAAAAACACATCATGAGGGAAAAGGGCTTGGAGAATTTGACACTCTCAGGTTTCAATGGCAAGAACAGAGGCAGACAGCGAGTAACTTGTCTAAAAAGTTTGTGTAAACTGATGGCAGATTAGAGCGTAGGTAAGATAGCCGAGTTCGAATTCCAGGCGAATGCATTACATTCACTTAAATGCTAATACCCTTCGCTATGGGTTCATAGGAGAACAGACCGGGTTCTATAGCTTTGGATGGAAACTGGTCTACCGCAGAAAAAATGGCAACCTAATGCGGGAAAAAATCTGCCTAGTCAGTCATGTATCGAAAGATACATGATTGCCTAAGTGTGTATCACGCATTGCACCTAACTGAAGATAGAAAAATCATTGCTTAGAGCTACAAAGAACAGGAAGTTATGGGGAGGCATGATCACTCACATCTTTGTGGGAAGCACAGCACAAAGAAGAAGAAGAATGGTCGTGAAAATTAGTTATGGACCGATCTGTAACATAACGTTAAATTTGTTTTTTCAGGCTAAAGTTTAAGAAAACAAGAATGCTGTGTGAGTTACTGCTCAGTAAATTTAACAAAAAGACCTGTTGTTAATAGAAATATTTTTGCAAAGCTAATGTAAATATTCAGTTTTTGATAGATACTTGTAAGAAAATTTACTAACTAGTTATGTCGCCCGTCGCAATTTTGTTGAGTTTGATTTTTTAAGGTTTTCCACGTTTTTGTCATTGGAAGATTAGTAAACATCAATAAATCGAACATCGTACTTCTTTATGTGCTGTGTCCAATCAGGACGTAAGCGATGATGGTTCTCCACAGCCTCCTGCCACTTGTAGCTCTTAATATACTTTATCTTTCTGTTATTCCTCCTAAGCCGTGTTCCATAATCCATTTACTCAAGCTCACTAAGTGTTATGCGTTGTTTTCCTTTAACCCTCTTGTTATCTGCCTCGTGAGTATCAGATTTTCCAAGTTCTCTTTCCTTATTGTCTGTTTCTTCCTGATGTGAAGTATTTACATTTTTTTTTTCAATTTCCTTCAAAAATTCGTCATTACTCATATGTTCGATCCACTTTATCCTCTATAGAACATTTCTGTTGTTTCAAGTCTACTCATCGTCTCTGAGTAGATCGTCCAATATTTACTGCCATACAAGAGGACAATTGCCTAGCAGTTTAGTACTCTTTTCCTTTTTTCTCGTACTCTTTTGCTTTTTTCTAGTACTCTTTTTCCTTTTTTCTAGTACTCTTTTCCTTTTTTCTCGTACTCTTCTTAGCTTTTGGAATGCTTCCTTGGCTATCCAAATACGCCTTCGAATTGTATTGTCACACTTTCCGTCTTCTGTTAAAACACTTCTCAGATAGTTAAATTTCCGCACTTGTTTGATTTTGGTGTCTCCTATTTGCAATTTGCACTTTGGGCTCATCTTTTTGCAAACAAACATGCGTGCTATTTTCTTACAGTTGATGATTAATCCTTTCTTCTCGCTTTCCTTCGCTACAATTTGTAGGAGTGTTGCTTTCTTTCTGTGTCTGCTATCAACACTGCGTCATTTGCATACCTTATATCGTTAAGATTGTGGCCGCCAATGGCAAATAGGTAAGACCTCTAGTTCTCTCAGAATCGCCTAAGCTGTATAGCGTGAATAAGTCCAGTGAGAAGTCACAACTTTGTATTACACCACTATCTATTTTTATGTATCTTCTGAATTTATTTTCTATCCGCCTGCAGGCGGTTTGCTGTCCGTAAAGTTTCTCGATTATTCTAATATCCTTCCCAAATATATCAAGATAGCAGCTCTTACTTACTTAGACAAAAATTGTTTTGTATATGCCCAGCGAATTAGACATGCTTCTAAAATTGAGACATTGTGTTTCCAAAAAATCCACAACAAATAAAAGGGAAAATAGATAGAAATCAAAGAAACAGCTTGTCAATAAATTTGTGCTTATTTTTTATTTTATATTTTATTTATTTATTTATTTGTAAATTTGTTAATAGCATAAAGACTGGTTAAAACAGGGGAGATAATTATGATATAAAATAAATTCTTGTAATAAGAATAAATCACTGAGGCTTTGAAATCGGTTATTTTCTCTTTGACAAATCAAATTTGTTCGTAAGATTATTAATGAAGTCATTTACAGGAGCAATCAAAAATGTTAGGAAGACGTCTTTCTGCCGTGAAGTGAGTCTCTTCCCTTTAAGAAAGCCCTCAAACATCTTACTTTTTTTTCTTCTTTATCTTTCTTTAATAATTTCACCCACAAAAAATCGGAAATGCCACTAATACACAGGGGGTTCCGGGGAGTGAAAGTGAGAGAAAACGCTGAGGATTTAGGTAATGACAAAAGATGAACGGGATTCAAGAAGACAGAATATGGCGACTGATGTGTTTCAATTTTTGAAAATTGTAGTCTCAAGAAAACAAGTAAACGACGAGTAGTGCAAGAAAAGAAACTGTTGGAGTAGAAGTGGCGGTTGCATTTTGCTATTTCAACAGTAAACGGGTGGGACCTACATGCCAATCTATTAGCACGAGACGCCAGGGCAAAAGCTCGTCAAAGCAGTTGCCATGAAAATATTTGGATAAAAGAAAGAGGGAAACCACGTCACGCCCCGTCGGTAAGAAAATAACTGCCAAGTCAGGATCGATTACATTACAGATCCTTCTTTGCATTTTGTCAAGTCGGTGGATAAAAGTATTGGTTGATTGATCCAGAAGTGACTTGACACAAAGAGTTGTGAGTTCAATCCCTGGCTACAGCAGAGAGAACAAAAACTTAGAAAGTTGTCTTATCAAGGGAATTAACTAAAATTGAAATATCCAAAGACATAACACGCGAAATTAGAACAATCTATCCCCGTGGACTAAATAAAGACTTCGGTCCGAAATTCCAAATATCACCTGAAGAAGTTCGGAGCGTACAACGGCCGAAACGTTGGGAATATGGCAACAACAGTCCAAACAATATAGTGTAAATAGTTACAATAGTTCGTCACAGAAATATAGACTGATGTTTATTAGAACTGAGGTCATGTTCTTAAATCATCTCCTCAAATTTAGACTCTCATATCGATGTCAAGAATAGCGTCCATCTCGTTCAGAAATGTCCAAACTATCAGATATATACAACCGGATTCAAGGATTAAAATTAGCTCTAAATGAATGAATCCTCGAGATCTTAAATAAGATAACCCTTCATCAGATCCTCTAGACACGCGATACAGAAACCTAAGCAAAATCTTTACCAAGTAACAAAAACCACATCGTTTGAAGACTTCCAACAGCAGCAACAAGTAAAAAGGATAGCACTTATTCCTAAAAAGAAAAATAGGTATATAATCAAAATGTTGAGTTCTCACACTATTTTCAGTAAAAGATTTAGAAAAAAGACTCCTATAAATACTAGAAAGAGTGATAACAGTGGACCTGAGAAACCTATTTTCTTGAAAAATTGTTTTAAGAAAAAAATTTTATAAATTTCAATCAATAGTAATCAATGAATGGGGAATGCTTCTTTATAAGGAAATAGCTTATATGAGGTTCCAGATTAGCGATGAGGAGGAGAGATACTAGAAAAGGGCGATAACTGCTACTAGACTTGAAAAATTTATATCCTGGAAAAATTGTTTTAAGAGAAAGATTTTTAGAATATTCAACCGAAAGTCACGTTAAATTTTCGGTTAATGAATGTCGATAGTTTCTTGTACTACAAGTATATCACAAATGCACATTTAAATACACTAAAATAATTAGATATTTGAGACAGAGAACTGAGGCTTATTTCCGTATAACTTGTACGAGTAACAAATTCGGCCATTTCTAAACACAGACAGAATTATGTTTTTTTCTCTTAGAAAAGAATCGACTATTAACAGAAAGAATTAAGTTATGTTTATTATATGTTTTCAAGCCTTTCAAAAGCTACAAATAAAAAGATTAGCAAAACAAAACAAAGAAAGACATAAAATAGCGGATCGAGAAGAAATACACACTTTTCCTTGGTCAGATCTCGGTATTTTCGTTCTGAAAGAGTTATGGTTAATGAGCCTGTTCTATAAATATTTGCATGATTGAGGGAGGGCGTATGAAAGAGATGAAAGTGAAGTTTAGATAACAGTGCTGACACATTCCTAAATATATTTAAACATCGCAATATAATGATATCGTTTTATAAAAACATCGACACATATGGATGCACACAGACATACACAAACATTAATATGTATCACAGGATATAAATACACACACACACACACTCATATATATATATATATATATATATATATATATATATATATATATATATATATAGTTTTATATGATCAGTAAACTTTTAAAATTAAAAAAAGGAAGTATGAGTATATATATATATATATATATATGCACACAAATATATATATATGCACACAAATATATATATATATATGCACAAAATATATATATATATATTGCATACACATATATATGTGTGCATATATATATACGCACACAAATATATATATATATATGTTTTCATTTTTCCAAACATTATGATTAAAAGTTTACTGATCATATGAAACGATAAATTTATATATATATATATATATATATATATATATATATATATATATATATATATATATATATATATATGACCCCCTTGAAAATGGCTAAGTTAGTGGCTGAAAGTGCTTGGAACATTTTACAGTATGGACATATTTTGTACTCACTTACTTCCACTAAGCGGAAAAATTCAAGAAGGCTAGAAAAACTATTAATAAATATTAATAAAATTTTCCTTGTTCGTCATATTTAACGAAAGATGTTTAAAAGAAAGTTTGCTGCCCCAATAGTGATTTTCTAAATATAGCTTAGACGCGGCACAAGGCGAAATGTTTGAGGCACTCAATGATTATCGGACTCACTACTCAGTCGTAAATGTTCTAGCTAGACAAGCTTGCTAACCATTACACCACTTCGAGGTGTCTAAATATACATGAACACACGCATATATATATATATATATATAAAGAAGTTATGGATTTTCATTTATTAACCCGACAGATTTTACATCTTAAGGCTTATTGTTATTGAATACCTGTATTTGAATAGACCCTCTGTTTATTTATTAAGCAGTATATTTAATTATTTTAATCTGCCAGTCTCAATATTCAAGAAATCTTCTTAAAGAAAACATGCGCTCTTCGTCAGGAACCTGCGTCCCCCTGGGTAGGGAAAACCGTCATTAGATTCGACCCGCTATAGATCCATTGTCGATGATCATGTAATATTGAATAGTGCCTTTAACTTTGCCTGATCATTCAGGCCGATAAAAGAAAACAAATAAATATATAGTTTAATAAATATATAAATAAAATATATAAATAAATAAAATTAACTATATAATAAAATAAATATATAAATAAAATATATAAATATATAAATAAATAATATATATAAATTTGTAATATAATATATAGTTTAATAAATATATAAATAAAATATACAATAAAATAAAATAAACTATATAATAAAATAAAATAAAGATATAAATAAAATATATAAATAAAAAATATAAACAAAATATATAAATAAATAATATATATAAATTTGTAATATATATTTTAATAAATATGCAAATAACATATATAAATAAATAAAATAAACTACATAATAAAATAAAATAAATATATAAAATAAATTATATAAATAAATAATATATATAAATGTGTAATATGCTCAAATATGGCTATCCACTCAAAATAACGTTTTGGTTCTAATATATATATAAACTTTTGCAAAACTTTTGGTTCCTCTTGATACATTAAGGTCCAGATTTTTTTTATTGGGATCTTATCCTATAATATTGGCGTTTATCCTAAAGGTCTTGGAGATTACGTGGTTTTCCTTAGAACATCTGTTTCTTCAGTTCTCACTACAATGGTTAAATTATATTGAGAACAGGAATTTGTGCTGGCTAGTCTTCCTACAATCGTGCATCTTCATCCACCCGAAACCTTTTTGTTCCATGTGGTGTGTGGCAAGGTGTGGCAAGGTATGGCAAGGAGCACCGTCATATTGAAACAAAATCTCCCGCTTCGTAGTCTGGTAGAATATTAAACCGTAGTAAATTAATATAATTTTCGCTGTTTCGGTTTTCATCAACTTTTAACAAGTTTTTTCTACTATCGCATTTGATACAACCCCACATTATTACGTATCCACCACCAAATTTGACCCTCTTTGTGGTCTGTCTTGTAATGTTTCTTTCTCGAACTGGTTTTCTACATATTCTCTTGCATTAGAATGTAACTCTATTTTGCATTCATTACATAAAATTACTTTTTGCTACTGTCCAGCATGTTAAATGTTCTTTTGACCACTTCAGTCTTCTATTTCGATGTCTTTTGGTTAATAATGTCTTTTTTTCTCTTTTCTTGCTTCTATACACCCGTTCAAGTTGTTTTTTTGTAATATTCTGCATACTGTATCAACTGAAACCTCGCCGTTAAGACTGTATTCAGTCCTCACTTGTCTAACTTTTAATTTTGGTTTTGTTACTGAAAATTAACAATTATATATATATATATATATATATATATATATATATATATATATATATATATATATATTCAAACAGCTTTTGTTAAAGATAACAGGCAGCTTAAGTTTATTATATTTTCTTTAATCCGTTTTTCTTGTTGCCGGATAAGTTTCCGTACTTTGGTATTGAAAATGTGGAGATAGAGTCCACAGTTCATTTTCATCCCTGAGTGAAAGAATGAAAATCTACGAGAAAATGTTGTGGTTATATATCCTATATATAGTTATTGTCTTTATGTTATTTTCAGGGTTACAATCTTCAGTAGAAGTGAATTTTTAAGCATCTAGAAGATTTGATTTTAATACTGCTTTATTAATGGCTTCTAAGTTAACTTATATAATAGATCACAGGCCTTTATTACTATCTGTGAGATTTATGTCTCAATGGATTATATATATTTTTATAGCTAGTGTTACTACTATGGTTTCTGTAGCATGTAGCATGTAGTATTTATGGGATGGAATTGCTATCTCATACGAAGCCAGTTTTGAATTCCTGAGTGCTAGAGTCTAAATGGCAAAGTCTTGAACAAAATCTTGTTTCCGATATCTTTTATTTATTTCACATGAGAAGAATTACGGTGTAAATTCCCAGCGGAGTATACAGTCGCGGTCTCACCAAGTTAGGTGCTGTTGTGTTTTCCAATAGAAAGCAGGTCTTCGATGTTTCGAGTTACTAGCTCCATATCCAACCAGAGTTTTCCCTTCTCCGAAACTGATTACCAATTCTGATTACCAATTCTCAGCTAGAGGGCCAAGTCTACCCTGCTGTTATTGTATAAATGTATAACGGAGAAGAGATAGATTTAAAATGTATTTGTGCAAACAGGAGCACAAGGCAGGAGTTGATGCAGCGGAAAGTGTCCATATAACAATCCCATTTTGTAACCCTCTACCTGGAGTGGCTCTCGGGCTTTGTATTGGTTGAATATTTAGTAAAAAAACAGGGAATTTAATACTCACAGAACATAATGAAACCAAGAGAACAGAAGGAAACATCAAGTATACTTAAAAATCAAGAGATAGGAAGTTGTGGAGAACCATGTTCGACAACGTTCTAAAGAGACAAAGCACATAAAAAATCATTCTACGAAAGAAGAAAACGGAGATAATGCAAGGTGTTTTTTTTTCTAAATACTCATATATTTGAAGTATTTAAATTGAAACATTGGCAGCTCTTACGTTTTCAAGATGTTTTTAACGCTAAGAAACATGATCAACCCGTCTTTCGAAAACAAGAACATATTTATTTTATTCAAGTTTATTAAAATTTACTTCGCTTAAAAAATTACTGGGGTCGATTCGGTACATTTTTCAGAAACACGGTGCGTCGGTACACGGAAAACGGAAATGTAATACCTGAGTTTGAAATCACATATTTTAAAACGGTATGAATCTAACATTACCCGGCACTACTTATAGCTTACTAACATATAGCATTCGCATTAACCATATAAACATGAGACCTATGAGGGTCGTTGGAGCATTACATGCAACCGTAGCAATGACGTTGATTTTGAATTCAGTTTTTCGTCGCCCAAGGCCAGGGAAGATATTCTGTTGTGTCCTGCTATTAACCTTCAGCTTTTTTAAATGTATTTGTGCAAAACCGTACATAAGAGCTCAGGCTCAGCGTTGCTTAACTTTGACAACAGGACGCCAATTTCCCTTCCCTTGTGGATATGGACTAAAATACACGTATATCCATTAAGCATATATCTTTGTTTTTAAATGAAAAATCTCAATAGGGAAGTTATAAAAAAAGATACTTATTTTTTTCGGGATTTTTAATTCTGTTTGAATTTTCTAGCATTTTCAAAGGTCTATGTGCAATGAAGGTGTGAAGTTGACCTAACAGTTAACGTTAAATAGAAATAGGATGTTGTTTTTTGTTTTGTTTTTTACATAGAGTTTAGCGTTTCAATAAAAGAAAAAAGAGATGAAAATAGTGGTTTCTTCAAAATGTAACTTGATCTTCTCAAATATTTTTGAATATTTAAATTGCAATCTTTGTACTCTTGTGTATTAAATACAAGTTCCGGTAAGATTAATTCATTCCATTCAATATCACCCGCACGTCGTCATGTTTATTTTGGACGGCATGCTTATTTTTCAAATAATTTATATCCACAGCACGATTATTCCAGGTGTAAAGTTTTACATGATCAGGTGCTTTATTTTGTAAGTTGAATTGCAGACAGCATTTGTAGTTGGAATAAAAGAATAGTTTTACGAGTTAAAGATCATTATATCTCTAGGAACGGTGGAGTAATGGATAAGCGGCTCGGAGAGTCGAGTTCGAATTCGAGTCCATTACATTCACTTACGTACTAATACTTTTGGGTAAAGGTATAAATCCTCTTCTTCTCCTCCCAGCTATGGATACATAGCAGGACAGACCGGGCAACTGGCCTACCGCAAAAGGAAATGGCAAACTTCCTAATCAGTCATTTATCGAAAGATACATGATCGCCTAAGGGTGTATCACGCATGACACATAATTAACTGATCTCCAGAAAACATAGTCAATTCCTCATTCTCAAATAAGAGCATATTTATTTGAGATAGGCTTATAAAATTTGCTTCTTCTTTTTCCTGTGTGTGTCGTGTCCGTTCAGGACGTGGACGATCGTGGATCGCTATAACTTCATATCCCTTGTAGCTCGTTCGTTGTAACATTTGTCTTTTCGCTATCCCCCTACTCCATATTCTGCCATACATTCGCACAAATGGATAGGGGTTCACAACCTCCTGACATCCCCTTTGCCTTCGGTGTCATATGAGTGTCAAATTCTCCAAGCCCTCATTCTTGATTATGTGTCCAAAAAATTTCATCCGTCTCTTTCTGATTCTGAGTGTCCATTTTATTTAGATTTTACTTAAGACTTTCTCGTTTCTCACATGTTTGGGCCTTGGAATGCTCAACATCCTTCTGTAGAATCTCGTTTCTACTGTCGCCAGTCTTCTTCTGTTCATTTGTGAGGTAATGTTCGGCATACGCTGCCATATAGAGGGACTGATATTGCATAACAGTTCAATACTCTTTTATTTGTTTCTAAAGAATTTTTCCTGTTTTTTAGGACATTGGTAATAATATTTGCTCTACATTTGAAGAAATATTGGGACCAGTTTTGTTCGTCGGTAGAAAACTCGATGTGTTGCTACATCGAAAATGAAACAGAGAGTTTAAACTCAATCGAAACTTTTAAAGTGATCTAAGTGTTTTAATAAATTGAAGAGCTTCACTGAACTGGAGGAGCTGGTCAAAAATTTCCCAAAATATGGGTTTGCTGTTGTAATTTTAATTGATTAATGCTCAGGAACTGATTCGTTTATTATTATTTTTATTTTTATTTTCTTTGATTTCTGGCGTTTACACATTTCTTTCCGGGTCCCGCTCAGGGACCTAAGGTTAGAAATTACATCATGACATTTTCCACTGACAAAAAAAAAAAAAAAAATATTACATAGATAAAGCTCTTCGTAAAGTGTGGGCTCTACTTATCAGAACAATATTTTGTATTTCTTTGAGGCTTGGACTTTTTAATCGATTGATTAACTGATTCGTTTTCTACGGCTTATCAACCCTTTGCATAATATTTAAAGTCAGAAAATACTATTTTAAGTAATTTTTGTAGATAATAATGGCTTTAGTGATACAAGTCATACTAATTAACCCATAGCTGGGGAGAGAAGATGTAGATTCATAGGTATTTGCGCGTAAGGAAATATAATGAACCCAATGGGAATTGGAACTCGACTCTCCGATTAACAATTTCGAGCCATTACTAATTACACCCTCCGCACATCCAAGCTTAAAGTACGTGATTTTCCCAAGTGGTCACCCATCTAAGTACTAACTAGGCTCGACGTTGCTTACAGGAACCGGTGTTTCAACGTGATGCGGCCTTAAGCCCCACTTTTTATTTTAAGTTGTGTGGAGCGTCAACATCTTGATTACGTCCTAATTTTCTCTTCGAGTTAGATGTGCTATTTATTTTAGTTGTTTTTGTTGGTAGCCCTCTGACTGATTTATGTTATTTGGTACAGTTATTTGTGATTCTGTAGCGCCAGTCCACAATGTTTAAAGAAGGATGGTCTTTTTCAAGTCTGGCATGAAAACATTTTTAACTGTTGATCTTAGAAAGCTGACAGTTTGTATATTTCTGAATGGGTTTGGCGCCTTGCACGACGTAGGAATGAAACATTATTATTTAAAATGTATATCTATATATATATATATCATGTAAAAACGTATATTTACTAATGTTAGTCAGCCTGTCGGCTAGGGCTTCAGAATACTCTGACTGCACATCTGCAGAGGGGGGAGACCCCACGCAGAATGACGATAAACTACATCCGGCAGCAAGCACTCTGATCGGTAGGTTTTGAGGAGCATGGAACCACTTCTTAATTGCTTGTGTTCCC
>OZ010576.1:46233778-46258778 GCA_963932145.1 Acanthosepion lycidas
ATATACTAAAAAATTGTCTGTGATCCATGTCCCTGATGACGAATGGTAGGAATTAGGATATTTTTTAAAAAACCTAAACTCTTTTGAAATAGAAACAAATAATTAAATAATGTCTAAATTGAATTCATTTATCTGAAGGTATCCATAATTATGCTATTTAAAAACAAAAATAGCAATTAGATTCACTTCAAAACTTATGATACGACCAGCACAGATTATTAGTTGGTAAATGTTTATTTCGTTTATTAACTTACTAGCTTTCTCTCCCTCATTCCATCTCTCTCTCTCTTTCACTCTCTCTCTTTCTCCGTTTGCCTGCATCTTCTCATTCTCTCTCTTATCCCTTTCCAAACTGCATTGCTCCTCTATGCTTTTATATAAAAATGGATCGTTTTCATATGCGAAAAAAAACAATAACAAATATTTAAGTATTTTCTGTTTTTTTATTTTTATTTTGACAGAGTGACACGAGAGCGTAACATATATTTTTAGTTTACTGTTTGATGTTGTTCATTTTTAAGTTATACAAGGCGTTTTTGTTTGAAATAAATAAAATGTATTCATTACTTATGGTCTTAATTATCGCTCTATTTCAATTAACAGTATATTACTCTATAAATAAACTGTAAAATATTTGTAGTTTTAGTTTTTATTATTCCTCGTGGTGCAATATAGCTTGAATTTCTGAAAACTGAAAATATCGGTAAACCGAAACATAACTCGTCCCAATGATTTCGGATATGGGATTGTGAACCT
This sequence comes from Acanthosepion lycidas, assembly GCA_963932145.1. Taxonomy (NCBI): domain Eukaryota; kingdom Metazoa; phylum Mollusca; class Cephalopoda; order Sepiida; family Sepiidae; genus Acanthosepion; species Acanthosepion lycidas. The sequence goes on from OZ010576.1 coordinate 46,234,535, forward strand.
GTAGTGTATTTAACATATACACGTGTTTGAGTAGACAGTGCTGATATTTTTAGAAGTTGAATTAATGTCTACCAGATTAGAGATAGAAAGATGAATAGAATACATATATATATATATATATATATATATATATATATATATATATATATATATATACATATATATATATATATATATTCATTTTTTAAAGATATATTTTTTCTTCATCTGGTTTTCTTACAGTTTTTCTTTAGCTTTCTTACTTTCTACTCTTGCCCTTCATACCGACTTCCCTCTCTCTCTCTCTCTCTCTCTCTCTCTCTCTCTCTCTCTCTCTCTCTCTCTCCATTTCAAAAGGATCCTAGCTAGAAAACCGTAACATTTATGTATAAACAATGCAGAATATCAAACAAGATTTTGCCGCGATGAAGGATCACTTTTATTACATTTAGAATCTACAGATTTTACTAATTCTATTTGGGCCAATATCAGTGTTTTCATATCAGAGCTCATAATAGGTCATTTAAGGTGTATCGTCGCTTGCGAATACTACACATTGATGCGTATAATTGAGATGTAAGTCTTTGTTAATTAATTTCATTTTTTTTTAAATAACGAAGACTGTATCTATTCGTACAATTTTTTTTATTCTTATTAATAAACAGAGCACTCTGTAGCAACGAGTCACACGGCCTAGCGAAATGTTCTTCTAGTCATTCTACATCTGGTGCTACAGTCGGTGACCTCGCGATTATTAACACAGCTTAACTTAGTCTAATAAGAGACCGTAATAGTAAGGATCTCAGTGAGGTTCAGAATCACTATGTTTAGGACTTGGTTTGAGAAAGGTTATAACAATGGCGCTACGGATGACGTATTATGGCATATTCTATTTATTAGTAATTAACATAAGCCGTCAAAAAATGACGATATTTTCCAAGTTTTTTTTCATTTTTACTTTTTATATTTTTCAAACCTTTCCAGATTTTTTTAAATGTCAAATTCCATCATTTTTATAAATAAGTAGATATAGTTTAAGTTTACACGGGAGTCAAAATGGTAGATACGGATCTGGTTTATTACGAGTATCATAAAAGTAGATATCGACCTGATTTACACAAAAAATAAAAAATGTGGACAAATGTCCATTTTACACAGTCGTCAAAAAGTAAACATTAGCACGAAAGTAAAACTAGGTAGATATAAATTTCAGTTGGGCAAGATAAAAAATGATAGAATTGCAAACGGTTTTCACAAGAATCAAAAAAGTAGACATAGGTCCGATTTGCACTAGAATCACAAAAGTAGATTTAGATCTGGTTTAAAGCAGAATCAAAAAAGTAGACATAGGTCCGATTTGCACTAGAATCACAAAAGTAGATTTAGATCTGGTTTAAAGCAGAATCAAAAAAGTAGACATAGGTCCGATTTGCACTAGAATCACAAAAGTAGATTTAGATCTGGTTTAAAGCAAAATCAAAAAGTTAGATATAGGTCCGATTTGCGCAAGAATCCAAAAGACAGACATAGGTCCGATTTGCGCTTGAATTAAAAAGGTAGACATAGGTCTGAATTGCATTAGAATCACAAAAGTAGACATAGATTCGAATTGCCCTAAATTCAAAAAGGTAGACATTGGTCCGATTGCGCTAGAATAAAAAAGTAGACATAAGTCTGGTTTGCACTAGAATAAAAAAAGTAGACATAGGTCTGGTTTGTACTAGAATCACAAAAGTAGATTTAGGTCTGGTTTGCAGTAGAATCAAAAAAGTAAACATAGGCCTGGTTTTCCCTAGAACAAAAGAAGTAGACATAGGTTCGAATTGCACTAGAATGAAAAAGGCAGATATAGGTCTGGTTTGCACTAGAATCCAAAAAGTAGACGTAGGTCTGATTTGCACTAGAATCAAAAAGGTAGACATATGTTCAATTTACATGATAGTGAAATAGACATAAGTACAGTAAACAGGTGGGATTTTTTTTTGGTTGGTGGTATGGTAAAAAAATAGAAAAGTTAATTTGATATTTACCAAGGTTAGTTTGATATAAGTATATATAAATATTCTGCAAAATCAGACTGCCGATCACAAAACCGCAGATGCACTTACTAAAGTCAACTCCATCTAGCGAAAGGCTGCAAGTTTAGGGCGTTAAGTGAAGATCAAACTCGCTACAATAGTAATCGTGTGCAAGGCAACCTACAGTTAAATACTAAGCCTTATTTGGCATAAGGCCACAAATATGATAACCCCAGTGACGGTCGAACCCTTTACAACAGTAACGATGTGCTAAACTATCAATCACTATTATTCCACAGTGAAGAGCCTACAAATATTGACAATTTTTATAAAAAATAGCCTTCATTTTCAAAGTTTAATAATCTACTTTAAAGGTTTCATTAACAGTAAACGTGTCCAGGAAGCCATAAAAAAATAAATTGTTTGCAAGATTTGCATATGTTGCCCACCCTGACGCAACGAACTCAATTCCTCGACAGGAATGTTGAACGTCATTACTCTCAGTAAGAGAAATGTGCAAGCGGCGGACTTGAAAGAAAGCTCGACGTAAGTTACAACACACCTTCGCAAAGAAACGTAATTGATATTTAATTACTCCCCTCGAAGATGTCTGCTTTGAAATGTCGGATGAAAGTTGATTACGAGAAACGATTCGACACGGGACACATTTATTTTCGCTTTTGGCCGCAACAGCCGGCACATAGTCCCTGCAGTTTCTATAAATTATCTGTAAACGATAATCTCGTTCTTTTGGTAGCTGAGACCTGAAACAAATTAGGCGCCTCAGTACGCACATATTCTACGAATAAGAGACTGTTAGAAAAGATTTTTAGTGACAAAAGCCTTTGTTTTCCTCAGTGTAAATATAGAAGTTCTATTTCACGTTTTTTTATTGGCACTTCCTTAGATTCGTCTAAAGGTCAAAATGTTTTCAAAGACGTAATCACACGCCATTTTTTAAATGAGGTAAAATAGAAAAAATTCGCTAGAAACAAGGAAAAGAGTACTAAACAGCTACGTGATATCTGTCCTCTTGTATAGCAGTGGGTGCTGGATAATCACTTCAAAGATGAGAATTGAAGCAACAGAAATGTGGTTCTACAGAAGGATACTGAGGATACCATCGACCGAACTTGTGAGCAATGACAAAGTTTTGGAGAAAATGGAAACAAAAGGGAAACTTATACTTAACATCTGAGAGAGACAGTTGAAGTTTCTGGGGCTTATAATGAAGAAAGGGTCTTGGAAAATGTGATACTCGCGGGGAAGATATAGTGCAAGAGAGACAAAGGAAAACAACGTATAACATACTTAGTGACTAAATGGATGGCAGAACAGGGCTTATGAGGAATAATAGAAAGACAAAGTTTATTAGGAGATTTGAAGACCAGAAAATTGTAGAGAGCTATGACCGCGTACATCCCGAGGGGACATGGTACATAAAAATTAAGTCTTTCCTGTTTTATCTTCACCAAACTCGATTTGGTTTGCCACAAAACCATGAAGTTTGAAGAAAATATTTCTTGTTGTTTATTGCGTAAACATTATACTTTTTCCTTTTCGATATGACTCAGTGGTTAGAAGGTTAACTGCTTTGATTTCTTGATAATATCGACCTGGAGAGACGACCCCAGTGTGTGAACCGTTGGGAAGTGTTTGAAATGCACTCCACGGTTTGTACTTGTGACTTAAATTGGGTAGACGTATCTATTCGCAAGTGGTCGCAAATCATTGTAATTTGAGCGTAATTTTACGCCTTGAGCGCACTGGCCTTGTTCAACTCCTGGTCATAATATATATCGTCAAAAATATACATCAATTCAGCACAAGGTCGGAAAAAATTGGGCGAGGAAAGGGTTTGTCATGCAAAGTCTAGCACTAAAAATAAAAATACATTCTCATTACTGATTATGCCAGATGGCTACAAGACGATTCATCACCGTTGACTCAACACCGACATGCAAACTATAAGATTTTTTCGCCGACTTTTTAAAAATAAATAAAAGTAATTTATTAAGAATCATTTTAAAAACATGACTTAACAACATACAAACTATGAAATGACCTTCGTGTGCAATTTTTTCTTTTTCTCTTTGACTTAGTATTTCCATTTTCGGTATGATGAAAACTTTGAAAATTAAACACCATTCAAACAAATAGGATTTTGTAACTAATAAATCACTAAGACAGAGAGCGAAACTTCCAAATTATCTACGACTCAAAGTTGATCTAAGATGTTCACACTATGTCAGATAACACCGGTCGGCTGGTGTTGAGTCGGCGGTGTTGAAATGTCCATTCCCGTGCCAGATTATGCGCTTTCTGCCAGAAACTCTAAGGTCCGAACATTGTAGTTGCAATAGAGACCACAGGTTGCCTTTGCGTGTGTTGAAGAAACGCAAATGTACGTGAGCAGGTGTCTGCAACTAGCTACGCGAATAGACGGATGTACGCACAAATGAGTGCCAGTCAAATATTACATTATTTTCCTTTTGAATATTTAGTGAACTTCGCGGATTTCGACACAAAGCTTTGACGTGTTATATAGATTATATTAAATTTGCATTGTTTAACTTTGAAAAGCAGTGTGACCTACTACTGCTACTGCTAGTGTTGGGAAGTAGATACGTGTACATTTTCCATCATGGAGATTAGTCGTTGGTCGAGAATAGATTACTATCCAAGGATACTGATTTCCAAAATAAATAAGCCATCTCCATTTGTACGATTGGCGCAACACAATCTTTCTATCTATAGTTTTGCTTTCATTTAGCTGTAATGTAATTGTAATTTTATTGACACTAGCAATCTACTGGGTCGTATATCGAGTTATCCGATGAACATTTCAGATCTACTTCCCCAAATCAGATCCAATGACCAGACATCAGAATTCTGAGAGGGAGGTCTTCTTCACACAAAGTGCGCCACAAAGATCAGTTGAAACTGCTCAGCAACTTTGATATATTTGGGAAAGATATTAGAATAATCAAGAACCTATACTGGCAGCAAACGGCCTGCATACGGATAGAAAATGAGTTCAGCAGATATACAACGATAGAAATAGTGTGAGACAAGGATGTGCCTTCTCACCGGATTTATTCAACTTATACAGCGAGACAATGTAAAGTAAAGGCTCTGTTTTTAATTAAACTTTATTAATTACATTTAACGGCATGAATGTTCGAGAAATTTCGTAGAAAATATGTGTTCTCCGACAGGAGTCGAACCTGTATTCCTATGCAGAAAACGTCATTTGTCCTGACGTGCTGTACCATTCAGCTACAGAGAAGCGACTGTTTATAAACACACAATCTTTGACTATTTTTCTCGATCATTTCTGCGCCCGAAACGTATCTTAACGTAAACAATGACAACATATTATGATATGGATTGAGTCCGACAATTATTTTAAGATATTTTCTGTTTCTACGTTATTTTTGTAGAAATAATTTATTTAAGTAGATGCTCTGTTTTTTAATTAAACAGTATTAATTATATTTACTGGCCTGAACATTCGAGACATTTCGTAGAAAATATGCGTTATCCGAAGAACATTCAGGCCGGTAAATATAATTAGTACTGTTTAATTAAAAACAAAGCATTTATTAAAATAAATTGTATCTATAAAAATAACATAGAAATAGAATGTATATATATATATATATATATATATATATATATATATATATATATATATATATATATATATATGGATATGTGTGTGTGGTAATACTTTGGTTAACCTTCTAAGAAATGCTAATCAGCTCTATTACGCTAACTAGTAGATTGCTAGTTAAATAACTAATAAATGTGTAAAGAAATGGTATGAATCTGTGAATAGAGAGCAGTTTGTAAGCGATTGGCAGAAATGTGGGAGTATCCAAAAGTTTGAACATAGTTTTCTTTCATGTATTAAAATAATTCTTTCCTCGTGAAAAAAATGACGAAAATAATAATTTAAATATATATGATGTTGTTTGGTAACAAAGAAACGGATACTGAGCTGCTACGTGACATCTGTCCTTCTTTACGGCAACGAATGCTGGACGATTTCCTCAAGGATGAAGAAGAGACTTCAGGCAACGGAGATGTGGTTCTACAGACGGATGCTGAGGATTTCATGGACCGAGCATGTGAGCAACGATGAGGTCTTAAACAAGGAGGAAGCTCATGCTTAACATCAGGAATAGGCAGTTGAAGTTCCTGGGACACATAATGAAGAAGGAGGGCGTTAAGAATCTGATACTCACGGGTCGAATAGAGGGAAAGAGAGACAAGGGAAAACAACGCGTGGCAGGCTTAAGCAAGTAGATGACAGAACGTGGTCTGGGAGAGGAAGTAGAAGGAAGGAACTTGTTGAGCTTCAAGGGATAGAGCGAGGTGGAGAGCCATGATCGCCTACGTCCTGAAAGGACATGGCACATAAAAAGAAACAACAAGATATAATTGGTTAATGATAGGTATCTCACCTGGATTCTGGATTCTCGATCTGGCTAATTATCAATAGGTGTCAATGGATATCGCTATATGATAAATTAATTGGGATATTTATAAATTAAATGTCTCAATGATTATTCGCTCCGAGAGCTTTCAGCTAATCTATTAGCCGTTTTCAACGAGATACGTTGTGCCATTGCAGTTGATTTTTAGATTTTGGAGACATAGACAATTCTTTTCCTGAAACATCGATATACTTTTTAATTACGCTAGACATATCGCCATTCTTTTATCAAGACAACAGACATTACACTTCTCGATCCATAATCATATAAGGACTCATTTAAACTAATCCACCTCATCATAAGAAAACAGCCACTAACAACATCCGCTATGAACAGTCATAATATTTGAGAACAAAATATATGTTTGCATATCTTAAAAAAAATATAATACAGTGTAACCCGAATATAAGAGACCCGGATATAAGTGAAACCGGGATATAAGAGAGATTTTCTCTGGTCCCAAATTAGAGCCTGTGTTAATGTAAACAAAATAGACCAAACCCGGATATAAGAGATACCCGGATATAAGAGACTTCTTCGCCGGTCCCGACAACTCTCTTATATCCGGGTTACACTGTAGATGTAAAATGATATACTATGTTAGCTTGGTAAGGTTATATCTTTTTAAGTTAATATTTACGAATATTGCTCTATGGACTAATTATTGATCACTTTCTAAGACTACTGGAATTGGTCGAATTCGGTTAGACTTTATTCAGCAGTTAATTTATACAAGACAAAATTACATACATACATACATACATATATATATATATATATATATATATATATATATATATTTATAAGTGGAAATTGAAGTCAACTCTCAGAGGTGACAGGCTGTTTCATGCTAGACGCATCGTCATGCCTGTCGCCTCTGAGTGTTGACTTCAATGTTCACTTTTATATTTATATTTACATACGCTTTATCTCTGATATTGACCATTTTATCCCTTAAATATATCATACTTTAAAACTATATATATATATATATATATATATATATATATATATATATATATATATATATATATATATATGGGAGAGAGAGAGATTTAGCAACGGTTTGCATTATCATGATGCAGGATTGCTCCATTTCTGTTGACTGATGATGGACGTTTTCTGTCCAAAGCTGCTTTCAAACGACGAAGTTGTTGGCAGTAGAGATCAGCATTGATTGATTGATTAGTGTCTCACTGTTAATAAAGGGGATTTCCTTGAACTTCCCACCATACACTCAACTTTTTCCTCTCTGTTGTTGAGCAGGTCTGTTTCCTCGACTGCTCCACTGACAACGGCGCTTAACATTACGGTAAGCGATTCACCTTTCATCACCACTAACAAGCCTGCCCAAAAAGAGCACTTGAAGGTGTCGTGTAAGCAATGACACGCAACAATCTACACCTTGTCGGCGACCTCTCTGGAGACATGTTGTGTGGGATTAATTTTTCAATGGCATAAATCTTCCTAAACTATTTCAAGCTGTACGGAATTCTTAAGGGTTGGGAATTAATATAAACTTGCTGGTAGAATAAACATTGCTCATTTAAATGCATTGATAATGATCTTAATACAGAAATTCATTAAAAAATCAAATAGAAAGGAATTAGCAGTGATCAGAAATTAATGCAAAATTGATAGTGAGAATGAAACTATTATACATACAATGTATGGTTCATGGTTTGATTATAGATATATACTGACAATCAGGAAGAAAAGGATCATCATTTATCAGGAATTAATATAAATGTTACTGACAAAATATGGTTATTATATGTATATGTATATGTATATGTATATTGAAATGTATTGAAAATCAAGCAAAGATTGTAATTTTTTTATATTTACTTAATATCCGTAATTGGTGTTGGCATATGCATATAACTATGGATTATCTAGTGAGGATCGAAATATCTAACCATTTGTAGGAATCTCTTAAATTAATTTGCGAAAAATTACTCTACAACAAGGAGAGAAAATGCTTAGTATGTGCATAATTGGTTTTTATGTTCTTCCTCTTGTAGTGATGTAAAAGACAATTATCTCCCCTTTTAACAAAACAAAGTGATGCCTTTAGAGACCCTTAAGAGTCATGTATCAGCCCTTTTGTGAGGATAGTCACTCGTTGCTTATCTCAAGACGAAGGAAGATGCGCAAAACCGGTTGCGGTTCGGCTGATTACAGTGAACAGCACAATTCCGAGTAAATTGGAACGTAAAAAATGTCCCCAGTCTGTACCATGTCCCTCTCTGGAATAGCCACTTATATATATATATATATATTCTGTCCTTTCTTCCGTTGTGTTGTTAGTGTATACCGTGATATGACCAACTTGTTCAGATACAACTGTTTTCTCAGAGCAATGATTAAAAAATGGCTTCAAGCCAATGATTTCTCAACAACCTTCATCAAATCTTATAGACTCGTGCAACAGAATGGCAATCAATTAATTTTACGAAATAACAAAGATCACATCACTTGAAGACTTCCAGCAACAGCAACAACTATAATGGATATCACGTGTAAATAGAAGGCAAGATAACAACATAATCTAGATGTTTACTTTCCACACTGCCAGAAACAAAAGTTTAAGAAATAGAAGTAGATATCGCTCGGTTCACACTCCTCTCCGGTCTTTTGAGCAGAAGTAAAGGTTTATCCCTTGTTTCCTGTTTAGGATTGGGTTTCCGGTTCCTTCTAAAGTTAACTTCCACACTAAGCTTCTGACGTCTCCGTCTGAACTCTGCAACGTTATTCACTAATTATATCTTGACCTAGTCAAGTATAGAGTTAACTGTTATCTTACCTGCATAGCACCCAAGAAAGTCACTTGTTGCCCTTTCTTACGCTAATACAACACCACATCGTAACCCATCTACCTTGAGTGGCTCTTGGGCCTTGTATTTGGTGAACACTAGTAAAGAAGAAAAAAAATAAACTCTATTAATGGTAGAAAGATCGATAACCGTGAGGTTAAGAAACCTATTTGCCTGAAAAACAGTTTTAAGAGAAAGATTTTTATAAATGTCAACCAACTGCGACACTAGGTGTCACAGAATGCGTAATATTTCCTGTATGGAAACGGCTATTGTCACCATTACCTAGTGGACTTTGAACAATGAAGAAGACCAAAATAATCCTTTTCTCTTTCGGAACATCCCCTATTGCGGTCATAACGAGTAGTAGTCGTCTTTATAGAAATTTTAGTATCTGTAGTCGCTGTTGTGTAGCTGCTTCTGTTGTAATATTGAAATAGTCATGGTTTAGGTTACATGAAGTACGAATAACTATATTTCCCATTATGTTACTTGCCGTTATCTTAAAAAATGACCATATTTAAACACTTATGAAAGTTTTAAATATCAGTTGATGAATGGACGCAGACCCGTCACCTGTTTCTAATATTCTTTAGCATTCAACTGTTAACATAATCTTGCCAGTTGTCTATGAGTAATTAAGATTTATTCCAAAAGTGGCCAAACATGAACTTGCAGACCTGGACCTTAAAAAGAGATGGAAAATGAATCGTGTAAATGCTTTGACTCTGTTAGTGTTACTCATAATTTTAATTCTATATTTCGTCGAATATTTTCTGGTGCTTATCCTATTAAATAACTGAATCCGATTTCTAACCTTCATTTTCTATCAGTGTTTGTCTATACGATGTTAACTCTACGCTGTATTGTTGACTATGAAATAGCTATTATACACTTTAGCTGTTTTGAGATTCTTATGCGTGTTATCGTGTTTATATTTTAATATTAGTTTTAACTACTTTTATTCTTTTTTTTTTTATCATTTTATTATCTATCTTTTTTATCATATTCAGCTTATCTATTTTTTCGGCCGTTAAACGTCACTGTGGAATTCAGAACGAAGAAATAATTTTAGACGAGACTCAATTTCGTATTTTGTATCCAATGAGCTCGTATTTGATGGCCAACACCTCAACCATTTTGGCTACCAAAATTGAGCGGATAATGCAGTGTTGGCGTATTGAATTCATCATTTTGATCGTGATCAAATAGCGAAAAGATCAAACAGTTACTACATTGCACAACCTTTGTGCACCTCGAGATGGTGTAATGGTTCGCAAGCTTGTCTCGTTAGAACAATTAAGACTGAATTGTGAGTTCGATCCTCACTGGTCGCCCCATACTTTCGGCTTTGTGCCACATCTAAGCTATACTTGGAAAATCACTACTACATTGCAAAACCTTACAAGAAGCCAAGAGAACATTTATTTGTAAATGTCGCAGTAGTTAGAGGTTAATAAATATCATATTATTATCTAGTATTTATCTACTTTGTAATAACAATTCCCTTATATATTCGGTTAGTTATCCGGTTAAATTTTAAGACAAAAGTGAATCCATACATGGATAAATGTACTTAAAACGGTTGTACGTATAAAACTTAAAGAAGCTTAAAACATCTTAGTTCCATAAATTAAAAAATCCATAACTACCAGGGCTGTTGTCCTCATCTTTGTTGCCACAATCACAACTTTTCGGTCGTTGTATGCTCCAGCCTTCTTCAGATGATTGGAATGTTGAACTGAATCCTTTATTTCGCTCGCTGGGGTAGACTGTTCTAGTTCCACGTGCCATGTCTAATAGATGCCAGTTATCAGTTATCTCCTGTTAATTCACCTCTCCAAATTCTCCACTGCCTTAACCAGGTATTGAATTCAGTTCAACATTCTAACCACCTGAAGAAGACCGGAGCGTACAATGGCCGAAACGTTGTGATAAATATGGCGACAAAGATGAGGACAATAGTCCGAATAATGTAAACAGTGTACATAATACCTCATCTCAGAAACATAGACAGATAACTGCCAGGCATTAGACATTACACATGAAGAGCTTTGTCACATTATTGTGTACCAAATAGAAGTGTCTTTCCATTCCCCACCGGCGCGGTGCTTATTGTATACGGTAATATTTTCTTTAATCGTCTCACCCCAAGCAACTCGACAATGCCTCTAGAACGCAGGCGGATACATAGAGTGAAAGTAGACGAGAATGAGAAGATTAAACATGAGGAGGATTAGGGAAAGAACAAAAAGAGAACAGGGTTGAAGTAGACATAAGATGGCGATTGAAGTTTCATTTAAGTTTTAGTAGATTGTAGTTATCAGGGAAGCGAGAAATCGGAAGGAATTTCAGGTTGGAAGTACGGGAAAAACTGTTAGAGTAGTGGCGATGGCATTTAACTAGTTCAACAGTAAAACAGGAGACCTAGCACGCTAAAATTCATGTAGTCGGGACATTAGACCAGATATAACAATAGTATTCAATACACGGGCGAATTTATATATAAAATGAATTTTTTGGAATGACACAATGAACCAAACCTCCTTGCAGCAGACGTAGCAATTGATTCATTATAGTCGCCCCACTTCATATCAGTGGAAAGGCCAAGAAAGCGTAGAGTTTTGTTCAGCATCAGACATCTTGATGGGAGATCGAAAAGGTTGATTAAATGAAAGTAGTTTTGTATTGAAGGCGTTAAATTTTATAAGCCATACCTTGCTCCACTAAACCACTGATTGTAGGTACTTTTCAAGAGCAGTTGCCAGGTTTATTTTGTCGAATCTGTCATATTTGCTACTAATACAGGAGTAAATGGTTGTGTCACCTGCATAAATATCTAGTTGAGAACTGATGAGATTTTGGAGATTATTTATGAACATCAGCACAAGTTCAAAGCTAGAGACCTCGGAAACGCCGTGATCTGCAAGCGACCTTTTTTTTCAAATATTTTTCTATGCGTTTCGAGTATTTTCTTCTACGTTTATTAAAGCAATGTAAGGGTGATTTTTATTTTTTATTTACTTAAAATGTTTATTTTTAGTGGATACACTTATTTCAGTAGATGTCTCGTTTTACTTAAACTAAATTTTATTAAAATTTAAAGAAAATGTGCCCTCCGGCAGGGTTCGAACCTTGATTCCAATTTGTAGGATGAAGCACTCTCTGGCCCGGCGTGTTTTAAATCGCTCGGTCACGGTGAACCCCACAGCTAAACCCGGTTCTATTTGCCTTAAAGCACATATTCTTTATTGTGTTTTCTCGAACGCGCAGGCCGGTGAAAGAAATAAACACTGTTTAAAAAAAGGAGCGTTCTACCCAAATATGGACAACTCACTAAAAATAACTTTGAATTAATATATATATATATATATATATATATATATATGTGTGTGTGTGTGTGTGTGTGTGTGTGTGTTTGTAATCATTTCACCCCAAGCAAGGTGATAATACCACTAAGATGTCAGGGGTTACCGAGAGTGAAAGAGACTGAGAAGTCTTTAGTTAGAAAAAATAAAAGAACAGAATTTAGGAAGACAGAAGATGGTAATTGGTGTTGCATTTAAATTTTTGAAGTTTATCGGTGATAGGGAAGCAACAAACCGGAAGAGAATTCCACAGGCGAGAAGTTCGTGAAAAGAAACTATTAGAATAGAATTTACGGTTACATCAAGAATATTTTAACTGTAAGACGATGAGACCTAGTTGCCAACCTAGTACTGCGCTTGAATTCATGAAGTCGTGATAGCGAGGAGAAGAGCTCTTTTAAACAGTTGCCATGGAGATATGTATAGAAAAGTCACAGGGAAGCCACGTCATGGTGTTGGAAAAGATTTTTAGATCATTGGGGAGATTGTTGCGTTCTATGTTACCTCCAACGCTACATTATAAACTGCATCAACGACGGAAAACTTTATTTTTCTTTATTTTTTATCTCGTTTTATTATATGAGCGTTAGTAGTGGTAGCATCGTTTCTAGAAGGAAGCGATAGCGAGAGGCTATGATTTCATCGCCACCTTCAGTCTTGCATTCTCTAATGGAATTTGGCTTCGGGAGGCATGTTATACCTTAAAATTCCCGCCGCCTTCTCAAAGACAATTCATCACTGTCAGAATGACACATCCACGGGCTCTTCAGACTAGTAGCTTGACATACTGGGCCAGCCTACGTTTTCTGTAACCAATTCCCCAAGCAGGCTTGTATACCATATCATACATGCTGTGAAAGTATCCATAGATCTATACCGTCCTGTGTATGACGATAAACTACATCCGGCAGCAAGGCCTCTGTTCGGAAGGTTTTTAGGATCGTGGAATCACCTCTTAACTGTCATTGTTCCCAGATCCTCCCTATCCAGGGGAGGTTGCACCTGTTAGGGTCCCAGCTATGGGCAAATAGTTAACCCACAAACTGGGGTGAAAACACGATGAATGTATAAACATTTTTATAGCAAAAACGCAAGTAATATTCTTTTGTAAAAGAAATTACTAACGCTACCAAGGAAATTAAATTACAGCATTAAATGACCCATAAGATGTTCATATGCCGCTAAACGTGCAAACACATAGATTTATACAAAATAATTAAAATCACTTCGATATTTTCCTACAACACTTATATTGGTTACACTAAAACTTGATGCTCCATCTGCTGTTATTATTAGGTTGGTGCAAAAATAATGACGTACTTTTTAACGTCAAAAACCGACATTATTTTTGCACCAACCTAATATTTGTAACGTAGACATTGCTTCACTATGGAAATCCTAAATAAGTGTTTGATAGATTTTATTATAATATTTGAGGAGAGTGTAAAACTTTAGTGATAATTACCTGAAATGTAATTGATGTACGAGAAAGTGTTTGGTTCAAGGAAGAACTGTTCCGAAAAGCGTCTTATGTTTTCCGATTTGGATTTAATTTTAGCAAGTTAACACACAGAAGCGACGACAGCGACATCTGAACTATATAAACATGATGCTGTTAATTTCTTACTTAATAGGCGTTTACAAAAATTCTGTTCAGAATTAACTCTTATCACCTTCTTTCATTATGTATTATAACTATTTACTAATTGTATTTGAAGAAGAATTCTTTCATTTCTGTCCAACTCTTCGAAACAAAATGTTATCATGCAATATGTTCAGGTTTGAATCTTCATCTTGCTTTTTTAAATACAGTTTTTTTGTTGTTGTTACTGGATTTTTTAACCAGATGTTATACAAAGATTTTTTTTCAGACGTCTATCCATATCTTGGTTGTTTTTAACACAAAGATGTTTCTACTGTTGGCATTATACTTCAATGATTTATACGTAGTTTCATTGTAACATTTGCTTTTTCTCTTTCAACATTCCAAAAGAAGTCTTTAAGATCAAGACTAAAAAATCCAGCTGAGTGTTCTATGAGCCAAAGTTTTGCAGTTTGGAGAGTTGATTTTATTCCCTTTAAGACATAAACTAGTCTAGTTGACTATTATTAGTAGTGAGATTAATAGTCACTGCGTGCCTTATATATGCCGCCTTGTGCCAAGTTAAGCTTGGCCTTGTACCAAGTTAAGCTTGGCCTTGTGCCAAGCTAAGCTAATGAATGTTGATCTAAGTTAATGTTGGGCGAGGCTAATGTGCTTAACAATTACTACTGAGTAGTCAGATTGAACCTCAATGGGCGCCTCATATAAGATTTGACATTAAATAACCTATCAAGGATTGATACTCCGCAAAATCAACTCTTTTTTCGACATAATCTCCTTCTTTGTCAATGCACTTAATGCTGAGATTGCGTACTTTTTGAACCACTGTCGTAGTTTCAAATTTTTTAAGGTGCAAAAAAATAAAACATTGAATTCTAAGCAAAATCAATCACAATGTCTGGTTTGTTAATCGAATATTGATTATTCTGTACGACTTTAATGTTTATACTAAAATGTTTGTCAATCTGTAGTAAAACCTGTAGCTTCAAAGGCATCTCACCATGGGTTAGTGGTTAGCGCGTAAATGTTATAGTCCTTCAATACAATGTAACGCTTTTAAAATTCAATGAGTGCCCGTACATGTGGTCTTGTGCCAGACCGGTTTTCATGAAAGATCAGTAAGGCCAGCTATTTAATTCATTGCAGGGGAATGGGGAGGAAGAAACAGATTCACTCAATACCCAGTGGTACGAAATTAAACTTAAAAACAATAACCAGAATTGGAACTCAGCTCGCCAATGTCTCTTTCCAACTTGATAACCATTGCGCTACCCTAATCTTAAGAGATGCCCTTTAACCAGGGCTTAAGAATAAGATATCCTTTTGTCAGATATTGTGCAGTTAACAAGAACATTTTATGGTTAACAAGAACATTTTGACTTCAAAAGTGATTATTTCTTATCTGGTCATTCCAAACATTTTATGATACTCTATAAAAAAAGAAAGTAACTCCGAAAAACATACTTGTAAGCAATCAAGTGTTTTGTATAATTTTCTTTGGAATTTGATGTTAATATTCTTTTTGTTTTTTTTTTTTTTTCGTTTTTCTTTTTTGTTTATTTTTTGCATTAGAATATATTTTTATTTGAATATCATACATACAAATACACTGGGTACCACATACTTTCAGCCTTGTGCCACATCTAAGCTACGTTTAGAAAACGACCTTAATTTTCGGCGGATAATGTAAATAAGATATCGAAATATTTTTAATAACTATGACTGTTGATAATTAATTGAATAATGATTGCTTACAAATATGTGTATTAGTGTCACCATTATCCTTTACACTTCAAAGTTGTCCGATTTCTACGACTCCCAGATGTATCAATCTTTTTATTAGCCAATGATCGAATTAGATCAACTATTTCTTCCATATTTCTCTAAGCCACGAGGCGGGCCCCAAAAGTGATGCGCGAAAGGCTAATCTGTGTTTCTTCCATTGCCCTAAGTAATCCGTGATAATGTTTTAATTATCAAAGATAGTTAAATTTCTATAAGTATCTACGAAATATGCTTTCCGGAATGTAAGAATAGAATTAAGCCTCAAGAAAGAGTGTTAAACTGCTATGCTATATGTATCTTTCTGTATGACACTGAATGCTGAACAGTTTCCTTATTGATGAAGAAAAGATTTGAAGCGAGAGAGATGTAGTTCTATAGACGGATTCTGAGAATACCTTGGACAGAACAACAAATAAGTTCCCAAGAAAATGTAAACAAAAAAAAAACATACCATTACTTAAATCAAAAAGCATCAAATTATGAGGAAAGACGACTTAGAAAATGTAATGCCCACATGACGTATTGAAAGAAAGAGGAGTAGATAGAAAAATGAAAACAACTTGATGAGTTTTTATGAATGTATAGCAGAGGAGATACAGTGTGAGATGGTAAAGATTGATTAGTTTTCTACGGTTTATCAACCCATTGTATGTTATTTAAAGCCATAAAATATTTTATACTGTAAGAATTTGGGGGAAAATAAGGATGATTTAATGATAAACGTCTTACTAATTAACCCATAGCTGGGGGAGAAGATGTGGATTCGTACCTTTTCTAAGGGCATTTGCGCGTAAGAGTAAATAACATAACCAATAGGAATTGGAACTCGGCTCTCCTAATAATCCCAAGTCATTATACGATTACACCTCCACTCGAACATCCAATCATACAGCACCGGATATTCACATAACGGCCACCCATATAGATACTGCGCAAGCTCGACGTTTTTTTTTTAACTTAGGTGATCGTACTTAAACCCGTGTTTTAACATAATATTGCGTTAAAAAGTCAAATATTGCTTAAAGTTAAGACACAGAATGAGGCGAAGCGCCATGATCGCCAACCTCCTAAAAAGACACAATTCATAAATGATGAAGATTTCAGCTATAATTCTTTCATCTACGTTATGAGCTCCAAAAAGGAAGTATCAAAAGTTAGTCTATATTTTTCCTCGACACTAGTAGTTGGTGCCAGTGTTTTATATTCAACCACGATTTTCACCAAATAAAAATATGACTTTTACAGGCACATTTCTTAAGGCCTATGCATACACAAGTAATAAAAATGTAAGTAAAATTTAAAGACGCTTCTAAGATTTTTCTAACACTGTGTGTGATAAAGGAATTACTATTTGCAATCACGACCGCACGTTTCGTGTATAAGGAAGCCGAATCGAAAACAAAGAAATCAGATGATCACATCTTTTTTATTGTCGTAAATTTATCATTTTTTTTTTTTTTTTATCCCAACGAAACGGTTTCTCTTCTTCGAAGTGATTATGCTACCGAACGATAAGCTCATATTCCTTTTCAGTGTTTAATTTCCCTAAACCGGACAGCGAATAATTTTTAAGGGAAAGTTTGTTTCCCAGTTATTCTAATCGCAAACAGCTAATATATTTGGCGTCGCTTTATCTATTAAAAAATAGGAAGAAAGAAAAAAACTATTTAGAAGAACGTGCAGCCTAAATATAGTAAAAATCCAATTTCAAAATTATTCGCAAACGTTTCACTAAATGCAAACTTTATGCTTCTTCAACAAAATCAAACTAAAAAGCGAAACATTCCGAACAATACCAAACTTCTTCCTCAGAATTATTTATGTCTGGGATCCTAAAGAGCAGAATAGATTTCCTTTTCACTTAATACTTTGTTAATACAAACATGGACATTAACAGCAGAATTGTGAAGAATCCAAACATTAGAAATGAGATTTTATTTTAATCATTTAACCCCAAGCAAGACAGTAAAGCCATTAAGACAAAAGGGGTTACTGAGCGTGAAATAATAAGAAAAAAAGCGGAACATTATTAAGGAAAGAGAACAATAAGAGAAGAGGAATCAAGAAGACAGTAAATAACGATTAACATAGCATTTAAATTTTTGAAGATCAAATTTGCCTGGAAAGCATAGATTAGAAAGTGAGTTCCACAAGCGAGATGTGCGAGATAAGAAGCATAGAACGTACGGTTGCATTTAGCCAATTTAACTGTAAATATTTCGAATCTACTAATGCGCTTAAATTCATAAAGTCTAGTTATCATCGCGGAAAGTTCATCAGAACAATTACCATTAACGTATTTAATAAAAAAAAAAAAGGATCAGAGAAGCTACATTACGGCAGTGGGAAAGTGAGTGAAGCCGAGATGCCAGGTCAGGAACAGTGACATTGCGGATTCTTGTTTGGATTTCATCAAGAATCCCTAAATGTATAGCAGGAACGTATGTAGCAGTAATATTCTAGATAGATAGATAGATAGATAGATAGATAGATAGATAGATAGATAGATAGATAGATAGATAGATAGATATCTGGTTGGTAGGAAACTTCTCGCGATTTCTAAACAAATTTAATGTTCTACAAACACCGAGAACTTTCTTGACAACCGATATATATATATATATATATATATATATATATATATATATATATATATATATATATATATATATGTATCCTTGTGCAGGTATGCAGAAAATAGAAAAGAACACGTTGGGTGCATAATCCGGGGTTCCTTAGTATTTTTGTTTTTATTTTTAAAAAACAGTGCTCCATACAGAAGTAGAGCTTATATTATAATAATATTTTTTGTTTAAAAATATGATTCCTTCGCTACTTGTTTAAAAATATGATTCCTTATATTTTTAAACAAAAAATATTATTATAATATATTATATATATATATATATATATATATATATATATATATATATACAGACGGGAAAGGTATGGAGACGAAATACAGGCATAGGGATATATTTACTGGTTAACAATGAGGAAGAGATTGAAAGACATTCATTGCGATATAGTAAAATTTCTTTATGGTAAGACAGAGCAAAAGATGAATGGGGAGAATACAATATAAAATATTACTGAATGACTTATTCTTTTTTCGCATCTAACCCACCTCGCATCAGCAAGGTTGATGCTCGACTCCGTGAGATTGTGTCACTGCGCATTCTTGGCCTCGCGTTTTCCAATGACTTGAGGTAGACCAACTACCTTAAATCAGTAGCTGTAACTTCTGCAAGGAAAGTCTGCTCACTGTGTCTGCCAGAATGTTTTTCTCGTCTAAGTTCATCTTACACACCTACAAATCTGCCATTCGTCCTTGTATTGAATATTGTTGTTATATCTGCTCTGATGCCACTGATGTTCAACCCGAGGTTCTCGACAAAATCCAAAGAGGAATCTGCAATCTAATCTGTTCTGAATTGACATCTTGACTTCAGTCACTTGCTCATAGACGTTATGTGGCTTCTCTCTATTTTACAAGTATTTTCAAGGCAACTGTTCTGATGAGCTATATTCCCTGGTGTCCTGACTACATGAATTTAAGCGTGCTACTAGATTGGCATCTAGGTCCCACCCTTTTACTCTTGAAATAGTTAAATGTAACCGCTGATTCTAATCCAACAGTTTTTCTCGCACTTCCCGACAGTGGAAATCTTTTCCTTTTACTTGCTTCCCAGATAACTACAATCTTTAAAAATTTAAATGCAACGTCAATCGTCATCTTCTGTTGACTTGATCCCCGTTCTTCTTTTATCCTTTCCTCAACTTTCCCTCTGTAACCCTCTGCGTGCTAGTGGCACTCCGACCTTGCTTGGGGTGAAAGGCTTAAACGTTTGCGAATAATTTTGAAATTGTATTTTTACTATATTTAGGCTGCACGTTCTTCTAAATAGTTTTTTTCTTAAGGCTTAAAAAATACAAAATAGAACTAATTTATGTTTATATAATAGATGAAATCAAGCACAAGTAATGCTGATTGGATGTGATTGATTAATTGATCTGGGTTTTTTTTTTACGGTTTATCAATCCTTTCCGAGTTATTTAAACCAGAAATTACTCCTAGATTATAATTTTTTAAAATAAAATGTTTAGTGTTACACGTCTTAATAATTAATCCATAGCTGGGGGAGACGAGGTGGATTCATACCTTTCGCAAGGGTATTTGAACGTAAGTGAATATAACGAACCCAACGGGAATTGGAACTCAGCTCTCTGATTAATAATTTTGAGCCATTTTTCATAACACCACCGGTTTCTTTCCGTTTCTCTAAATTCCTACTTTTCTTCCTTCACGATCTCTCATTCAAAAATCCTCCTTTCTCTTGCTTTTCATAATCCCTTTCCGCTTCGTGCGTAGGTTTTTCTTTCAGTACAAACAGGCACCAGGCAGATACTACACTTTGATCTTAGGTAGAAGAGCATACCAGCTAAAACGGTAAAAAACAAGTAGAATAATAATAATAATAATAATAATAATAATAATAATAATAATAATAATAATAATAATAATATACAGATAAATACATAAGACTGGAAACTTCGACCATCTCTTCTTATGCTGATTCCAACCTACACGTACTGTCTGCGTTTTGAATTAGATCCAGTGAGATTATCTTCACTCTCGATCTAGGCACTGAACCGTCAAATTTTAGGTATAAAAACGTATTGCCGCTCAGTATATTTCAAAGGTATATATATAGCAGTTAATTAATAATCATTATCTGCACTGATAATTTTATGATTAATTTTCAAAACCCCTTCAGCTCATTCCTTTATATCTTCGAGAAAATATATCTTCTAAAACTATTAATAACGCAATATAATCCAATCACTTAAGTAAACCGACGTCTAATCATATTTCAGTCCTATCAATGGACTGCGTATGTCTAGGGCTCGTAAGACCCAAAAGCCCCTTTTTTTCATTTATATAAGAAAAAACTTTTGAAATTTGTTAGGGCATGGTTTGCAGTTAAGTTTGACAATTTCTTGACGTTTGAATTTATTCATTTTTATAATCGATGCCAGATCAACATAGACAAAATATACTTTAAAATAATTGGCTTTCAAAGATATTTTATTGTTTTATAAATAACGCCAGAATATTTAGTGATATTAAGAGTTATCCTTCATGAAGGTAGACTATTATGAATGACGATATTCGTGGGAAAAGTTTCTGTAATAATCACAATTACTTATATGAAAATTTCAGTCTATATAATTTAAGAAAATGATTGATTCTTCTGATGCCAACAATCCACAGAGGAACAGTTTTCGTCTTAAAGTATTAAGTAGTGATGGCTTTTGATACAAATGGAGGTTATGATGAAAAACTAAAGCTAAATAAAGTATTAAGAAACAGGAAATTGGAAAATTTGATACTCAGAGGAATACAATAGATAATCCACATGAAGAGCTTGAGTAAATGGATGGCGGAACAAGGTTTAGGAGATTTAGGGCAAGAGGGACAGAGGAAAACAACGCATAATCGACCTAGAGAGCTTGAGTAAATGGATGGCGGAAGAAGGTTTAGGAGATTTAGGGCAAGAGGGACAGAGGAAAACAACGCATAACCTACCTAGAGAGACTGAGTAAATGGATGGCGGAACAAGGTTTAGGAGATTGAGGGCAAGAGAGACAGAGGAAAACAACGCATAACCTACCTAGAGAGACTGAGTAAATGGATGGCGGAATAAGGTTTAGGAGATTTAGAGCAAGAGAGACAGAGTAAAACAACGCATAACCTACCTAGAGAGCTTGAGTAAATAGATGGCGAAACAAGGTTTAGGAGATTGAGGGCAATAGAGACAGAGGAAAACAACGCATAACCTACCTAGAGAGATTGAGTAAATGAATGGCGGAACAAGGTTTAGGAGATTGAGGGCAAGAGGGACAGAGGAAAATAACGCATAACCTAGCTAGAGAGCTTGAGTAAATGGATGGCGGAACAAGGTTTAGGAGATTTAGGGCAAGAGGGACAGAGGAAAACAACGCATAACCTACATAGAGAGACTGAGTAAATGGATGGCGGAACAAGGTTTATGAGATTGAGGGCAAGAGAGACAGAGGAAAATAACGCATAACCTACCTAGAGAGCTTGAGTAAATGGATGGCGGAACAATGTTTAGGAGATTGAGGGCAAGAGGGACAGAGGAAAATAACGCATAACCTACCTTAAGAGCTTGAGTAAATGGATGGCGTAACAAGGTTTAGTAGATTTAGGGCAAGAGGGACAGAGGAAAATAGGGCATAAGCTACCTAGAGAGCTTGAGTAAATGGATGGCGGAAGAATGTTTCGGAGATTTAGGGCAAAAGAGACAGAGGAAAATAACGCATTACTTACCTAGAGATCTTGAGTAAATGGATGGCGGAACAAGGTTTAGGAGATTTAGGGCAAGAGGGACAGAGGAAAACAACGCATAACCTACCTAGAGAGACTGAGTAAATGGATGGCGGAACAAGGTTTAGGAGATTTAGGGCAAGAGGGACAGAGGAAAACAACGCATAACCTACCTAGAGAGACTGAGTAAATGGATGGCGGAATAAGTTTTAAGAGATTTAGAGCAAGAGAGACAGAGTAAAACAACGCATAACCTACCTAGAGAGCTTGAGTAAATGGATGGCGGAACAAGGTTTAGGAGATTGAGGGCAAGAGGGACAGAGGAAAATAACGCATAACCTACCTTAAGAACTTGAGTAAATGGATGGCAGAACAAGGTTTAGTAGATTTAGGGCAAGAGGGACAGAGGAAAATAGCACATAAGCTACCTAGAGAGCTTGAGTAAATGGATGGCGGAAGAAGGTTTAGGAGATTGATGTCAAGAGGAACAGAGGAAAATAGCGCATAACCTACCTAGAGACCTTGAGTAAATGGATGGCGGAACAAGGTTTATGACATTTAGGGCGAGAGAGACAGAGAAAAATAACGCATTACTTACCTAGAGAGATTGAGTAAATGAATGGCGGAACAAGGTTTAGGAGATTTAGGGCAAGAGGGACAGAGGAAAACAACGCATAATCTACCTAGACAGCTTGAGTAAATGGATGGCGGAACAAGGTTTAGGAGATTGAGGGCAAGAGGGACAGAGGAAAACAACGCATAACCTACCTAGAGAGACTGAGTAAATGGATGGCGGAATAAGGTTTAGGAGATTGAGGGCAAGAGAGACAGAGGAAAATAACGCGTAACATACCTAGAGAGCTTGATTAAATGGATGGCGGAACAAGATTTATGAGATTGAGGGCAAGAGGGACAGAGGAAAACAACGCATAACCTACCTAGAGAGACTGAGTAAATGGATGGCGGAACAAGGTTTAGGAGATTTAGGACAAGAGAGAAAGAGGAAAACAACGCATAACCTACCTTGAGAGACTGAGTAAATCGATGGCGGAACAAGGTTTAGGAGATAGAGGGCAAGAGGGACAGAGGAAAATAACGCATAACCTACCTAGAGAGCTTGAGTAAATGGATGGCGGAACAAGGTTTAGGAGATTGATGTCAAGAAGAACAGAGGAAAATAACGCATAACCTACCTACAGAGCTTGGGTAAATGGATGGCGGAACAAGGTTTATGAGATTTAGGGCAAGACAGACAGAGGAAAATAACGCATAACATACCTAGAGAGCTTGCGTAAATGGGTGGCGGAACAAGGTTTATGAGATTTAGGGCAAGAGAGACAGAGGAAAATAACGTATAACATACCTAGAGAGCTTGAGTAAATGGATGGCGGAACAAGGTTTAAGAGATTGATGTCAAGAGGAACAGAAGAAAACAGCGCATAACCTACCCAGAGACCTTGAGTAAATGGATGGCGGAACAAGGTTTAGGAGATTTAGGGCAAGAGGGACAGAGGAAAATAGCGCTTAAGCTACCTAGAGAGCTTGAGTAAATGGATGGCGGAACAAGGTTTAGTAGATTGATGTCAAGAGGAACAGAAGAAAACAACGCATAACCTACCCAGAGACCTTGAGTAAATGGATGGCGGAACAAGGTTTAGGAGATTTAGGGCAAGAGGGACAGAGGAAAATAGCGCATAAGCTACCTAGAGAGCTTGAGTAAATGGATGGCGGAACAAGGTTTAGGAGATTTAGGGCGAGAGAGACAGAGGAAAATAACGCATAACCTACCTAGAGAACTTGAGTAAATGGATGGCGGAACAA
>OZ010576.1:46263778-46291278 GCA_963932145.1 Acanthosepion lycidas
ACCCCATGCAAGACAATACAGCTACTAAGACGCAAGGGGTTACTGAGTGTGAGAGAACGTGAGAAAACTACTATTAAGGTGAGAGAGCAATAAAAGAACAAGAATTCAGAAGGCAAAAGATAATAATTGACATTTCTTTTAATTTTTTTTAAGATCGAAGTGACTGAAAAGCAAGAAGCCAGAAGAGAGTTCCACAAGTGTGAGAAAAGAAACTGTTAGGATAGAACTTAGGGTTATATCTAGCCATTTCAACTGTAAAATGCTGATTTGCCGCCAATCTTCTACTGCGCTTAAATCCAAAGAGGAAAGTTCATCCGAAAAATTACCATGAAAATATTATCGAAAAAGCCATTTCATTGTTTGAAGAATAAAATTGGTAAATAAAAAAAAAACGAACATTATTTATGAGCTACCTTCACTGATTTTCGAGAAGCTGGAAAATATTTTTTTTAAAAAAACAAAAAAAAAAAAAAACTTGCCTGGTTTAAATACAGGGTGTCTCAAAATAATGTATACACTCTTTAAATATTAATGGTTAATAATACATTAGCATGATGTGAGAACTTATATGGATGAAAATATGCAAAACAGATGGATTGGAAAAAGAGGGACAATTTAATACCCACTTAGATCACCAGATTTGACACCCTTGAATTTCTTTTTGTGGGGGTTTTAAAAGAGAACGTTTGCAGCAGGAAACCTGAAACAATTGCTGAAATGAAAGGTAGCAAATGAAGAGGAATGTTCTCAAATACCAGAGGAAATGATACTGGACGTTTGTAGGTCTATTTCTTCAAAATATGAAAAGTGTATTGAACAGAACGGCAACCAGTTTGAGCACTTGATGCGAATTCATCATTATATGAACATTCTGCCATTGACCCAAATAGCTTTTATCGTATTAAAGTTAATTTTCTATGTTTTTTTTCTTTTTTTCTCAAATTCTTTAAATGTGTATTCTTTCTCTTGTATTAATCTTATAGTCAAAATACATAAATTGAATAAGTTATAACGATTCTAAGTGTGTATACATTATTTTGAGACACCCTGTATTTCAACAAAAGTCTCTTTCGGAGTTGAGCTTTTCTTTCAATACTCACAAAACGCGGATTACGGTCTATAGAATTTTTTACGAACATTTGTGCAAAAAGCCTGATTTGTATCTCGTTTTTCTTTCCTTCTTTTTCGCAGACCCAAGGGAAATTCCCTGACCTGATCCGCCTTAATACAATAAAAAGATGTTGTTAAAAGGTGGTCTTTGCGCTACTTTTAGTCTTCTGATCGCTTGCCCTAAAAACAGTGCATTGCAAAAATCGTTCACTCTCTAAAAATGATTACATAGAAGCCGATTTCAAACTTTGCAGAATATCCCCTTATTTCACGCGCAATAATAATCTAACGTTATTTAATTACTAAGACCCAGAACAAGAATTCAGTTTCAGACAAGATTCGAACTAGCTTCCCCTTTCCATGCAGGAACATCTATATTATGCTATCCATGGGTACACGATTTTATAATAGTGTTATTAAATATCTCATATCTTCCACAATTGTCTTTGATCTTTCATCAATGTCATCTACTGCCTAATAAAACGGTTGTTTTTTGCTTATTTTTGTTTATTGACGCAATTTTCCGCCCTGCCCGAACTTTACCACGTTTATTAATTTTTCACTTTTTTTTGACACTTCAAATGATTTCCGAAAACACTAGACATGTTCGTAAATAACTTCGTCCGATCGAGGCTTATATATGAATATCATGGATGGCGACAAATTCGTTCAGAAATATCTAAACTGACAGCTGTATACCATGGTTAAAATGGCTTTGAGAGAGTGAAGACAGAGTTTTTGTGAAGCCCATCCTTCTTCGAACATTACGGACTGGCGCTACAGATTCAAAAACAACTGCACCAAATAACAAAAACCACATCACTTGAGAACTTTCAATTGTAAAAACAGATAAAATGTATACCATATATCACTTGTAGAGAAAATAATGAAGAAAATAATGAAGAAGTTGACGTTCCACACCACTTCAAATAAAAGGTTACGAAGGAAATTCCCATCAATCCTGGAAAGATTAATAATAACAGCTACTAGGCTGGAAAACCTATTTCCTTAAAAATTGTTTTAAGAGAAAAAATTTATAAATAAAAGGTTAGGAAGGAAATTTTTATCAATGCCGGAAAGAGTAATAACAGTTACTGGGCTGGAAAAACTTATGTTCCTTAAAAATTGTTTTAAGAGAAAAAATTTTATAAATTCCAACCGACAGCAGTGCTGGCTGCTCGGTCAATAAATGCCGAATGTCTCCTTATGAAGATTCGGCTAATATTACCGTTAAACTTTATCTAGAACACCCACTTTTTTATTGCATTACTACTCTACAATTATTAAAACACCACCCCTTGTATCAGACACCTAAGAGTACATTTCGTAATTTGTTCACTGGGTCGACGGGATTGTCTAAATCGAGACAATATTTCTGTAAAAAACTATACCAGAGATACACTATTTACATTATTCGGACTATTGTCCTCATCTTTGTCGCCATATTTATTTTTCGGCCGTTTTATGCTCCGGCCTTCTTCAAGGACACATGACACAGTGAATAAAGGCGTTGGTTAGATCCAAGACCCAAAGAGTGTGAGTTCAATATCCGGTTAAGGCAGTGGAGAACTTTCAGAGGGAAAATTAGCAGGAGATAACTGATAACTGACATCCATTAGACATGGCACGTGGAACTAGAACAGTCTACCCCAGTGAGCGAAATAAAGGGTTCAGTTCAACATTCCAATCAACTGAAGAAGGCCGGAGCGTACAACGGCCGAAACGTTGTGATAAATATGGCGACAAAGATGAGGGCAATAGTCCGAATAATGTAAATAGTGTATAAAATACGTCATCTCAGAAATATAGACATATACCAGAGATCAGTTTTCAAGCTATTCTTTTTTTTATAAATCAGTTCCGTTTAGTAACAATAGAGAATATATAAAAATTTACTATTGTAATTAAAATTTGTATTTACTTAATTCTTTCATATCGTCATATAGACAAAACTGATGCAATTTATTTTTAGATATTGTTTAAAAAGATTTCATATTATTATTAATTTTGACTCGTATTTACTTCTTAATTTTTTATTTTAGTTATTTGTCAAACAGACGTCATTCTGCATCGATAAGTACAGAGTACGGTCGGAGATATGTAATCAGCCCTGTGAACTATGAACTGAGAATTTGACGGTTTTCAGAAGGTCAAATTTAAACTATAACTCATCACTCTGTTCCACATTTTTCGACGCCATATTTGTTTTTGTTTTTACGCTAGTAGTATTAGTAACAGCAGTATATTTTGATGATTTTTACTTCTAGCGTAAAAGCAAAATTAGAAAATAAAAACGACGCAGGGTAAATGCTTAAGTTTTATTTTAAAAAAAAAACTAACTTCATCAACGCAGGAAAATATGATGATATACGCGCGGTTTTCCAAGTTTTATGAGAATTTGGTGGGGAGGACTTAATGTTTGTTTTTTGTTCTTTTTTCGCACATTCAATGTTTACACAGACTTTTCGTGAAATTCTTCGCTAAATGATTGCACAAAGTCACCAGTGTTTTCTAGCCCGACCAAAAACATTTTGCTCGGAACGAAAACTGTTAAATCCATTCTATTCGTTCCTGATTTTATTTACGAAGCGGGACCCTGGTCACAGTGGCCCTGTTCTGTCAACAAGCCACCGGTCTATCAAAAGGGTAGGAATGTTCAGCATTATTATTATCTTATCTCTGTTCCTTTTACCTCAAGGGACATTTTGCCTTGTCAATCCGCCATGTTTTGGGTCACTTCAGATTCGAACAAAGAACTTTATTCTTTTGTAATTCAGATTCATGCCATCTTAAGAAACGGCATCAATCAAATGTCTTGGGATTTTTGCTTTTTCATAAGAAACACTTGCCATTTATACGGTCGGAGATATGTAATGAGCCCCGTTAACTACGAACTGAGAATTTGACGCTTTTCAGAAGGTCAAATTTAAACTATAACTCATCACTCTGTTCCACGACATTTTTCGACGCCATATTTGTTTTTGTTTTTACGCTAGTAGTATTAGTAATAACATATGTAGTAATACTAGTACGCTAGTAGTATTAGTAACAGTATATGTCTATATTTCTGAGATGAGGTATTTTATACACTATTTACATTATTCGGACTATTGCCCTCATCTTTGTTGCCATATTTATTACAACGTTTCGGCTGTTGTACGCTCCGGCCTTCTTCACTTGGTTGGAATGTTGAACTGAACCCTTTATTTCGCTCACTGGGGTAGACTGTTCTAGTTCCACGTGCCATGTCTAATGGATGTCAGTTATCAGTTATCTCCTGTTAATTCCCCTCTCCAAGTTCTCCACTGCCTTAACCGGGTATTGAACTCACACTCTTTGGGTCTTTATTATTATTACTAGTAGTGCTGAAAAATTCTCAGCCTGATCCATTTCCAAATTATCAGACGTTTGCGAATGCCTTCTTGGAAGAGAAACAATCTTGAATTATTATTATTATTATTATTATTAAATGGTTGGTTGCTCGTTTCCGTGTATGGCGTAGGTTAGTTAGCTAGTCCCTGTTGTAGAGGCCTACTCAGGCACATTTGTGTTTCTTCAATATCCACAGAGCTAACCTGTGGTTTATACTGCAACTATGCTGAACGGACCTTAGTCACGGTTTCTGGGAGAGAGCGCATAATCCGGTGTGATCAACACTTCGCAAGCCGTCAATAGTCATCGCGACCAAAAGTTTGCTAAGTTCCCCCTATAGAGTTTCACACGCGAATCTTTGGTTAACCGGTGGTATGGTTTTCAGGCACTTCCCAATGGCGATGTACCTTGGAATTCTCTCCCGGGCGGATATTATCAAGAAGTCACCTTCCTGATTTTATTTACGAAGCAGGACCCAGTCACAGCGGCCATGCTCTTTCAACAGGCTGTCGCTGCAATGCCGGTCTATCAAAACGGTAGGAATGTTCTGAATTATTATTAATTTATCTCTATTCCTTTCAACTAAACTGACATTTTGCTCTTGACAATCCGTCAAACGAATTATTATTATTATTTCGTGAGAGAACAGCCCGCAAATAAAGAGGCACTCGGTTACCAATATACAAATCATGATACCCAGTTTGATAAGAGTGTACTACGCACATGCCTCGCAGCCAAATACTCGCGACATAATGACAGGTTTTAATCTTAAAAAAAAACAGCACACAACAACAGAGGCGGGACACACTTAGAAATGTCATTAGGTCGAGTAACTTAGTCTCTTCAGATGGTCTCCGAATGAGGACCTTTTCAAGTAAGTATTTACCAGAGCGCCCACATCGTTAACTGTGTGACACAAGGTCAAGTGGGTATAATGGCAATACTGTAGAAAAATTGCCTAGGTCTCCTCGGCACTTCTCCTTTTAGGGGCGCCTCAAGCGGCGGGCAATAAACCCAGTCCCCTCTCTGTGCCGGGTAAGATGTTCCGAGGTATCAAAATATGACTCCCAAGTCGCTTTGGTTACCTTATTCTTTAAACTTTCAAAAAAATTTTCACAACTCCAGACAACAAATACAGAGCAAAATTGTAAGCTTAATGTTCTAGGATTTTTAACTTAAATTTTAAAAATTTTAAATTTAAAAAAAATTTTTTTTTAAAGTTATTTGTTCAGTTATTCTTAAGAAGCCATCTTATATTGTTGTAAATGATTTTTTTGTATTTTTTATTTTTTTGTTTTTTACTGTATCATTTGTTTTTTATGTCTTATCAACACTTTCTACTATGAAACTTTCATAGTCTATATTCCATATTATTATTCAGTGAGAAAGCAGTTGATTGATCGATGACTTTCTGCGTCTTGACTTTTAGATTGTTGGAAATTCTCTTCTATAATTCCTGTTTTTAGAACTCTGGAGAGACTGTCTGATCTTTCGAGCTGTCAACGTATGAGTCTTCTAACGTTAGTTTTGGAATTTCTTAATAAAACACATTTTTTTTATCACCAGAGCCTATGTTACACAAAACAATATATCTTCGTGTCTCGCAGGAAGAAAAAGACAATTATTTAATATTTAAGGTTCTTTTATTTTATTTTTTTAGTTTCTGAATTTTTCCATGGCTTGTAAATGATTTATTATATATGCTCTTAAGATTTTTATAATATTATGCGGATGATTGTGTGAATATATATATATATATATATATATATATATATATATATATATATATATGTGTGTGTGTGTGTGTGTATGTGTATGTGTATGTGTATGTGTGTGTGTGTGTGTGTGTTTGTGTGTAAATATATAGAAAAATAGGAAAGAACACGTTTGGTTAATAATCCGAAGTTCTTTAGTATTAGGTTGGTGCAAAAATAATTTCGTTTTCTAACATATGTTACTATGTGAAAAAACGATATTATTTTTGCACCAACCTAATACTTTGTTTTTATTTAAAAAAAAAAAAAAAAAAGCAGCGGTCAATACACAAGTAGAACCTACATTATAATTATTTTTTGAAAAAATATGATTCCATCGCTACATGAGAGTTCTCAGGTTTCAAAAACAGAAGCTAAAAACTTCAATTTAATTATAGAAATTAAATTAAATTAAATTACCTAGTTCTGTTTCATCATCAGGCGAATTTTGGAGGAATAACAGATTTTGAAATATACAGAGCTTTATAAGCATATACATCCGTAATATTAATTTTGTATGGAAACGGAGAAAACCAATCATATATATATATATATATATATATAGAGAGAGAGAGAGAGAGTTGGGCAGCAATTTTTGATTTACGCAAGTTTGGTTAAATATCAAAGAAAGTTCCTTAATTAATTTATTTTTTCGATATTACGAATTATTTTCTTGGTTTCAGGTGAGGGGAATGTAAAGAAAACCAAGATTTAAGCTCATAATGAAGCTTTATTCGAAGCAATTATGTGAGGTTCGACCATCACTTTCTACCGTTGCCTTCAGTACAGGGAGAATTCGTTTTTTTCAGGATTGATGAATGAATTTTTGGTACTCAACGATGCTCTAATAAAAAAAAAAAAATTAAAACTAAGATAACTTATAAACCAAGAAAATAATTCTTAACATCGAAAAATCTAAATAACTAGGAACGTTTGTTAGCATCATTCAAACTTGTATATATATATATATATATATATACTTATATATATATATATATATATATATATATATATATATATACATACACACACACACACACACACACAGAGGAGAGAGAAAGAGAGTCGAACCACGCCATCAATGCAATTGACAACCACCATTTCACTGATTTACGGTAATCTTATAAGAAAAATTTCGTATCCAGAATATTTCAAATAAAAATGCAAAACTTATTTTAAAAAGTAAGATATGAATAAAAATGTATATGTAGGATTTATTATTATTATTATTATTATTATTATTTGAAAGTAAACATTAATCAGTGTGAGTCATCTGATCTTAAGGAGTAAAGAAAGAAATAGAGAAATTGTTAAGTAAATACGGATGAGATTTTTATCGAATTCATTTAATCATTTTTTCTTTTCTTTTTTTTTTTTTTATAAAGCTGATTTCCCGCTTTAGAAAACAGATTTCTTAGGAAGGAATAGAAGTTGCGTCCCTTATGTCAGCAAATCAATTTCACCTATGGCGAATAACGAAGTCCCATATATATATATATATATATATATATATATATATATATATATATATATATATATATATATATGTATATATCGAATTTGGCCAGCAATCCTTCTCTTATACAAGTTTTATTAAAGACGATTGACGACTGACGACTGACAAGGTACTGTCATTAGATAGATAGATAGATAGATAGATAGATAGATAGATAGATAGATAGATAGATAGATAGATAGATAGATAGATTTGGGACTTCGACCAGTTCTAATGGTTAGTTTGTCTCGCTGGGTGCTTCATAGTTGTAGCCTTGTGCCACATCTAAGTTAAGCTTATAAATCATATAATCTTTAAAATTTGCTGTTTGCTTGATTTCAAGATTGCATTCAGGCGTTTCGATTGTTTTGTTTCTTTCACTTTGAATGTTATTTAAATCCCAAAAATGTTTTGGATTGAAAGAAAAATTCATTTTTGGGGCGTGAATATTGCATTCACAATTTTTTGTGAATAACAATGTTTTCCCTAAAATAAAAGTTCCACTATTTAACCCATAGCTACAGGAAGGAGGAGGATTTATACCCTTTCCCAATGGTTTTCGCTCGTAAGCGAATGTAAAGAACCCAATTGGAAATCGGGCGTTGTTCTCATTTCTTGTTGCTATGTATTCAGCCGTGAAACTGGCAGTCAACATTTACATTCTTATGGCCACACTACCCACACACATATATGTGTGCGTGCGTGCGTGTATATGTATGTGTCTGTGCGTCAAAACTGCATCTAGAAGCACTCTATCTTCATTACCTCTCACCCACATAAATGTAGCACATTTTAAATGAAACATTAATGGTATGGTCACTTCACGTTGAAATATTAGGTTGGTGCAAAAATAATGACGTAATAATGTCGTTTTTTGACGTTAAAAAATACGTCAAAAAACGACATTATTACGTCATTATTTTTGCACCAACCTAATACCAGTTCCCATATGATCACGGAAATTAAGCAACAGCGGGTGTGGTCAATATTTGGGTGATCGCTTCGGAATGCTCGGTGTTGTAAGCTAGGATGTGCTTGTAGTGTAATAGATTTTGGGGGGCGGGGAGGTGTTTTTGTTTTACGGCATATCACCCTGAATGGTTTATTTAATGCCGACAAAATATTCATTGTTGGTAATATTTTTTTCCAAATATCTATTTCTGGTAATATCTTTTCCTTCAAAAATCTATTTCTGGTAATAATTTTCCTTCGCTGGTAATATTTGTCTTTCAAAAATGTATTGCTGGTAATCATTTTTTTTACAAAGTATTTCTGGTATTAAAACCTATTTTTACACTTTCATAGTGTTTTGATCCCAGTTTAGATGTTAACTATTTGCCCATAGCTAGGACCCTAACAGGTGCTACCACCCCTGGACTGGGTGGACCTGGGAAAAACCTGCAATAAGGAGGTGGTCCCACGCTCCTCAAAACCTCCCGATCAGAGACCTTGCTGTTGGACGTAGTTTATCGTCTTGCACAGGACGTGGATGTGGTTTATCGGATAATGACTCGGAATTGTAAATCGGAGAGCCGAGTTCCAATTCCAGTAGGGTTCCTTATATCCTGTTAGGCACAAAGACATTTGAGCAAAGTATGAAGCTACGTCTCCTCTTTCAGCTACGTCTCCTCTTTCAGCTACGGGATAATTAATAAGACTTGTATCACTAAGACCTTAAAAAAATTCTTGCAATCTAAAAATATCTTCTAGCTTTAAATAGCCTGTAAAGATGTTGATAAGCCGTAGAAAGCGAATTAATCGATTAATAAACGAAACATGGGGATAATTTATTCAAACATAATTGCACCGAAAGGATCAAGATCTACGAATCACCTACAGACTATATTTCTTCAGCCTGTCATCCGTTCTTACTAAACTGGTGTTGAAACAATACGGAATACGAAAAATCCTGAAACAAATGGTTATATAAAAGCGGAGTTGAAATTAGTGAAATCTAAGTTTTGTTTATTTCTTGTTTTAATCACGTTCGCCATAAGCAAAGCAGTAAATCCACTAAGATTCAATGGGGTTACTGGGTGTGTAAGTATTAGAAAACAGAAATATTAATAAAAGCGTTCATATGACTAACGTGAATAGTGTTCTGTTTGACCAATGTAGATTCGGTCGAAATAAATTCCGTTTTTCTGACGACTCTGTGTGATCAGTGAAACACGTCAAAACATTTCCAAATTGCCATAAAACCCTTTATTCTATATTCAACATCATCACTTGATAAGATACCAGAGGTGTTGAAACAAAATGGTTATTTTTGTAGTGATTTTATAACATATTTATGTCATAATTTTCGAATAAATAATATATATATATATATATATATATATATATATAAAAGTCGTACGTTGGTCATACAACTACGACCCTGCCTACAAAAGCACGTAGATTAACTTGCTATTAGTCTGACAAAAGTGTCATTCCTCTTCGTATTAAGGAACGTAGATTAAGATTTACGATATTAATGAATCTTCTGTCTGTCATGTAACTTTTATGAAATTACAAGCGTCCTGTTTTATTTCTAGTAATAATTGTTAATTTTTTACTGTACCTAATTTACAAATGAAAACTTATCATAGATGTATGTGTAAGAAAAATATCATTTGTCCTGTACTGTCAGTGTTTTTAGTCCCCTGCTGATAGCCCCGAATCACATTCCCTGCGGATAAGGAGGCAGTGCTGCAAATAGCGTTCACTACTATCCGCGTTTGTTTTCACACATTCACTGGGAATCTTGGAACATATTTCCCGTGGTGGAGACGTGAGAGATTGTTGTATAAATTTTTAGGCGGACATTAACCCGGTATCTTTATTTTCAGTGTGATTGTAAGTATACAAATTTACGGCCATAAAGCGTCTTTCCTCAACTTAAGCAGAAATATCATCTGAGAATTTCTAAGTTTCTCACCCGACTATTCCACATACCCTTGTTGATGTTTTCTCCAGAAGCTAAACAAACTTTTTTTTCGTATTTCGTCGATTATTCACTATATTTATTTTACCGACGAGATTTCATTTTGCCATGGTTTTTACATTAAGCACCTTTACAGGCTGTTTTACACCCCCACCGACCCTGTCCACTGAAAGCAAGACGTATAACAATATTTATGTTTGATTTCCTCAACTTCAGTGTTGACGTCCATTAGTAAAACCATAAATAGTCCAGCCGTCGTAAATTTTATGAAGATTTGCCATTTAAATCAATGTAAGGTCAAGTTCCGATCACCGTTTACCTGTTCATATGTGACAATATATTTGTTGTTTTAATTAACGATTACGCTATTTTATGGCTTATAAAACTCTCTATTTACATTTAATATTACAGGATTGTGATGTTTGCCTATGTATTATTAAAGTTTAGAATATATGCCAGACGCGCATGCGCAAAATGAAATATTAAAATTTGCACATTTTGCTTACATTTGTGACCATATTACAAAAATATTGGCGATTTTTTTAAATATATACTCTACAAATATATTTCCATTGACAGGGAGTTTGAAATTGTTTCTTTTTTCCCTCTCTTAAAAAGCTTATTTTATTTTAATGCAGCCAATTCATTTATGTATATGGGGAGATGTATTATCCAATGATACAAAATACAAACCTTTATGTACAACCAACCGAACATTTCTTTGAAATAATTTTCATGTTTTCGCCGTAAAATTGATATTCAGTACTAGATGCGATCAACTTGATTTTTTGTTGTTGTTTTTTAAAAAAAAAAAAAGATTATAGAAACTTCTATTCTTTATTGGCGAGTAAGAATAGTTATTCAATATTAATTTTGTCTATGCGTGTCTAGCCTCTATTCTAAATTATTGGACACTTCGATGTGGTGTAATCGTTAACAAGCTTGTTTCACCAATCAATTACTACTGAGTTCAATATCCACCTAGTATTCCATATTTTGGGCCATGTGTCGCATCTAAGCTTCGCTCCATAAATCACTATTTTATTGTGCACTTCGAGGTGGTATAATGCTTAGCAAGCTTGCCCCGCAAGATCACTTACTACCGAGCAGTGAAATCGATCCTTTCGGCCTTGTGCCACATGTAAATTACGTTTACTAAATCGCTATTCTATCTAGATTATTACTCTATGCATAATTACTGTCAGTCTCCGGTGTCAGGGTAAACAATCAATTAGATATCTTAATTTGATATATGAAATTCGAGATATATTTTCAAGAAAAGCGTCATTGGTCCTTACCTATAACTACAGAATGAACTCTTCCTAAGACTATGTATACTACGCCTCTCAAGAGAGAGGGTCGAATCAAGCCGAGCTTCTCGGCTTGACGGTCGAACTCTCTGCCTCTGAGCAGAGAGGAACCCGGACGGAGCTCCACCGAAGGGCAGAGTTTCGTTCGGGGAGGTTGACCAACCCGATCCCGTTTATACGGGTTCTACGGGCATTTTTTGGCCGAGCCTACGAGCTCGGGAAACCCACGTTAAACTCGGCCTTGTGCCACATGCAACCCTCGTGGAAGGGTGGCTAGATACCGAATCGAGTCGAGCCGAGAGTAGTTCACTCCGAACCAGACTGACAGTCATACTAACACCTTCCACATCTTGTATTATTATTTCGTGTAATATACCTTCGTTATTTCTACTCTTGTCTTCGTGTTGTTCTTCCTTGGTCCTAACCTGGACCATAACAGAAAGCATATCTTGTATGTCAACACTTTTGACATTAATGAAGAAGCAAAAATTACGATAAAAGAAAAGTTAATTAAAATGAATATTTAAGTCGCTTCTTCTAAGTAATCGAACACTTATGCATTTAAAATAATTTACAAGAATTAAAACGTTACACAATTGTTATACAACTCTATGAACATCTATTATTTAAAACAATATTAATGTCAATATAACTTGGTCCTGGATAAACAGCAAGGCTTCTGATCGGGAGATTGAAGTTTTTGAGAAACGGGGAATCACTTCTTAACTGCTGTTGTTTTCAGGTCCACCCTGATCCGGAGAGGTATTATCTGTTAGGGTCCCAGCCATGGGCAAATAGTAAACCCCAAGAAACAATCAACAGCATATTTTTATGATAAAATTACCAACAATATGCTTTTATAGTAAAATAATCAGCAATACATTTTATAATAAAATAACAAGGAATACATTTTATAGCAAAAATACAACACTACATAATATTAAAAAATACATTTTATAGTTTAATTACCAACAATACATTTTTGTAGCAATTTACCAATAACACATTTTCATATTAAAGTGACCAAACAATACATTTTTATAGTAAAATTATCAACAATACATTTTTATAGTAAAATGGCAATCAAAGCAACCTTAAAATGTATAAAAATACATTTTATAGTAAAATTACCAGTAATACATTTTCTAGTAAATTATCAATAATACATTTTCATATTAAAATGACCAAACAATACATTTTTATGGTAAAATTATCAACAATAGATTTTTATAAATGGCAATCAATACAACATTAAAATGTATAAAAATACATCTTTATAGTTAAATTACTAGATATACATTTTTGTAGCAAATTCCAATAACACATTTTCATATTAAAATGACCAAACAATACATTTTTATAATAAAATGGCAACCAATGCAACATTGAAAGGTATTAAAAAATGCATTTTTATAGTAAAATTTCCAGCAATATATTTTTATAAAAAATTACCAAAAATACATTTTGGTAAAGAAATTACATTTTTTTAATTACAAAGAATGCATTTTATTATCTTCAAACAATATATCTAAGAAAACATTCAGTTACCGGGTAAGTATAAAATTGTGTATAAAATATCTGTAGTTGAAGGCATAAAATTGCTTTCAAACTATTTAGATTTCGGCATTGAATAACCAATAGCTGTTGATATGCTGCTAAAAACATCAATCAACTAATCAATATAACTAATTGATTTATTGATTTAAAAAAAACTATATGTTCTTGAATGAAGAAATTAATAGATGTGCAACCAATGCCGATTATTATGCAGACATAGTTATTATCAAACTTATATTAAAAAAAATCTTCATTATTATTTAACATGATCTCAATATTCTTAACATACACTTAATGTTAAAAAGCATATGTGTATTAAATTTTAGATCAGTTCATGTAATAAGTCGATGACAGGTAACTACGAGTGTTACTGGTAACATGTAACTCACTGCTACCCAACAAAATACTAAATCATTTTTTGACTTGTATAGTGTACTTGGGTGCGTTTTGCATTGTACTATATATATATATATATATATATATATATATATATATATATATATATATATATATATATATATATATATATATATATATATATATATACACACACACATATATATACATACATACACGTGTGTGTGTGTAAGCATTTGTATTTGTTCATTCCTACATTTAACATTGGTTTGTGGGTTAACATGTGTTTCACACATTGTCAACAAGTTTGGGATATGTCTCTGTGTGACAAATATAAATATTTATGTATGTATGTGTGTCTATCTACGAATAAGTATATTTGTATATACGATCCGCTTAGGTGAAACCTTGCTAGGTTTGTCTGGCTCTCTAGATTTAACTATATACATATTAGGTTGGTGCAAAAATAACGACGTAATAATGTCGTTTTTGACGTATTTTTTAACGTCAAAAAACGACATTATTACGTCATTATGTTTTCACCAACCTAATATATATATATATATATATATATATATATATATATATATATATATAATAATGCCACTAAGAATTAAGGGATTTCTGATAGTGAAAGAAAATGATAAAAACGATTGTGTGGAAAAGGGTAATAAAAGAAAATGTTACAGACAGGCCGAGGATGACAATTAATATTGCATTTAAATTTTTGAAGATCACAGTTGACAGGATCAGAAAAAGCCAGAAAATAGTTTCACAATTGAGAAGTGCGAGAGAAGAAACTATTAGAATAGAACTTACGGTTACATCTAGCTATTTCGACAGTAAAAGGATAAGACCTAGCTGCCAATCTAGCTTAAATTCATGAGACCAAAGAGGAAATCTCATTAGAAAAGTTACCATGAAAATATTTATAGGAAAGATATGGGAAGCTACGTTGGAAAAGTTGCTGAAGCCGAGATTAGCTATGCTGATCTTAGGTAAAAATGTTTCACTGAAATGACTAGTAGAGAGCAGTTTTGTTTTGGAGGAGCTAAAATTTACGAGCTATTTCTTGCCCCAGTTAACGATAGATTGAAGCTCAAATTCAAGATAAGTTGCCAGTTTTCTTTCATATAGGGACCTCCACAAAAGACGAGATACCTAAGTTTTAAAATCAATTTTAAAAAAATGAAAAATCTTTCTTGAAACTTTTATTTTAGTTTTAATTTCAAGCTAATAGATTAAATTTAATATTTCCCCAAATCAAAATATTTTGGTGTATTTCACAAACTAATTTAAACTGACTGGAAATAATTTCTTTTTTTTTTCTTTTTTTTTTCTTTTTTGATAAAATATTTAATTAGCGCCCTTCATATTTATTTCTCAAATAAAATTTCAGAAAAGTATATTTTATTTTTGGAAGATTTTTTAATAAAGAGAATTACATTGTGATGAAAGACGACTAAACAAGGACACTAATTAGCATTTTTTATCAAAAATAAAAAAGACGCTAAATTTCCTAATATTAACATTTGGCCCACCCGCTGACGCACGAAAAACATGATTTTAACCACAATTTCGAACGTGCCAAAAATAATTTAAGAATTTAATAAAATAATCAAAAATTAATATGGTCTTTCCTCTTAATAATAACATAAATATTTTGACGATAAAAAATTTTTTATCAAGTTTGAAGTATTTTTCATCATGGTATGCTCCTTTTAGAAAAGTTTTAGAGGTACCTATTTTATATAACCTATCTTACTTACTATTAAGACTGGAGTAAATAGGTGTGTCAACATAGCTACCGAGATGTGAAATGATGCTATAGGGAAGGTCGTTGATGAAGATCAGAAACAAAGTAAGCCCAGTGATAGAACCCTGGGACATATCCGCATTAATATGAAAGGATGTAGGAGAATGACCGTTCAACACGATTTGTTAAGAAACATTGGATCTAATAAAAAAATTCGAGCGGAGACTTGTGAAGAAGACCAACATGACAAACTCTTTCAAACGCCTTCAAACTATCTAAAGCCACAACCCGAGCCCCTTCGTTTTTATCTGAAGTTTTGCAGACTGCTTTAATAAAAACCGTTAACACATCGACGAATGACCTAGAGAAGCGAAAGACATTTTGTTTGTCTGGAAGAAGGCCGTACGAAGTCAGATGCTTAACCAATTCTGCGTTTATGAGAGCTTCTATTAGATCTTTCATTTTTTTTTTCTTTTATCTAATCTGACTCTTGTAAAGATAGAGTATAGCGAGAGGAGTTGGTTACTTTCTGGAGCGGTACAAGAAGTAGACTATTTTTAAGTCATCACTACAACCTGAAAAGTAGTTATGGGAGAGTGCTTAATTTTTCACTCAGCCATTTTTTTTTTCGCCAAGAACATCTGAACAACCAGGAAGTTTTAGAGAAAATTTAAAGAAACATGACACTTATACTTAACATCACAAAGAGACAGCTGAAATTTCTTCTGCACATAAGACGAGGGCTATGGAAATTTGACACTCGGGGGACATATTGAAGGCAAGTACTTCAAGGAAAGTTGGGTCACTCTGTCGTGTTAGAACGTTATTTTTTTTCCCGTCCGACTCCAACTTACGCATTTAAAAATCTAACATTCAGACGTGCATTTGATACTGTTTCCATATCTAATAAGACGCTACTCATCTCAGTCTTCTTGACAAGATCCAAAGACGGATCAATAATGTTATCGATCCTGACTTGGCATCTCGACTTCAGTCACTTTACACCGACGTGATGTGGCTTCCCTCTATCTTTACTACAAATAGAGTGTAACCCGGATACAAGAGACCCGGATATAAGAGAAATCCGGATATAAGAGAGATTTTCTCTG
This sequence comes from Acanthosepion lycidas, assembly GCA_963932145.1. Taxonomy (NCBI): domain Eukaryota; kingdom Metazoa; phylum Mollusca; class Cephalopoda; order Sepiida; family Sepiidae; genus Acanthosepion; species Acanthosepion lycidas. Next base: position 46,280,525 of record OZ010576.1, read on the forward strand.
GTCCCAAATTAGAGCCATACTTACCTAAACAAAATAGACCATACCCGGATATAAGAGAAACCCAGATATAAGAGACTTATTCTCCGGCCCCGACAACTCTCTTATATCCGGGTTACACTATATTTTCATGGCTACTGCTTTGACGAGCTTTTTTGCCTACATCGCCTCAAGCGTGCTACTAGATTGACATCTAGTTTCTACCCTTTTACTGTTGAAATAGTTAAATGTAACTGCCACTTCTACTCCAACTGTTTCTTTTCTCGCACTTCCCGCCTGTGGAATTCCTTTCCGTTTCCCTGCTTCCTTGATAACTACAATCTTCGAAAATTTAAATACAACGTCAATCGCCATCTTCTATCTTCTTGAACCCCGTTCAGCTTTTATCCTTTCCTCGGCCCCACCTCTATATTCAGTCTTTTCTCTCACCCTCACTAATCTGTAAACCCCTGCGTACTAGTGGCATTCCCACCTTGGTTGGGGTGAAATGATTTTTAAAAAAGAGGAAAATAGGGCATAACCTACCTAACAATCTTGCACAAAGAACAGGACAGAGCATGGTTTAAGGGAGATAGCAAAACAACATTTACTAAGAGCTGCAAAGAGAGGAAATAGTGGAGAGCCATGATCGCCAGTGCTGTGAAAGGACATGGCACATAAAAGATCATGGCACTATGAAAACAAGGTATTTTTAAAGGAATATGCTGATAGGCCAGAGTGCAGAAATCAATAGCTCTCCAAGGAAAACTTGAACAACCTAATTTAGAAATCGAACTCAGTTCCCTGATTCCATCATCCGTATCGATAATTGTTACAGCATATCGCACTTCCAGAACGCATATGTATGTCTGATTGAATAAGTTTCAAAAAGGGTTACAATCGTTGTCATCGAACTCACTGCACGAGCAGTAAGTAGTATGAATAAGTGTGTACGCGTTAATACGTGTACACAAACTTTATAGTACTTGTATGTGTGCATAGCATATGTGTTAACGGCGTGAAAAGTGAAATCGGCGGGCTGTGTTCAAATCCACGTTGAGTTCGTTGCATTCACTTTCACACAGATACGCTTAGGAAAAGTATGAATTCATATATTTACCCCATGACCCAAACTGAGCTCTCTAGCTTGAGTTGGCAACCATGCTTGGAGAATAAAAAATCTGAATTCAAAACCGGTTGGTCGTGTGACAAAAACATTTCACCCTGTAAAGCAAACAACATCTAATTTGGTGAGGTTGTGGTCTTCTTTTCCACAAGGAAGTCTACAAGACGTCCGCACGTAGATACATGGTGCACTTCAACGTAGTGTAGTGGTTAACAAACTTGTATTACTAGATCAATTACGACTGAGCAGTGAGTTCGATCCTCACATTTTCAGCCTTGTGTCACATTTAAGTTACGCTTGGAAAATCATTTGGGTACTCCGACATGGTATAATGGTTAGCAAGCTTGTCTCGCTAGATCATTTACCACTGAAAAGTAAGTTCAATCCTCACTGGGTGTCTATATCCAAGCTACGCTAAGAAAATAACCGTACACAGATACATGTGTCTTGTAAAGAGAATGAGTGTGTTTTAATGTCTTAGAGAGGAAGAGGGAGATAATGTATGCTTATGTGTAATTGCATGTTCATGTATGAATCTTTGAGTGTATGTATGTCTGTGTGTGTTTCAGAGTCTATATATATATCTTGGATGGAGAAAGTGCGTTAGAGAGCAAAAGTGGCTGCGTATGTTAAGAATGAGTGACATGTACGTATTTGATAGAGAGGGCAAGAGAGAACGCATGTCTTACAAGGAGAGAGAAAGTTTCCGTGTGTATGTGTCTGTTTCTGGATGAGTTTCTGTGTATGTATGTATGTATGTATGTATGTATGTATGTGCGCATCTGCGCTCTAGAAAAGGAGAGAGAAAGAATCCGTGTCTTAGAAGAGAGACGGCATGTGTGCAAGAAAGGGAATACACACATTTGGCCATGTGAGTGTTTTCGAAGAAGAGAGAGACAGAGAGAGAGAGAGAGAGAGAGAGAGAGAGAGAGAGAGAGTGAGAGTGAGATATAGAGTGTGTGCGTGTGAAGGAGAGAGAGAGAGAAGGAGCAAAGAAATGTGTGTGTCTTAGAAGCAGAAAGGGAAAGAAATTAGTTGTGTGGTGTGTACTTCCATAGTAGTCTCACGCCAGACTTGCCCTTAAGTATTCTGGCGTTAATCATCTTACACCTCAGCTAATTAAACTTCCCCGTAAACACATTTCTGTTTCCCTTCCCATCTGGCACTAACCAATTTTTATTTGCTACCAAAGACGTGTATTTTCGACTTTCAGAATTACAACCATTTTTTCCTTTCCATCTTTATCTTTTCTATTTCAAATGGCATCCCGTTTTATTCTGGCTTTTTTTTTTTTTTGATTCTTTCCATTTTCTATATACTTGTCTCTAATCTATTTTCTTTCTTTTCTTTTATAGCTGTCCAGTGATATTCATACATGTTTCTGTGTTTTCATATCTATCCAATTATATTTATACATAAATAACAATCTGCTCTTATCTATCCCCGAACTTATATCAGTGGATAATGAAAAGTTATCGGGCCAACCCACTTCATGAAATATGAGCAAATGACATTTTCGGGAAGGGCTCTTTGTTGGGCCGTGAACTTTTCTCATACACACTCAACGCACATACACGCTCACGCATGCACGCACACACACACTCACAGATATATATACACATATATATATATATATATGTGTGTGCGTATATGTATGTATATACATATATATATTTATATATATATATATATATGTCTATATATATATATATATATATAGTTATATATATATATATATATAGAGAGAGAGAAAGAGAGAATGCTGCACACATAGCGTGTTGGTGCTGATAAAATAGTGCTCGATGTATAATAACACAGCTACTGAAAACGCCGTTCACTGCCTGATAATTGCGTTGTGCATGAGTTCTGCTACCGGTGGGGAAAATGTAGATTTATTGTTAATATAAAGTATATATACATATACATATACATACGCACGCGCACACACGCACACACACACACACACACATATATATATATATATATATTATAATAATAATAATGTTATTAATGCAAAAATAAAAAAATTACACTACTAAGTGATTCCTCATGAAAATGATTTATTAATAATATTATAATATTTTTTAGCTCTGCCGATTTTGTCATTGAGCACTCAGTTTACTTTATATTATTAGCTTTGCTTTTTGCTTATTTTAAATTTTAACATTTATTTTACCATTTGTATATGAAAAAAAATCTAAAATTCCCAGCACCCTTCGTTCTTGCACATGTGTAGTTTTAACAACATAACAAATTTAGTGGGATTATATATATATATATATATATATATATATATATATATATATATATATATATATATATATATGATGCGATCGATAAAATACGCAAAAATGAAAATAACACTGACATCTCATTTTAACAGATATATTTACCAAAATTACCCAGAATTATTCTTGAAATACTAAAAAGTAAATTTATCCAAAAAAAAAATCACCACTGACTTCAACCACGGCCTACAAATGACTTTGAAATGTCCTACAACTCCTACGATCTCCTTGTTTAAGTTGGTGAATTCTGCCATCATCCTTACCTTCAGTTCATCTTCGGTGTTACAAGGAATTTTGTTGGTCCCTCGTTCAACAGTGCCTCACACATAATAATTAAATGGGTTGCAGTCTGGGGAGTTAGCAGGCTAGATATAAGGGGTGATGTTCTCTCAGAAATTATCTAACAGCCATTAATGGGTTTTCTTGCTTGTGTAATGTGATGCACAGTTCTGGTACTTCCAGCAGCCACACACTTGATCCTGAGCAGCACTACCTTCACAAGGCCCTTGATGTAGACCTGTGCGAAGATGAATGCAGGCATAACGTCTCAATTACTAATGATCGGGCCAAGCACCTTCATAATCACCATTAGACTCATCTCTTGCGTATAGAGATAGCTTGATAAAATTCATACAAACTGTTTATATTTCAATAAAGCATGCTTGCAATACCTTTTAGAAATGTACAGATAAGAACATTAACAACATTCCTCACTTCCTATGTTTAAAAAAGATTTCAATAAATGTATTGTGGAAAATGCCTGTTCTCTTCAGAAGATTATTGTCAACTAGCAGCATGGCCCGGCTTTGCCCGTGATTGATTCAAAAATCGTACGACTTAAAATATTTTTGCTCTTCCTTGCCTTTAAAGGAGTGCCCTTTGCCGTGCTGATGTTGCTATATGCCTTACTTCTTGCCTATCTCAAACTGCGAATTTTTTCTAAGCTCTATACTAAACATTAAATCTGTTACGAAAAAAGAACTAAACAAAATGAACACAAAACGGTCAGCTTTAAAAAAGGACTCGTAACTGGAAAAACCGAATGAAAAAAGAATGTTAACAACAAATACTTTTTCACACCCAACCCAATTCTGCGAAATCATAATCAACGTTGAGTTTAAGCAAGCGAATGAGCCAATTGGAGTAAAGTGCCATGCAGATTTAAATTTTTCCCACTTGTGACGAATGCAGCTATGAATTTTTTTGCATGCTAGTTAACATTCGCGTCAGTCAGCTGTTGGCTCTGATGCTGGCCAATAGAATCTTCCTGTCTATTCGTGGCAGCCAGCTATAGGCTCTCATTCTGGCCAGTAGAAAATGGCCGCAAAGTACATGAAAACTGCCGTAGAAGCATGAAAAAATCGATTATTTCCACTATCGATGGGAGTTGGGAAATGCAACGTCGATCTTGGCCTTCTCGCGAACTTGTAGCATGTGCATGTAAATTTTGGTGCAAATCCGTCGAAAATTGCGGCCGTGCATTCGTTTCACACACACAAACACACATCCTGCCTTTTATAGATAGAGATGTAAAGAAAATATGACCATGTTAAGTAGACATCAGAATTTTTGCAAACAGAATTTATTACCTTTCCTTACCCCAGGCATCGGGTAAAGACCCAATAAGCAATTGTACTAAAGAGGAAGTAAAAGAAAAATAATTATGATAAGAATAGCAAAACTTGAGCTGTGACTTTAGATAGTTCGAATGCATTTGACTGAGTTTGGCATACTGGCTTTCTTCCCATGTTGAAGGGTTATTGTGCTTATGACTGTTTGATTTGATTCAATATGTCTTAAAACCACGTAATGAAAGTTATCTTGAACGCCCATTCCTCTAGAACTTTTTTTCATTAATCGTCTAGGGTTCTATTCATGAACTCACTATGTTCCTTATTTTCCTCAAACGATCTTCTTGATATCGTCAATTCAAAATTCGGGATCTATGCTGATGACACAAATATTTACTCCTGAGTTTACTCATGTAAAACTGAGTCTGATAGTTTGATAAAATCAAATTGGGAGGTGACCTCGAAAATTACCTCCAATCAGTTTTAATTGGGTCTAGAAATTATTTATTAATTTTAACGACTTCAAAACAAAACTGCTCTCTATTGATCCTCATGACTGATGGTAAGCTCCAGGAGAAGAACATATTGCGCCTTATCGGTCTCATGTTTTCCACCAACGTAAAGTGGAATGATAATAGTGAAACAATTACTAAATTTGCTGCTAGAAAAGACGGTTCGCTATTATCGTACTGAACAATTTCTTTCTCACCAGAATCTATCTTACACGTTTATAAGTCTGCATTTAGTCCGTGCGTAGAATATTACCGCCACCTCTGGTCTGGTGCTTCTGTTTCATATCTAGCGATTCTTGACAAAAGTCAATGAAGTATTTGCAATGTTATCGGTCCTGACCTGGTATCTCAGCTTCAGTCACCTTCCCAACACCGTAACGTAGCTTCCCTTTGCCCCTTCTATAAATATTTTCACCGTAATTGTTCTGATGAGCTTTCCTCATTGGTACTTCGAATTTACGAATTTAATCGCAGTCCTAAATTTCATTGTTGAAATTTTTCTAGTTGTAACCATAAATTCTGTGCCAACTGTTTCTTCTCCTGAAATTCTCGCTTGGGGAACTCTTTCCCGGCTTCACACTTTTCTGTTTACTACGTTTTTTAAAAAAATTAAATGCAATGTCAATCATCATCATCTGTCTCCTTGAATCTTGTTCTTTTACTGTCCTCTCTTTCCTTCACTTTCAGTAGTCCCTTGTATCCTAGTGCTTTTTATTACCTTGCTTGGAGTGAAATAATAATAATAATAATAATAATAATGGTACAGATAGAACAATCAAAGCTAAGCGTCAAGCCATAGTAATCAAAGACAACAAAAACAGGATTTGCTTTCTTATTAACATGGCAGTCTATGCAGACGAATGTATCTTTGAATATCTTAAAAATAATATCAAAATACAAGGAACTTGAAATAGAATTCTAAAACATGTAGTACATGAAAACATCAATAGTTCCAGTTCTGGTTGGAGCTCTTGGTTTGATTGGAAAGATTCTGATAGACTCCATGATGGGATCCCAAGTAGCCCATGTCTTAAAGAAATAACAAAAATTGTTTTCACAAGTAAAGCTTACACCTTATGAAATGCTTTATCAATGTAAAAAAAAAGTGTGTGCTCTGAAGTTGTTTTAATTTTTATTTATTTTACAAAAATATTTTTCACCCAATACAATTTCAAGAGCCACTCAAGGCAAAGGGTTACTATATAGAGTTATATTAGCACAGGAAAGGACAAGTGTTAGTAGTATAGGGCGGAAGTAGACTTTACAAGGAACTTAAAACAATATTCAATAGAAAATACGGGATAAACCTTTACTCCCGTTTAAAAGACGGGGGAATGGAACACATCATTATGCCATTTCTGACCTTAGGTCTCTGGTTGGGACCCGGAAATAAATGATTACACAACATCATTCAAAGGAAATAATAATAATAATAATAATAATAATAATAATAGTGGGTCCAAATTGTCTTTATTTGTGTAAATTACACAAGTTTTAGTGTAAAGGTTTGTAAGTAGCGCAACATTTTTGACGCATTCTAATAAAATTAAATATTTTCAATATTTAATATATTTTACTGACTACTGTCTGAATTCTGCTTCGTTTGAAAAATATATTTACAACGCCGTATTTGAAGCTTCCCTATATTTTCCGAGGTTCCTAGATTAAGCGTTTTAAGGATTCTACAAATGTTTGGGACTATTGTCGTCCTCTTTTTAGCCTCGGAAACTTTTTTCGCCAATCCAATCCTTCATTTGATCTTCCTCGGTTTATATTGCATCCGGTGTCAACAGATGTTGCTTCGTCCTTTTAGAATCTTTCCGGCTTCTTTTTCGTTTCAACAAGAACAAGCCACGCCAACATAATAAGAGGACTAATAGCAGCGATAAAATGGGCAAATTGTTTCAATCAATAGAACCAGCTCATCAAAATCTATTTCCCATTAACTGAAGCATCTAGCAACTGAAATTAAAACCATTTTACACTCGTAGAAATTCTCCGCGCTCAGACTCCCATCCAACTGAAACCGATAGGCATATGTCAAGTTAAAGGTTGTGTAGTTCGTTCAGTCCAGAAATATATCTTTCATAAATTATCGAAATGTACTCTATTTTTCTAAGCCGAGACGTCAATTTTTTTTAAATGATTTTCTGTGGTTGAGAGATTCTCGAAAATAAATGGTTTGCAGAAACGGAATCAAATTATATCAGGCATTTTGATGGATTTCTTTTTATTGCTTTATCCTTTTTATTTTGGTAGAGTTTTTTTTTTTTCCTTTTTTTATCGTAAATAAAGTTTGCCGTGTATCGATGACAGCTTATTTCAAAGCTTATCTCAAACGCTCAGTTTGCTGATCGCCAACGTCGTCATTTCGTCATTTTTGTCTAATAAATAAAAAATGAACTGAATTTGATAAAATAAACTTGTCATTAGTTCAGTTTTTAATTACGGTCTGAATTTTTAGATTCAGGCTTCCCTAGCGAATTAAAGAAAAATCAAGATTAAAGAATATTAAATAATCCATATGTGGTAATGGTATTAGGTTGGTGCAAAAATAATGACGTAATAATGTCGTTTTTGACGTGTTTTTTAACGTCAAAAAACGACATTATTACGTCATTATTTTCGCACCAACCTAATAATAGTTATGGTAAGAAAAGCCGTTTCCACTCAGAAAACTTTAGGCATACATTGAACGAACACTTAATCCTTACTGTCAGTTGAAAATTATAAACTTTTTCTCTTAAAACGTTTTTGAGGAAAAATAATTCCCTCGTCTACTGTTCTCGTTCTTTCTTGCATAAATAGGATCTTCCTTTCTAACCTTTTGTGGAACGCCACTATCTTGATTATATCCTTATTTTCCAGCCACTTAATCGTTAATTTACTGATTTGCTACTAATGTCTCACTCATTAGTCAACCTCAAGCATCAACACTGTGTTTGGCTCAACTTTTTAAAGTATAGCGACAAATATTGGTATCATTTAATATATGCAAATATGCAAAGCTCGAGACAACCGACAAAGCAAAGAAATACAGCTTAACTTTATGCAAAGGCTGAATGAAGGAAGTTTGATATCTTCATTAAATTGTTGCGTTGATTTTGACCACATTGATTCGAAAGGATTCATTCGCTAAATTCTTCTCGTGTGTAAATGAGTTTTGACACTGGTTCAAATATTACCTTGGTCGATTTGTCAAGGAGGTAATTTCTTGATAATATCGACTTAGGGAGACGATCCCACCAGGCAGCACTGTTGGGAAATTCCTGAAAACAATATCAGAGGTTGGTCCAAGCCTTGTCAGTGAAATTGTGTAGAAAAACTGTTCGGAGTCCATCAAGGTATGCGTCAGCACAAAGTCAAAAACCATAGTGACCTCGGATTTAAGCGTACTGGCTTTGTTCAACTCCCAATCACGCCAGAAAATGTAACTAAGTTTCCGAGTAAGATATTGGCAGTAGAGAAATATATATATATATATATATATATATATATATATATATATATATATATAAATATGTATACACACACACACACATATATATATATATATATATATATATATATATATATATATATATATATAGGGAGATGGAAGGTGAGTGATGAACTGAGCGAAACGGATTGATAGATATGAACAAGCTGATAGATAGATAGATAGTTAGACAGATAGATAGATATTTTCTAAATGGGTTTTGGAGAAACATAAATGTGCCTGAGCAGGCGTATGCAACAAGGATTAACTAGCCACTCTAGCAAAGATACTTACACATGAAATAATTCGCCCGCCATTACAGCATTTTAAAGTTGTTATGAAAATAATGAAATGTTTTGAAGTTTTGGGCTTAAAGATTTAACAATTATGCTTTATTTTTTTGTTTCAAAGGGGAAAACAATCCTTTTAACGTTTCATATATGTTTCAAGACACGCAACGAATGTCTGAGAACGTGTATAATGCAGAGCCACTCCCCATACTTTATGCTAAAACTGAAAAAGCTTCTATATAAAAAAAAATAAAAATTATTTTAAAAATCTTGGTGCAAAATACTTTGTATTAAGCTTTTCAATTTATGATTAGTAAATATAGTTTTCACTTAATAACAATATCACTTAACCGGATGAAAGTAATGCAGAATTTAAAAAGATTTATATGTTATAAATTATGATAATTAAAATATTAAAAATAGAAAACCATGCTTGTAAAAATTCATAATTCATCGGAATTTTTTTCTTAAGACGATAGTGCCCTTAATAAATTTTATAGAAGCAATTAAAATCTTTTCTAAGTAAATAATGTCATAGTTTTATAACATTTATTCTTTTACGTTTCGGAGCAGATTTTCAGGAAATGTTCAGTAGTCTGAAAAAAATAATTGATGATTTACATTCTCCAAGGAGTCCTGCTTTTACTAATAAAACAAATTTTTAGACTGAAATTTAATTTCTCGAAATTTCATGAAATTAAGTAAATGGGGAGTAATATATGCAGAAAGATGTTTTTACCACGATTTTCTAGAAACAAATTCAAAATTAATTTCATTCATATGTGAATAAGTCTTAAAAGTTTCACTAAAATCCGACATTTATTTGATTTTTGCAAGAATTTCCAAATCATATAATTTTTCACCTGAAAACAGCCGCAAAAACACTAATCGTAAATATTATGTAAGAAAAGCAATATATTTATCGTCCGGTTCACACTCCTCCCCAACCGTTTGAACAGGAGTAGCGGTTTCTCCCTTTTCTTCTTTTCTGAGTAACTGTTTTCTTCTAAAGTCATATAGCCATATTTCATTCTATACCATTTCATTCACAGTAGACCCTTGCATCTTAGTAGCATTATCGCCTTGCTTTATATATATATATATATATATATATATATATATATATATATACAATAAAATATAAAATCACCTTATATGGGGAATAAGCTTATTTCGACCGACGAAAAAATAAAATTCGTCAGTCTTATTCAACTCCGCTATAGACTGAATTCGTGTAGAAAATAAACTGTGAAAACTATATATATATATATATATATATATATATATATATATATATGGAGGATGTGATTCAAGAAAATCATTATTGTGATCTTGAGCCAAACCAACTTAAACTAAGTCCCTCTGTTCATCGAGATTTTTTGCTAAGTTCCATGCCCCTTCAGGTCGTAGTTGATTATGCCTCTCCACAGATTCCATTTCCTTATTATGTGCGAATTCTTTTTTTTTTAAGCATTTCACCCCGAACAAGGCGGGAAGCCACAAGCACGGAAGG
>OZ010576.1:46296278-46316278 GCA_963932145.1 Acanthosepion lycidas
ATATATATATATATATATATATATATATATATATATATATATATATATATATATATATATATATATATATATATCGTTCATAATTGGACAAGATATATCTAGCTCATTTGCGTCAATTTAGCTAACTGGTTCCCGTGGTCAAATCGGTCATGTTGACGTCCATATCATGCTGGATCTCAGAATGCGAATTCAGATCTCTTCAGAGTTTACTTGATAGTTTATAATAGATGCTGCTTACAGCAAATAAATAAAAAGGCCATAAAATATAACAGGAGAAAAGAAAACCCCAAAATGGCATTTCATTCTGGTTCATTTGCAATACCCGTACACACGGAGGGGTGATTATAATTTTTTTTTTTTATTTATTTCAATGATTTTTTACCTAAACAAAGTTTCTCCCTATGTCTGTAGATTAAAAGTTAACACACCGCTTTATACCACTCTTATTTGTAGATATTCTGTTTATACACCTTTGCCGTAATAAAGAAAAAAAGGTATATATATATATATATATATATATATATATATATATATATATATATATATATAGATAGATAGATAGATAGATAGATAGATAGATAGATAGATAGAATATAAAAGGCTCAAGCACTAATATTCCAGGGTTCTAATTTATTACATTGGAATCGTATTCACGATCCAATACATCAGACCTACAAATTCAAAGAGAAAATATTTACTGTTCTCTTTTTTGAATTTGTAAAAAATATTTTTCTTTTTGAATTTGTAGGACTGATGAATTGGATCGTGATTACGATTCCAATGTAATAAAATATAACCATGGAATATTAGTGTTTGAGCAATTTATAATATATTCTTGATCTGTCTTGGACATTGACCTCTACCTGGATTCTATCCTCTTGGAATATATATATATATATATATATATATATATATATATATATATATATATATATATATATATATATATATATATATATATATATATATATTGACCACTAATATTATATATATATATATATATATATATATATATTTTGACCACTAATATTATATATATATATATATATATATATATATATATATATATATATATATATTGACCACTAATATTATATATATATAGACCACTAATATTATATTATTATTATTATTATTAGTTGTAAGGCGGTATTGTTGTAAATCGCACAATGTTGAATTACCGTGCATATAGTATGGTGTGTCGCGAGGTTATGTCATGATGCAATAATAATAATAATAATAATAATAATAATAATAATAATTAACTCTTCTTCTTTCTCATACTCATTTCATCTACCTTTTTCTGTGGTACTCTTTCTTCTCTTTCTATCGTTACTTATTGTTTTCTTCTTCTCTCTCATTGTCTTTATCCTTTTGATTATCTATTATCGGGAGGAGATACGTCTTTCATAAACTTGGTTAGCTTTGTCAGAAACGTCTGTTTGTTTTGGGTTTTTTTCACCATAAATTACACGATATGGATTAATCACATGAAGTATTCGTTGAATACTTGCAAATCGTTCAATGTTTGGGTACATTCTTTCAAATTGTGTCGTCGTCATAAAGTCGGACAGTCAAGTCGTAAGTCGACGACTACCTGAATATATATGACCGGCGCTTACTACCACTGAACTTTCTGACCAGGTTAAAGTCTGAATGGAGACACCGAGCATTGTGTTGCAACCCTTGCTATCTTACCAACATTTGCTTTTCCTACCTATATTTACATACGTTAAAGTATGCGCAGCTTTTTTTGGGGGGGTGACAAATTTTCGCGCATTTTGACGTCATTCTGGGGTCCTCCTTTTTCGTTCAGATGTGTGAAGTTGTTTTGCTCGTGCTAAAGTCTCGAAAAAAAGCGCTATACACTATTTTTTTATTATCTATAATGTTCTATGTGTTAAAATTATTCAATATTTAACAAGAAAAATCTCAATTTTATGTTAAAAATTACCACAAAATATTGTTGATTTAAGATGGAATAATCTGTTACTACATGTATCTAATTTGTATTTAGATATATCGTATTTATTTTCAATTTTTCTACTGGAATTGTTCAACTATATTACATATGATCAATTATTGTACATAAATTGGGTTACAATAAAATTTGTAATTTATATGAGTACTGCGTTGTAAAAATTGTAGATTGGCGGCCCCGAATTACAGATTGAGGTGTATCATAGATTCCTGGGCCACCCGAAAGCCTTGAACATGGTATATATATATATATATATATATATATATATATATATATATATATATATTCATAAGTAATTTATAAAGAATAGATGGATATATTTTTAATCCTACATTTTTATCGTTTGAAACGTTAAGTGGATTTTCATGTTTGAAAGAGATGCTCCGTTTGTATTTTAAACAATGTGTATTACGTCTCTCGGCCTGCACACTCGAGAAATCTTAATAAAGAAAATACACTCCTCATCAAGGTTCGAATCTGTGTTTCTTAAAATGGAAAATAGAACCTTTCTGGGCTGTGACACTCCATTTGGTCGAGCGTTCTAAAGCTCACCAGATCGATCAAACGGCGGTCTGTACTACAAAGGACGCAGGTTCGAACAAACAATATATATATATATATATATATATATATATATATATATATATATATATATATATATATATATATATATATATATATATATATATAAAGTGTATCGTTTCCTGATTACCCAAATTGATCTATGAAGGTTTAGATAAGAAAGGCATGGCTCTGGTTGTGGTTTTAGATGTCAAAGCCATTTGACAGGGTGGCCTTCTTCACAAGCTGAAGGGCTATGGTATCTTCGAATATTTGTCTTGATTCAATCTTTCTTATATATGGTCCAACCTGACGGGGGGTTTTAGCCTCTGTTAGAGTCCCAGCTATGGGCAAATAGTAACCCTGTCACCAAATAAAAACAAAATTCTAAACAAAGTTTAAAAATACATTTTTTTTAAAATACCAGCAATACATGTTTATATAAAAAGAATTTACCAACAAAATCTATTTATAGCAAAATTACCAACACTACATCAATCACTCATTCATGACATTAATCCATATAATATTCTACAATTTCTTAAAGAAATCAAACTGTATTTCAAAATATAACTTCAAGAAAACTACGAAATAAAACACACATATCACCGCCTCTAGTAACTATGTTCACACAAATATGCATAAAAGCTGAGTATCATCTACCATGTATTCAATTGTGAAATCAGAATAACGTATATCATATTTTATTAATTCAAAGAACCCATGAAAATTAAATTTCGGCATTGAATGACCCATTAGGAGTTGATATGTTGTTAAGCCAACATATCAAATTAAATCAAATCTCTTTCCCACAATGCAATTCTGCAAAAGGTCTTCGGTTCCTTTAAGTGAGTTACCCCTTCCCAATATAACCTCACGATCTCCTTTTCATAGGACACGTAATAATGCAACCAAATGTCTAATCTGATCGGTCTTGATATAAATAGTTATGTACAATTAAATATGTATTTTAATCGATGAGCCGTTGGCATTTTACGCCCGTTTTATTATTCACGCACGCAAAATCGAAACAGAAAAATATTCTTATTTTTGGATTTTTTTTTTTTTTAAATTAAGTTTTTTCGTTATATTTTTAAAATTTTAAAATATTAAATTTTTTTTTGGGGGGGGGGTGTTTTTTAAGGTTTGCTTAGAGTCTACCACTTCATTTTTAGTCATTAAATTCAGCAATAGGAATTTGAACATCATCCTAATGGTAATATTAGCCATTTCCTTATAAAAAAAAATATTTGGTATTATTTGAGTAACCAGTGTTGCTCTCGGTTGAAATTTGTAAAATCATTCCCTTAAAAATCTTTTCATGAAAATAGGTTTATCAAGTCCAGTAGCTGTTATAAATCTTTCCAGTATTGATTAGGGGCTTCCTTCCTAACCCTTTTTTAAAGTTGTTTGGATTCTGGATTATGTCATTGTTTTTGTCTTTGAGCTATATGTGATATCCATTTTAGGTGTTGTTGCTGTTGAAAATCATCAAGTGACGTGTTTTATTTTGTTTGGTACAGTTCTTTTTTGTGATTCTGTAGCGCCAGTACTCAAGGTACGAAGCAGGATTGTTTCCGTACAGGCTTCACTCACTCAAAGCCATAGTGACGCGTTAAAAGATCAAACTGACAAAATTAAATTCTCATCTTGAATTTTCTGACAGTGCCTATTTTTTTCTTTTTCTCTCCACCTCGATTCAAAATTGTTTTGTTGACCATTGCGTTGTAGTAACAGCATTAATAATATTCTCAAATTCTATAATTTCAGAGATGATGTATTTTTATTGCAGCATATAATCCTCACCAGTTTTAATTATATTTTTTAGGGCACTTTTCTTTTACCATTTTTTAAAATTTTAGCAGTCCCATTCTTATTCTCCAGCCGAAGAAAATATGCGCGAGTAGCGCAGTGGTTATCGGCATGGAAACAAGATTCGGAGAATAGAATTCAAATTCCCGCTTAATCTGTTACTTTTACTTTCGCACACGCCTATATTAAAAAAAAAACAAACATGAATCCATCACTGCACCTTACTTCCAAGCCATAGGTTAAATAACAAAACATAATTTAGGGAACAGATTCCCAAGAGAATGCTTTCCCGTTCACTACAATCTTAAATTTTCAAAGTCTAGGATCAACCATTCTCTATCCTATATATCTTCGGGATTTCGTTCTACTTCCACTTTTCACGTCCATACAATAGCCTCATTCCGTAACCATCTACTTTGAGTAGATCTTGAGTGCTTTATAAGAAGAATCTTAGTAAGAAAAAAATTAAAATGTTTGACTCTCCAGTTTTGTCAGGCTACCCGTCTGGGAGAAAGATCACTCTGAATTTCTTCTTGAATGATTGTAAGTCGAATATAATAAAGAAAAAATCTGTGGAGAATCATATCCTATGTCCTAAAGGGGCGAGGCATTTTATATTAAAGAAAATATCTGCTACAATAATACGAATACAGAAAAGATGAAAATGAAACAAAAATATATGTAAAATAAAATGATAAATGACATTATTTGCATTCAGTCATTCTCTCATTCTTATTCCCATAATCTTCGTCAATCTCGTATTATCTATTATTCCAATATTGTCTCATATTCTCTCATTCTCATATTCTCTTACATTTCTTCAATTCTCATATTCTCTTTCATGATTAATTCTGTCGTTTTCATTCTTACATTATTATTATTATTATTATTATTATTATTATTATTATTATTATTATTCCTCCCAAGATCCGTTTGTTTCATTCTCGAGTGCACTTTCACTCACTCTTTCTTCCTTATACTCTTCTCATAATATTACTCTCTTTTTCACTCTCATGTGTTTTCGCCCATTTTTAAGATGTTACTCGCTTTCTTCAATTTCTCATTGCATATGTCTCCCACTCTCACTCTCTCTCTCTCTCTCATTCTCTCCACACTCACAGAAGATATATATATATATATATATATATATATATATATACATATATATATATATTCCACTGGGTACAGTCTTCAACTTTTCCACATATTTTAACCCATTCGCATCAAGTTTTCTCCTGGCCCACACATGTTCACTGTCTGCCTCGGGTCACAAGACGGACGTGTGTAAATGTCGAGATTAAAATCAGTTCTTGTCCGAACTAAAGCGTCCGTAACAAGTTGAGGAAATGTTTTCACCGAGGCATACCAGAAGAGCAAAACCGTGTCCTTCTATGACACCACTGATTGAGCCCTTTCCCCCCAAAGGAACGGGGAAAAAAAACAACACAAACAAAGCAATTTAGTTCGTACAAACCGTACAGGGGTCATTAGGTCGGTACATCATAACTGACAGATGAGTCTGTTTGGATACCTGGACGTGTTAACAGATCTCATGAATACAGAAACTGATGGTTAAGTAATTTCGACGATTCAGTATCACTGGATGCCGGATAAGAGAAGGTGAATCGCTTTCCAATACTACCTTGAAAATCAGCATTCGAAGCCTGGAGTTTACCTGTACTTGCACACTAGTTCAATACACAAATATCTGTCACCAATCGTTATCAATATGGGCGTTTCGTTTCCTAACGCTTCAAGGTAATGCGAACAACAGAAATATATATATATATATATATATATATATATATATATATAAATATAAAAGTGAACATAGAAGTCAACACTTAGAGGCGACAGTCTGTTTCATGCTATATGCAATCGTCAGGCCACGTGTGCTGTTATTTTTCTCGGCTATTTATATAATATATTTATATATGTATATAAATAGCCGAGAAAAATAACAGCACACGTGGCCTGACGATTGCATATAGCATGAAACAGACTGTCGCCTCTAAGTGTTGACTTCTATGTTCACTTTTATATTTACACACGCTCTATCTCTGATATTGAGCACTTTATTCCATAAATATAGCACACCTTAAGACTATATTTCTTTATATATAGATATATATATATATATATATATATATATATATATATATATATATATATATATATATATATATATATATATATGCGTGTGTGGGGAGTGTAAAGCAGCCTGTTTGATTTTCAGCATCTGAAAAGTTTAACAGTAACATTCAATATTCCCAGAAAAAATAACCCACACGCATATATATATATATATATATATATATATATATATATATATATATATATATATATATATATATATATATATATATCTTGTGCATTTAAACTAGTCTGAAGATACAGTGTAACCCAAATGCAGACATAAATTTAAGTTTATAGCTGGAAAATTCAAATGTAAGATTTTCTCTTTCAATTTTTTCTTAATTAAATTGCTCTGTATGATTTGTTATTATTGTCATACACTGAGCTTTTTTAATAGACGTTTTACCTGGATATTCACAATTTAGGATGGCTTCGGGATAATCCACATAACCAAAAAATTACCTATATATATATATATATATATATAATTTAAGTAAGGTTTATTTAGGCAGGAAGAATTCTTTCAAATATGTATGTATATATGTATATATAAATATATATATATATATATATATATATATATATATATATATATATATATATATATATATGTATATATAAATATATATATGTGTGTTTATGTGTGTGTGTCTATACTGACGGGTACATATCTGCCTTGATTCTCATATGACTTATTCACCAATGTGCAACCCTTATCCCACAGACTAAATGTTACTATTCTCTTAATACTCTATCGCTATTACTATGCCAGGCAAGTTACATTCCGTAGTTCTACTAGCTCAGACCTTCTTAGTTAGAACCCGCCGTGGCATGTAGCAAATCATCCCCATTCCCTTTGTGTTCCTTTGATAAGAAGTAAGTTCCAATCAGACAGCTTCTTTCCCGGAACTGTTACATTGAGGAGATATCGACATCGATCCTACACGCCCTCGTAATGTAGACCTCTTACTCCCTTGCAACAATCTCACTCAGTAACCTTTTATCATGAGTAGCCATTGGGCCTTGTATTGGGTGGACTAACAGCCTTATTTATATAGAGAGAGACAGAGAAAAACAGACAGACAGACAGACAGACAGAGGAGAAACGGTGGAGTAATGGATAGCGGTTCGGACTGAAAAATCGGAAGAGCTAGGTCCGAATTCCAGTTGAATCCATTACATGGGTTGTTTGTCGGCCTTGTGGCACGTAGTGCACCAGGCCTCTGTATTCAGAACTTCAATAAGTGTGGTGTTTGGCTGTCGGTTCCTAGGAACTGAGCTGCTTGACCCTCATACGTCGAATACGACGGGAGAGTGCAATATACATATATATATAAATATATATATATAATCAATATATATATATATATACACACACACATATATATATATATATATATATATATATATATAATAAAATATATATATATATAATAAAATGTCAATAGCACTATATATATATATATATATATATATATATATATATATATATATATATATATAATCAAACTAAACGACCAAACATCAGATTTGTTATAGGTTGGTGCAAAAATAATGAGGTAATAATGTCGTTTTTTGACGTATTTTTAACGTCAAAAAACGACATTATTACCTCATTATTTTTGCACCAACCTAATAGAAAAAACGCTTCTTAGTCGGATCGAAAAAATTTTATCGCCCTCTTTTATCCGCTAGTATAAGTGAATGCATGCTGGTGTCTGGCTGTCGGTTCCTAGGAACTGAGCTGCTTGACCCTCATACGTCGAATACGACGGGAGAGTGCAATATACATATATATATATATATATATATATATATATATATATATATATATATATATATATATATATATATATATATATATATATATATATATATAATCAAGCTATATACATAATCATAGTCGGATCCACTAATATAAGTGAATGCATGCCTAAGCCTGCGTATTTGTGAACGTAATATATCATGACAGGAAATGCAGGATTAAATTATTTTTCAGATAAAGACGCCAGTTAGCCATGTACACTAAATGCAGACCAATTAATAAATGCGTGTAAATACAAAGAGCAGAAAAAGCTAAATGAATTTCCGGTCCTTCAAAAACATTATAGTTTTATGTGCCTTGAAGCGTTTTTCCGTCTTTTTTAATCCACCCTCGGCTCCTATTTGACTGTGGATAAGACTTCGCATTTCTTTTTCTATACTTAAGCCTGACACATTTATACTGGGTTTGAACAAAAGTACGTGGTAATTTTCAATAGGTGGTAGTTAAACTTGTGATTTATCTTTGCACGTGACTGAAATTTTCGACATATACACATATTTTGAAAGGTGACATTTCAACTGTTTTTCTATTCGTCTTAAGATTCGTGGGTGGTTCGTGGATTTAAAATCGTTTAAGTTAAAATGAAAACGAAATCCATTTCCGTCTTTTGATGTTTCCGAAAAAAAAAAAAAAAAAAACATTGTACGAACAAAAAAACAGATATGTGCCATTTATGGATATGGTGCCATAGCTGAGAACAGTGTTCCTAAGATTTGATCTGGAAAACCGGGAACGTTCCAGTAGACCTGCCATTGTTGATGATGAGCATCTCCAAAGGCTGATTATCGATAATCCATTTCAAATGATAACGGATATCAGAGAAACACTCCCCAGTGTTGTAAGACACTTGAAGGCGCCGTTGGATACGCGATTCGCTACGATGTTTGGGTGCTTCACGATTTAATGCGGAAAAAGATTAAAGGGCCACATTTACATCTGCAATTTTCTGTTCAGTTACAATGGAAATGATCCGTTTTTTTTTCCCAAAAGAACAATCACAGTCAATGAAGAATGGATTACTTAGAACAATTCGGTGCAAAAGAAAGTGTCCAGGTAAAACGAAATGCTCCGGTCTGCATCTGAAGAAATTGATGCTGGTGAGATTGGAAGGACATTGGTTTATTGTAAGATCCTTTCACAAAATCAGACGTTGAATTTAGACAAGTTATTTATTATTCGGTTGAGCTAACTCGGACATTCATGAATCTCTCACAACAAACATCGTCAATGAGCGACCAGCTCGTCTTACGCCATAGCTAATTGTCCAGATTAGTAAATCACGTGCAAGTCCTTGTTTTGCTCGCCAGCAGCGTCCTGCAAAGTGCATTATCCGTTCGCGTAAGTTTGTAGAAATATCAGGGATGAGTCCATAAAACTGAATTAGTTGGATGTTGTCTCCAAGAGATGTTAAGTATAGCTCTCAGTATCCGAGTGTAGGTTCCATCAAGCTTTAGTTAATGTTCAAGCATTGGCACCGTACATTAACACCGCCTCTACAGTGGCTCCAAAGAATCTTCGTTTGAGATTTTCTGGTAGACTAGATTCTATATTACATCCATTTTATTCAAGGTGAGCCAGGCTTTATCTCTGCACATTTTCACATCACTTTAGTTAGAATTTATGCATGTAAAAGATTTGACAGATTTGTATTAATTCACCTGAGACAGTTTGTATTTAACCTTGCTGGTTGAAACCTCAGGCATGGTTAGCAATTAAAAGCTGCAAGCGATGACAAGCGTCTGGAATTAGTCAATCTGAAGTTTGTCATCTTCCATCAAGACAAAGCCAAATCACATGGCTCTTTGCAAAGCCGCCAGAAATTGCTACAGCTTGATTGGGATGTCCTTCTACACCTGTCGTACACGCCTAACCTTAAGCCTTCGGATTCCTACTTATTTTGATCCCTACAAAATTTCAATTTCTTTGGAAAGCTTATAAAAAAACATTTAGACCAGTTCATCACCAAAAAAGATGGGAGGGTGGAATCATGAAGCTGACACAGATATGGAGTGAGCTAGTAAAACAAAACGATAGCTAGCTACTTGTATCCGAGTATGTCTGTCTACTAAGACGGCCGCTCAAGCCTATTTATTTTTATTCAGCACCCACAGAGTCCACCTGCCTTATATACTGCAACAATCCCGAGCAGTCCTTAGTTACACTTTCTGGGAAAGAGCAGATTATCTGACGTGATCAACAGTCTGAACAAGGCAAGTAAGCTTAAAACCTCGGTCACGATGACTTGTGATTTTGTGCTAACACTACCGTCGACGGCTCTCGAATAGTAAGCGTCTACCCAGTTTCACCGAGAAAGCTTGAGTTAACACGTGGTATCTATTTTGGGGCCGATAACATCAAGAAGTAATCTTCTTGATAATTAGTTGATATTCGAACCCAGTTCTCATGGTCGGAACGAGAACGTTCTAACCACTCGCCAATGGCTTATATATACTTGAAAAAAATATATGTATTGCCTTTGAAATCCACTTTAAAATCTTTTAATCCCACTCAATATTTTCGTTTCAAACTGTGCAGTAAAGGAATCTATGGAAAACCATATCCTATGTCCTAAAGGGGCGAGGCATTTTATATTAAAGAAAATATCTGCTACAATAAGACGAATACAGAAAAGATGAAAATTAAACAAAAATGTATGTAAAATAAAATGATAAATGACATTATTCGCATTCAGTCATTCTCTCATTCTTATTCTCATAATCTTCGTCAATCTCGTATTATCTAATCATTCCCATATTCTCTCATACTCTCTCATTCTCTTAAATTTCTTCAATTCGGATATTCTCTTTCGTTCTTAATTCTGTCGTTTTCATTCTTACATTATTATTATTATTATTATTATTATTCCTCCCAAGATCCGTTTGTTTCATTCTCGAGTGCACAATCTTTCACTCACTCTTTCTTCCTTATACTCTTCTCATAATATTATTCTCTTTTTCACTCTCATTTGTTTTCCTCCATTTTAAGATGTTACTTGCTTTCTTCAGTTTCCCATTACATATGTCTCTCACTCTCACTCCACCTCTCTCTCATTCTCTCCATACACACACACACACAAGATATATATATATATATATATATATATATATATATATATATATATATATATATATATATATATATATATATATATATATATTCCACTGGGTACAGTCTTCAACTTTTCTTTTATATGCTTGAATAAATATATGTATTGCCATTGAAATCCACTTTAAAAACTTTTAATCCGACCCAATATCTTCGTTTCAAACTGTGCAGTAAAGATACTTCTATATCGGAATATTACGGAAATTTCTGGAACAGAGTGGTTTTATGTTTCTTTAAGAAAATGTCCTTGTTATTTGTCACGTGTTTTAAATTGTTATATATTTCCAACCGGCGCCACAGATCTGTGTCCGATCCAATATAAGACATGTTTTTCATTCAATCTAAGAAATAGTGTTTAATATATCTGTTGCCAATTTTCAAGAATAAAGAAAACATATAAATCTATTTTCATATGTTTGTGCTTTATTAAAATTCTAATAATCGCCTTTTAAAACAATAAACATTGCAGAAAAGCTTCTCTGAGATTATTAATATAGAACGATTTTGTTTTGAAGGCGTAAAGCAATCATTTATCCCTGCCAGTCTAATCTTAAAATTAAATCAACTTATTTCAGCACCTGAATCATCGGTGTGAGTCTTTCATGGCATTTCTATTTTCTTATTTTGTTTTTATGTGCAGTGTCCCCTCAGAACATGAAATTCAATCTTTATTAAGCGTGCCAATACTCTGATCAGGCACTTAATTAAGCTGAACATTATAAATATCAGTTTAAACTGCATAGCGTCGTGCAAAACCTATTCGGTTGACCATCCTTAGTAAACTAATTAGCAAAATAATTCGGCTGTCCATCCTTTCTTCGTTCAAGTTTTTACTTTCGCTAGAAGAAAGTGTCTGTCGAAGGACATAATGTCTAAAGAGCTTTCGAAGAACTTCGCATTTTCAGTCCCTTTTGAACAAAGAAACGCTCAAGAAAGTGATACACCGCTTCTTGTCAATAGAAACCATTTTACTCGTCTTGTCTCTCAAATTAAGGATATTTTTTTACTTCCAGATTTGTTTTGGTTTTCTGGCTGCTGATCCTTTTTCTTGGCTTCTGAACAATTTCTGTGAATGAGGTTCAATCTGAATTCTTCCCTTTAGCTCCTTCTTGATGAGCAACATAAAGTGAGAAAACTTTACCATTCTTGGAGAGGAGTAAGTGCTGTCTTCCTTCAATGGGGAGCAGTGAGCCTAAGAGAAATAGTTCGAATCTTTTCCAGATCAATTCACATTTAAAAAGGAAATTAAGCGTGCTTACAAGCATAGAAACTGATCAAAGTTGAATTTCTCTTTTTGTTTTGTTTTATTTCTATAACAGATTAGAGAAATCCAGCTTTTATCAGTTTCATTGATATTTCCATTAAATGCAAAAATCATTGCTGAACTCAAAGGCTTATTTTCACTAAACTTTCATTTAATTTGTTTACTTATTTTATTTCATTTGAAAAAATTCAAACTGATCATATATTTCACATTTTTTCTTCCTTTGTTAATTTTGTAAACTTATTACACCTTATCTTTTTAATTAAGTTTCGTTTTTTGTCTTTTTAATTCATTAGATATTTTAAAGAATTCATTCTTGATATTCGTATATTTATAATTCTTCAAAGATTTTAATATTCGTAAAATAATATAATTTTGCAATAAAAGAAAAAGCAACGCTTGTCGTAGTTTTTCCGTTTCTTATGGGCGATTATATACATATATATATATATATATATATATAATGCGCATGTTTTGTGTATGTGCAGGCAGAGACACGAGGAAAACTCTGAAAGTAATAGAACGCCTTATCTGCAACTTAACTGTGCTCATATCCAATGTTTAGTCTAAGTAATCCTTCAGTATGTATCAGTTTAGATCAATGGGTACAATTTTGTCTGCAATGAGAATTCAATTACACACCTTTAATTCGGACACATTTTATACCAAATATATATATATATATATATATATATATATATATATATATATATATATATATATATAGGTAAATTTTTAACATAAATATATAAAGACAGACGGAAAATCTATCTTCGCCAATACTTTTTATCCGCCAAGGGACTTTATCAACGCAAATGATTTGCTTTGATAAAGTCGCTCAGAAGACAAAACGCATCGGGAAAGATAAGTTTTCCCTTTGTCATTATTCATACCATCCTTTTACACACACATACACACGCACACGCACACACACACATATATATATATATATGTGTGTGTGTGTGTGTGTGTGTATGTGTGTAAATGTTTATATGTATGTATATTATAAATTAACTGATTTAAAATGTTTTTTCGCTACACAGTTCTAACTATGTTTTAAAAATAGAAGCTAAAAGCTTCGAATTTAATATTTATACATATATATATATATATATATATATATATATATATATATATATATATATATGATAAGATATACCTTTAATGTATGTTATATTTATGGATAAAAGTGCGTAATATCAAGGATAGAGTGTATGTAAATATGAAAGTGGTCACTGAGGTCAACACCGAGACGCGACAGTCACAACTTACAGACTTAAGGTATGAAGATTGCCGTGAAACCTGAAGCAGTTGTGTTGATATCAATGTCTACTTTTATATACATACAGACACGTGAAAAAAAAAAGAAAAAGAAAAAATATATATATATATATATGTGTATATATATATGTGTGTTTGTGACATCCGACACTTTGTGGTTATTTTAGTAGCCTTTTCAAACAAAAAAATAATGAATATCAGTAAATTAAACAAATTCAAAAACAAAAAAGTTAGTTCTCAGTGTTATCCTAATTGTGCCGATTGAGGCATAAACTGTCATAGGCATTACTAACAAATTAATAAATTACCACCAAACTTGAGCGTAGTGTGTCTGTCAGGAGAGGTCTGTTTACAAAGGGAAATAATCCTGGGCACATTTGATACCTATCCCTTTTGCTAGACCGTAAAGCAAAATGTGTCTCGTATCATTGATGCATACTCTAATAAATACTTACAACTTGTCACATGTGTGTGATATTAAGTATTAGAGAAAACATTATGTTACGCAATAAAATGCTACATTAATTTCGAGTGGGCAGATTTTTTTTCTTTACGGCGTATCGGGTGGAGTTGCGAGCGGATTTTGACAAACAAAAAGGTCATTTATTGAAGTAATTTTTATTCCTCTTGGAAGAGCCTCGTTACTCAGCTTTTTAAGAAATTACTTAACGGATTAAAAAATTAAAATAAAAAAAAAACACTAAATTCGAAAATATAGTTAGGAATTATTGGATTACTGGCGTCTGTCAGCCTAGAGCAATTTTCTGCCAAAGTAGTTTTCCCAAACATGAAAATCTTTTTCTTTGTTCTCTTCAGCCTTAAAACGAAACACGAATATGTATACTAATAATGGCTACAATATCATTGATGTTTTTTACATACAATATTATTAATATTAATCCTTAAAATTTATTATTTTACCAATGTACACTCTTCCCTCTGTATCCGAAAGTAATTGGATCCAGGGCAACCACGGATTCAAAAATCCGCAGATATTCAAAGCAATCTGTTTATATATTTGGTCAAAATTAAGTCCTTTGGTGGTGAGAATGGAGTGACCTTTCCAGCGCGCAGGTCTGGACTATGGTACATGGAGGACGTGCGTAGCCCAGATTTCATGCCTCCCTCCCGCCCTCTTGGCCGTGCCGGCAAGATTCAAAGCAATGCAAGATATTATATTTGGGACCGGCTTAGCTGCAGGAGTTGCAGGAAAGCTATCAGAGTTGACAGCGAACCGCCTTATACAGTACTTTGTTTGTGATTCTGGAGCGCCAGACCACGATATTCGAAGAAGAATGATCTTCGCCAAGTCCCACAGACTCCACTCACTCGAAGCCATTCTTAAACATTTATCTGAGAAACCATTTATATATTTCTGAATGGGTTTGGCGCCTTGCATGACATCCATTTGATAGTCTTGGTGTGACGAGACTATTTAAGAACAATACGACTCGACTTTTCAGGTTAATGTTTTGTTTTGTTTTAGCTGTTTGCTGTGTAGGGGCGAAACTAAACAATCAGAAAGAAAAAGATGAAATTTTTTAAGAAAAAAGGCTTGGGAGATTTAACACTGACAAGACAATGAGATGCGAAGCGTAGCAGAGGAAAGCTGCTAGTAACCTACTTAACTAGCTTGCATATCTGCAAATGGATGGAAGAACAAGTGTAAGAAATATAAAGAGGGGCATAGAGGAGCTGAGAGTAACAAAATACTGGAAGTAGTGGAGAGCCATGATTTTGCACTTGTCTAAAAGAAATAAAATAAGTTAAAGTAGAAGAAAGTATTGAAAAACATGTTGAATTAGAAGAATTGTTTCATAACACGGGAGATCATTAACCATTGCTCTCTCGTCGGTATTGTGAATGATTTTATTGGTGCTGTCATCGAAATGGTTTTGTTTTTCCCGAAGATTTCCGATTCTATGTTTTATATTTTGGCAACTCTTGAAAACTATCCCCTTGGTAATAATAATGGTAAAGTTAATCGTTTCCTTATAAGGAAACATTCGACATTCATTCTGCATACAACCAGTTCGACTGTCGGTTGAAATTTATAAAATCTTTCTCTTGAAACAATTTTTTTCAGAAAAATAGGTTTCTCAAGATCAGTAGCTGTTATTGCTCTTTATTGCTTTTTCTTATCATACATTGCTACCACCGATACTGGAAAGCATTATCTACAACTTAACTGTGCTCACATCCAATGTTTGGTCTCCTTAAACATTCAATGTATGTGAATGAGTGTAATTTTGTCTGCATAGAGTATTCAATTACAAACCTCTCTCACTCTTTTAATGGAGGATTTCTTTCAAGCGTGCTAGTGATGATGAGTACAATCGTCGCCTTTAGATTCTACAATTCTTCAGTTCTCTGGTAAAGTCAACGTATTTATTAAACTTCCCACTTTCTTTCAATTTTACTGTTGGAATAACAACATTCGCTATTTGGCAACCTTTTTCTTTTTAATAATTACTCGATATAGTTTTCTAAATTGAATTAGCGGATTCGTTTGATTCTTCAAGAACATTTTCATAATATTTTACTCTTTCTCTTGCTATTATATATATATATATATTACTATTAAGACTATGTTCAGTTAAAAGTTACACAAAAGCGTCTGATAAACTGTCACAAAGAACTGTTGCAACTACCAGGTAACCTTGAGATATTTTGGTGGTGTTAGACTTTACATTATTATTATTATTATTAAGTAAACCACCATTATTATTATTATTATTATTATTATTATTATTATTATTATTATTATTATTATTACTATTATTAATTAATTAATTAGCTAATATAACATACGAAATTTGAAAGACAGCACTCTCATCGTAGTAGTGGTGATGGTGTTAGACCTGCCATTATTATTATTATTATTATTATTATTATTATTATTATTACTATTATTAATTAATTAATTAGCTAATATAACATACGAAATTTGAAAGACAGCACTCTCATCGTAGTAGTGGTGATGGTGTTAGACCTGCCATTATTATTATTATTATTATTATTATTATTATTATTATTATTATTATTATTAAGTAAAAAGAGGGAAGGAGAAAGACTGTACTCTTATCGTAGTAGTGGTGATGTTGTTAGACCTGACATTATTATTATTATTATTATTATTATTATTATTATTATTATTATTATTATTATTATTATTATTATTATTAAGTAAAAAGAGGGAAGGAGAAAGACTGTACTCTTATCGTAGTAGTGGTGATGTTGTTAGACCTGACATTATTATTATTATTATTATTATTATTGGGAAGGATATTAGAATAATCCAGAACCTATACTCGCAGCCAACGACCTGCACTCGGATAGAACATGAATTTAGTAAATATATCAAAATAGAAAGTTGCTGTAAGACAAGATTTATTCAATCTGTACTGTAAGGCGATTCTGAGAAATATAGAAGTCATACCAGGATTCGTTAATGGCAGCCAGAATCTTAACAAAATAAGATATGCAGATGACACAGTGTAGATATCAGACACTAAAAGGAAACTACAAGAACTCATAGAAAAGGTAGCGAAGAAAAGCAACAAGAAAGCACTAAGTATCATTTGCAAGAAGACAATGGAATAGCCCAAGATGCGAGTTAAAAAATTGGAGATTCTAAAGTCAAATAAGTACAAATATTTAAATATCTGAGAAGTGATCTTAACAGAAGACGGGAAGTTGCAACACTGAAATCCGAAAATCTAAGCAATGTATCAAGAAACAATAAAAATAGAAACAAAGAAAAGTGTACCTGAACTGTTACATAATATCAGTACACCTTATATGGCAGTGAATTCTGGACTATATCCACAGAGATGAAGAAGAGACCTGAAGCAACAGAAATGTGGTTCTATGGAAGGATTCTGAGAATACCATGGAATAAACATGTGAGCAATGATGAAGTTTTTGAGAAAATGGAAACAAAAAAAGGCACTCATACTTAATATCAAGAAGAGCCAGTTGAAAATTCTAGGGCACATAACGAGGAAAGAGGTCTTGGAAAATTTGTTACTCACAGGGTTTGAAAATTGAAATCAAGAAGGACACAGATAAACAACACATAACCTACTTAGAGAGCTTGAGTAAATGGATGGTAGAACAGAGTTTTGAGAAATAAAAAAAGACAAAGTATATTAAGAGTTATAAAAGACAGGACATGAAGAGCTATGATCGCCAACGTCCTAAAGAGACATGGTACATAGAAGAAGATGAATCAGTTAAATAATTAAAAGAATGTAACATCGATTTCTTTTCGGAGACTTTAATATTATTAATGATTTTATTGTTAGATAAAACTGCCCGATCACAAAAACATCAAGTGTTGTGCATAACGATGTGTCATTTGGCTGACATTAGAATATCTGAATGAAAGTAGCTTAGCAGCAAACAAAGCTAAAATAAAGCAAAATCTGTGCAGTTATATAAAAAATAAAGAGCGTTTAATTTAGACTCTAACGAAGAATTTGTCTCCACTAACGGTAAAGGAAACAATGACCCAATGTGGCACTGACCTGACAGGAAAAGAGCCAACTTCTGGAGAAGAAGAAGATTCTGCTTCAGAAAAGAAGGAAGAAGATGACTATGCTACAGAAGAAGAAGAAGAAGAAGAAGAAGAAGAAGAAGAAGAAGAAGAAAGGGAATAATAAAAAAGTAAAAATGCAACCGCTTCGGCCGAGAAAGTAATTAAATCTTAAAGCCTGGAATTGAATATAAACGCAGCCACTCGAATCCGAGGATGCCAGTCTACTGAGGCGGCTAGCTAATCCCCATTGCAGACGCCTGCTCAGGGACATTTGTTTTTGTTCAACACCCACAGAGCCTACCTGTGGTTTATACTGCAACTATGCTGGGCGGACCGTAGTTATAGTTTCTGGGAAAGAGCGCGTTATCTAGCGTGATCAACAGTTCGAACAAGTCTAGCACGCTCAAACCCTCAGTCACGATGTCTTGTGACTTCGTGCAAGCACAACCACCTACATCTCCCGGCTTGAGTGGGGCGCTTTCCAAGGGCACCGCACACTGAGATCGCCTCCTCCAGACAGATAACACGAACTCCAAAAAAGATGACATGGTTATATCCGAACCCGGGTCTTATGGTCAGAAAGCCAAAGTTCTAACCACTCGGGTACATATAAGTGAATGTATCAAACGTTTGATCAATATTGAATATAAGATTATTATTCGTTTTTTTCTCTTCTAATTGTTCGTTGATGCGGAGTAAAAAAAAATCCTATAGCCTGTATAGGGGCTTGCATATTCGGAAATTTCACTGAATAAAAGTGTTTAGTGTAAACAGTAACAGATTTCGAATGTTGATTTTTATCACTGGTAAGCCGACTTGGAAGAATAGCGCAGAGGAGACTCCCTATAGCTCATATTACACTCTCTAATCTTGACTTGTTAATCTCGTTATATACTGGGTTACGTATTCTTAACCAATGCCAATAATCTAAATTAGAAAAGCCACGATTTTAAATCCTGATTATCAAGGAAATCAAGTTGTCGTTATTTGGAGGATTTTAGCATATATTTTAATGTACAAAACAGAAATTTTACGCAATACAATCCTTCTCCATTTTTTAAATTTTTATTTCGTCCTCTCATTGGAAACAAAGAAATAAATAGATAAAAAAATGACATTGAATTATTAGTTCTCTGTGTCGCGCCAGAAGGTTTTTGTTGTCTGAGTCCATCCTTCAAATCTACAAATCTACCATTCGTCCTTGAATTGAATACTGTTGTCATATATGGTCTGGTGCCTCCGCTGTCCATCTTGAGGTTCTCGACAAAATCCAACCTGGCATCTCGACTCTCGTCACTTTCTCACAGAAGTAATGTGGCTTCCTTTTGTCTTTTCTACAAATATTTTCATGACAACTGCTCTGACAAGCATAAATTTAAGTGTGATACTAGGTCGGCATTTCGGTCCCACCCTTTTACTATCGAAACAGTTAAATGTAACTGCCCCTTCTACTCCAACAGCTTTTTCTCTCGCACTTCCCGATAATGGAACTCCC
>OZ010576.1:46321278-46331278 GCA_963932145.1 Acanthosepion lycidas
TACAAAAAAGAGGCGAAAGCCAAACAAGACGTTAATTCGATAGATCAGAATGTTCACCAGAGTTCCAAAAGATAGGAACTACAGAACAGGACTTCCAAGAAAATGAATAGCAAGAAACAGTAAGTCATTTGTTATAGATTTTGGAGAAAGCAAGAGCCAGTTCAGGAGCACATTTTCAATAGCACAGATAACCTCAAGTTCGCATGCCTTGTGGGGATATAGTTTTGAGATGACAGCAGAAATGAAACATGGAGAGACGCATATCACTCAGTATAGATTCTGTTTTAGGTGGAAAATCAGGCAAAGCTACACTTGATCAGTTGTAAGTGGAACTGGAAAATAATTTCTGAGCAAAGCCTTCTGCTTTATTAGAAGCAGGTGACAATACTTCAAAGTGGTTGAAGAGAGGTGGGGATTCATGATTTAATCTTGTTCAACACACTCTTACAGAGCCGCCAGTAATCACGAGAACCAAACATATGAGACGCTATATGGTGTCGTATTCTATCGGTGAACAGCGATTTAAACTTTTTGAGGATACGCTTACACTTATTACTTATCGCCAGAGTTATTATAGCAATGTTGAAATATCAAAAAATAATCCTCAAAGACTTCATTGAATAGGAACTGAAATCGTTCTTTTATTGCGGAATACACAGTACATTCTCTCTTAAAAAATGTTCACATGAAAACATGTCATCGTACTAAAGTGATGTTTCGTTGATATAACTGCACATGCATGTAAAAGGAGAGGTGACTTTTAAATTAATGTCTTTTAGCATACAGTGTAATCCGGATATAAGAGACCCGGATATAAGAGAGATTGTCTCCGATCCCGACAACTCTCTTATATCCGTGTTACACTGTATATGCTTTTAGATATAGTCTAGTCAATTTTGTTTAGTTTCTTTTTCTTATTTATCACTTTACTTATTAGTTATTTCTCATTGTGATAACTGAAGACTTTCCCAGAAAGAGGAAATGTGTTATATGCAGCTGGACGCAAATTTACTTTGGATAATCTAGCAATTAAAGCACTTTCTATATGCTATCGTTTAGTAAAATTCAAAGTAGGATTTTTTTTTAATTGAAATTAGATATGTTAGCTTTCCGCAAAAGTTCATAAAGTGCTTTTTTTCTCAAAACAGAGATAGAATATAAGTTAAATTGCCAACTTTTTAAATTAAAAAGCACTAAAAAATACTGCACGCACCTAACGCGTGTGTGTGTGTGTGTGTGTGTGTGTGTGTGTGTGTGTGTGTGTGTGTGTGTGTGTGCCCTCGCTTGGAGTCCGGAGCGTCAGAGAGTTGGGTGCCATATCCTAGCTGGTTACCATAGCAACAATGACACCTGGATGATGGAAGAACTAAAATTAGAACAGCGTAATTATGAGAATTGCACCAAGTCAACTTTGGTGCACACGGCTTCCTTACGACGCGAATCCATTTTCATGGCTTTTTATCTGTTATGGTTCCATGAAAACGGTAACCCAAAAATTCGAAAAAAATAAAAAACGAAATTTTTGTTCATAAGAGTGGTTAAATATCGACATAAATCTGACATTTTATTTTCATATTAGCACGATGTTGACGAAAGGAGTTCTTTCATAACTCCCAATTGGCATCCATCCATGGGACAGCGGTCCGTCAAGCACACACACACACACACACATATATATATATATATATATATATGTGTGTGTGTATGTGTGTGTGTGTGTATGTGTGTGTGCAATATATATATATATATATATATATATATATATATATATATATATATATAATGTATAGAATCCACTTTAAACATTTTTATTTAACTGACAAGGTCTATTTCATTTTTTTCACTAAATAATACATGTTTTTAGATAGATAGATAGATAGATAGATAGATAGATAGATAAGGGGGTGATAAAAAGTTCTCTGTCCAGTCTACTTCCCAAATGTAAGCCAGAGATGACCAAACGTCATAATTTCAATTGAAAGCTTTTCAGCAAGCTTTCAATGTATATATTGGGCATATCTCTCTCTCTTTCTCTCTCTCTTTCTCCCTCTTCTCCCTCTCCTCTCTCTCTCTCTCTCTCTCTCTCTATATATATATATATATATATATATATATATATATATATATATATATATATATATGTAGGTAGATAGACAGAAGTGTGTGAGTTATTATATGTATAAAACCTCTTTACAATTTTCGATTAGTATTAAGAATAAAAACATTCTAAACGGTTTTTTCATTCATTATTTTTCAAGGAATATAGCTTTGATTAAATTTCACAGCTTTAATCATTTCTGTTCATAATAATAACAATGTTATATAAACAATTGTTTTAAAGCGTTGGTCGGGCAGATTCAATTCAATTTCAATGAAATTAATAAACAAAATTTCGTTCACCGTTCTCATAATAATCGGGATTACAATTCTGCCCAAACTATTTCAAATTAATTTTAAAAATTTAATAATTTACTCTTTTTCAATTCATAGAGCTCTGTTAGAACATCATTATTTAAAATGTTGGCTTAAATCAATTTTGTACTCCATAATAATGTTATATGAACAAAATTCAATGGCAACCCACAGTCTCACTGAGTTTAGCCTGATCCATTGAAACAATGAAACTGCAACACAGATTCTTAACAGTAAACACCGTTTATTAAACAGCTGTAAATATAAACAGCTGTTTCTCCTTTTCATTTCTGGATTAAGCCATCAGAAAAATATTAATATTACTTCTATTTTACTAATAAGTTTGTTTGGCATGTTTTCAACAAAACAAAAATAACAAACTAATTAATCCGACTAATTATTATTGAAGTTATTAGGTTGGTGCAAAAATAATGTCGGTTTTGGACGTTAAAAAATACGTCAAAAACATTATTTTTGCACAAACCTAATATATTAAATTGAAAATTATCACAAAAACAAAAAAATTATGAATAAAATTGAAAAAAGCAATTTATTTCATAGTAATTAAATAATTTACACATTAATTAATTTATTAAAAATAAATAATGCAATCGATCCTGGCCAGGCATCTCGAGTTCAATCACTTTCTCACCGACGTAACGTGACTTCCCTTTGTTTTCTACAAATATTTTCATGGAAACTGCTCTGGCGAGATTTTTTCTCTGGTACCCTGAATACATGAATTTAAGTGTGCTACTAGGTTGGCATATAGGTCCCACCTTTTTACCGATAAAATAGCTAAATGCAACCGCTACTACTACTCCATCAGTATATATATATATATATATATATATGTATATATATATATATATATATATATATATATATATATATATATATATATATATATACTCGACCCTCCCGTCGAACTCGATGTATGAGAGTCAAGCAGCTCAGTTCCGAGGAACTGACAGCCAGACACCAGCACATATGATTTAATGATAGTAGTGAAGGTTTTGTGCAGAACCATCCACACTTTTTGAAGGGCCGAATACTGAGACCTGGTGCAATACGTGCCACAAGATCCCCAAACGACCCTCCACAGGTTTTGAATTTCTTCTAGACCAGTTGCCATCGAAGGTTATAGAACCCAGTCTGTCCTGTTATTTACCTATAGTTGGAGGGTGAAGAAGAAGATTCATACCTTTGCCAAGGGTATTAGCACGTAAGTGAATGTAAAGGACACTACTGGAATTCAAACTCGGCTCTCCGAGTATATATATATATATATATATATATATATATATATATATATATATATATTAAAGACATTTTTATGTTTAACGTTCTTTTTATAGATACAAGTATTTAAGCAAATGATCTGTTTATAATAAACAGTATTAAATAACATTTACCGGCCTGAATGTCCGAGAAAAGGTTGAATTGAAGCTTATAAGCAGTAAATTCAGCCTAGCCGACCGAACGATCCTTTGTGGCCGAGCGGTCAAGGCACCTCAGCGTAAATGACGGTTCCGTATAGAATGCAGGTTCGAATCCTGTCAATGAACGAATATTTTCTATAAATAAATTGTCGGACTTTGTCCATTTCTAAATGTATATATATATATATATAAAGTCAAAAGGAACACTTTTAACCCACTGCACACTATTGGAATTCCTGCCTTGCTTAGGATGAAATGGTTAAAAAATATTTCCTTTCAAATCTTTCGTAAACGATCACAGATAACTGAATAATTATATTTGTAAGCGAAGGATGTTTATTGGACAGAATTCAATCATTCTTAAAATACGCAATGTCTCGAGAACGGTGATCCTCACTAGTTATTATTTCTACTGAACAACAGACATTTGTTGATTTAGAATGCTAATAAGAAACATATGACATGAAATATTGTGATTTTATTACGATTTGCCATAAAACAATGGCATTTGGAATCCACTCTTACATTAAACATGTTATTTGTGAAAATGTATGTATTTTTACTTTTAAGGTACAGTGTAACTCGGATATAAGAGACCCGAATATAAGAGAAACCCGGATATAAGATAGATTTTCTCTGGTCATAAATTAGAGCCATACTTACCTAAACAAAATAGACCAAACCCGGATATAAGAGACTTCTTCTCCGGTCCTGACAACTCTCTTATATCCGGGTTACACTGTATTAGTTCAGTGTCCGTTCCTGCATTGCTGATTTTTCTATAGAAAAGCATTTCAAATGATTTTACGAAATAAGTACATTGAATATTAGAAAATACTGAATATTCCAAAAGTCCCCACACAATAATTATTAGTGATTTTCCAAGCGTAGCACAAGGCCGAAAGTATGGGGCACCCAGTAAGGATCGAACTCACTTTTCAGTAGTAACTGATCTATTACGTTGGTGCAAAATTATGTCGTTTTCTCACATATGTTACTATATGAGAAAACGACATTATTTTTGCACCAACCTAATAACAAGACAAGCTTGTTAACCATTACACCACGCAGAGGTGCCATCGCATAATAATTATTACGGCCCATTGTATTTTTGTTTTTTAAATAAATAAAAAACCAAGATAGCCAACATATTCAAAGTACAGAAATCAACCAATGATATATCATTTACACAAACAAAATTTCAGACAGCAGGTCGGGAAATGGGTTAGCTATGTTGTCAAACGCATAAGGTGGTCGTTTTATATTGAAAAATTCTACTGATAAAGAGAAATAACTGCGTTGTTCTTTAAACAATGGCCTGTTGTCGAATAATCTCGGTGCATGGACGCACAGAGAGGTTTCATTTAAAACGCAATAAGATGCTTAAAATCTTCTAATGAAATGAGTATAGAAAATTATATATATATATATATTAAATTTTGTGAAAAAATACTAATATAGATGAGATGGAGATGCCACTGGTATATATATATATGTGTGTGTGTGTGTGTGTGTGTGTATGTGTGTGCGTGGATAAAAAGAGACAAGAGGAAAAAGTATACTGAGCCGACGCGTTTCGTCCTCTGAGGGACTTTATCAAACGACCACCCGAAGGCTTATGCGTTTGACAACATATCTAAACCCATTACCCAACCTGCTGTCTGAAGTCTGTGCAAATGATATTCATTGATTGATTTCATTGCCTTGATAAAGTTCCTCAGAGGAACGAAGCGCGTTGGTTAAGTATAGTTTTTCCTCTTGTCTCTTTTTATTCATTTTGTCTCTTCTACGGATACATTCCATCTGAGAATATTAATAGACACTGAGGATTTGTATTGGCTTAACTATTTAGATATTCGTGCTGACACACAACACACAACGTTTAATCATGAAACACACTGTCGCCTCTGTGTTGATACTGAATACTTTTTACCCATAAATATAGCATACCTTAAATCTATATTTATACTATATATATATATATATTAGGTTGGTGCAAAAATAATGACGTAATAATGTCGTTTTTTGACGTAACGTCAAAAAACGACATTATTACGTCATTATTTTTGCACCAACCTAATATATATATATATATATATATATATATATATATATATATATATATATATATATATATATATATATATATATTAAATAAGATTTTGTGGTACAGAATTTAATAATAGAAAGGAACAGATAGTAAGAAGGCATTTTTTTTCTTCCCCCATTTAATTACATTCGATAATTAAATAATTTGAACGCTTTTAAATTCCCAGAATAAATACTTGATAAGTCCTGGGACGAAACCGGTCGTTCTGTTTTGGCTTTTTTAATAATGCCTTCTTACTATCGGTTCCTTTCTATATCTATCTATCTATCTATCTATCTATCTATCTATCTATCTATCTATCTCTCTCTCTCTTTATATATATATTCGCTTGTGTGTGTTCGTGTGTATCTATATCAGGGACAAAGAGTGCGCGCGTGTGTGTAAGAGAGAGATAGCGAGAGAGAGGGGGGAGAGAAAGAATGACATATTGTTTCTTGTATTAATAGGAAAGCTGTTTGCGTTCGTGCCCACACTTCCATCTTTTCTTAGGCAAGTTTCAGAGAGTGAGGCTTTTGGCAATCAACTCTCCCATAAATAGCTACCTTATACATCCATCCATCCATACATATGTGTGTGTGTGTGTATGTGTATGTGTGTGTGTGTGTGTGTGTTTCTTTCTTAGTTTTTAAGAAGTTTTTTATAAAATATTTTCTTTAACGCGTGAAGCTGTTGCTTCTTACATTTCGGTAATAAGGGTTCCTGTTTATTCAATGTGACAATTATGAATTCCTTCTGACTTTCGATGGGCGTCAAGACAAACCCACAACACGCACACAGACTCAGGCATCGGATAAATGGTGGGGAAATATCTCTGGTGAACGATGAGAAGAGGTAAAAGACTGGAAATCGAGAGCCAAACGCCGTTTGGGAGATAAGATTGATGTTGACGGCAGTTGAAAATTTTCGCATAACTGAGATAATCAGTTGCCCCTGCCTCGTGTCGTTTTCCCGTTTCTTTTTGTTTTGTTTTTTTTTTGTTTTTATTTCCACAATGCATAATGGGTGGTGATCAAAATTCTAAGTTCTTGAAGGCAGGCTATATTTGTTCGATTTTATCCGGTTTATTATATTTAAACTAAAGTTTTGACTATTATTTTCAGTCTTTTAATTTCGTGTTTACACCTTCACAGCTAGTACACATGATCAACTCATCTTCTTTCCCTTCGTATACCATTGCTAAGGAGGAAGTTTTTTGCTTTTTGCACATAGAAATCGTTTAAAAATAATTTTAATCATTTTCCACATTAATCAGCTTGTACCAGGTTTATTCTTACTCAGAACTTTGCATTTTCTGTCAAGTATCAGTTAATATTCTTCAGTGGATTATTGACAGCTTTATCCTTATCTTCGCGTTTTCGTTGACAACAGTAATCTCACCAATAATATCAACGTACTACCCTCGAACCACACCACCAGGGTTGCTGTCTTGCAAACCTGATGGGGTTCCCCGGGACAGTGTTCCGTGATTCTCACTATCTTATAGACATTTGCTTTTAATCTATCTATTTTATATACGTTAGAAATTAAAGTAAGCACAACTGACTATTAAAGGATGACAGTTTTTTGAGGATTTTGACGTCATTCTGATTTTTTTCGTTCAAATCCGTAAAGTTGTTTTTCTCATGTTAAATCTTGAAAAAACAACACTATAAAATTCACACTTTTTTATTATTAATGTTGAATGTGGTAAAATTATTCAACTTTTTAATAAGAAAGGTAGATGTTAAAAATGACCGCAAAACATTGTTGATTTAAGGTGGAATGATCTATTATGACATTATTTACATTATTCGGACTATTGTCTTCATCTTTGTTGCCATATTTATTACAACGTTTCGGCCGTTTTACGCTCCGGCCTTCTTCGGGTGGTTGGAATGTCGAACTGAACCCTTTATTTCGTTCGCTGGGGTAAACTGTTCTAGTTCCACGTGCCATGTCTAATGGATGCCAGTTATCAGTTATCTCCTGTTAATTCACCTCTCCAAGTTTTCCACTGCCTTAACCGGGTATTGAACTCACACTCTTTGGGTCCTGTCACTGGATCTAACCAACGTCTTTATCGACTGTGGCTTGTGTCCTTGTTGTCAAAGTGTTCAGTTCGACATTCCAACCACCTGAAGAAGGCCAGAGCGTACAACGGCTGAAACGTTGTAATAAATATGGCGACAAAGATGAGGACAATAGTCCGAATAATATATAATACCTCGTCTTAGAAATATATACAGATACTATTATGACATGTCTCTAAATTGTATTTAGATACATTGGATTTATTTTCACTTTTTCTAGTTGAATTGTTCACTTATATTGCATATGACCTATTATTGTAAATTCTTAGTTTGCAATATAATTTGTATTTTATATGAAGACTACCTTATGACAATTGTGTAGTAGTAGTACAGGTTCCCATATCATAGATTGTGAATTGGGCACATGACTCTTGCACTGGCCCAGCTTAAGGCTTCCGGCGATGTATGTATAGTAGGGAGAAATATTTTCATTTATTTATTTTTATTTATTTATTTATTTTAATTTTTTTTAATTATTAGTTAAACTTTTACACAATATATCGGAACAATCTATATTTAAACTGCCTCAGTAGAATAACAGAGATCAAAACAAATATAATGTAACCTAATATACTAATTTTAAATTCTTTTATGCGCTCTTCTTAGGCGTGTACGGGTTCCAGTTACTTGTTCCGGTTGCTTCTTTTTTCTCGGTGGAACTTCTAGCGGGACCGCCCGTACTACAGATGTCATCCTAGAAACAGCCCCGAAACGCTGGAATTTGATAATTGTGAACGACCAGTTGATGTTACAATATGTGTGCATGCCTGAGTGTATGTGATAGCGATACCGGAAGAGAGAGACAAACAGCCAGAGAATGTGTTTGTAGGTATATGTGTGTGTGTGTACACGCAACCCATTACATGCGTGCGTCTGTGCGATGAAAAAGTCGGAACGAATAATGAAAATATAGATAGAAAATAAGTGACGTGTTAACTGACTTGGTTGATAATTGACGTGGAATGGTCAGCGAGTCATTTCGCAAAATTACTCATCCTGTATGTGTTTTGTCAAGCCAAGTGGAACCCCCGACCCACACACTAAATTCTATTTCTGCCTATACTTTTGCAGAGCCCACACCATCGTGCGCATTCAAATACTGATGAGGCGCGTTCTGTTTGTTTTAAATGGACAAAATGTTTGTATATTCTTTCTTCATGTATATACGAATGGATCTCTTGGCTATACTAATTAAATTTGAAGAGTAAACCTTTTTCATTCTCTTCTACTCTTTCTTAAACTCTCACCCTCTCTTTCTATCTATTTGTCTCTATATATACCCCTCCCTATTTTCTTCTATACATATACGTATGAATATGTATAGATTAATTGTTCATGTAACTAACAATGTCACAGGTAGTATTTATTAAACAAATACCTCAAACCTTTCATTTATTCTAACCTTTACATATGTTACATTAGGTTCTTTATTTTCACTTACGGGCAAATACCCTTCGGAAACGTATGAATCCATCTCTTTTCCCCTCCCCAGCTATGGGTTGATTAAGCATGACAGACTGGATCCTATAGCTTTGGTTGGCAATCAGTCTACCACAAAAAGAAACGCTAGCCTACTACGCGAAAATTTTCTGCTTAGAATCTAAAAAGATATGATCACCCAAGCGTACATCACATGTGGCAATTAAGTAATTGATTAACTGACTGACCAAAAAGGAAGCGATAGTCATTTTAGTGCCGACTACATTTCAAACTGATATGCGCCAAAAGAGTTTCAAATTTTCTTGTCGCGTTTCTCTGACTTTACCGATACTCCAATAATCCTTTAGTCATTTTCGGCACCAATAATAAAATTTCTGATGTTTAAACAACGAAAACTGATTTTTGTATCTGCATTTAATGATCGAATCCGGATAGAAAGAGCTCGTCAGTATTTCTTGATTTTAAACTTTCGCTAATTTACGGTCGGTATCCAAACATGGAGAAAGATATGCGAGTAAATCCAAACA
>OZ010576.1:46341278-46396278 GCA_963932145.1 Acanthosepion lycidas
TTGTTTGCAAATATTTCGACTGCCTATGAATTTTGGCATAATTAACTTAATTTCAATTTTTGGCAAACAATATGTCAACCTGTGATGAAACCTGTGTCAAGCCATTTAGTGAAAATAGGAAAGGAATCTAGATTCTTGCCAATTGCAAAGGCATTGATAAAATGTTCATACACCTCATTAAACGTGCGACTTTAGTAAGTCATGTTCCTCTCTCTCTCTCTCTCTCTC
Source organism: Acanthosepion lycidas (assembly GCA_963932145.1). Lineage (NCBI taxonomy): Eukaryota > Metazoa > Mollusca > Cephalopoda > Sepiida > Sepiidae > Acanthosepion > Acanthosepion lycidas. The sequence continues at coordinate 46,341,507 of OZ010576.1, forward strand.
TCTCTCTCTCTCTCTCTCTCTCTCTCTCTCTCTCTCTCTGCGGTCTCAGTTATGAATCTTCTCTGCTATATTTGTTTCACCCATTTCCTTCTCCAGTGGATTAGAATTCAGGTTTTTCTTTCACTTAGAGTCAAGAGGGCCCAGCCCATTCTGATATGTAATCCATTGCTGAGAAGCAAAAATAGATGGATTCATACCTTTCCCGCGACATTTCTGCAGAAATGAACACAGCAAGCCAGGTTGAAATTTGAACTCCCCTCGCCGATTCCATTTTATGCGCCAATAAAAGTTACAGCAGCCGCACATCCGAAACGACATTACTATGTGACGCCAAGCACACAAATATTTGCCCGTACCTTTAAAGCTTCGATGAAAAAGTGCCCAGCATGAAAGCCATTCCCCGTCTAGGGTCACTAGTCTATGAAAGTTGCGTATAAACAAGTGTGATGACCCCGAGTCAATTTCTGTCCAGTCATTTTCATCTGCTGTCCAATATCCCCGTTCTAATTCAAATATTATTTATGTTAATCGGATGTCTTTTAAGGAGAGTTCTTCACAATTTTATTATAATATTTATCGTGATAGCTAGACTTATGCTCCTTCTTGCACTGAATGACACTCCAAAATGTCTCCATTTTGGGAAATAGGTTGGGCAAGAAATTTGATTCGATTTTTCATGAGCAAAACAGAACCTGATGACGTTCTTATCTATAGCAATGACGTCAGTATCTGCCACACCTTAAAACTCCGAAATATTTTTGGAGTGGGAGGAAATTTTATTCTCACTCACCTAGAAAAATGATTAGATATAATTGTTAATAGGTTTATTTAAGTACATAGTTACATAAATTTTCAACAAATCTTCTGATGAGATTCAAATTCGCATCTGTTTTCCTATCTACAGGAGATACGAAAATACCATCGCTAAAAGCGAAATGATACAATTCCTGGTGGTTCGATTATATAAGTACAGTTTCAAACTTGGTATTTCTTAAAAAAACAAAAACAAACTAAGTACAGATATCTCTTTAAATGTCAGGAATCTGCGCTAGTAAAATGATAAAATTCAATATTTTATCGATTCTAACTCAAAACGTGTATTAAAGGAAGTTTTTAATACTATTGTTCACTTAATACAAAGTCAAAGAGCATTTATTGAATGATGCTATTGTAAGGACGTAAATTTCTTGATAAAGTCAAAAGAAGAATCTAGCATTTCGAAATCAGTCACTTTCCCATCGCCATAACGCAGATTCCCTGTGTCTTTTCTATAAATATTCTCATGACAGTTGTTCTGATGAGCTTTCTTCCTTGGCTCATCGAATTTATGAATTTAATTAAATTTAAATATTTAATTTGAAATTATTGCACTATTTACATTGTCCTTAACTCTACTGTCAGATTCCCAACGTTTAGGCTGTTGTACTCTCCGGACGAAATGTCGTGAATGTGACAGTAAAGATGGGGACAACAGTCCGTACAATGTAAATAGTGTAAATAGTTACAATACCTCATCTCAGAAGTATAGACATATCATGAAGAAGGCTAGAGATTACAACGGCCGAAACGTTGTGAATGTGACAGTAAAGATGAGGACAGCGGCCCGAACAATGTAAATAGTGTAAATAGTCACAATACTTCATCTCAGAAATATAGATCCTGAAGAAGGCTGGAGCTTACAACGGCCGAAACGTCGTAAATGTAACAGTAAAGATGAGGACAGCAGTCCGAACAATGTAAATAGTGTAAATAGTTACAATATCTCGTCTCAGAAATAGAGACAGATGTTGAAAGGATTTTTTAAAAAAAAAGAGAGTAGTACAAGACTGGCGGTTAGGTCTCGTCATTTTACTGTTTAAATTGATAAATGTAACGGTAAATTCTATTCTAATAATTTCTCCTCTCGTACTTTTCGCCTATGGAAATCTCTTCCAGCTTCTTGCTTTCCTCTCAACTACAAACTTTCTTTCTATATGCCGCATCCCTCTATCCCTTGCAGCTCTCAACAAGTTCCTTCCCTCTGCTTCCTCCCCCTGACCACGTTCTGTCATCCACTTGCTTAAGGCCGCTAGGTATGTCATGCGTTGTTTTCTCTTGTCTCTCTTTCCCTCTATTCGACCGGTGAATATCAGATTATCCAGGCCCTCCTTCCTCATTATGTGTCCCAGGAACTTCAGCTGCCTTTTCCTGATGTTAAGGATAAGCCTCCTCCTTGTTTGCACCCATCTAAGACATCATCGTTGCTCACACGCTCCGTCCATGATATCCTTAGCATCCTTCTGTAGAACCACATTTCCGTCGCTTCATCTTTGAGGAAATCGTCCAACATTCGCTGCTGTAATGAAGAACAGATATCATCGTAGCACAACTACAAACTATAAAACTTCAACTGCAACTTCATTTCCTGGCCCTTTGAATCCTGTTTTTTTTTTGTTTGTTTGTTTTTTTTTGTCCTTTCTCTCTATGTTGTGACCAAGTAAATGGTTAAAGAAATAACAAAACAAATGTTACAGATATATCGTATATTAAGCAGTAAGTACAACAGAAGAGTATTACACGATTAGTGAGTGTGTGTTTGTTGACCTAGCGTTCAATCTAATCGATTGTTCCCCCAAGGCCTTCTCTCCTAATAATTTCATAGTAGGCGGAAGAGTCCAACTATAGACTCTTTAGAGGGAGGACACCACAACATTCCATTAAAGTTTTCTTGCTTTCCTTCACTCCATTGTATTTTATCCTCAGTAACTTTTGCTTCTTAATGATTTTATAGCCTTGCTTGTCAGGAAAAAATCTTAAAAAATTTGCGCCAATTCCCTCCTGATTACCTGAATCTTCAACAAGATATTATCCCAAAATAAACATCCATGCGCTGGTATCAAATGTTGACATAGCGCCCATAATCGGCAAAGTGAAGAAAATACAAAATTGTATCATCCATAATTTAAGTGATGATCAGTTGCTTCCACTGTTTAACACTTTTTGCTGTTGGGTTACCAACTATTTGCGAGGCAGCCTAGCCACCGGAAGATAATTACTCGAGCTATGGAGAAGTCGGAAGAACGTAAATCATGTATTTATTTTCTGAAAAGAGAAAACTCTAAAATTATAGCAGAAATATGTTATAAAATCGAAAGTTAGTGAATGCAATACGAGTTCGGCACGTCATGTTACGAGGTGTATCTACTCATAACCCCTGGGCCACATTTTGTTTGTGCAACGTCTATCAGAAGACTGTCTTCCCTGTCGAGAAAGTTCTCTGGTGATTAACTTCTGTGAGTCATATGACCAGCCAAGTAATGTGCATACTAAGTTTAGAATAGGAAAGGGAGTTAACTTATCAATACCATTTAATTGTTTATTTAAAAAAATAAAACCGTTTTTCTTAATCGTGTGCTGTTGATAAAAGCATATGATAATCGGAAAAGTGACATTCTTTTAAGTCGACAAAGCTTTACCAAAACCTAATCTTCGCCCCAAAAAGATCTTCTTGGTCATTTGATAATACCGTACTTTAGTAATACATTACGGCCTTTTGCAACCTGGTCGGACATTTACAGCGCAATGATCCAATTGGGATCTAAGAATTGACGCATCAAATTCTGTAAACACGCACGCACATGAATCTGTACATTATTTGTAGCGCCTAAAAATCCTGGTAGCATTTGTCTTTATGAAGTCGTTGAGGACAGCGGAAGTCTACTGGTGTGACATTAGACTGAGAGTGATACAAACGCCAACACACGTAACCATTACGGATCTATAAAAACAGTAAATTAGGACAAAAAGCTGAGATCACAAAATGCCATCTGACGTATACGCATGCGTCAAGATCCCTTCATGTAACAACGTTTCTGTATGTTTGTCTGTCTTTCTCCTCTCTCTCTCTCTCTCTCTCTCAATATATACACACACACATATACATATATATATATATATATATATATATATATATGTATATGTATAGACGTTTCCTTGTGCTTGTATATATTTAGATGTGCGCACACGTATATATATGTATATATATGTGTGTGTGTGTGTGTGTACAAGTACGCCTGTTTACGTGTCTTTGTTTATATGTATACACGGAGAAGGCGACACATGAGCGCATTTAGTATGCAATTTGGAGCCAATCATGCCGTGTACTCAAATGAACCCAATTACATCGGTAACAGCCACCACCTGGACGAATACAATATACCGATTATCCGTGTCTACTGTAACTATACCAGCCAAAACAGATCTCTCTCTCTCTCTCTCTCTCTCTCTCTCTCTCTCTCTATCTATCTATCTATCTATCTATCTCTATCTGTCTTTTTATCTCTAGTTTTCTCTGACACTTTCTCTCTCTCTCTTTTTCTCTCTCTCCATCAGTCAATCATTCTCTCTTAGATACTTCTTTCCTGTCTGCATGATCTAACAGACTTTACCACTTTCTTCATGTGTCCCTAATTTTTCAGATGCACTGTCTGTCTGTCTGTCTGTCTATCTGTCTCTCTCTCTCTCTCACTCTCTCTCTCTCTCTCACCTTGTCTCTCTCTGTCTGTATGTCTCTCTCTTTCACTCGTTCTTAACGTTAACCCTTTTTTTTTCTTTCTATTCCGTTTGTGTTCCTCTCCGTCCATTTATCTCTCTTTCTTTGTATTTTCCCCAATCTTAGTTTTGTTTGTGCCGGTCTCAATCTGATAATATCTACACATCGATTTGTGTGATAGTAGGAAATCTTGCAATTACTGAACAGAACAATCATTTCGATAGATAGATAGATAGATAGATAGTATCACTCTAAGAAACGTGCAGGCAGACAGATAAAAAGATTATCATATATACATACGTATATATATATATAGTGTGTATTTAGGCAGTATTTTTTCATTCATACATGTTTCATTAAATAATATAGACAAGTGTTGTCTATTTATTTTATGTAAATTCTTTTCATAACGTCTGATAAGCTTAATAACATTATCATTAAACGAAGAAAGAAAAGCACAATATTGATACATATTTTTTTCATCCAATCTAAGCTTTCGGCTTACATAAGCCATTATCAAAGATGTCAATTACTGTACAATATATTGTCCGTGTATTACTTAATATATTGTACAGTAATTGTTATTAAATGAAAGATGTATGGATATATATATATATATATATATATATATATATATATATATATATATATATATATATATAACATTGATTACACAACTCTGAGTTTCATACCGAAGCAATAATTGCGTATTTGGACAACAATCCCTCTTTTATACAAGTTTCATACAATATATATTAACCAATATACGGACAATATATTGTACAGTAATTGTCATCTTTGATAATGTCTTATGTAAGCCGAAAGCTTAGATTGGATGAAAAAAATATGTATAAATATTGTGGTTTTTCTTTCTTCGTTTAATGATAATGTTATTAAACTTATCAGAATATATGAAAATAATTTACATAAAATAAATGGACAACACTTCTCTATATTATTTAATGAAACATGTCTGAATATATATATATATATATATATATATATATATATATATATATATATATATATAGATTCCCAAAAAAAAAATTTCGCTTGAAGATGGAACAGAGCCTACTTTAACTCAAGTTAATCCAAATACTATTTTGAAGTTTTTGGCTCTTGTTTTGAAACATGAGACCTCTTATGTAGTGAGTTGGAATCATATTTTTAAATAAATAATTATATATATATATATATATATATATATATATATATATATATACATATATATATATATATATATATATATATACATACATACATACGTATATATATATATATATATATATATATATATATATATATATATACATACGTATATATATATATATATATATATATATATATATATAACATTGATTGCACAACTCTGAGTTTCATGCCGAAGCAATGATTGTGTATTTGGACAACAATCCCTCTTTTATACAAGTTTCATTAAAGACGACTGATATTGCGGTTAAGATTTTTTTTTTATTATTCAATTTTTTTTTGTGTTCATATAAGTTTTTCTTTTCTGAACATAAAGTGTAAAAATAATGTTCAAATAAATGCCTTGTATATCCGAGCTCTTTCGACACTTTTCATAGACATTATCAAGGATGATTTTATCTTTATTTTTAACTGAATGTGTAGATTTTATGTATGTATCTAGCGTAAATGGGAATGTCTATTTTAATTTTCAAAACACCGTCATCACATTGTGACCGTGTTCATAGTTGATGTTATTGAGTGTTGGTTTTTTTCTTTTTCATTATCATTTAAGAAAACAAGGAAACCTACTAAATATCATGAACAACATACTCGTAGAAATCTATAATAGCCTCAATCACATGAAAAAAGGGTAAAAATAATGGACGCGTCGCTAATCATTACAGCAAGTCAAAATACCCCAGTCACATATATATATATATATATATATATATATATATATATATATGATAATCTATGTAGCTGTCTGTCTGCTTCTTTTGCAGTGTGATCATATCTGAATGTCTGCCTGCCTGTTGATATCTATGTTCTACTCAGTTCGCATCTGTTCCCGTCTGGTTCTTTCTGTCTAGATATTAAGCCGTTTCTTTTATAAGTTGACACGACCAATGCTAATAACTGCCATTTTGAATTTTCCTTGTTGGTTGGTTGGTCGGTATAGAGCACTCTTCCACTTTGCTCCCGTTATGTCAACAAGTGAACTCGGTTCAGAAGTGCACATGTTAACAACGAACACGTGTTAGTGCAAAATGTCTATGGCTACCACCTGCGAAATGGTATGAGTCCTTGGTCTTAATTTGCCATTAACAGCAACGTTGCCTTTGTGTTCGTCATGAGAATTCAGGTATTAAGCTACTTTCTTAAACAAATATATATATATATATATATATATATATATATATATATATATATATATTTGAACAATAAAAAAATATTAAAAAAATTAAAATCTTCAGGTTGTAGATTTATATTCTTTCGTTTTTTTATTATTATTTCATTTAGATTTCTCGACTACTTTCGGCCGAAATGGCCATCCTCGGGAGGAGAAATATTTCTGCTTGCTGCTAGAAATGAACTACAGAAATGAATATATATATATATATATATATATATATATATATATTAAGTCGACTCACCATGAAAAACTATTACCTGTAGAACAACATTCCCGCCTGGAAAAACATGATTTCAAAACCCATGCCAAATTTACTATAATTGAGAGAATAGAAAAGTTCAGGGCAGAAAACATTAGAAAGATTTTAGAGTCCCATGAAAATAAGTGGATACAACGTCTAAAAACAATATCCAGCCGGGTTAAACCATAAATTTAACAATATATAGATAGTATCAATATATAACTCAACAAATCAAAACCTACCCACATTTCTCACCCACACAAGACAGACATGCTTACAGAGGTGTGGAGGTCTCACACTTATACACTCACCCACACGAATATACACACTTACACACATCATACTCACTCACTCCCTAATGAGCCAAATGATAACACACACCCACAGCAATACACACGCTTACACATATCATACTCACTCGCTCCCTAAGAACCAAATAACATACACACAAACACTAAACAGAGACACATCCCCTCACCAGGTCCAATAAAACTGTCAAACTGACCAGAGAATTCAGAGCAACATATATCTATCCAGCTCTTATCTCAAATAACAACTTAAAAGAGACTGTTTGACCAACACAAGGAATGTTAAAAGATTCATGTTAAAAAGATAAAAAAATAAAAAAAAACAAATGAAAGCTACAGACAAAAGATCATTTTCTCCAGCAAAAGACTCATTTCTGTAGTTTAGTTCTACCAACAAGCAGAAATATTTCTCCTCCCGATGATGGCCATTTTGGTCGAAACTAGTCGAGGAATCTAAATGGAATAATAATTAAAAAAAAAAACGAAAGAATATTAATCTACAACCCAGTGTGTCTAAAGATTTTAATTTTTTAAATTTTTTTTTGTTCAAAAAAAAAATATATATATATATATATATATATATATATATACGTGTATCAGCTGACTTCGTGTATAGTGCAATCCTTGAATTTTGGGGCAAGAATTTTAACTCTTCCCCCAAAAAAAATACCTGTATAGTGCAATCGGTCCCAGAAAATTTATCATAAAAACTTGCACTGTATTCGAGTAATTACGGAATTTATATTTTATCATCATAATTTATTGCATAATATTTTATATATTTATATACTTACCTGATGTAGGGATCCGTCCCTGCGCTGGTAGTATCACAGCTATGGCTAGATTAGACCAGCTTGGACAATCTATGACCAGCTAAGACTAGCTTGGATCAGCGGCCCGGGTGAAAACACTCGGGTCCCCACGTTAAAAAGTGACCTTGTGTCACAACCTGGATCAGTGGGGGTCATTAAATCTCGCTTAACTGGCACAGGGCTCCATCCCTGTGCTGGTGGTATCACGGCTACAACTATCTTGGACCGGCTCTGACCAGCTTGTACAAGCCAAAAACTGCTATGGCTAGAATAGACCAGTTTGGACAAGCTTGGACCAGCGACCTGAGTGAAAACACTCGGGTCCCCACATTAAAAACTGACCTTGTGTTACAACCTCACTCAGTGGGGGGGGGTCAAGTAAATATCTACTTACCTGTTGAATTACATTTACTTCATTATGTAAACTCAGAGAATGTTTTAGGTAATATTCTTCCAGACTAACATTTTACACCATCGTCCAGGAACCGTCCGAAAAAGATAATTTTTATCATCCTGAAAAAGAATTAAAATCTCATGAAATCAAAATGTTTTTTGTTTAAATTTATCATTTATAGCAATTACATAATAGAAAAAAAATAAACATAATTAAAATGTTTAAGAAACAAATATTTATTTTAATCCACTCTATCTTCATACTATGATCCACGTGCTACTATTTCTAACTAGGGTTACCGTTTTCCTTGAGATGTTTTGCTGAGCACGATGAAAATTTCAATGGACAAATGAGCTTTTCTATTAAGTTTATGATAAGCAGAAAACATAACATAAATGTGGTTTGGTAACAGTTAATTCAAATTTTTAACAAAAATTGACTTTGTTTATTAAAGCAAAATTAGTTACCATTAGATAACAATATTTTTCACATTCGCAGAAAAACAATACAAATAACAAAATTTAAGCTCTTCAACTTTGATTTTTCATTCGGGTTTCATTCACTCGTTTAAAAAAAAAATTCTTCTGTATGAGTGTGTACGTGAATGTGTTCACCATTTCTCGACACAATTGGTGAAAAATTAGAATTTTTAAGAAAGGAATTATTTGCTTTTAGATTAAATATATTTGGTTGGTGCAAAAATAATGTCGTTTTCTCACATAGTGACATATGTGAGAAAACGGCATTATTTTTGCATCAACCTAATAGAATTTAATTAAAATTTTTCCAACATCCCCCCGCCAAAAAAATAAGCAGATCTCTAACACTAATATCGAAGCCTGCTTACATGCTATCGACAGGATGGCGTAATTCAGTGGTTGCGTCACTAATGTAATCCAGTGTAAGATTTATTAATTTAAAAAATGAGTTTTGAAAAAATATTTTCGAAAATGTGCTTTCATAATGTTTACTAAACCTATAATCGAAAATAAATAAATAATCTATTGCCTAGTACCATTTCTGGTGTCTGGGGTAATTGTCTATTTCCATCACGCGCTAGTGACCGATGTTCGAGTCTGAATGCAGCAAAGCAGGATTTCGAAAGATGACGTGTCTCACCAGTTTGTAAAAATGGGGGAATATAATCTATCTTCGCATTTGGCCTTGTATTGTACTAAAATGTTCTTAATGAGTAGTGTAATACACACACACACACACACACACACACACACACACACAAATATATATATATATATATATATATATATATATATATATATATATATATATATATATAATAACAAAATACCAATGAAAATTGGTTAATGGAAAATGTGGGACTTCTCTTTTGCTCAATCTCCCACTTAAATAGAAGATTTCCTCACGCGCTTTCCCGGTAATTCGGACGGACACGATTCTCTAGTTGATCTGTTCCTTACCCCTAACTCGGACTCATGTCGTGCTCTGCATATCTGTCATCTCGGCAACTCCGATCATGCGGTGGTGTCTATAGATATCTTTTTATCAGTCAGGAACATCCTATTAACAGCATATCTTTCTATTATCAGCGCGCTGATTGAGACTCGTTTCGTGACTCCTTTCCTTCAAATGATATTTTTAATCATCCTGTTCATAAATATGCTACTAGGTCTCTTCCTGGGTAAAAGTTGGTATCGAAACTTCGTTCCAGCACAGAAATACCAAATGAAACCACGATCATCTCCTCGGTTATCACTTGCCTGCTCAGCTACTATAAACCACAAGAATTACTTCTTCCGGCCATACCAGAGCGACAGATCTGATTGTAACAAACGTCGCTTTGCCATTGCTCGTAATGAGTTCAAACGTGGCTTCAAACAAGCAAAGTCACTATTTGTTGATAGAATGAGACACCGTATAGCCTCTTAAAAATTTGGTTCTAGGGATTACTGCAGGAGTGAGCTGAATAATAGTAAATCAGTCTCTCCATCCTTAAATCAAATTGAAGTATTGATATCTACTACAAATAAGGTAGAGTGATTTGCTCGAAAGTTCTCTTCCAACTCTACCCTCGACTCATCAGGAGTTCCTCTGCCAGATTTTCCCCCTAGAGCGGAGGCTCTACTGAGTGACATTCGCATAACCCGGTCACTGGTTTCTGACATAATTTCTAAATTAGATCCCCACATGACAAGTGGATGTGACGGGATCATTGCTGTCGTCCTAGAGAAATGTACTCCTAAACTGGCTCCAATTCTATGCAAACTCTACGACAATTGCCTCGCTGCTTCCTGCTTTCCAAGTTTATGCGAAGTCCTCCTGTTTTTAAGAATTCTGGGGAATCCTCTGATCCTTTAAATTATCGCACTATTAGGTCTCTTACCGCTTTTCAGCAAAGTACCTGAGGTTTTAATCAATGCCGAGTTACTTCTCACGATCTCCTTTCAGGCAAACAATATGTCTTTCGTTTCGCCAGGTCTACCAGCGACGTATTAAAAACTATCACTGTCTATCAAGCTTTAGATAAGAAAGGCAAAGCTGAGGCTGTGGTTATAGATATCTCGGCCATTCTAACCTTCTACGCAAACTCAATGGCTTCGGTGTCATGGGAAGAATATTTGCCTTTATCCAATCGCACGCATCCAAAACATTTCATATTAACGCGGGGATCCCAGGGCTTTATCTTTGGACCTACGCTGTTTCTGATCTTCATCAATGATCTCTCCGATGTCATCAATTCCCAACTAGGTATTTATGCAAATGACACTGTAGAATAACAATACAATAAACAGCACTTACCGGCGTAAGGGTCCCAGCTAGCGTCCAGCTGGCAGACAAAAATAAAGCAGGTTGTAACTCAATACAAACCCTGCAAACTAACTGATTAATCAAGCTGGTATTTATATAGAAATACCTCCACTCAGGTACCAGCAGCCAATCACAGCCCAAGCAATGGACTATTCCACTTTAGCACAATGAGATGCTCCATGGGACCATAAATAGCTCTCTTTCTCAAGGTTGAATTACTATTCACTTAGCTTTTTGTCTGACCGTGTTAGACGGTTATTCTGTCTCTCAGAGGAATTTTTTTGAAATTTTGACTGCCTTAATTTTGCTAAGTTTTGATTTATTTTTACCGTTTTTCTAACGTTGCTTTTTGACTTTTTGTTAAATTTTTTATTTTTCTAACGTTCCTTTTTTGACTATTGTTTAAATTTTTGATTTTTTCCGTTTCAATTCCTTACCCTCTCCTTTTTTTGCCGTTACTTTATTTTTGTTATTAGTTATTCCTTCTTTATTTAACGTTTTGATTTTCTTTTACGTTTTTATTTTTCCTTTTTAAATCTATTTTCTTCCCGTGCCCACACCCCGGAGTTTATCTGTTTATTTTTCGTCTTTACGTTTCTCAACCGACCTTTTTTTCCCTTTATTTATTTATTACGTGTTAATTATTTCTGTGTTTTTCATTTAAATATCCGTAAAAGTCCAGCGTTTTTTCTGTTAATTACGTGTGTATAATATTTGTTTTTTAAATTTTGTGTTTAATTTGTAAATTCTGTCCTTTTTTACTTATTTAACTTTTTGTTGTTGGGTTGACCGTTTTTTATCGGCAGCCATATTGTAAATTGTCACATTTTTAGTTTCGTATTTTATTTTGTATAGCGTTTTTTCTTAATTTTCCGTTTATAACTTTTCGTTTTATTGTGTAATTTGTTGCTTTCTTGTCTGTTGTCCTTTTAATTTTTGTTCCTTCTTCGTTTTTGTGAAACTTGTTCACTTTTTCTCGTCTGTCCATTTGTGTTGCGTTTTCGTTTTATCTGTTTTAAATTTGTTTTTCCTTTTTTTCCCACCCCTTTTCCCTCCTCCCCTTCCCTTTAAATATAAAAAATGAAAAAAAAAAGCTCCTTCCTTTTTAGGTATAAAAAAAGCCCAACTTATCAGACTACAGAAAGTCTATAAGAAAACACTTATTCAACCCCCCCCCCAAAAAAAGACCCACCAGATAAAGACAGTCTTAAGGATTACCCAGCCCTAGGACCAAGTTCCTCTAGCGAGGATGATATCGCTGGGAAAAGTGAAAATTCACTTACTTCCAGTATGGAGGCCAGTAATGGAAATGAGATTAAGAAAACGGAAAAAGTACAGAGGCCAATAATGGCCATAAGACCCTACTTGACACGAGTCCCAAGAATGAGTCTAAAGACTGAGGCCGGGGAATTGCCCTCTTGTTGGAAGTCCACCCCGAGTTGTATTATCAATGTAGCGGATTTCTTGGAGCGAGCTAAGAGCTACGCACACCTTGTCGTAGAAGGTGGGCTCTTAGAAGACGCCCAGGAATTAAGGAAAATTGAAACACGAATAGTGTCAGTCTTCCTCGTGGACAAGCGTACGCGCAAAATTTGTTGCTCGACGAAAGACACAGTGATAAAATCACGGGACTCCTTGGGGTTCAAGCCCCTCAGAGTTGTGAAAGGAGCCGGCTTTTTCATGTGGGACGTATTGTTACCCACGCCGGAAGATTGCGTGGAAGCTTCGAGCAGGAACTTGATCACCAAAGATCTGATCCTGAGAACAGAGTACCTAGGCCGAAGAAGGACCAGTGTTTCAATATATGAGGTCCCTCCTCAGGTTCTCGCGGCCTTCCTGGCCCAGTTCGGTGAAATTCTGGCCGAATCTTGCGATAGCCTGAGCGGGGGGGGTGGAGTTTCGATATCCGTTTAAATCAACAAGCCTTCTTCTCCATCCCCAACTGTCTGGTTGTAGGGAAATTGAAATTGCCGGTCATTGTGACTGGCCGTAAACCGGTATGCTGGAAGTGTGGAAAGTCTGGTCACCTTTCCTCTTCCTGCCCAGAGAAGAAGGCCTCTGGAATTCAATCTCCCGTTGACCAGAATCCCCCTCTGACCGAGTCTTTACATACTGCCTCGCCTGTAATGGGCATGCCAGCTTCTGGGACCGGTAAGGACAATACTCCGGTTGGTCAAAAGACCACATTCTCCAAAGAGCCTTCGCCCTCTGCTAGTGCAGCTGCGGAGAAGGGGGAGGGGGAATGGCTAGTTGCTGGTAAGGCCAGAGGGAAGCGCCAGACCGCGGGTCCTCAGTCCCCTGAAGCCCCAAGGACGAAAGTCACTAACAGCCCCAATCCCTCTGGCAACAGTAAGGGCAATACCCCGGCCTCTCAACCATCTTTCAAGGACAAGCAAAAGAAGTACGACCCCGGATTTGAAAAAACAGAAAAAATTAAGGAGCTTAAGAAAAAATTAGATTCCCAATCCCTAAATGCAACTCCTTCCACGTCCTCTACCCAGTCCATCTCTCTCCTAAGAAACGAACTTCTCCCCAGATAACTCCTTCCAAATCGCTTCCCCTCAGTAGAGATCCCAGCCCTTACAAGCATAGATCATTCTATACACCCCCCTCAACACACCCACTCCTTCCCCTGTTAAACATAAACCCTCTAGCGCACCTATGCATACTCCCAGTCATTCCCCTGTTAAAAAGGTGGATATGCCACCTCCCGCTTCCAAGCGACAGAGAAGCTCCTCACGAGAGGAAAAAGGAAAAGAAGGCACAGAAGTCTATTTACAACATGGGAGAGGATGTGTGCCGTATTTCCTCTGCCCAAGCCGAGAGAGCCAGGGATTATGGAAACCGCATTAAGGAACTCAAATATTTACTATCAATAAGGCAGTTTGCGAATCAAGACATTGAGGTCCCTCAAAATTTCTCTCTAGCCCAAAGGGTTCTCACAGTGATCAGAACTGGACCTAGAGCAAAAGAGATTTGGGCAATGCTTGAGAAGGCCATCAATTCATATAAAATGACCTTGCCAATAGCAATCACTCAGAACGAGTATTTAAAAATTTAAATCAATTTTGTGTTGTGCCGGGAGGGTCCCAGTTTTAGTTCACCCCTCCTTTTATAGACCACTTAAATTGACCTTCCCCTGGGATATCGGCGGGATCTCCCAAGTCGGTACCATCAAGACTGAGATGGGCCATGGGTCTATGGGAGAGGCGGTCGGTATCCTTACCCCGTCCACGTTCAAACCAGTACTTCAACCCTTACTGGTCTTCACTATGGCTCTCTGGTTAGCTAGTTTACATGTCCGGGGCCTGAGGTCCGAGTCTCTCGTGACCTTCAGCGACTCGGGGTGAATGTTTGTTGTGTGCAAGAGACCCGTTTTTCTTCTCATGACCGTGGGGACATACTGTCTAGGGGGTTCGCCCTTTATTCAGCATGTTTTGATGGTCGTTCGAGGAGTGTCTCTTGGCTAGTGAGCAAGTCTTTGAAGGCTGCATGTTCCTTTGTCTTCGCGGATCCGGCGGGCAGACTTTGCGTGCTGGATGTTACCATAAAGGATAAGGTTCTACGTCTCATTGGGGTTTATGCGCCCAATATCCATGCCGAGCGGCCTGCTTTGTTTCGGCAGATCGCGCCGTACTTGACGACATCTCGTCGGGTAGTTTTAGCGGGGGATTGGAATGCCGTCCTTGACCCCGATATAGATCGTATAGGGCAAAAACAAGGTACTAACAACCGGGACGTGAAACCATTTCGGGGCTTTATCGATGAGTTTGATCTTGTCGATAAGTTCCGGAATGAACACCCTCGGGAGGTAGCATGGACTTGGACAAATAGCGGCAACTCGGCTCCTGGGACGCTTGCGAGCTACCTCGACCGAGTCCTAGTTAGAAGAGTCGACGTAGGTCTCTTAGGGTGTCCAAGCTTACACTATATAGTTTATACGGATCATAGGCTTGTACTGGTCCGTGTAAACTTAGATAAGCCTAAGGTTAGATTGGCTGGTTACTGGAAATTAAACTCATCCTTTGGTGAGCAGGGTTTCCGGGACCAGCTGCTACTAATGATTCAGAGGGAATTGACGGGGCGTTTGTGGGAAACGCCTGGTGGGATAAATTAAAATCTAAAATTAGAACGTTTGCTGCCGATTTTAGTCGTCGACTCAATCTAGATAGATTAGCAGCACAGCTTTAGAAGAAAAAGTTGATCGGGCAGTGAAATCCCGTGTTAGTGGGGAAATAGCCTTAGCTAAGGCAGAGTTGGCCTCCTTGCTTATCAAGAAGGATCAAGCTGTGGTAGTTAGGGCTAGGTTAAAAAGAATGTCTTCTGAGGCGACGAATATGGCCGCTGAACTGCGTGCAGAGGAAAATGGAACGCGGCTGGGCGACATATAGCGTGCGTCACATTGCCGGATAAGCAGACCGTGACTACAAACGCGGGCATATGCGAGGCATTTCGTGATTACTTTCAGGATCTTTTCACCAGGGAGCCCGGTCTGAGCTCTGCTCAGTTCGACGCCTATTTAGCCGACTTTCCCTGCCTCCAGGCAGCTGAAGAGGCTAGGTGCGAGGGTCCCATTACTGAATCGGAAATCTGGGAAGCGCTGAAGCAGGTTGGCCTGGATAAATCTCCGGGACTGGATGGTCTTCCTTACGAAGTTTACTTGAGGCAGTCGACCATTTTTGTTCCTTTGCTGGAACTGATTTTCAACCATTGGATGAAGCAGGGGTCTATACCTCAACGCTTCACCAGGGGTGTGATCAAGTTGCTGCGTAAGGACAAGAACGGTGGGGATGGGTTAGGGAACTTTCGCCCTTTAACCATGTTAAACACTGAGTTAAAGATTTTGGCAAATATCTTAGCCAACCGTTTGCAGCTTGTCCTGTCTAGTCTGATTGGCCCCGAACAGACTTGTGCTGTGAAGGGTGGGACTGTTCAGGATAACCTTCATATGGTACGCTTGATCTTAGAAAAAGTCGACAGTGAAGCCGCGCTGATCAATTTAGATCAGTCCAAGGCCTTCGATAGGGTTGACCATCGGTTTCTGGGGGCTTTCCTTTCGGCGGCCGGTTTCGGAGCCGACTTTCGCTCCTGGATCCGACTTTTGTATGCGACCCCCGGTGCGCTGGTGGAAGTGAATGGGGTAAGATCGAAGCCTTTCGTATTGTCTCGCTCCATTCGTTAAGGTTGTCCGCTCTCGCCTTTCCTTTACGTTCTTGCGTTGGAGCCATTCCTTCGCAAGTTAAAGGCGAATCCGGTCCTGCGCGGAATTGCCCTGCCTGGGGTTTCCACCTCAGCCAGGTATTCTGCCTATGCTGATGACGTTTGGGTTCTTGTGTCGAGCAGAACCGAAATTGACGAAGTCAGCAAAGAGATCAGTGGGTATGAGATGGTGACAGGGGCCAAGATCAACCGCGATAAGTCTGTTGGCTTGCGGTTGGGTGCGTGGAAGGGAGTTTCTCTTCCCGGACCTTTCCTCTGGACGGATGGGCCGATCAAGATACTCGGCGTCTGGTTCGGTCCTGATCTCCAGTTAGAAATGAATTGATCGAAGGTACAAGGCCGAGATCGCGGTTAAACTGTGGTCTCGGAGGGGCCTTTCCCTGAAGGGAAGGGCGGAAGTATGTGTTTCACACATATATCCGATTCTCCTGTACCGACTCTCAGTACTTCCACTCCCGTATGCCAGACTAATTTTATTAGTACGGGTCTTGTTCTCTTTCTTGTGGAGAGACAAGGCACCTATGGTATGTCGCGAGATCTGTTGCCTTCATCTCTCTGAGGGCGGTCTGGGTATGCCTAGTATTGAGATTCGTCAACAGATGCTTCGCATTACCTTTCTAGAATGTGTACCGGATCGGATGAGGTGGGCGCCTTCTGGAAAGAAGACGTCCGTAAACATTTCCCATCCCTGAGAAGTGTGCGCTCGTGCGAGGAGGAGACCGGCCGTAGACCCCAAGCCGAGTGCTCCTTCTACAGCGAATGTCGTCGTGCTCTGAAGCTCCTCTTTCGGGCTTTGGATGGCCTCTCCAACGCCCAGGCGTTGTCTCGCAAGGCATTGTATCAAGTGTTAGTTAAGGGGGCCGTTCAAGATGATCTAATTGGCGAGCTCGGTCTTACGAAGCAGGAGGCTCGCTCGACATGGTCTTGGGCGCCCGGGTTGAAATGCCTCAATAACGATGAGGCATCACTCCCCTGGCTGGTGATTCGTGAAGCCCTCTGGGTCGGCAAGAGATTTTGTTCAGCAGGCTTGGAGAAATATCCAAACTGTCGTCGCTGTACGGGGGAAGTCGAGACCATTGGTCACGCCTTCTTTCAGTGCAGGGTGGTAGTGCCGTTGTGCAAGTTTGTTGAAGGCCTCATGGTTCGCATGCAGCAGGGAAAGTTTTTTGTCCTTGAAGACAGTTCTGTTTGTAGCAATGTGGTGCCGCAGATGACGAAGGCTGAACACTATGTGTTCTGTTGCTTACTAGCGGTTATGAGAGTTGTGATTTGGACGACGCGTCAGAAGGAATTCTATGAGGGCGAGAAGTTCACTTCTTCCCAACTGATCTTGTTCTTTAAGCATCAGCTTAAAGTCAAGATTAGGATGGGAAGGTGGCGGCTCACCTCATCAGAATTTGGCAAAAGGTGGGTGAATCTTGCGCCGTATGTGCCTTGAGTGGCATTTTGATGCCGGTTAGGCATAAGGATATTGTTTTCCTGGGTTGAACATGGGCAACCCATCCCGAGATTAGGTTTTTTTTTATTTGATGTTTTAGTTTTTTCTTTTTTCGGTAAACTTAGCTAGAGTGTGTTTGCGCATTGGCCCCTTTTATTTCTGTCCCCACTTTTTTTTGTTTCCTTTAGTTTAACTCCCCATCCCCTCCCTCGTTTAGGTGGTCAGTGATGTCAGTTCTCCGGTGGATGCAGGGCACCTTTCGTTTCGCGTGTGTGTATTTCGTATTTGTTGTTGTGTATGAATGTGTGTGTGCCTGTGTGAATGCTTTGGAGGTATGAATGTTTCCTTTTTTAACATAGTCCCGCATCGATTTCGTCCGGTTAACTGATATTTCTGCCACATGTAAAGTTAGTGGGAGGTTTTATTACTAACTCCTTTTTGTTTAGTTTCTTGTAAATATTTTATGTCATAATTGTATATACTGATTGGGGATCTTTTAAAATTTGTTGTTTTTTATGCCCCTCCCCCCACAGACAATATTTGTACATAAGGGGATTATTTAGGATTTTCATTGAGACAAAGATGTATTTTGGTAGATGTAGTAAGAAAGGTATGGATAAATGTGTTGTTTTGGTGATAGGATTATTGTCTAGTATGATAGGGTCAGTGGTTGTGGCTAGCTAAGTTTTATATTAAGACAAGTGATGACTGTCCTTTTCCCCAGCCTCCTTTTTGGCCTTGTGCCACATTTGTTGTATTCACAGCAATAAATATTACTATTCACTTAGCTTGCTCCACAACTGAGTGTTTGTCTCAACCACGTGATTTCTCTACAGACACAACCAGTTACTCCTGTCTTACTAGCGAATCCAAAAGACCCGACGAAGTAAACCCTTCAACTGCTCTTCTTGAAAAGGACTTCCAATCAGTGGATAACTGGAGGAAAGATATGGCTGGCAAATTTTAACGCCTCCAAAACAAAAACTGATGCTAAACTCCGGGAGAGCAACACTCTATGCCTTCTTGGCCTCACATTTTCCACTAACTTGAAGTGGAGTGACTATATCGAATCAATTGCTACATGCTAGGAAAGTTGGTTCAGTGTGTCGTGCCAGAACATTTTCGCGTCAGAATCCACCTTGCACATTTATAAATCTACCATTCGTCCGTGCATTGAATACTGTTGTCATATCTAAGCTGGTGCTCCTGCCGTACATATCGCGATTCTGTAAAAAAATCCAAGAAGAGTCTACTAATGTACATACATCTAAGCGCGTGTTTGCACACGTGCGTGTCCACAAACCAAATATCTACTACATTGGAAACAACAAACACACAGCGCTCTCTCTCTCTCTCTCTCTCTCTCTCTCTCTCTCTCTCTCTATCTATCTATCTATCTATCTATCTCAAAGAAAGAAAGAAAGAAAGAAAGAAAGAAAGAAAGAAAGAAATACAGATTGTAACGAATTTTGCAACTTATATAATTACGGTTTTTACAAATATCTCAGTCGTCTTGTTCAAGCTAAACGAAATCATATCCACTCGTAATCTTCCTATGTTTTAACTTTTATTTCAATTATGCTGTATTTGGATATGCGTATTATATAATGGTTAGTCTCTCAGAACACGGAATAACCGATCTGAGTTCGAATTTCGTTCGAGATCTTTACCTTTACTTTCGCACAAACGCTGTTTGGAAAGGTAGGAATCCATTCCTTCCCCCTCATCCCGAGCTATGGGGCAAATAGCTGAACAGACTGGACTCTGTAGCCGTGGTCGGTAACCAGTTTAGTAGCTGGGCAAATTTGATATATTTTGTGCGGCTTATCAACCCTTTGTGGGTTATTTAAAGCTGAAACATGTTTAAAATTTGCAAGAATATCTTTTTTTTATGAATATTGAATTAACAATTTTTGGTTTAGATTTCTGAAATGAGACATTGTAACTATTTACACAATTTACATAGTTCAGACTGTTGTCCGCATCTTTATTGCCATATTCACGACGTTTCTGTCGTTATGCTCACCGGCCTTCTTAAGTTATATACGTCGGAATTATAAACCGAACCCTTTATTTAGTCCACGGGGTAGATTATTCTAATTACACTTTCTTTTTCTTTTTTTTTTTTTTTTTTTTTTTTTGAGAATAACAAGGATTTTCTATTTACAAGTACGCTTTAACCCATATCTGAGGTGGGGGTAATTTTCCAAGTGCATTTGCTCGTAAGTGAAGCAACAAATAGAACTGGAATTCGAACTTGGCTCTCTGATTTCTTATTCTCATTCCTAGCCACTACACATTACACCACCCGCACATCCAGACAACTCCGAAACCACAACCATCTGTAGCTGTAAAAAGACGGGGTGAAAGTACTGTGTCTGTAAATAAAAAAATGTGATAGATTTCAAGAAATCACAATCGTGATAGACTTTGCTAGAGAATGCTGTTGTCACCAACGGGCACTGAGACCAAAGGCAGTGTTATTACGCACAAATACCCCAGGGAAAGGTATGAATCAATCTCTTCTTCTCCTAGCTATGGGTTGAATAGCAGGACAGACTGTGTTGTTTAGCCTTGACTGGCAACCAGTCCACCACAGAAAAAAATGGCAACCTAGGGAAGAGAAAAATCGTCTGCCTCATGAGTCATGTATCGAAAGATATATGATCGCCCAAGCGAGTATTATGTGTGAAACGTAACTGACTGACTGAAATATCAACATCTACAAATCTCTATAAAATTCAATTCCGTTTTTTTTTTTTTTCTTTCTTGATCTTTTCAGATTCTCATAATTCTTCTTCGTACAAACTCGATTTAACGACAAAACCACGCAAAGAGAGAACTGCCTTTACCAAGCACCAAATTCGGGAGTTAGAGAAGGAATTCGCCATTCACAATTACCTGACCAGGTTGAGAAGGTACGAAATAGCAGTGGCGCTTGATCTCACCGAAAGACAGGTAAGCTAATCAAGACAACAGTTCTCATTCTTAAATCTAAAAAAAAAAACAAAAAAAAAAACACTATCCCCTGTATTTCACCTGAAGAAAAATACGTTTATGATTTTTTTTCATCACCCAGGAGGATTGTTCACTATTTTAGAATTACCATTATTCAATGAATTAATCAAACTAGTATCCCTATCCTTCTTGTTTCAATCATAATATTTCTAGTGATGCATTCTTCATCCTATCTTATGTTGTTTATTTTTTGGATTTTTTGGTGGGAGGTATATAATGATCTTCGCCATTCACAAGTCCCGGGAGACACTCGAGGTAGAGTATTACAGAATAAGAAGTAAGGGGCTCAGTTTATGGGGATATGTAGGGAAGATAACGGTTAACCGTAAATTTGAAACAGATTAAGATTGTAGTGGTCGAAGAAGCATTCTCTTGGGAGTAGTTTAGCATTTTGATCAGTAATTTGGTAGCTTAGTATACTTCGAAATTCTTGACAAAATTCGAAGGAGGATCCATAATGTAAAACGGTCCAGATCCGACATCTCAATCTCAGTCACTTTCTCACCAACTTGACGTGATTTCCGTCTGCTTGTTCTACAAATATTTTCATGGCAACTGTTCTGAGGAGCTTTTTCCCCTAACAACTCAACTATATGAATTTAAGCGTGCTACTAGATTGGCAAAAAAGTATCACCGTTTTACTGTTGAACGAGATATAAATGAAACAGCTACTTACATTTTAACCGTTTCTCTTCTCGTACTTCTTACCTGTGGAACGCCCTTTCCGATTTGCTTGCCACCTACAATCTTCAAAAATTTAAATAAAATGCTAATCATCATCTCTCTTCCTGAACACCGTTACTTTATTGTACTTTTCTCATTTCTCATAAAGTCTCCTCATTCTCTTTCACTCTCTGTAAACCCTTGTATCTTAGTGGCATTATCGACTTGCTTGGGGTGAAATGGGTAAGAGTAAGAGGCACAGTTTATGCATTTATGTGGAAAAGATTGTAGTGATCGGGGAAGCAGCCTCTTCTGAAATTCTAAGAAAAACTTATTCGAATTGGTGTACTCGTTTGGTTTTCTATGTAGTACCATGCCAGAATATACATTGCACTCAATATCACACTAGACCATCAAGCTAGCCGTGTAACAGGATCGACCTGAAGTAACCTCCCGGCCTCAGAGTGTAAAATAACGTAATTTTGAAGCTGCATCTGGCTAGAAAGCGTGAGAACGAGCTGGACGGCAGAGGCAGATATATAAAATCCTACCCTGGCGGCAAGAAGCAGAGTCGCTCTGACATCACAGGCGAGAACGTAAAGTTCACATGCCCCTCTACACAAATACCTACTAACACTGTCACTGAAGAATTACCGTAGTGAATAGAATACGAGAGATTAAGTCTCGCGTTATTATTAAATTTTGTCCGGTTCACACTCATCCCCATTTTGAACAAAAGTAAAGGTTTATCCCTGGTTTCCTGTTTAGGATTCGGTTTCCGGTGCCTTCTAAAGTCTTTTCAGTCTCTTTCGCTCCCAGTAAACTCTTGCATCTTAGTGGCATTCTCGCCTTGCTTGGGGTGAATTGGTTAAAAGTACGGAACAATGACTTCATTTCAGTTACAGTTGCAACGTTTGATACGCTGTAAACCCCGAGTTTATTCAAGGACCTCTTATACTTTGTAACGTTCTGAAAATTTCGAAACCAACCCTTTATTTAATCCACAATGGATAGACTGTCCTCTTTTAAATATTGATACTAGGGGAGAGAACTCCTATTACTTATTTCTTAATTTCATCCTTATGCGGTTTTTGCACGTTCCACTATGCCAGAGGATATGGACGCCATCTTTTGATCTAGAAATTACAATAAAAATGACAATCATTCTAAGAATTATTCAAAATAGTATCTTGATCTTTTCTATCCAATCTTGACGTTCCGGTCGTTACATTTCTCATATTGTTTTAAATTCTAAATTGAAGTAGTTATTTTTCTATTAATTATTCAGATGAGTATCCTCATCTTTGTTGTGTCAGTCACATTTCTATCCTTGCTAATGATACTTAATTATTATTTGAAAATATTGTAATTAGTCCATTAATTATTCTGATTAGTATCCTATTCTTTGTTGTTTCGATCACAATGTTTCGATCAATGAGTTTTCCTGGTATTGCTGTTCTGAGATGAGTTTTAACAATTAGATATATTATTCAGTCGAGTAGGATCAACTTAAATAATCATTCATTAATCAACCTCCGTTTAAAAAATAAACGCTTGTTAAACAATCAAATTCGTGGAACAACAATCTGTTAAATTACCATTTTAATCTACCAAATGTTAAATTTCTGTTTAATAATACTTTTAATTTCTTTTGATTATTGACTTGCAGTGAAATAAGAGAATCTGCTGACTGAATGAATATTTTTGCAAATAAACGAATTTATGAATAATCTTCGGTTAATGAAGTTGTATTGAACCACGTTTGTTTGCATTTTTCTTTGGTTTGTTGTGTATGCATGTGTGTGTGTGTGCGAGTGCTTGTGTGTGTGCTTGTGTGTGTGCGTGCGTGTGAGTATGTTTGTATGCATGTGTAGGTCCAAATATTAGGTTGGTGCAAAAATAATGTCGTTTTCTCACATATGTTACTATGGGAGAAAACGACATTATTTTTGCACCGACCTAATATATATTTCTAAACTTATAATTGTTGTAGACAGGTAAAAAATAGGACAATGCTCGAATTTAAAAAGGATAAGTCATATTTATTATCAAAAACTTAATACTTGTACATAAATGCGCACACGCACAGACACACACACATACACATATACATACATATATACATATGTATGTGTGTGTGCGTGAATATTATCAGATGTAGTATATATGTAGAAGATACAAAATGAATGAAAAGACAAATGAACAACTATACTTAGTTTTTACCCGACGCGTTCCGTCATCCGACGGACTTTATGAAGTCAAATGCGATGATTTTATTTTTCAACTAGTATATACTTGACAGTTATTCAAAATTTTTAAATTTAAGGACGCTCATAAATATTCATCAGGTTAACTGAAAAGATTAGGTGTTAAATCCTAGATCACGTCATATAGAATCTTCGAAAGGAATTTCTTAAATTTAAAGACGCTTATAAATATTCAACAAATTAACTGAAATGTCTAGGCATTTAGACCTTAGATTATGTCATGTGACATCTTCGAAAGGATATTTTTAAATTTGAAAACACTCATAGATATTCATCTGATTAACTGAAATGTCTAAATGTTTCCCGACGCAACAAGCTACAAGAAAACCCCGCATGTCTTCGAATCCCCTGCTTTCAGGACCATCGATCTTGTGTCTAATGAGGAGCTCCGTCGGAGGACCCGCCAGCTGAACATCCTTCGCACCATCACGCAGCGACGTGTTCGCTGGATCGGTCACGACCTGCGACGACCTGATGACAACCCTGCCAGAATCATCTGTCAGTTCGACCTGCCAAACTGGCGACCTCCTCGGGGAAGATCACACAGTGTCTGAAAGATCATTGTCTGCAAGGAACACAAGCTGTAAGATGTTCCGACGCTCTGCCAAGACTGTGACAGCTGGAAGAACCAGGTGGCTCTGCTGGGTTCAACGCTTTCATGGCATGAGATTTGGCAAAAATCTGTAAAAATGTTTGATACTGACTTCTCTCGCTATTTTAGCAGTATCCTCCAAATATACCAAGAAATAAATTTCTCCATAACTGATAAGGCAACAAAAACTTAAATCTTAAAAATCTGCTTTTGTATATTATTTTAAAATATCATTTGTTAGGAAACAGCGAGATGAAGGTAGTTTCCCGAATTAATGTCCAGTAGCTTTAGAATGTTAATATACTAATAAAGGTTGAGAACCCTCTATTCGAAATTCTTGAGAGCGGAAGTGCATCTGTTCTCAGATTTTTCGGACTTTGGAATACAGGCTATTTAATTTGTATATAGTATCTATAAAATGCGACAGCTTGGGAATGGAACACAAGCATAAATACAATATCCCTTTACATTTCATAACACAGCTTATACTATACCCTGAAAGTAGTTTTATATAAAATTTAATAAATTTTGTGTACATAAAGCTATAGGTCATGGCGCTAGTCATGTAATGCTCACACGAATTTTTAAGTAGTGAAATTACGATTTCACGTAAAATGTTTTGTATTTTCTGTAGGTGTACAAAAAACATGACCACTACTTACAAAAAATATATGAATGCAGGACTCTTTGATATTTTGACTATCTTTATTGAGCACGAAACATCCACGAATAAAGACATTGCTGTAACGATCGATAACAAAAACCTGGCGCCAACTTAAGCTATGTAACAGGGTTAGGGAAACCTCACCAAGGACAGATGAGGTCACTTACAACCGCTGCATATCACCTAGGAACCTTCTCTGTGTTCTCTGAAATTTTCTATTTGTTGCAAGTTATGTCAGCACCTGAAAAACTTTCGGATTTTGGAGGTTTTCGGATTTTCGAATTTCGGATAAAGAGTAGTCATCTAGTAATACCACTAGTCTTTAAGCATTTTTTTTTTTTTTTGTCGGATGCATTTGGAAAAATGTAATTCTATCATACTAAGTTTTCATATCATATATAGAAGATTACTTGACTTTGTTTTTCTCCGCTCAAAGCAACATGAGATAACACAATACCAATTGTAGGAAAAAATGACTAACCTAACTTTCCGTCGATCGTTTTGGCACGTCGGCAGTGAGACTTGTCAAGATTTAGCGAGCAGACCTATGGAATCATACACTTTTGAGTTCAGCCTTCTCTATGCGCATCTATTTATATTCGGTTTTGGATATACTAGCATTTATATTTTTTATATATATCATGTCCCTTTGGGATGTGGGCAATCATATCTCTCCACAGATTCCTTTGCTTTATTATCTGTTTACTGTCATGCGTTCTTGAAAAAGACAGTAGAATGGCTTCCCGTTGTTTTCTTCACGTTATATATATATATATATATATATATATATATATATATATATATATATATATACGAGTATTATTGCGAAAGTTAATGCAAAAGAATTGTCTGCTCTTTGAACTCTCTGACCGTAACGCTACACTCACATCCAGGTATATATTAATCATTCTTTTTTTTTAATCAATTTACCCCAAGCAAGGAGATAATGCCGCTAAAACACAAGGGTCACTAGGAGTGAAAGAGAATGAGAAGACTTTAGAAGCTACCGGAAATAAGATCAAGAAATAAGATCGGAAAACAAGGGGTAAACCTCTACTCCTGTTCAAAAGACTGGAGAGGGTGTGAACCAGGCTGTAGGCGAAGCTATCTACTCCTGTTTCTTAATGCAAGTCAGTACAAAATGAGAAAATAGAGATTTGAAGTCTATTTGGCATCATGGAGAACATTGTGAACAGAGAGAAGAACCTAGAAGAGAAGACAGACATGCTATACTCAATGTCATTAGTGTACGTTGAACTCGCATTGACTCGGCCGGAACTTGAACTCTGTTTACTGTCGATAACCATTATGCCACCACGTGCCTCCGGGTTCGCAGATCTAGGGCCCAAAAGAGTGGGTGTGGATTCGGGGCCCTGAAGTTATGAAAAGTTGCTATGAATACAGGCAAGAGGTAAAACAAACAAGTCAAACATCGAGTCCGTCACATTAAAAAAAATGTTCCTGTAGTTTTCCGACCCCCATGAGTTGACAAAACATACGCTCTTCTCACGACCTTTGCGTTATTTGGATAAACTATTACAAACACTTACATACGCGTGAGAAACAACAATAATAGAATACTGAGAAAACGTTGAGACGTTGAACAAATAATTTGTTGCCACTTGACCCCCAATTCTCACTGCAGAATTTTTACGAAATAAGATTGTACTTTGGCCTGACTACTAGTTGAAATAGTTTCATATTTCTGAGTCAATCTCTTTCTTTTTAAAATGTCGTTTTACTTCAGGGTGTAGGTGATCGCATATCTCCACAGCTTTCAACTCATTATTATATGTGAATTACTATGACGTCTTGGGTAAGGTGGTGGTCTTTTTCGTTATCGTCTCCACGGTTTTGTATTCATTGTAAACTTTGATATACATTATGCTTAGATCAGTGCGATACAAGGCCAGAAAGATGGCGGAATGAGAGTAGGAAAACTGTGTTGCGGCAGATTTCCAAGTGAAAATAACGTACCTGCATAAAAACAGCCTTTTTAAAGTGTAAATGGAATCGGTTAGCCGAATTATCGAATTCAAGTTCCGGTATAGTCTGCTACGTTCACTTGACGCAAATTGATTAGGGAAAATGCATCCATTTCATCACCCAACCATTTGCTGAGTATATTGGGTTTTCTAACCTTGGGTGGCAACTAGATGAGAAGAAGGACAACACTGAATATAAAACCGTGGAGACGTTAACGAGAAAAGATCACTGCCTTTCCCAAAAAGTCATAGTAATTCACAGATAATAAATACTGGGACGCTATGGAATATACGTATAAACAAAGTCATTACGTAAGTTACTCATTGTTTTTCCTCGACTTTTCCTTTCTTTCAATATATTGAGTGTTAAATCTGCCACGTCCTCTTTTCTCATAATATGTCCTACCATTCGGAGCTTATCTAACACGAATTGAGATTACACAGTACTCACCGAGTTTCAAATATAAGATCCATCGCTAAACATGTTAGAAAAATGGTGAGAGGGAAAACAGTGACTAACCTACCTAATGAGTTTTTTTTTTAATTTATGATGACCAATACAAGGCCCAAGAACCACTGAAGGTAAATTATTTATGTGAACGGATGGCAAAACGAAGACAAATAATGGTAGTAAAGAGTCAAAAGCGGCTTAAAGCCACATGCTCAGGAAGTTGTTGAGAGGCATGTTCATCCACGTCCTGAAGGAACACGGTGCATAAGATACCCTATTTTGTTTGTTATACGTGTCGTAATTACGGATCACTAACAATATTTTATTTTTATTTTTCAATGTAATAATTTCCAATGCATTTCTATAGTAAATCATTTAAATGTATTTCTGAAATACGGTCAATGACAATACATTTACATTATTCCTTTAAAAAAAATACCCTTTTTCTGCCATTAATGCATGTCTTAATTGGGGATCTCCGACAAAGATTTTTTCCAAAGTTTTCATGCATTTCTATAGATTTCTATAAATATTTACTATATAAATACTAAATGTTTTTGCATTATTCATTTAGTAGCCCTATTCTATCGTTAATTTTGCATTAATTCTTGATCACAGGATAGTATTTTTATAGTGAAATAATTAGAAATGCATTTAGATACCAAAGCCCTATTCTGACAGTTATGCTTGCATTAATTTCTGACCGATGACATTTTTACTTCCTGATTTTCAATGTATTCTGCCGAAGAAAATCATTTACAATAAAATCCTTTAGTAAAAAATATGTACAATGAATTTCTAAAGAACAGCAGTAATTATTGAGTCATTTACCTCCTTAGCGATATATTTTATTATTTCATTATGAGATAGCGATATATAATTTTTACATATCAAAAACAATAAGGCGGAAAAATGTATGAAAAGTGGAAAAAGTTTTCGTGGGATGCGTTTCGCCATTTAGGAGTACATCGAACTAAAATTGTTATGTTGGTGCGAATACACATGCACACGAATGACGGATGCTGGGAATTTTAATTTTTTTTAAGAAAATTTAAAAAAAATGTTTTTTGTTATATATATAATCTAGCCGATTACAACATTTCATCATTCCTGGTAGATCTTCTATTATCATAGTGTGGGATATCTAGCAAAAGTGATGGAAACAAAAAGGAAAAGAATCTAAATGAAATAGGCTAGATTATGTAAAAAGAGAAAAAATTCTTTAAAATTTTTAAATTCACAGCATCCCTCGTTCGTGCACAGGCGTAGTTGCACTAACATAACAAATTTCGTGGGGTGAAGTTCTAAAGGACGAAACGCGTGACGTACTTTATCAATCGCTTTTGCATAATTCATAAAACATTCCTTCTTAATGTTTTCAAATATTTCATGCCATTCTTCTTTTCGTCTACTTATCATGCGAGAATTTTCAATTTCGTTTTTTACTGTTTTGAGAATTCACTTGATTTGATTAGGTTCAATCTCATCTCCAAGCATTGAATTTCATTCGAATATGAAATTCACAATCAAATCCTCTTTGTTGCTCAACTGCTTTCTCGATAGCCTGTACTTTATAATACTCCATAAGTTTTCTATGGGGTTGAGGTCAGGAGATTGGAGCGGCCATGTCATAACACTCACCTGCTTCTCATCAAAGTATTCCTTCATCAATTTTGATTTGTGACAGGCAGCATTATCCTGCATGAAAATGAGCTTGGTGGGGTCGATTTGCACCCTTTCAGCGGAAGGGAGCGGACAAGACTCTTTGTACTGCTCGCTCCTGAGGTTCTTTTCAGTAGGTTTTAAGAAAACAGTTCCATGAAAAGAAAAGCATCCCCAGAACATTATACTGAACGGATGTTTGACAGTACTTACTGCTAAATTCAAAGAGCTTCCAAAGCTTCTTCTTCGGATTTTAGATCGCTTATCCTTTGAATTTAGCTCAACTTTCGTTTCATCGGAGAAGAGAACATTTAGTAAAAAAAATCAGGTGAGTCACTTTTATCGAACATCACTGTATATATGTAAACAAATTAGAAATTAAAATTAAAGAAATTAAAGAAAAAATCAGTAATGAAGAGCGACACATAATTTTTGCTTTACTAGTTTCATCCTTGATGATGATCTCAGAAAGAGATAGAAAGAACTTGGGAAATAAATATGATTCTCACTGTTACAATGCATTTCTTGCCATATATAATTGTAACATACGGAAAAATATTCGGGAATGTGAAAAGATTATGATAAAAATAAGCAAAAGGGTGTTTGTAATTTATTCAATCAGACATGCCTACAATAGAATTTTCTGCCTAAATACACATAAACACACATATTGTCATCCAAAGACAGACTGCTTCGCAGCTCATCAGTGTGGCTAGACTTACAGTTGCCTCTAACTAGGATCGAAACCCGACTGAATTAGCATCAGTCGGGGAGGGTTCTACCACTAAGCTGTTGGCGCACGGCAGGGATGTAGGTGAAGCGTATTTATTTTTAGATAAACACACAGTAACTGAGAGAACTCGATTCGATTTAAGAGTCTTTCATTATTACCCGTAATAGTCACTGTTTACAAACCCACCCTTCCTCCTCAGAGAGCTCAACCGAAATAATTTTTTGAGGAGCATATATATATATATATATATGTGTGTGTGTGTGTGTGTGTGTGTGTATGTGTGTGTGTGTGTGTGTGTGTGTGTGTGTGTGTGTGTGTGTAAATTAATTTAAATAAAAACAGATCACTTTAAGGTTCCCTGTAATAATTTTTTTTTTTCGTTTCAACCTTTGGAAATCTTTTTTCGTTTCAACCTTTGGAAATAAAGTCCGATGATCCGCAGTCCTTTAAAAGGGTTGTGGTGAAATAATTTATTACATGGAACCTTAAAGTAGTCTGTTTTTATTTAAATTATTTGCTCTAGATTTACATTGAGCTCTCTGGATTTTATCCTCCTTGGGTCTATCCATACGCATTACCAAGTTTTCCATAAACTAAATATATATATATATATATATATATATATATAAGAAAGAGGTTGTATTGGTTCCAACGAGAGAAAAGTATGTATATTAAAAAAAAAAGAGAAGAGAGGTGCCGCAAACGTTTTTGGTTGTAATGTGGATTTATTTAGAAAAAATTACAACCAAAAACGTTTGCGGCACTTCTCTTCTTTTTAATATATATATATATATATATATATATATACGATCCTTACACACACACACACACACACACACACACATATATATATATATATATATATATATATATATATATATATATATATATATATATATATATATTATCCTAATTACTAGATATACGTATTTTACGAAAGATTAGATAGGTTTAAAAAACATGTATCAATCTGGTGATTTTCTTTCGTCTTTCAATGATAATGTTATCAAGCTTATCAGACAATATGAAAGGAATTTGCTTAAAATAAACATACAAAACTTGTCTATATTATTCAATGAAACATGCATTAATAATATATATATATATATATATATATATATATAGAGAGAGAGAGAGAGTAATAAGGATTATATATATATATATATATATATATATATATATAGAGAGAGAGAGAGAGAGAGAGTAATAAGGATTATATATATATATATATATATATATATATATATATATATATATTATGCTATGTTTGCTGCTTGATCCAAGTAAACTTTGTCTATTGTTTCAAGTGTATTTATGCTCTTTTCATCCGGTGGAAGAATATATGAAATAGACCGTTTTCGCAGGAAGGGTCTAGTCGTAACGCACACAATAACTGGTACGCCGCTAAGCGAACTTCCCCAGTTATAATTCCGTGTCAATATTTTCGCGCTTTGTTATCCAGCTCTAATTGTTATTTGTTGATTTCAAGGGCGGATCCTTGTTTTTTATTCCCTCTCCTGTCGTTTCTCTCGTTCTGTTGGCAAAACCACACGAGTGTTGCCTTTGTTTTCGTTGCACTTGTAAGCACGGGCAATATACTAATTGCCGCTTCCTGACATTGTGTACACGCAGCCGACGATGATCCTGCCTCTAAAATAAACAAAATTCCGAACAAAACCGGTACCAATTTTGCAGGCCTGCATATTATCGCTTCGAAAAACGAGTAGGTGAGAAAGAGAAAACGCTACTGCTTGACGATATGAATTCTCTAATCAACGTAAGAAATAGAAAAACAACGATGATGTCTTTTAGTGTTGAGATGCAAAGAAAGAGATCAAACGTATTCTTTATAAAAAATAATCAAAATCCCACTCATTCCTCCAAACATAACCTGTAATATCTATGGCACAAAAATTCGTGTAAACGATTTAGCAGATTTGTGACCTGCACTAAAGAAACATGAAGTAGTCAATAAATTGTAATGTTAATAATAGCCAGTTCCTTATAAGGAAACATTCGGCATTTCTTGACCAAGTAGCCAGTGCTACTATCATATGAAATTTATAAACTCTTTCTATTAAAACACTTTTTTTATTTTTACCTTCCATCGTAATGACTGATGCTAGCCCCCAAGAGAGTAACACATTGCGCTTTCTTGGACAAATGTTTTCTGCTGTCATGAAATGGAAAGATTATTAGGCAACAATAAACTACAGAAGAACTCAAAATTGATCATTTAAGTATTGAATTAATATTTAAGCTAACTTTTTAAAGTTCAACGGCAATTATTCAGCTGCCACTTAATTTAAAGACAATTTGATGCACGTAGGTCCTTACTTTTCGTATAAACAATTATTTTTATGTCAAGCGCGACTTTCGCTGAATTTCGCAATTAATTTCGATTATTCCTAAATTTATTTCTAAGTTATAAAAATTGTTATCGTACAAAAATTTCGTCGCAAAAATCACGTTAAAAAACCGCCTAAAACAATGGCAGTAATGAAAATTTGGGAATCCAAAATTTCAGGATTGCGGGTCTGGATCCAGAGTCGGCCTGATTCCAAAATGGCATGATATGTTGGGCTATGGCTACTAGGAATAAAGTTGAAAAAGTGTGACACACTGACATTCGCATTTATTTATATAGATTTCTTTTAGCCTACAAGATACTACACCTCGAGAGAGTGATTGTGCCTTCTCAGAAAAACGTTTTCCGCTTACATGAAATGGAAAGATTATATTGAATCAATTGCTAGGTTTGCTGCTATGAAAGTTTTTTTTTTCTCTGTGTCGTGCTAGACAACTTTTCACGCCAGAATCTACCTTGCATATTTAGAAGTCTACCATTTACGCGAAAGTTTATTCTAAGTTTTTTTTTTCATTGTTATAAGATAAAGAAAATAAGTGCTTCTTTAATTCGAAATAAATATCAGTTTTATTTCACTTAGATATTTTGTCTTTACTTGTTTCTTTTACTGTTTTTATGTTTTTATAGTTGCGACAAGATCTCATCATTTTACAGTTGAAATGATTAGATGTTTCTTTTCACGTACTTCCCTCTTCCGGCTTCTTGTTTTTCAAAAATTTAAATGCAGTGTCAATCGTCATCTTCTGCCTTCTTAATTTCTGTTCTTTTATTGTTCTCGCTCCTTAATAATGTTTTCCTTATATTCTTTCACACTCAGTAACCCCTTGCGTCTTAGTGGCTCTGTTTTCCTGACTGGGGTGAAAAGATAAAAAAGATAAAAAAAAAAAAACGTCTTAATTTCAATTAGATTTTTACCTTTCTTTCGCAGCCGTATTTGTGTAAATGGACACAAAATCAGGGTCCAGGTTCACATTCAGTCTATACGTTAAATTGAACATCAATGACTGTAAACCGAACACACACTTTTGAACCATTCATTTCGATCCTACTTTAAACCTTATCGAAAAGTTCCGAAAGAAATAAATGTTATATTCGAGCAAATTTATTCAGATTATATAAAAATGCATTTCCATACAAAAGCATCAAAGCCACTGGAACAAGAAATGCAACATTCCTGATTAGAATGATATCGGAGAGAGCAATTCAAATGCTGAAGCATGTTGACTTATAATTTATAGATTACGCATAAGTATTTAAACAGGTATAAGTATTTGAATGGGTACGGTGGAGTGATGGATAGCGGCTCGGATTGAGGAATCAGAGAGCCGAGTTCGAATTCCAGTCGAATCCATTCACTTACTTACTAATACCCTCTTCTCCTTTGATGGTAGAAAGAAATGGCAACATACAACCTTACTATGTGATATCCTCATATGGGAAAAATCAGCCTCGTGAGTCATGTATCGAAAGATAAGCGTGCATCACGCATGGCACATAACTGTCTGATTTGAACAGGTACGGAACAAGGATTTATGTGGACTGTTAAGAAAACTATTTGGAAAAAATGTTAGAATAGCAAATATTTTCTATCCTGAACACGGATAAAACAATGATCTGAGTAGCTACACAAAAATAGAGAGGATGTGTCTTTTCATTAAATTTATTCATCTTTCATAGGCAGGTTATCCTAAGAGTGCTGTATACCCTAACAGATTTTATTATCGGCGGGCTTAATCTTAACAATATAAGATATTTATATTATACTTTTAATGGCTGACACTGAAAGAAAACTACAAGATCTAGAGAGAGTAGTAAAAGAAAGCAAGAAAAAAGAAAAAAGTATGTTCACCAGTAAGAGAAAAAGCCCAAGATGCGAGTTACGAACTGGAGATGTCAACATCTAGTCAGTACAGAAGTTTAAATATCTGGGGAAGTTTTTAACAGAGGATGTAAAAAGGCAACGCCGAGACCCAAACACGCATACAACTTGAGATAGATGTCTTCCAAAAGCTAAGCAAAGTGCTGAGAAATAAAAATTGCGTTAAAAACAAAGTGTTGGATTGCTATGTGATATCCATCCTCATATGGCAGTGAATATTGGACAGTCTCCCTACAGATGAAGATAAAACTGCAGGCAATAGGAATGTGGTTCTATAGGATGACACTAAGAATACGGAGTGAATAAGTAACAAAGAAGAAACCTAGTATTCATTTTTAGTAACTTACCATTTTTATTTAGAAAATTATCATTTCTTTTTAGAAAACTATAATTCTTTCTAGAAACCTATCATATTTTTTCGAAGCCTATCATGTTTTATAAATCTATCATTTCTTTCAGAAATCTACATTTTTTTATAAATCTATCATTTTTAGAAGCCTATCATTTTGGGGAAAACATATATATATATATATTTTTTAAAAACCTATAATTGTTTTAGAAACATTTCATTTTTTTAATAATATCATTTCTATTTTTTAGAAACCTATAATTTTTTTTTTAAACCTATCATTTTTTCAGAAAACTATCATTTTCTTTAAAAACAAATTATTTTTCAGAAACCTATCATTTATTTAGAAATCTATCATCTTTTTAGACACTTATAAATACAAGTGAATTTTTATGTCTATAATTATTGCCAAACATTTTGAACCGGATTTTCTTTTATTGTTTTTAGAATTAATATCAGATTTGAAAAAACTGCAAATAAAACTCGATTTTTTTAGAACCTATCATTAATAACTGATTCCTTTTGGAAACCTCTCATTAATATTAAATTTCTTTTAGAAACCTATCATTGATACCAGATTTCTTTTAGAAACCAATTATTTATTCCATAATTCTTTTAGAAATCTATCATTGATACCAGATATCTTTTAGAAACCTATCATTAATAACTGATTTTACGTTGGACATTAATGGGTTGAATTATATTTGAATGTATATATCCAAGAAAAGCAAGCTTATGATCTATTCACGCTGCGTGTGCTGGCTTTTTGCTGATCACCAAATTTAAATACCATCTGAAGGTGCTTAATAATGCAGTTCAGTGACCACTTCAGACTTCCACTTAATACAAAGCAACAGGCGGCCTTGTATCAGATGCAGCAAAGTCTAGTAAATAAAATGAATCTGTGTCATGAAAAACTTGAGACCTGTAAAAACAATTTCTTAATTGACAAACCATTTAAATTATAAGGACTCTATGATTAAAATTTCAGCCATCGCTCATTGTAACAAAAAAAAAATAAATGATCAGTATTATTTTTTAGATAAAGCATTTTCAACCATTATTATTAATTTCTTACTAACATTTACATTGATTTTAATATCGAATCAATTGTTAGGTTTGCTGCTAGTACACTGTGCCATGGTAGATACAATAAACCAACTCTCCAGAATCAATCTTAAATATTTATAAGTCCACAAGTCGTCCATGCATTCAATATTGCTGCCACATATGGTATGGTGCTCCTGCTATATATGGAGAGATTTTTGATAAAATCCAAAGAAGAATTCGCATTGTCATTGACCTTGACCTGGCATCTCGATTCCAGTCACTTTATCAACGATGTAAATTAGCTTCCCTCTGCCTTTTCTATAAATAATTTCATGGTAATTGTTCTGATGAACTGTCTTCTATGATCTATAGAGTTTATGAATTTAAGTGCGCTACTAGATCAACAACAAGGTCTCATCAATTTACATTTGAATTGTCTAGATGCAACCGTAAGTTCTATGCTAACAGTTTCTTCTATCACAGCGCTCGCTTGTGGAACTCACTTCCGGTACCATGCTTTCCAGCCAACTTTGATCTTCAAAAATTTAAATGCAATGTCAATCTTTATCTTCTGTCTTCTTCATTTCTCTTCTTTTATTTTTTCTCTACCCTTAATAATGATTTTTTTCTTTTTTTCTATTCTTTCACTCTCAGTAATCACCTGTGCCTTAGTGGCTTTCATGCTTTGTTTGGGGTGAAATTATTAAAAAAAAAAAAGATACCCGAATGACATCAAGATAATGATACACTTAGAAAGGAAACAGAAAATAATCTTAGACAAGATAATAATTGAAAATAAGAAGAATTAACTAACTGTTGTTAGTTGTTAGCAAAAAGACAGCTCAAGCTGTGTTAGATATTTGATGATGTCGAAGTCAGGTACGTACAGAAATTTAATTATGTGGATAGTGTCGTAACAGAAAATGCGACACAAAAATACAATGACGGATAGGAATAGCGAAATATGCCTTCCAGACACTCTATACAAATTAATAAGACATAGAAAACGAAACATCGTTAGAAAAAGAAAAAATAGTTCTCAACTACTATGTAATATTTAATCTTCTATATTTCAATGAATTTAGGATGATTTGGTTTATTTTGTTTTACGGCATATCAACCTCAATGGGTTACCGACAAATTTTTTAGGATAGATTCGTATGAATAGAATATGTATTCTTTGGTTTAGATTGGTTTGGTTTATTTTGTTTTACGGCATATCAACTTCAATGGGTTATTTAATGCCGACAATATTTTTAGGATAGATTCTTATGAATAGAATATGTATTTTATGGCTTAGATTGGTTTGGTTTATTTTGTTTTACGGCATATCAACCTCAATGGATTATTTAATGCCGACAAATTTTTTTATTGCTGGTAATATTTTGTTTTGTCAAAAATCTGTTTCTGGTAATATATTTCATTCAAAATTGTATTGCTGGTAATAATCTTTTTCAAAAAAGTATTGCTGGTAATAGTTAACTATTTGCCCATAGCTGGGACCTTAACAGGTGCTACCACCCTGGGTTAGTGTGGACCTGGGAACACTAGCAATTAAGAGGTGGTTTTACGTTCCTCAAAACTTCCTGATCAGAAGCCTTGCTGCTGGACCTAGTTTATCGTCTTACCCAGGACGCGAATGTAGTTTAACGTCTTACCCAGGACGCGAATTTAGGATGATCTCATCATAGATGAAGAAGAGACTTGAAACAAAAGAGATATGCTTCTATCGATGAATGCTATGAACACCATGGGAATAACATGTGGCCAGCAAGGAAATGAGAACAATGAAACGTATACTTACAATCAGAAAGAGACTTAAGAAAATCTACTCAATTCAAATGTAAATTGATGAGACCTTGTTGTTAATGAAGAGAGTGAGGAATGTTTTCCAGTACGGAAACGGCTACATTTTATAATTACCATCATCATCTTAATAGAGACCATCAATTCAAATGTGTAGTCAGCAAAGACCAGGAATAAAGGATAAGCTCTTGGTGAGATTCGAACTCACGTCCTGTTGACGGTCTTTGAAAAGTAACAATATAAATTAAATAAAACGACACGAAATAGTAGATATTTCTTTTTATTAAAATTTTTAGATTTTAAATTTTTAGAAAAATATCAGATTCCAATAAATGTCGTATTTACCGGTTTCAAAAGGCAGCTACTTTCATCGACACTCATTCACATTCAGTTTAAAACTAGTAACTTCCGATTTGACCGCCTATTCATAATACTGGAACATTGGATAGAATACTTCTTACTTCCCAAGATATGCGTCTATCTTCTGGTAAGTATATTATCTACTGATTAAATCACGCATTTATTAAATGAGCGGTGATCAGTAAGTGATTAATAAAAAAAATTATTACTTGATAAAAATTAAGATTTCGTTACTGGTCAAAACGTGTAATTACTGTCACTATACACTTATGCCAATGTGTCTATTTTGAATTTTTAAAAAAAAAGCATGAACTCTTATTTCTCTGTTCAAAGTTCACAGAAGTAGACAAAATTGTGTCTTCTCTCTATCATGCCGTGGTGAAGCCTCAAAACAAGATTAGGCTGAGCAAATTTCCGTTTAGTGAAAATAACTAAAGGCATTTTGCTAGAAAGTTTTATCGGGTTTTTTAATCTTTTTACCTTATTTCTGTAAACTCTTTTTATTTTTTTCATCCTTTTCCTCTTTATTTATATTTATTCTGTCTCTCTTTTTTTCTTCTTCGCTTTTAATTTTTTCTTCGTCATCTTTTTCCTTCTTTTTGATAGGAAAAAAGTAATAAAAAGACACTAATAAAATCGGGGAAAAATTTGAAATTTGGGTGGCGTAAAATAAGGAAAGAAATCCTGGAGAATTTAACATTCACAGGACGACTGACGACAGGAATAACAGCGAGTAAGCTGTCTACAAAGTTTGCATAAATTGGTGTCAGATCAGAGACAAGAATGATGCTAAAGAGTTAACTGTTGCTTAGAGTTACAAGAGAAAGGAAGTTGAGGAAAGCCATAATCTTCCATGTCTTGAAGAGAGAGAGAAAGAAGAATATACTAACCAACACTTCATCTTGTAGACTTTCTTTATTCTTTGGACTTCTATAATTTTACCATAATCCCCATTATTTCCATTTGGTATTTTTTGAAACACTTTCACATATTTTTTACAGGACCATTTTTTCTCTTTCATTGACTTCACGATTTTTGCCATTCAATTTTTTATGCTAACTTTTCTTTAAGCGTCATGTCTTTGTGTTTCTTTAGATTTCTTCTGTGATTGGTAATTCCAGTTCGTTCCTGCTGGTTCCTTTTTGCATCCCTGTTCTTTTTTTTTTTTTTTTTTTTTCCTCTTTTTTTCAATGAACGCTACTTGGGATGGGGAAAAAGAATGTGTTTCATTAATTTAATTCGGTTCTTATCTTCTCTTAAATGGAGCGTTACTAACAAAGCTCATTGAGGCGCACAAAAGGGAGCAGCGAAAACCGTGCCACTTAGCACGACTATGAAAGCCATTGAAGTGTTAGTTACCTGCTCAACTATCAACTCAGCCGACACTTAAATTCGCTATGAAACCAGGCAAAATGGCGCCGAGACGATTGTCAAAAAGAAAGACAAATGGAAAGTGATTGAATGAAAAAAAGGAAACAAAGAAGAAGAAAGAGGAAGAAGAGGACTTGAAAGATGTTAATGGAAAGAAGCTGGAGGAGGAATGAAATGAAAGAAAGACAGAAATTAAATAAAAATATTGTCGTAAAAAATGTCACAAATAATACGATAATGTTTCTTTATACGACTAAGGCACTAAAGGAATTTCATTCGATCTTTAATATCAGACAGAAATAAATCAGATAAATATATAAAAGATCTGTAGACAAAGAGATAAGAAGGCGCTTGTTCAGAGAGTACCCCAAATGTATTTTAAGCAAGCACCAAGGGTACTAACGAAGATTGTAGTGTTGAGACAGCACAGAACGAATCAAGGAAAACAATGTAGATAGTTGAAGAAACTTGCTATCTTTCGATCTTTAACGGTGACTACCAGGAATCTTTGGTGCAAAATTCAAATAATAATAATAATAAGAAGAAGAAGAAGAAGAAGAAGAAGAAGAAGAAGAAGAAGAAGAAGAAGTAGAAGAAGAAGCTGTAAAAACAGTAAGATCTTGCAGGATTATTAGATTCAGAATTATCATTTAAACCAAGTCAGGAGTCCAGATCAAGTTATTGTAAATAAAGAAAAGAAATTGCCACACAGTTGATGATGTTGAATACCCGAGAAAAGCGTATAATAAAAATGTAAGCGAGAAGCTTATAAACATCAAGACCAAACCAGTGGGCTTGGCCATTGTTGCACCAATAATCAATAGTATATTGAGAATAAGCTCGGAGACACTTACCGTTTAACGTTTAAATGAGTCAATGATCTCAGGAAGGACAGAAAAAATTACACAACAGTATTGATAGGGTTAGCAAGAATACGTACGTCAGTTTTCCAGAAAACGTAATATCACATAATCTCATCGAATATTCCCAGAATGGTGTGAATATTCAACAACAATAGTAACATGTAAACTAATCTAACAAGCCATTAATATCGAAATGAGTATAATCCTTGCTACGTGATCTATATATGTATGATTGTGCCGTGTTCGTCTAAGTCAAATAAATATCGATAAAACCTTTCCGTCACGGAGGAAAGGTGAGCTAGCTTTCCTCGTAGATT
This sequence comes from Acanthosepion lycidas, assembly GCA_963932145.1. Taxonomy (NCBI): domain Eukaryota; kingdom Metazoa; phylum Mollusca; class Cephalopoda; order Sepiida; family Sepiidae; genus Acanthosepion; species Acanthosepion lycidas. The sequence goes on from OZ010576.1 coordinate 46,382,019, forward strand.
GAAAGAAACTTCTTGTGTTAAGTTACGTCGTACAGTTCGAATCTCACGCGGTTCATCCCCACTCACTCAGAATATTTCGTTGCGTAAGCTAATTAAGTATCAATAATTTGTTTTGTATTGCGAAACTGCAGCGGATTCATGTACAAGCGATTTGTCTAGTTTTCATTCGTTGTTCTCTTCTTCGTATTTATGTGCTCTTTCGTTTTAAATGTGGGCGATAAAGTTCCTCTCTTGTTATTCAAAGCACAGCTTGACTCTTTGCCTCCGCACTGGCACCCATTCACGTAAACTAGTTAGGTAGGTTACTGGCGGTTTCCTTCTGTCTATCCATCATAAATAAGTCCTGTGATATCTGTCTATATTTCTGAGATGAGGTATTATCTACACTATTTACATTATTCGGACTATTGTCCTCATCTTTGTTGCAATAGTTATCACAACGTTTCGGCCGTTGTACGCTCCGGCCTTCTTCAGGTGGTTGGAATGTCGGTGGTTGGAATGTCGGTGGTTGGAATGTCGGTGGTTGGAATGTCGAACTGAACCGTTTATTTCGCTCGCTGGGGTAGATTGTTCTAGTTCCACATACCATATCTAATGGATGTCATCAGTTATCTCCTATTAATTCTCCTCTCCAAGTTGTCCACCGCTTTAACCAGATATTGAACTCACACTCTTTGGGTCCTGTCACTGGATCTAACTAACGCCTTTATCCACTGTGCCATGTATCCTGTGATTGAAAGTCCTGTGAATGCTAAATTTATCAGGCCCTCAGTAGATTACTCGTTGTTTCCTCCTGCCTATCCCACATCAATAGGCCTTGTGACTGTTAACCTTTTCAAGCCCTCTTTCCTCACAATAGGTTATTTTTCTTTGTGTCTATCCCTCATCAATAGGTCCTGTGACTTTTTCAAGCCCTTTCCTCACAGTAGGTTATTCGCTCTTTCTTTCTGCCATCCTTCGTCAATAGGTCCTGCGATTGTTAAAGTTTCCAGTATCCTCTGTCCTCACTGTAGGTTACTCGCTGTTTCCGTCTGCTCGTCCCTCATCACTAGGTCCTGTGATTGTAAGATTTTACAAGCCCTTTTTCTTCATGGAGTTTCCCAGAAATATCAACTCTCTCTCTCTCTCTCTCTCTCTCTCTCTCTCTCTCTCTCTCTCTCTCTCTCTCTCTCTCTCTCTCTCATTACGTATATTTACCCATGCACGCATGGACTCTCACAACTATAAATAGGAGCAGGTACTGCCTTTTGGAAATGGAAGTTTCCAGTAGTCAGCTCTGACGGTCGGACCGAACATTCTTGCTGTAACACTCTCGTTTGTATATGATTGTATTACTGTTTCTGTTAATATATTTCTTTGACTCGATTCCTCTATTTGTGTCTTTATTTCTGGCCCATAACAAGGCCACAACAAATTATGTACCTTTCTAGCTCCCATTTTTCTTCAGAGTTCGCTCATTTTAGACATACTCTCAGCATAAGTCTGTAAAAGCACATCTTTGTAGCACCAAGTCTCTGCCATACAGTACTCTGCTTTGTTTCTGAATATTTTTCTAGGTTTTAATGCTTTTTTTAGTTTCTGGAAGTTCTTCGATATTCCGATGCCTCTTGAAATCTACTTGATTCTACTTTCTTCAGTTCGTAGCCCGCACTTTGGGTTATCCCCCTTTCTGTCGATCAGGCATTCTGCCTTCTTACATTTAACGGTTTTATTTGATTCAAGAAACTGATTTTATGCTTGATCACAAAACTGTTTTTTGTGTTTCCATCTTGAATATTCCCCGACTTCACAAGTGAATTAGTGGCGCCACCTTATCGGATATGAAGGTAAAATGAAAGGCTTAGCCCGAAATTCGAACCCGACTCAGCATCACTTGAAGAATTTTTTCGACACTCACACGAAGATATCTTTTATGCTTCATTTAAATAGCATAAGTTTTGCAAAGGTTGGTTGGAATTCGGAGCCTATTTCCCACTGGCTCTCTCCACCTTGACGTCTGGCGCACAACATCGACTCATTATTCTATACATGTTCTTGTGCTAGACTAAATTAAATTTAGAAAATAAATATGTTATGTTATGGTCATTTACTAAGCTTAGATTTTGCCTGTTACAAGGACATAATAGTAAGGCACCTAGTGAGGACCATATTTTCTATAATAGCACATTGTTCTACAAGACAAACATGCTCGCCAGAATGCTAGAGTACATACCTAATAGTTATTTACTAAGCTCACTATAGTCAATATAGTATGTAATAATAATAATAATAATAATAATAATAATAATAATAATAATGGATCTGATTACAGAATATGTTTTCTTATTGGCATGGCAGTTCCTGCAGACTATAATGTACATTTGAAGATCTATCAAAATAAAAGGCTCTCTTGAACTGAGCATCTAAAAATGTGGCACATGAGGACAGAAATAATTCTAGTTGTAGTTGGAGACGTCGGATTTATTAGGAAAGGTTCCGATAGACTCATTGAAGGGATCTCTGGTAGCGCACCCCTTAAAAAAATACAAAACAATTGTTCTCGTAAGTACAGCTGACAATTTACGAAAGGATTTACCTAAGTAAAAGACGTTCTCTTAGGGTGTTTTATTTGTAATTTTATTTGATTTTATTTGATTTTTTTGCAAAAATGTTCAGTGAAAAGGTAATGATGCTATTTCTGACCATAGGTCTCTTGTTGGGACCCGGAAGAATATCAGTATACAACAAAAATCAAAGGAAATAATAATAATAATAATAATAATAATAATAATAATAATAAATGCACTGATTCTACACCAGGCACGGCTTTCATGCTTTCTCATCTCAAGTGATTTGAGGTGTTGGCATACACATGTTTTATCTTGCTGAATTAATATGGGCTCCAGTAAATATCCCGTTCCCTATCACAGATTTGTTTTTCACTTGCCTGAACAGAATCACTTGGGCACGTCACCTAGAAGCTGATACATGTTGCTTTTCATTTCATGCGCGGAACTAGCAGAAGACCATCAATCCCGATCATTGAGAGCGTCGTTATTTTAAGTTTGAAAGATGAGGCAGCCAAGGTGACTAGATACTTGGGAACACCCTCAATCGAATACTTTCTGAGTCGACTGGGTTTCTCGACCTGAAGTAATTTCTAACTGGGTATTTACCTGCAAGGTTAGGTGCAGCTTTTATCAAAAACTGTTGTCATAACACGCATATTTGATTGTGATGCATACAACTGGTATACTCTTATCAGACTAGGTATATTGGTCTTTGTATAATTTTAACCCAGTTTTTACTTAATAATAATAATAATAATAATTCTGTTATATTTGGTTATGGCCATTTCAAGTTAAAACGCCAGTTCTCGTCCAATCACTGAAGTTAGGAAACATTGTACCTGATTAAAATCTAGATGGGGGACCGCTTAGGAATGCCAGGTGATGTAAGCTTAGCTGTGTGGTTGGTATAATGGAGAACCTCTGGATTGAATTCGTTAATATGTGGGACGTTCAGGTCAGTATTGTCCAAGTTATCATTGGGGTATTTTGGTCTATACCCCCGAAGTCCTACATTGGGAAAATCGGAAGAAAGCCTAGTAACCCGTCACTTCCGAAGTCAATGTTTCTTGGTGTTTCAAGTATTCTGCGAAAGGTGTTATCTGTTTGAGATCATATGCCTTGATGGCGAACAACGATAATGCAAGATCTACGGATGAATACTAAAATCGTGCAAAAGAATGTCTAATAATAAAGATGTAATGGAATAACCTGTCACCCCCATGAGTGACTACACTATAGGTAGTAATTACCTATAACTATCCGTAAGGCAACGGACTACAGGGAGCCTAGCTGGAATCTGTTCCAGCTGTGCTGTCGAACTCTCTGCCCAAAGGCAACGAGTAACCCGGACGAGGTTATGCCGAAGGGCAGAGTCTCGTCCGGGGAGGTAGACAGACCCGATCTCATTTATGCTGAGTCTACGGGAATATTTGGTCGAGCTTACAGGCTCGAGAATCCCACATTAAATTCAGTCTTGTGTTACATGTGACTGCGTGTAGCAGTTGCTAGATACCGCCTAGATGGGATTTGCTGAGTACGTCTCAGACTTACGCGAGAACTACCGACCTTGTAGCACTCACTACTGGATTGACTTGCGACCATCGTGCGCATAGCTGTTACCTTCTTTCTTATTATACTGGGTTTTTACAATAAACCTTTACTTATTTATCCACCATGTTCTTCAAGTATATATTCCTATTAGCACGGAATATAACAAATAATAGTATAGATCCTAGTGGGAATCGAACTCACGATATTAGCCAATTGGTCTACGCAACAAAATTGCTATAGTAAGCAATTAATCAGTATTTACTAAGCTTAAATAGTCTGACACAAGATAGTCGTTGAACTCATTACAATTGATTGGTGAGATGGGCTTATTGACCGTCATTTTACAACAAATATCCATACTAGTAGCGTTAAAGTTTGATTTATGCATTTAGTTTTAAGGAATTGCTATCAAATTGTTTTAATTCAATGAGACATAGTTTATCCCTGATCCCTTCTTAATGAACGGAAGATTGCTTTCCTCATAATCCATTTTGTCTTGGCCTCCTTCTAAGCTGTGACACTTGCAAAATGGGATTTAATTTACTCTATTTTACTAATCATTAAAATTAATTCCGGGCGTATTTCCTCCTTAGAAATAATCCCAGTAAATGATGGACAATGAAAACTGAACGTTAATCGATGCTATATTATAATTCATCGACGGATTGAATTTCTAACTGTTCATTTGACCTTATTTCTTGATGGCCGGATTTACGAACGGGAAATGCGAAACGTCATGTTTGCTGCACTGACCATTAGTTGAGATATTTCTGAATTCTGACCTTCAGTCTCTAATGATAATTTGACAGAGAAAATAACATCTGAAAAAAATATAAAAAAAATATTCATTATATATTAATCTATTCGGGTTACTTTTTTTTTTAATCTTGAGCATCCGACTTTTCAATTAAGCATGGCTGACTACGTGTGGAAGGAAAAGAAAGAGAAGTCGCAAAACGTTGCGGAATAAAGTTAGAGTAATAGATAAAGAACGGTAGTAAAAAATAAATAGAAACAATCAACGCAAATTCTATGCTGTAATAAGCTGCTCAGTAAGCCAAGAATAGAAGTGAGTTCCCTATAGGAGACTTCGATTAAGAAAGAAAAGACAATATGTTTAACACTGTACAAAATAATGGTCGCTTCAATAAAAGCATTGTTAAAAGCATTGTTATTAGGTGATTTTTAGCCCAGAACTTGGATCAGGAAATAAAATATATTATTCCAGTTAAATGGAAAAAGCAAAGGCAGTGAAATGGTATGATCGTACAGATTAATAAAAAAAAAAATAAGATGCATTCTTCTACTAGCGAGAATGTAATAGAGACTATCTTCCTCATCCTTTTTCTGGGTGGAGTGCGTTTATATCTAGCTGTCACTCATTTATCTCATGTATGCGCGGCTGGGTCGATCACCTGACAGGTCAACCCGCCGATGCACCTGATTTCTTTAATTCTCGGTAAATGCAAAATCTATTTTGGTATCATCTGGGCCTTCGGATCAACTTCTCTTAGAAAAAAATCTTCCTTACTGACATTAAATTAGATTCAGACAATTTGCTATTTCCTGGGGTTAATCACATACTACGATAGCTTAACAATGACAAGTGAAATTGAAAGAATTAACTGGTAAGACATATTTTCCGTCATGATTAATGCACTGACAACGGCCTTTCTCTACCACGTATAAATTTCAGAAAGTTCTAAATTTCTGGAAGCTTACTAAATACGACAGAAACCTGAAAATATCCTGATGCTATAGCACGTTAACCCTTGTGACTATAACACGATCACGATCACGAATCCTGTAACCCATTAGGGTTGTAGCGGCATAACATGTACTGTAGCCGCGGTAGAAGTGGTGTATCTTGGGAAGATAGTCTGACGGAGTGCAACCCTCTCTAGGCCAGCTTGAATTCAGAGTTTTTTTTTTTTTCTCCTAGATCGGTTGCCACCCAGTTCTATAGAACCGAGTCTGTTCTGCTATTTAACCATAGTCGGGGGAGAAGATGATTAATACCTTTTCCCTATAAAGACAAAGTAGAACGAATAATTTCTCCTCTCAGAAATTCATATGAAAAGAAATGTCCGAAGATACAATCTATTTTGTGAAATTTGACGCCAGTTAGTTTTATCCAACAAAAAATAGAAATACGAAAACTAAAACAAAATGAAAATACAGCGTTTTTTCTTCTATAAGTTCTATAATGGCAGGGCATTTTTTAATAAAAAAAAATCCCCAGTACGTTTCGAGGGCCACTTCAGATAGAAAATTACAGTCGAAATGTTAATGATGAGTAAGGCGTGTAAAATAAGTGAGAGAGGTGATAGGAATAATCCCCAATTCCTAGGACAGGATAGAATAACGATTGACAGATAACAATTGATCCCTGGCTTGAAAAGGTCAAGATTAAAGTAATCACAGAATCACCCACCTGATATTGTTTCAAAAAGTGTCATTTCTTGGGAAAGTGGAAGTGAACTTTCTTCTTATAGTTGGAAGAGAGATTAAATAACGAGGATTCGATTCCGTGGAAGTAGAGTGGCGTGTCATAGCAGTAAAGGTCTGAACTCTTAGAACTACCGGCTTGCAAGGTTGCGTCTGTGGGAAAGAAGTTGTAGCGTGGGAAATAAATATTATAAATAACGCGTAAGCGATTTTGCACTCAGAGCTGCAAATTGATGTAGAGGGAACAATGGCTGGAAATGATGAAAAAATGATGCAACAAAGGCTGGAAGTGATGGAAAGTGAGAGGACGGGGGCCGGAAGTGATGGAAAGTTATGAAACGAAGGCTAGAAGTGATGGAACGTGAGAAAATGATGGCTGGAAGTGATAGAAAAAGAGAGAACGAAAGCAGGAAGAGATGAAAAGTGATGAAACAAAGCCTGGAAGTGATTGAAAGTGACGCAACGAAGGCCGAAAGTGATGTAAAGTGATGGAACAAAGGTCGGAAGTAATGGAAAGTGAGGAAACGAAGATGATGTATTGCATGATGGAAGTGATAGAAGGTGATGCAACAAAGACTAGAAGTGTTGGAAAGTGATGCAACGAAGGTCGGAAGTGATAGAAATAGAGAAAACGCAGGCTGGAAGTGATGGAAAGCGAGGAAACGAAGCAAGTGACTGAAAGTGATGCAACTCAGACTGGAAGTGATGGAAACTGATGCAACAAAGACTGGAAGTGTTGGGGAGTGAGGGAACGTAAGTGATGGAAAATGAGAAAATGAATGCTGGAAGTGATAAAATGTGATACAGCAAAGATTGGAAGGGATAGAAAGTGATTGAACGAATGCTGAAAATGATGGAAAGTGATGGAACAGTAAATGGTCCACATTCTTCAAATCGCTGGTATTTTTATATTATTTCCGTAATATCAAAGTATTGGACGCAGTTCTACATTTGGAGACTTTGTTTCTAAGAAAAAGGCGTTGTAAAGGCGTGTAAATACGATAATGTTACACCTTCAAGAAATGAAGAATAAGAAAACCATTTTACGCCATTCTTCCAGGTGTGAAGAGCTACTTTTGAAAAATAGTATACAATTTTTTTACCTTGTCTCGAACACCAACCTATGGCAGATATTCAATTATCCCAGCTACAAAGAATTCTATAATCTAATAGACAATCAGGGTTCGCAATTTGGTCCTTTACGATATCACTTACGAGATTAGAGTGTCCATCACTCCATGCAACATGTGACATATTACTATTGGTTATAAGGTACCAGCCACATGGAGACATTCATTGTCCAACCTCTTAGAAAAAATTGGTTCATGCCTTTCCCAAGAGCCTAAACACAAACTAGTTTTGTTTGTTTTTTTCCAAATATGAAGCATTATTTATTTTTTACTTGTTTTCTTTTTCATATTGTTTTTTTTTACCGCAACGTTCGGATCGTTTTACAATCTACGAGCGTTAAGCAAAAAGAATGAATTAGAATTTTTTTTTTTAAATGGCACCGCTGATGAGATTTGAAATCTCATCTCGTCTAAGAAAGATTCGGAAAACTTCAGACTGTTACTTTTTTTATTATGAATTTTAATTACTTCACCAAAATCAAGGCGATGATGCCACTAAGATGCAAGGGTCTACTGGGAGTGAAAATGAATGAAAAAATACTTTAGAAGGAACTGTAACTCCAATCCTAAAAGGTAAAAAAGGGAGAAAGCTCTACTCTTGTTCAAAAGACCGTGGAAGAGTGTGAAAACAAATAATATATATATTGATATTGTAGCAGTCACGCTAAATTTGAATTTCACCGGTGTGTCATTATAACTAAATCGGTATGCAGTCATCCATGACAAGCAGGCCCCTGAAGTTGCGAGTTCAAATCTCATCGGAGGCTCCTGCTTAATTTCTGACCAGTTGCTGTATCGCTGTATAATGTCAAACGATAAATAGTAAAAATAAGAAAAAATAGTCAACATTTAATAATGATCGCATTATTATATTTTGACTATTTTTTCATTTGAAGTTCGTATATATATATATATATATATATATATATATATATATACAGGTAAGATGAGAACAAATAGAGTACAATTCCAACGTTCGTAACATTTAATTTAAAAGGGGGCCCAATGCAAAGTAGAGCAATATTATTTATTTTAGTATATTACACCGAAAACATGTCAAAATGGCTACACATTGTGTAGCGATTTTGACATGTTTTCGGTATACTATCCTTAGTAATATATATATATATATATATATATATATATATTACTGATATTTATACATACATTACGCTCACGATGTCAAATTTTGGTTCCACTGAAAATCATTGGAAATTACGTTTCTATCACCATCGAATGATATTGGACAATGTAAGATACATAAACAGCACTGCTTTCTCCGAAAATTCCTAGCAATCACAGATTGATAGTAACACGCTCATTATTGCGTTACATACTGTAAAAAATGCCAAATATTATGATTGGAAAAGCGATAGATATAATTTACGCCTCCGCTGTAAAGTTTCCTTTCTGTGTCTTTTTTATAAATATTTCATGGTAATTGTTCAAATGAGCCCTTCACTATGGCATCTTGACTGTAAGAATTTAAGCGCAATGCTAGGCTGGCAGCGAGATCTCATCAATTTATAGTTGAGCTAGCTTCCGTAACTTGCCGTAACTTCTATGCTGACAGTTTCTTTTCTCGCGCTTCTCGCTTGTGGAATGTATATTTATTAATATATACTTAATAGCTATGTTATATTGCAACAAACAATGTTTTATTAACGCTAACACTCTATGTCCGATATATATTACGCCATTAATCGGTTTTGCATTTTTAAACGAGGTGGGATAATCCAATGGTGGATTAAGTTTTGCTTACTACTGAACAGATATGATAGATAGATAGATAGATAGATAGATAGATAGATAGATAGATAGATAGATAGATAGATAGATCTACTGACTCAAAAAATCAAATGTTGCTGAGAATTAGAGTGGAAAGATTGCGTTGCACCAGTCATCGCCATGATAAGAGTCTGCTTCTATTACTTTTTTATTAAATCAGTAATCAAAATTGCTGATATTTACCTGGGCCCGAACCCTTAACGCTCCATTTTGTTTTCAATCAACACCTCAAGATCTACAAGTATTTGTTGTTTTGTTTCATTTTCAGGGAACTCCTGAAGAGAGGAGGGAGTGGTTAGGGAGTAATTGGATCATCCGGTTGCGTTTGAGGCTTCAACATCCGTTAGCCTTCCCCTCCACTCCCCCTCAAATAAGCACGACCCCACAACCACCCCCGACTGGCTTTGGTCGCGTGCCAATAATGATAAGAGGATATGTACAATCAGTAGAAATAACATCATTAGTTGAACATCTGCAGATACGAGTGCAGCTTCCCATTCATCTATCTACCTAACGAGCTAGCTCCTGTTATTTATATCTATCTCCGATTATATCTATCTCTCACCGTTTGTTCATATTTATCAATCGCAGTATGTTCCTATCTATCTCGGTCTGTTCTTATCTATCTATCTATCTATCTATCTATCTATTCTAATCTGTTCCTATCTATCTATTTGTCTATCTATCTATTATAATCTGTTCATATCTATCATAATCTGTTCATATCTATCTACCTATCTATCTACCATAATCTGTTCCTATCTATTTACTTGTCTATCTATTATAATCTGTTTATATCTGTCATAATCTGTTCATATTTATCTACCTATCTATCTATTATAATCTGTTCATATCCATCTATTTATCTATCATAATCTGTTCATATCTATCTATCTAACTATCTATCTATCTATTATAATATGTTCATATCTATCTATCTATCTATTTTAATCTGTTCCTCTCTATCTTTACCTCGATCTGTTTCTATCTATCTATCTATCTATCTATCTATGTCGATCTGTTTCTATCTATCCCGCTCTGTTCTTATCTATCTATCTATCTATCTATATATATATATATATATATATATATATATATATATATATATATATGTGTGTGTGTGTGTGTGTGTTATAATCTGTTCATGTCTGTTCATATCTATCTATCTATATGTCTGTCTGTCAGAATATAACATCAGTCAGCTGACAAATTTTATATTTGTATTAATCCTATCTATCATAACCTGTTCATATTTATTCATCTCAAACTATACAGGGTGGGATGGATAAATTGTCGTGTAAATTGCGCAAAAATAAAAAAATAAAAAAAACGCTTGACATCTCATTTTAACAGATATATTTACCAATATTACACAAAAATATCTTGAAATATTAAAGAGTAAATTAATTCAATAAAATTGCCATTGGCTTCATTTACGGCCTCCAGACGACTTCGGAATCTCCTACAACCCTTCTGGACGGTCTCCTTCTTAATTTGATGAATGCTGCTATAATCCTTACCTCTAGTCCCTCTTTCGTGTTACAAGGAGTTTTTTTGATCTCTCGCGTAACTGCGCCTCACACATAATCAAGAGGCTTGCAGTCTAGGGAATTAGGTGGTCAGATTTAAGGGATGATGTCGTCGCAACAAATTGTCTAACAGCCATGATGGGCTTCTGGTGCTTGTATAGCATGGTGCAGAGTCCTGTTGCCAGATGTAGAGTCTTCCAGCAGCCACCTTCTTGACCAGGGCAGCACTACCTTCTCAAGGCCCTTGATGTAGGCCTTCGTACTGAGTCTGAGGTCTTCACCAACAAATTCGGGATTTCTTTTCTTATCAGAACGATTGGAGTGAGTTTTCCGAGCTGCTGTACCTTCGGAATCACCATCAGATTCATCCAACTCTTTCCGAATCCTCTGCACTGTCTTCAGATTGACACCCAAACACTCTGAAATGTTCGTATTTACGCTTCCGCCAAGAAGTACAGCGTGGCGTTTCTAAATTCCTGGCGGAGTGAACAGCGTCATGGTGCTCTTTTCCTGACAGACGGTGCCCAACTGATCCTACTATAGTGTGTAATCAACAAAATCAAAAATAAACAATGCGCATGCGTGAAATTAAAAATATAAGATGGCGACAATTTACCCATCGTACCCTGTAGATATCATTTTAGTATGTTAACATATACAAACACACACATCCATATGTATGGATTTGCCAAACTATTTATATTTTGGTGACCAAATACAGGATTATATATAATTGGACATAGTAACAAACTGAGATAGATAGATAGATAGATAGATAGATAGATAGATAGATAGATAGATAGATAGTGTTTGTGTTTATATTTATTTACACGAACAGAAGCCTGTATTGAAACCTGCACATGCCTTTGAGTTTTTCCAAATTCTTGCTTCCACTGACAACAAATGTGACTTTCTCTTGAGTCTCCAGTTTCTTCTATCCGCCATGTTATCTTAAAACATTTCCCAAAACGGCAGTGATTACTTTGCCTCAGCCAAAGGCACCGAGCACCGAACGGACTTCACAAGTTATCCCAACCTTGTTGAAACGATTTTTATCGCTGATAAGAAAATGAAACTTTGATAAACTTTTGGTAAGGCGTGAAATTAAAGATAAAACATGAATTAAATAAAAAGATATATCATTGATTCGCACAAGCATATAATAATTATTTAGCGGTTCATAAATTATATTAATTAAATCTGACTACCTAATTTTTTGGTAGTATCCGATTTGGAAAGTTTATGACATGAACCTAGTTCAAAATCATTTATTATGAGATGCTAATATTTGTCATACTCAGCTAAAATTACTGATAGATAGATAGATAGATAGATAGATAGATCTGTATTTTGCCACACATCAACACTTACTAGGTTATTTAATAACGAAGTCTTTTATTTTATTTTTTTAATATACTTCACTCTATAAGTAAACATTGGTCGGCTTTAAACTGAGTTTGTAGATAAACATTGATCAACTTTACACTTAAAACCTGAATTGTTTGTCCATCTAATAAAATACATTTATTAGAAAATATATTCAGTTTAAAAACAATTACTTCAAAGGACCTCAGTTTTGTCAATCGATTGATACATATATATATATATATATATATATATATATATATATATATATATATATATATACGAGGGAAAATAGAAAATGCGGATAATTTTTTACTTATTTTTTTGACTTATTGAAATTTCCAAACATTTCTATTAATCATATATATATATATATATATATATATATATATATATATATATATATATAATTATTAATTTAAAAATATGATTCCAACTCGCTACATAAGAGGTCTCATGTTTCAAAACAAGAGCCGAAAACTTCAAAATAATATTTGAATTAACTTGAGTTAAAGTAGGCTCTGTTCCATCTTCAAGCGAAATTTTTTGGGGAATCATATATATATCATATATATATATATATATCATATATATATATGTATATATATATATCATATATATATCATATATATCATATATATATCATATATATATATATATATATATATATATATATATATGCTGTTTGTTAACATTTTTATTTATTATTTATTATTTTATTTTGAGTTGTTGTTATTACGTTTGTGTTAATGTTAGTGGCCGTGGTTTATTAATTTTTTTCATTATTTACTTTATTTATTTATTGCCTTCGATTAATTTAACTTATTTTTATTTTTTCATTTTCTTTCGATTTTGTTCATTTATTTTTGTTTATTTTTGTTCGTTTTTAGTTTTCGATTTTTAAGTAACGTAGTAAAACTTTGTTTTCGTGTCTGCAATTTGAGATGTGTTCTGATCGTTTCTTTAGTAATTTGTGTTGATCTAGAAATTATAGCTATTTTCTCCTCAAGAGAGAGTTTTCTGTCTTTGGATTTATTTTTGTAGGCTGATGCTGTTTTCCTTATTTCTATGATAATTATAGTGTAATTTGATTTTTGTTCTTAATTCCCTGTATATGTTTAGAAAGCTCTGGGCTGTTCGCGCACTTACTAATTTTAAAGATTGTTTTGTGTGCGTAGTTTCTGTTTTTAGGATCCTTCGTTTACTCCTATATATATATATATATATATATATATATATATATATATATTTCGTTATCGGCTGATTTTATATTAGATTGGTATATTACATTGTATTGTAAACAATCACCATTTAAGGAACATTCATTTTTTGCTCTGCAGTTACGCGTGGGTTTGATTTGTGCGGGTGGTTTGGTGTTTTCCTTATTTCCCATGTTATTTTTGGTGTGATTTGATTTTTGTTTGTATTCTGCCAGATATGTTTAGAAAGCATATGATGTTCACACATTTACCATTTATAAAGGATGTTTTGTCTACGTTTCTTTGTTTCTATGATCCTTCACTTATTCCTATGTATATTTTTCTTCAGTATCTGCTTATTTTATTATGGCTTGGTATATTACATTGTTCTGCAAGCAATTACCCTTTAAGAGACATTCCTTCTTTGTTCCGGAGTTATACGTGGGTTTGATTCGATATATATATATATATATATATATATATATATATATATATATATATATATATATATAATTATTTTAAAAAAATATGATTCCATCGCTACATATGAGTTCTCATGTTTCAAAAACAGAAGCTAAAAACCAACTCTTTTTCATCCTCAAGCAAGTTTTGGAACCAAATTTCGCTTGAGGATGAGAAACAGCTGGTTTTTTAGCTTCTGTTTTTGAAATATGAGAACTCATATGTAGCAATGGAATCAT
>OZ010576.1:46401278-46523778 GCA_963932145.1 Acanthosepion lycidas
TGAATATATTTGTTTAAATGTCCGTATAACCACACATTATGATGGCTCATGTGAGCTGAAAACTTAAATCAAGGACCAACTTAATAAAAAATATCCAAATATAGGACAATTTTTGTCTTTCTTTTCACCCAACATAATAGATATTCATTGTCTGTTATATTTAACAATACATACATACATATATATATATATATATATATATATATATATATATATATATATATATATATATATTATAAATTGGACGGCAATAATTTTAGTATATTTTCTGTTTATACGTTATTTTTATAGTTACAGATATTTAAGTAAATGCTTTGTTTATAATTAACAGTATTAACTACATTTACTGGCTTGAGTGTCCGAGAAATTTCGTAAAAAATACGTGTCCTCCAACAGAAATCAAACCTGTACCTTACACGGAACCGTCATTTGGCCTGAGCTGCTATACCATTTACCTACAGAGATTTCTCGGGCATTCAGGCCGGTAAATGTAGTTAACATTGTTTATTATAAACAGAGCATTTACTTAAATATTTACATCTATAAAAATAACGTGCAAACAGAATATATATATATATATATATATATATATATATATATATATATATATATATATATATATATATATATATATATATATATATATTGTGTATTTAGGCAGCAATCCTTCTTTCATGCACATTTCATTGAATACGACAGACAAGGTGCTTTGATTTAGTTTTTTATACAATTTCTTTCTGGTTATGGCCGATGGTTTGGTTTATTTCACAAAGTAGTCTTGAGTATAACGGAACATTTGATAAAGCAACCTTACATCGGCCCTGCCAAATGCTTAAGGGCTACCCACTGCCCTCGTCCTAAGAGGTAACTATACATGTTTTATAACTGTAAAATCTATTTCCAACTGGTTAGGACCAGTGGTTTAGTTTTTTTCACAAGGTTTTCTTGAATGTAAAGGAATATTTGATAAAGCTGACCTACACTGAGGTTGGCAATCCTACACCGGCTCTGTCATTTGCCTAACCACTAACCACTTCCCTATTCCTAAGGAATAACTGTACATGTTTTCTTATTTCATAGTCCATTTCCATCTGGTTATGACCGATGGTTTGGTTCATTTCACAAGGTAGTCTTGAGTGTAACGGAACATTTGATAAAGTTGACCTACGCTGAGGTTAGCAACCCTACAACGGCTCTGTCAAATGCTTAAGTGCTAACCACTGCCCTGGTCCTAAGGATAACTGTACATGTTTTCTAATTTCATAGTCCATTTCCCTATCACTATGTCAGTTGATTCGTTTTTTGTTTTTTTGTTTTTTACAAGGTAGTCTTCAGTGTAACGGAACATTTGATAAAGCTGACCTACGCTGGGGTTGGCAACTCTACATCAGCACAGTCAACTGCCCAAGCACTAACCACTTGACTGATCCAAAGAGATAATTGTAGGTGTTTTCTAATTCTATAGTCCATTTCCATCTGGCTATGATCGATGCTTTGGTTCTTTTACAAGGCAGTCTTCAGTGTAATAAAGTCGTGTTTTACAGACATCATCCTCTTTGACAACTGATATTGTTGGTATCATCAATTTTGATATCGCGATAGATAATTTGTTCTGAAGATCGGCGCTTCTTACCATTGGTTTCTAATAATGATTACACAATCTATTACTTCTCGTATTACAAGAGATATTACATGAAAAGAACAAATGAATCGTTTAGTATTCTGATGTTTGGCAATTAAAATATTGATTTCCGGTGACCGTTCAGCTCTCCTTTTTAAATCTACAATGGACGTGATATATAGAGGATTCAACCAAAATACATACTCCACAATTTATCTTTGACAATAAAGTCATATTTATCAATGGAGAGTAAGCCATCTTTCAATTATTCCATAAAGTATTTCCAGCAAGAAATAGGGAAGAGCAAAGACCGAAGATTTGAACACATCTATCAAGGATTTTCGATATTTTGTTCTATCGACGGAGAACTTGATGTCTCCGACAGCTCTCTTTCTTTAAAAAAATACGCTGGCAGTTAGCAGACAATAATAAAATACTGTTTATAAATACTATAATAAATAAAGGGACCGTCTATTTAAATATGGGTATCCGCAAAAAATAACGTTTAAAGTGATAAGAAATAAGAATAAGAGCCATGATCACGTACGTCATGTCGGGACATGGCTGTTATTTTTTTTTTAACAAAAACATTGGTATAAATATATATATATATATATATATATATATATATATATATATATAGGGGTAGACAAGTCCAAGCGTTACACCCAATGTCGACCTTGATATATTTAGATAGATATCTAGATACAGAAATACTATGCGACGAAAACAGAAAACACGCAGAAATATATATATATATATGTGTGTGTGTGTGTGTAAATAAAAAGAAAGAACAGTAAGATATATAATCCGGTGTTCTTATAGATATTTTTATTTTTACAAAAAAAAGCTACCAAAACGTAACTAACAACTGATACATCAAAATACAGACATAATGAACAAGCAGACACCCCTGTCTAGTGGAAGTGGATTTATCTGTAACCTTGGAAACGTGAATTATGATTTTAGCTGTGTCTTTAAAACCCAGTAATTTTAAAAGTTACTCCAAAATTCGCTTGAGGATGAAATGAAACTAATGTCTTTAATTTAATTACAAAATTACATTCGGGGTGTTTAGCTTCCATTTTTGAAACATGGCTAGAACTGTGTATATATATATATATATATATATATATATATATATATATATATATATATATATATATATATATATATATGACGGAAAATAAAGTTGCAATAACCTGAAAGATGATTTTGACTTTGAACAGAGTACAGTATGTGTATGCTAGGGGGGATTAGTCAAACTTTTGCGACTTCGTAGCACACATATCATTGTACCATCTAAGTGACCTTGAGTAAGTAACGTATGCTGTGATAATGTTACGTTGGGTGAAACAGTCCAGTGCGCAGAGGTGTCATGTCACGTAAGCACACACGTTCTTCTTTTGTTTAATAAGAGCGGTTTGAGAAGAGTTGGATTGTGGGCCTTCGAGAGGCTAGATAATCACTTCGTAGCCGCCAAATTAGTACTGCAATTAAATTCCTGAAGTCGATTTATTAAACAGGAAAGCTCTATCAGAAGATAACGATGGACATTGCACTTAAATTTTTGACGATCAGAGTTGACTAGGAAGCAAGAAACCGGAAGAATCAGAGGAGCAAGAGAATAAATTCGTATCACAGAACTTAGATTTCCATCTAGCCATTTCAACTGTAAAATGATGAGACTTTGCTGCCAATCTAGGACTGCACTTAATTTCATAGTTTAAGTTGCATAGAGGAAAGTAATATTTATTTTGAATGATACAAAAATGTGGCACAAGGCCAAAAGCGCGGATAGAGGAAGGCTGGCTTTCAATCTGTCTTATTTTAAAGTTAGCGAGCCTCGATTACTGACCCAAACATATCACAGTATTCCTTACACCAAAACAACACATTATTACTTATCATTCTTACTCTAGCCACCGTAATAACTCAAATTCTTTATGTACTCCTAACTAGTCCCCATATGTACAATTTTCTGTGGGGGGTAGGGAATGAAAATAATAACATTTAAAAATGTGACCTGATGAATATTTAGAATGAATCCAATTTATGTACAAAATAAAAAACAAAATACCATAGAGGAATAATAAACATGAAAATATTTATAAAAAAAAGTCACTGGGAATTTACGTTACGGCGGTAGGAAAGTGACTGAAGCCAAAATGCCAGATTCTTCCTTGCATCTTGTCAAGAATCTCTAGATATATCGCAGAAGCACAAGCCTAGATGTGGCAACAATATTCGAAGCACGTACGAATGGTGAATTTTCGTAGATACAAGAAGGATTCTGGCGTGAAATATTATCTATTTATATATAGGATCATCTACTACAATTCACCAATATTACTTGTACGTTTAATCGTGAGTAAATTACAGCGCATATTCAAAGTGTTGCAATTCTATTTCCAGTGTATGTAATCATTCAAACCAGATACAACAGATTTCTCATCTAAAATAAATTATTTACCCAAGAATTTTCATGCGAGGTGAGTGAGCATATGTATCTCGTTGGTAAATATGAGCGGTTTTGTTTAAATTCCTTTGTGCATATCTATCTATATCCGAAACAACTATGCCTGTTTATAGCTATTTTTATGTTCATATGTGTGTGCAAATCTTTACCAATGCGTAAGACGTTATGTTGTTTCAGAGTTCGAGAGAAAGGTGCCAACTCTAGGGAAAACGGGGAGGAAGCTGATCTCGGAGACCAGTTGTCTTCATATAATATTCGATTCAACTGTGAAATCCAGTATCGCGTTTTTTTTTGTTTTTTATTTTCTATGTAAATATAAAATATGGCTATCGAGTAATAACGTTCAAGTGACAAAAATCTGCCGAATTAGTTAATAAATAAAAAGTCCATTACGTCTTATATATATATATATATATATATATATATATATATATATATATATATATATATATATATACTAATTACGACTATAAATTTGTTCCTCAATGTTTGGTACAACTGAGAGATTCATGCACATAACAAAGATCAAGGTAAAATTGATCGTATTATTAAAATAGTGGAGCAGTACATTTACCTATACACACACACACACGCGCACACACACACATATATATATATATATATGTGTGTGTGTGTGTGTGTGTGTGTGTATGTATGTACACATTTCATTGAATTTGACAGACAATTGGACAGTTTTTATATGATTTATCATCCGAAAATAAAACACTTATTAGATCACATGAGAAATTGTATAAAAAACTATATCAAAGCACCTTGTCTGTTGTATTCAATGAAATGTGCATGAAAGAAGGATTGCTGCCTAAATACACAAATTATATATATATATATATATATATATATATATATATATATATATATATATATATATATACACACACCAAATTAGAAAGATATATATTACGGTATAACAAATGTATATATATATACGAACAATACATATATACATATATGTATACTAAGTGTATTACGCATACACTCCATTGCCACATGAGTGGAAATCAGAGTTGACCCAAAAGGTACACTATTTACATTATTCGGACTATTGTCCTCAACTTTGTCGCCATATTTATTACAACGTTTCGGCCGTTGTACTCTCCGGCCTTCTTCAGGTTTGTTGGAATGTCGAACTGAACCCTTTATTTCGCTCACTGGGTTAGACTGTTCTAGTTCCACATACCTTGTCTAATGAATGTCCATTATCAGTTATCTCCTGTTAATTCCCCTCTCCAAGTTATCCACCGTCTTAACCAGTGGATCTAACTAACGCCTTTATCCACTGTGCCATGTGTCCTAAAGGCGATAGTTAGATCCAGTGACAGGACCCAAATAGTTGGAGTTCAATAGCCGATTAAGGCAGTGGAGAGCTTGAAGAGGGGAATTAACAGGAGATAACTGATAACGGACATTCCATTAGACACGTGGAACTACAACAGTCTAACCCAGTGAGCGAAATAAAGTGTTCAGTTCGACATTCCAACAAACCTGAAGAAGGCCGGAGCGTAAAACATCTGAAACGTTGTAATAAATATGGCGACAAAGTTGAGGACAATAGTCCGAATAATGTAAATAGTGTGCATAATACGTCATCTCAAAAATATAGACAGTTACCAAAAGGTGATGAATATTTATTCATCACATATTTATTAGTGGCATAAATTTTAACGCCGTTATTTTGCATCAAGCACTGCCTTTTCATTTAAATTATTGGAATGGTAATAGTAATATTAGCCATTTCATTATAAGGAATTTTTTAGATCCTGTAACAATAATCGATCTTTCCGTTATTGATCGAGATTTCCTTCCTAAACTTTTATTTGAAGTAGTGTGGAATGTCACCATATTGATTATGTTGTTATTTTCTCTTCGTGTTAGGTGTGTTATCTATTTTGTTTGTTGATGCTGTCGAAAGTCCCCAAATAATGCTGTTCCTGTTATTTAATATAATCATTTGTGATTATGTAGCGTCAGTCCCCGGGGTTCGAAGAAAGATGGTCCATACTAAGACTAACAGGTTTCATTCGATCGAAACCATTTTTAATCATTGATCTAAGAAAACGGTTGTATACGGATGTGAGCTCAGATGTTTCTGAACGAGTCTGCGTTATGCCTAACTTACATATAAAAGAATCGATTTGATGTGACTTTTTAAGAACATGACACTAGTTTTTACAAACTTCGGGGATGGGTTTATTACACCAAAACAAGGACAAACCTGATGTGTGCTGATACCTGGATCGTCCCCGACAGCATGTAGTATCTGATGAGCAGATCTCGGTTTTCCTCGATCCATAGTTTGTGCTGCCACGGATCTAGTCTCAGCAACAAAGGTTCGATGACTCGGCTGCCTTAGTTCTGGAAAATCAATTTGATACTGCGGTGCAGCATCGCGCCCATTACCATTCGCACGGCCGTATGTAAAAATCATATATGCTTTCTCCGATATGAATATCTTGACATTGTTAAACAAAACACTTCCCAGTTAACTCACTACTACACACGTTAAACGTTGAAGAGAGAGTGGCCACAAATGTACACGAATAACAAATGTAACCTGGTCTATATAGCAACACAACGCCATCTCCGGTAAACGTTCTTTAAACTTTAACTTTTAATTAAAAAACGAAGGATTTCCGGATATATATTTATATGGACATTTGTCCTTGTTTTGGTGTGAGGAATCCGTCCCCAATGTTCTTAAAAGTATTTTGATACACCATATCTATCTATCTATCTGTCTGTCTGTCTGTGTGTCTATCTATCTGTGTGTGTGTGTATGTGTGTGTGAGAGAGAGAGGGGGAAAAGGAGAGAGAATGATCGTTTTTATTTTTACCTGTAGTACTACCACATACTACTGCGCGGTGATTTACAAAACAAGACCGTTTTACGAACCATATATATATATATATATATATATATATATATATATATATAGTTAGATCAGGGCTACAGAAATGTAGGACGCCTATAGCTAAGATACAAAGACAAGCTGAAAAGCAACTTGTCAGCAGTTAATATATCACATAACACCCTTGAGCGCTTAGCGTTGGAACGGGTAGAATGGAGATCGACGTGTTTTAGTGGACTCAGCAATTTTCAGTTTGCTTGTCTGAATCATCTTCAAGAATGGAGAGCAAGGCCAGCCAATCTAACAGTGATCTCATCTCACAATTCTCACACCTGTTCCATATGTGGCCTCCTTTGTAAATCACTACGGGTCTTAAATGCCACTTCTTAAGATTATCGCATAAACTTTCATAACTGAATCAATAAGCTGGCAGATCCTCATACGTCGAAACCGACGGGAGAGTCCATTATATATATATATATATATATATATATATATATATATATATATATATATATATATATATATATTGTTTCTTCTCTATGATATCACGTCTTATTTATTATTCCAGTTGTATTTTTTAACTTGTTTTTGGCGATAAATTATCACTCCCGAAATTCAGAATTTTCATTTTATTCTGTGTATAAATACGATATGAAAACTTCGTAAATAAATTCGTACGAGGGAATTGCATGTGTGTATTTGTGCGCGTGTGTATTCATGGGTGTTTGTGTGTGATTGTGTGTGTGTACGTGTGAATGCCCTCCCTGTATGTATATGTGAGTGCTTGCTTTTTACCCCATGCTTTTCTCTGTGTGTGTGTGTGTGTGTGTGTGTGTGTGTGTGTGTGTGTGTGTGTGTGTGTGGAAAGCATTGGCCGTTCCGGATGTTTGGTTTTGTATCTGCCCACGCACTTTTTTTTTTTAAGGACTGAGACTTTTAAGACTTTATGAATGGTGGTCATGGGAATTTAGAATGAAAGCAGACAAACGAAGATTATATTGCATTTATCATCATCATCATCATCAGCAGCAGCAGCAGCAGCATCATCATTGTTCTTGTTCATCCTGAAAATGATAACGTTTAAGAAAAAAAATGAATAAACGACGCTTGGGAAATTTATTATACATTCGAAAGCAGAATTTTGTCTTGTAATATTTACATTAATTCCTAGCCACTGAAAATCCTCTTTTCCTGATTACCAAAGTTTCTTTTTTTTCCTTTTTATTTTGTAAAAAAAGGGATATATAAATTCAATTCAGCAGTAAAACCAATCGCAATATTCTTCTATAGTAAATCACGTAAATTTCCATAGTGAAATTTGAAGTTATACATAAAATATCTCTAATATCTAAGTAATGCTTATATTATTCTGACCGCTAACAATCCTTTTCTTCTTCATTTTCAACGCGTCCCTATAGAAAGAAAAGTCATCAGCATTAGATTTACATCATACCAATGCATTCCATCATTAGTGTTCACATTAATTCCCGAATGCGAACAGTCTTGTATTTTTCCTGAATTTCAATGCATTTCTACAGTAACATCATTGACAATGCATATCCGTTGTATATATAATGGCGATCTTTTTGTCAGTAATGCTTGCATTCATTTTTGACCACTAGTGCCAAAAAATGACTGCAGCCGTCTTTCTTCGTAACTTTCAATGCAATTCTAGTGTGAAATCTTAAGTCATTCATTTACATTATTCATATGGTGTCCCTCCGTACGGCTCACGATAATTCTTCACCGCTGTAAATATTTTTCCTGATTTCAAAGTATAGTGTAGAAACTGAACGGAAAAATTTGCTAAAACAAATTTTAGGTGAAAAAGAATGTACAGTTCGGTGATTAAATCATCAAATTTCATTTTCATCTGGAAGTCAAAAATGAAAAAAAAAATCTGAAAGTGCAAGAATTCAAGCAGTCACTTTCCAGAAAACTGGATTCTACGTACTCTCAACTGTCGCAAGTAGACTTAACGGTCAGCTGGAAAGAAAGGAGGGATTGATTGATTAACAACTCTTTATGTGTCATTTAATGCCGAAATTTAATTTTCTTGGGAGTTTGAAGTAATAAAAATATGATATATGTTATTCTGTTTTCACAATTGAATACATGGTAGATGATGTTCATCTTTTGTGCATATACTACTCAAATGTAATGTCAATCGACTTCTCCAGATGCCCTGATCTATCCCCTATCCTTCTCTTCATCCTTTTCTCTGTCACTCCTATTTGCTCTAGCTCCAACTCTTTGTAACCCCTTGCGTGCTAGTGGCTTCCCGCCTTGCTTGGGGTGAAACGCTCAAAAAAAAAATACATGTTTGTGTGGACATAATTACTATAGGCGGTGTTATGGGCGTTTTCTTGAAGTTTTCTTGAAGTAATATTTTGAAATACAGTTTGATTTCTTTAAGAAATTGTAGGATATTATATGGATTAATGTCTTTCAAGTTTGTTTTTTGTTGATTTTGTTTAGCCTCTGTGGGTTATTTAATGCCGAAATCTAAAGATTTTGAACACAATTTTATGGCTTCATCTAAATATATTTTAATCGTAATTGTATGCCTTCAATTACAGGTTAAATGTACTGTTGGTTATTTTGCTATAAAATATATTGCTTTAAAAATATATTGTTGCTAATTTTACTATAAATCGATATTGTTTCTTATTTTAATATAAATAGGTATTGTTGCTATTTTTTTTATATAAAAACGTATTGCTGGTATTTCCACCACAAAAAATGTATGTTTATACTTTCATAGCGTTTTATTTTTATTTGGGATTTACTATTTACTCATAGTTGGGATCCTAACAGGTGCTACCACTCCGGGTCAGGATGGCTCTGGAAACAATAGTAAATTAAGATATTCGTCCTCTGTCCCCAAAACCTCTAATAACCCGATCAGAGACGTCATTGTCGGATGTAGTTTATTGCCATAACCAGGAATAAGCTGGAAACATCATGAACCCAATGAAGTCCTATATGGCAACCTACCAAGCATTACGGACACAATCCGTGAAAGGTGGGTGCGATTTGGTGGCCATTGCTGGAGAAAGAAACACGAACTTGTACTTCTCTATACACTATGAGATCCAATTATGGACAACGATCAAGAGGTAAACCTGCATAAACCTTCTTCGATCAACTCATTGATGACGCTTGAAATAGAAAGAAAAAACTCAGTAAAGCTATGGATTTCAAATGAATAGTAAAATCTGTTCGTTTAAGGTATATCGATTGCTGTTGTTATTTTGGTTTATTCAGTTAACGACCTTCTCAGCTTCCTTTGATTGAATCATGAAACAATTTTATACTGTCTTTCCAATGCAAGATTCGTAAGGATTACTGTTAAAATGGCTATGATGAATGACGTGTATGATATGAATGAAAGAGGGAGTGAGAGAAAGTGAAGATTATGTGGATAAGGAGGATAGATAACGATTGTGAAGATTATGAGGGTTATTTTGACCAATGACTTGAAAAGGTTAAGGATGCTTTTATCGGGCCACCCTCTCAAGATGGATTTCTAACCAAGAATGAATAGCTTCTATTTGCCGATTAAACCAACCTGTTCTTTAACGTGGTTTTGAATTCAGTGTTCTCTTTCTCTTAGACTGGTTGTCAATGAAAACCTAGAAAACTAAATTTCCCTCGCTATATAATCTCTAGCTTAGATGAGAAAATGTGGTTCCATACCTTTCTCAAGGGTATTTGTACAAAATGGAACGCAAGAGTCACAGCTAGAATTTCAATCCGACTCGCCGATTTCCGAACAGTTAACCGTTATTCAACATAATCCGATCATTTGTTTGAGGAGAACTCAGTTTGGCAGCTGATATCTCCTCTGACCTAGCTGTAACTGCTTAATGGGTGAAAACTGGCTGAGCTACCCAGTTTTGATAAATTTCAAAATCGTCTACGCGGCTTTGTGGGCGATTAATTATTTCCTATCCTACAACCCCTTTCTCACATACGACACGTTGCAAGTCCCTCGTTGCCCTATCGCAAATTTCCATGGAAAGTGTTCAAATGAACTACATTTCTTAGTTCCACCAGTTCGAACCTTCACTTGAGCAGATGCTTTGTGGAACGGACTGCCAAGAGAATGCCTCCCCTAGCACTACAATCATAACCTGTTCTAGTCTAGGATTAACAGTTATCTTCCCCACATATCCGCATAAACTGTGCCTCTAACTCTGTAACCCCCTACCTCGAGTGGATCTTGGGTCTTGTACATATGAACATAATTGTAAAAAAATATATACGAAAGGAAAAGAAAGGAGCTTGTTGTGGTCTGATGATGCCAAGTTTATTTTGTGAACCAGTTCGCTCGTTTCGCAATTACGAATTTCATGAATACCTCATTGCTTTAGCCTTGTGCCAGACTAACTTCGTACATATGAAAGAAAGAACGAAACAAATTAATAATTGGATGAGAAAGACTGAGTCTTTTTGCCGTCTGATATTGTTGACCAGCCAATGGGAACGAACGTTAGTCTATAGCGTCAACAATTTCAGTATGGGACTCAGACTGTGCCGAGCATTTATTTCGTAAACAGATCGACCAAAAATTGAGGTAAAAGGAAAGGAAGTCAAACAGAATTTTAAATATTCAAAAAATGTTTCAAGATGAGCGGTATAAGAATCAGATGGAAATATTCCCACGGTAGGTAACTAAAAACAGTTTATCGTTTTATCATCTATAGCAGCTAATCTGGCCTAGTTCCTGTAAATAATTCACCAATAAGTATTGGTGAATGATTTCGGTATTTTCATTATATTGGTTATTCCATATACTCTGTTGATTCTTCTATGTGGCGTAATGATCAGCAATTTTGTCTTGCTTGATCAATTACGATTGAGTAGTGAGTTAGATCCTTACTGAGTGCGCTTTCTGGCTTCTCGGCTAGCATGATATTTGTTCTCCTCATTAATCAATGGAGAAGGTGCCTGGTACGGAAATTCCAAACCCGCCTTGGCACTTTACTCATTGCGCTAAAATATCATTGATTACAAATATTATTATTATTAAAATACACCTTTAAGTGCTGAATCTAGATGCGTCGTCAGTGTTATTGCTCCCATGTCACTAGAAGTTTCGGGTCTAAATAAACAACAGACTTTTTCGATGGGCGACCCGACCGAATATGATCAGTATTCGGCCCGCACCTAGAACAAAAATTTTGCCACGAGCTTTAGGACGTGAAATATATAAGTTGCCCCAGTAGACAACGACCAATCAAGACATTACACAGCTAAAATAATTGTTTAAGGGGATGAACTTATTGACACACATAAACAGAATATGTCTTGTAATTGAGATCAAATTATAATATCAAGGAAAATACAATGTGCGTATGTAATGAGTTTCTGTATGGTTTGTTGCCCGAAGGAGAAACGCCAATGCACAATCCGAAATTGAAGTATAAAGATTGTATCAAAAACAAACTACAGAAGACAAATATCAAGCAAAATGAGTTGAGAAAAGCCCACTCTGAATCGTTCATCCAGAAGGAAAACAGGACAGAAAGATTTTAAACAGAATCATGTTACGCATGAAAAACTCGAATGAGATACTCGTAATGGTCTTGACGTTGCGAATGTTGGCACAGAATTTGATCTAACGTTTAATGAATGTGTCCGCGTTTGCCTAAGTAGGACTGACCTAAAAAATCAACAAAGACAGCAAACATTGAAATATTTACATAACATCTACTGCATGAGTCACCCAACGTTGCCGCATCTGCGAAAAAGAATGTAAGTCTGTAGCAAGACCTAAAAGTCACATGCGCTCTGCTCATACAGGCGATAGCATTAATCGAAAGAGTCACAGCCAGGTATATTAACCTGGTAGATTCCCCAGTGGATAGCCTCCCCACGCTAGGATTTCCAGTTCCGAAAAAAATGAAAAAAGGTTATTCGATTAGGCCGGTTTCAGCGTCGTGGGAAATCTCAGTGCAGTATCGGAAGAAATTGCATTTCCAGATCAAATGATTCTCGTTCAAATTGACCATCATGTCCACAATGGTGATCTTCAATAAGTTGTGGAACTACTGGTTGATCCACTCCTGGACGACACCCCAGACGTAGTTGTCCAAAGCAATTCAAATCAAGTCACATGTATTGGGCAGGGGCATAATTTTGAAAACTCTCAGTCAGACACTCCTGGATTACATGATCGCTGCTAGAATACTTGCAGCTTACTTTGGCCACCTCTCGACCCACTGCCTAGTCACCGCACCAAACTTCTCAGTGTTGGCGAACAGAGAACCTCTCAGACCACGCTCGTTTGTGCGCTCAATTTTACGCTTGAAAACAGCCATCAGTAGTTGAAATGAAATTCTTTTAACATTTCTCTTTCTTACTATATAATAATATTGGTGCAAAAATAATGACGTAATAATGTCGTTTTTTGACGTATTTTTAACTTCAAAAAATGACATTATTACGTTATTATTTTTGCACCAACCTAATAATAATAATAATAATAATGCTTGCTCGTTTTACTTCCCTCACAAGGCTTGGTTCAACCCCTGATATGGTTTTCAGAGAGCTCCCAACACACACACACACACACACGCGCGCACACACACACATACACATACATATATATATATATATATATATATATATATATATATATATATAGATAGATAGATAGATAGATAGATAGATAGATAGATAGATAGATATGAGTAGAAGATCAGATATACATCACGTATGGATAGAAATCCGACAAAATGATAGGATAAAGAACATTTTATCATTTCTATCTTTGTTCATCATTTAATAAAGTGAAATATGTTAAATTGAAATTTCTTTCCTACCTTTTCCTTATCCTATCATATATATATATATATATATATATATATATATATATAGCATGAAACAGACTGTCACCTCTAACTGTTGACTTCTATGTTCACTTTTATATTTACACACGCTCTATCTCTGATATATATATATAGGGAGAGGCAAAACTTATGCGCCATACGGGTTAATTAATTAATCATGTTTTAAATGTCTAGGAACTTAAAGAAAGAGTTAAATATGAATGCCGTAAAATGACAGAGGAAACTCTCTAATATGTTAATGACTCATACAAGCACAGGATTGAAATGTGTTTTGAAAAAGAAGGAGGACATTTTGAACAGCCCATATAACAAATAACTAGTAAATAAAATGTTCATGTGTAATTATACTTTTAATAAATTATCCCTATGGTGCGCGACTTTTGTCTCACTCTGTATATCCTGTTTGATGAGTGAGGCAGTTGCGTATTTTGAAAGACGACTGTGATCATTGTCCGGCTACGTCTAAATGTCGAATTACTAGGAAATATAGCGCAACATATTCTTCTTTCTTTTTACCCAGTTCTTTTCCAGACTAATCTTAAAGTTCCTGATACATTTATACATAAATATTATGTCGCTCAAAGTTGCCAAATGTCGCTCCAAGCAGCGAAATGCGATACATTTAAAAACACGACTGTACTAAATTTTTAATTAACTTTCTTCTAATTAGTAACCCAGCTTATTCCAAAACCTAACCAGAAAATTCGCTAATAGCGTAATTCAAAATTTAGTAAAGTTGTCTTTTCAAAAGCTGCTCAACTGATAACTCTACTTTCCACATTTGAATAAAATATGAAGCAAGTTTTTATGAAGAAGGCAGAAGCAAAACACATTTCTTAAGGGGGACTTAGCTTTCATTTTGAATACATTATGCTAGTCCGTAAAATGGACGTTAGCACTACTGGTCTCTTCGGCCGCATCGCTGAATCATTTTAACAAGTTTCTGTGGTCAGACCCACGTGAAATAATTCTAAAAAAAATCTAAATAAATACAACAATTCTCTTGTTTAAAAAAAAAGTAAAAAAAAAAAAAAAATAGGCAGAAATTCGAGCGCGACATTTTGCTACTTTTTTCACTTCCAAAGATAAAATCGGCATTTCTATTAAACATGTTTTCCTCCTCTTTTAAAGGTTTCGTCTATTTAAATGTCATATCTTTTGGCGCCGGTAAAAAGTGTGAAAGGCCCGGATGTGACTGTTCTCATACTATGTGTGTTGTTTTTTCTCTCAGTGGTGGCCGTTTCTTTTTGCCCTTTAAACTTAAATTTCGGATATTACCACATTTCCTCTTTCCTGCTTTTTGTTGGTGGCCTAAAGTTTATCTCAAAAACCGTTTATTTGGATTGCATGCTTCCTTTTGTTCTGTTTTAGAACAGTGCATTACGTACATTGCTTTCGTTTTGGTTTCTCTTGAAAGATTCAGATGAAACACTTTCACAATTTTTTTTACGCATTTTACCCCATCTTATTATTGTTGCATTTTATTCCAACCCACTAGATCAATACACTCTATCTTATTCCTATTATTTTATTGCTAACTTTTATCCCTCTTATTATTGTTGCATTTTATCTCTGCAGCCTGGTTCGCCACACTTTACATCATTATTAGTACTTGTAGTAGCTTTACTCCATTTAATTATTGCTTTTTGTTACAACACTTTATTATTATTATTATTATTATTATTATTATTATTTCCTTTGTTTATGTATTATAAATAGGAAATAATAATAATAATAATAATAATAATAATAATAATAATAATAATAATAATAATAATAATAATAATGAAAATGAAGAGTGTATTGACCCAGAATGTTTGTGATAAAAAAGCAGTAATAATATGATGGAATAAAGTTACTACTACTACTACTACTACTACTACTACTACTACTACTACCAATAATAATAATAAAGAATATATTGACCCAGTGTGTTGTAGTCCGTCTTGTTATTGCTAATTTTATCACAATATTCTGACCCAGTATTCTATTCATTATTATTATTATTATTATTATTATTATTATTATTATTATTATTATTCCCTTTGATTTCTGCTGTATACACGCATTTCCTTCCTGGTCCCAACCAGAGACCTAAGTTCAGAAATGGCTTTGTAACATTTTCCACTAATCATTTTTGTAAAAAAAAAAAAAGAAAAAAACCTGAGCTCTTTGTAATGCGTGAACTGTACTTGTGATTACAATTGTTTGTATTTTCTTTAAGACACGAGCTACCAGGAATCCTTCAGTGGGTCTGTCAGAAGCTTTTCTAATCTATCCGAGAGACCCAACTAGAATTACTGATGTCTTCAGGTGCCTCATATTTTGATTTACACTTCAAAAACCTTGTATTTTGATAGTTTTTTGAAGATCTTGAAAGATACATTACGTTCTGAAGGGACTGTCATGTCAATAAGAAATCACATTCTATTTTGTCGTCTTTGATCACGATATCTGAGCAATTAACTTTGATTATTCTGTCTGTGTGTACTGTAAAGTTCCATAAAATTGTTACAGATCCGATCTCTATAATCGGATTTGGAATATATTCATAGCAGTTTCTTGCTGTTTCCTTCCTGTAAAAGTTGCAGATTTTCCAGTGCATATATTGCCTCAAATTTAATATTTAATGGGTGATAACACTGTGCAACCTGATACAAGATGGCCAATTGTTCCTGAATATTTATCACAGAATCTGTATTTTGTGCATACACCCTTTTTTTTCAGTATGTCTGCTTGGTAAATTCTAATTAGCAAGAATTGGTCACGTGCAGCAAGAATAAAACTTTCGGTTTCAGCTTTTAACCCCGCACTACGTAATCACTTACGGGTACGGGGTTTGTCTACATCAGCTTGTTTGGTACAGGCAGAGTACTGACCATGAAGAAGCGTATATTGCCATCGTTTCTGCATTTGGTACATTGCATTTGCTTTTCCATCCTTTTTTAGGTTCTTTGCCG
Source organism: Acanthosepion lycidas (assembly GCA_963932145.1). Classification (NCBI taxonomy): domain Eukaryota; kingdom Metazoa; phylum Mollusca; class Cephalopoda; order Sepiida; family Sepiidae; genus Acanthosepion; species Acanthosepion lycidas. The sequence goes on from OZ010576.1 coordinate 46,418,066, forward strand.
CTGCAGTAGGTGTATATGGGTTTATTTGCACTTCTTCACCCACTTGAAAATTCCCTTTTAAATTTGTTGGCTTCATTTATTACTGAATAAAGTTTCTTATTTCTTTCATGTTCTTTGACACAGATCATCATAAGGTCTTCTATTGTTCACAGGTATTTTTGAAGACTGATTGTTGTGGTTTTGTAAGACAGTTCTTGTTGAACTAATCCTCTGCCTGCTTCGGATCTGGACATATATTATTATTATTATTATTATTATTATTATTGTTGTTGTTGTTGTTGTTGTTGTTGTTGTTTATGTATTGTTTCCTGCTTTATATCCTATAGAGCCGGGTTCAAATTATGGCCCTTAGGCCCTATAGACTTGACATTTAATTGATCACTTCTCTTAGTATTTTTTTCTAGGCAACTTTTATGTTGATGTTACCTGGGATACTGTTAGTAAAATTATCCATTCCTGTTTTCACGAGGCCCAGAGCTCCGATTACTATTGGTACAGCCTCAGTCCTCATTCCCCACATCCTGTTAATCTCGATCTCCAGGTCCTTGTATTTGAACAATTTCTTGATGATTTTTGTGGAAGTATTTCTCTCTGATGGTACTGCTATGTCAATAAGCATAGACTCCCTGAATTTCTTGTCTTTTATAATATCAGGTCTGTTGGCTTTTATTTCCCTGCCAGTTTGAATTGGCATGTCCCAGAGGATAGTTACATCGTTATTTTGGGTAACTGTGTCTGGTTGGTCGTCATACCATCTCTCAGTGGTTTTGATTTTGTGCCTCTTGCATATCTTCCAGTGCACATAAGTCGCTATCTTGTGATGTCTCTCTGGGTATATTCATTTTTTGCCAGTTTCGAATATCCTGAGATAATATGATCGACAGTTTCATCTTATTTTCCGCAGATTCTGCATTTTTATTATTATTATTATTATTATTATTATTATTTGACCTTGCTATTGTCGTTTTTTGTAGCCCAACGATCTGGGTGAATACACTCTTCATCATCATTATTATTATTAGTTGAAGTAGTAGTACTCCTGCTCTTATTGCTACTTTTTATCACAATCCTCTGAGTCAGTACACTATTCATTACTGTTATTTTATTTTACATTTTACATCATTTTTTTATTGTTATTTTTATCACAATACCATTGATAAGTTTTCATTATCCCTATTATTATTATTATTATTATTAGTGTCATTGTTTTATTGCAAGACTGTGTTCGACACACTCGTCATTATTACTATTATTATATTTTTGATTTTGTTTCATCTTATTATTGTTGTTTATCAAAACACTCTCGATCGATATACTCCTTAGTTTCTAGATGAATAGAAATCTAACCTATCAAACCTTTTTAGAGAGTCCAGTTCTCAATGTGATTCTGAAAATAATTGCCTTGTACCAGATAAATCAAGCTTAATAAATAACTATTACAAAACTCTCGGAAACAATAGTGATTTCAGTAGCCCAGCAGACTAAACTAGTGATTTTGATCCTCACTGGGTCTCTCATATTGGTGACCTTGTACCAGTCTAAGCTAAACTTAACGAATATGGAAGCCTGAATCAGAGCGATGGTTAGCCCGCTAATCCTACGAGAACATACACTATATAATGTGTTTCGGAAGGAATTCCTTCTAGATTTTTATAATTTCGATAAATTAGTATATTTTAAAAGTTAAACAACTTATAGTTACAACTCTATTTCATTCAATGAATTCATTGAAATTATCGTTTGTATACATTCATTTTTATCGAATCTTTTGTACATGTATCTCATGCATTTTGGTTCTCTAAAGTTGTAGTAGTAGTAGTATTAATTGCTGTCCCCTATGCTAAAAATCCCGTTTGATAAGACAACGTCAATGTACATTTTAAGCTTATGTTTATTCAACAAGAAAATGCATTAGAAGCTCACAAAAATACATTAAGAGGTATTGCCCAGGGCAAATCTTAAATTACAGTTTTATATTATATTCAGTTGTCCTATCCGAAGCATATGTTTACGAGAGAAATCTGCATTTTATTGACACAGGACATAGAGACTACACTTTTAATAACTTGGACGCCTAAACCTATTCAAAAGATCCCTTTTTAAACAACATGTGCACATTAATTCAGAAACTTTTTCAATGTGCTGTGTCCCTTCAAAACGTTGATGATCATCACTCTCCACAGTTTCTTGTCCTTTGCTGCTCTTAGTAAATTTTGTCTTTTCGCCATCTTTCCTAAACCCTGTTCTGCCGTACATTTTCACAAACTTGTTAGATAGATTACACACTGTTTTCTTCTGTCCATCTTACCTTCAATATGTCCTTTGAGTGTCAAATTTTCCAAGCTCTCTTTCCTCATTATGTGCCCTAGAAATTTCAGCTGTTTCTTTCTGGTGTTATGTATCAATGGCCTTTTTGTTTCCATTTTCTTTAAAATCTTTATTTTCATTATGAAAATAAACTCTTGTTAGTTTTGTTGAATTTCCTTCTACGTTTTATTTTCCGATATATTCACTAACCTAGAAATTGAAAACTCTAACAAAACCATTTTATATACACATAAGATATCTCACATCATCCCAAATAATTTACGGCTAAAGATAAAGAGAGAGTACTCGGCCGAAATGTTGTGTCTACAAGGTGTTCCAAAAGTCACGTGACAATTGTCAGAAAACTTACACTTGTGAAATAGAAAGCAAGGGAAATCTGCATGACACCTTTCATTTGACCAATAAAATGTCTGAATAATATGTTTTCACATAGAGAAACATGATTTTATTTGGTCAATAAATATAAAACTTACAAGGTTATCAATGGTAATGTGACATTTTAGAAACCCTTGAATAATATCCAAAATGCCTATACCGGCATTCACTCGAGGTGGGTTGAGCCGGCTCCAATATTGGAGTTTCCTGGGAATTTGGAATTCACAAGCGGTCCCCAACCCGCATGTATAGCACATGAGATTTGATTATAGTGGTGAAGGTTTCGTGCAGGACCATCCATACTTTTTGAAGGGCCGAGTCCCCAAACGATCCTCCGCAGGTTTTGAATTCAGAGTTTTCCTTCTCCTAGACCAGTTGCCATTCAAGGCTATAGAACCCAGTCTGTCCTGCTATTTACAAATAGCTGGAGGGAGAAGAGGATTCACACCTTTTTCACGTAAGTGAATGTAATGGATTCGACTGGAATTCGAACTCGGCTCTCCGATTCCTCAATCCAAGCCGCTATCCATTGCTCCAACGTGCCTGCTCAATATCCAAAATAATCAGGAATAAATCGAATCAGTTAAAGTATATTGAATTTTTTTTTATCTCTAAGATCAAAAGTTAGTTTATATAATATCTAAATGTCACACGATTCATAATCTTCTTTATGTGTCGTATTCCCTCAGAACATAGGCGATCATGGCTTTCCACAATTTCCTGTCTTTTGTAGCTCTTAATAAATTTAGTCTTTTTGTTATTTCTCCTAAACCCTCTTCCACCACCAATTTAGTCAAGCACACTAAGTATGTTTTGATGCCCCTCCTGCCTTCAATCCGCCCTGTGAGCATCAGATTTTCCAAGCCTTCTTTCCTCATTATGTGTCCTAGAAATTTCAGCTCTCTCTTCCTGATTTTAAATATAAGTTTCATCTATATTTCAAAAGGGTACATATTTAAGTAATTCCACATGATAATATCTCAGCTTAGAAAATTAAGGATATAGAAATGTTGAAGTAACGTTTCATAGAGATTTCAAATACGTTTTATTAAGACACTCTATAACTTGACTGCAACGTTACCTTGTAACGTTACAAATACGTTACCTTCTAACGTTTCATTAACAGAAAATTGATAAAAAAAAAATTCCAGGGAGATATTAGAACATTCATCCTTTAAAATAGTGATTATTTGTTTAAAAAAATATTTTTTTATACCATGTATAAATATTAAGTGAAGAAAAAACTAACCTGATGTTAACCAGTCCGGATTTCTTCACTGTGCAACGTTACCATAACATTATTACAGCGTTGGGAATGAGCGGTCAGTTTGGGATCAGGAAAATAGTTCACTGCAAAAGGGAGAGTAACATCTCTACAAAGTCATGTACCCACCAAACAAAATACAAGTCTGCAGCTTTTCAAGAATGTTCATTATTATCTAATATAAAGCCACACCTAATACATACTTTCTTCTTCTATGTGCCACATCCCTTCGGGACATAGGTGATCATGTTTCTCCACAACTTCCTATCTATTGTGGCTCTTAGCAGTTTTTATCCCTTTGATACCCCACCTCGTTCCGTTATCCTTTCGCACAATGTTGTCGGGTAAGTGGTTCTCTATCTTAGCCTATTTCTCTTGTCCTCAATATGCCCCGTAATGGTTAAGTTTTTTGAGCTCTCCTTTATCATTCTGTATCCAAGAAATTTAAGCTGTCTTCTGATTCTGAGTAGAAGTGTTCTTTCTGTTGACATTTTCTTTAAGACTTCCTTGCTTACTCGCTCCGTCCATGGAATTCTCACTATCATCCTGTAGTAAAAGATCACTGATGCCTCAAATTTTCCATTCAAATCTAGAGAGATTACCCAGCATTCACTGTCATATTAGAGGATCCATATGTCACATACCAATCCAGCACTCTTTTCTTGATTTCTAACGAATGTTTTCTGTCTTTGAGCATTTTGCTTTGCTGTCTTCTCCTTATTCTGAGTAAAAGTGTTCTTGCTGTTTTCAAAAAAATTCTATGGAAAACAAAAATTTTAAAAACAAGGGTTTTTCAAAATCCTTCTGTATACGTTTGTCTGTTTAACGGCATATCAACTCCTCATGGGTCATTTAATGCAGAAATTTAATTTTCTTAAGAGCATTAGTAATTTATTTGACAAAAATATATTGCAGGTATTTTTTTCTAATATAAATATATTTCTGGTAACTTCTTTACTATGAAAATATATTATTGGTAATTTTAGTATATTTTTTTAAAACTTTCATAGTGTTTTGACCCCAGTTTGGGTGTTAACTATTTTCCCATAGCTCGGACCCTAACAGGTGCTACCATACGGGGTCAGGGTGGACCTGGGAACAAAAGCAATTAAGAGATGGTCCCACGTTCCTCAAAACCTCCCGAAAAGTGGCCTTGCTGCCAGATGTAGTTTATTTGTCATACGCAGCACGGTCCCTCTGCATTTTTGCTGCTTTTATTGTTTTTTCTTATCCTTGGGCAAGTTGTCCAACATTCACTGCCATATAAGAGGATGGATAGCAGTACTGGATTGGCAGTAAGGTCTCATAATTTTACAGTTGAAATGGCTTAACAGATATTGATTCTCCATTGTCTTTAATAAAGAAACGTTGAAATTAACGATTACTGCTTAAGATTGTGGTGAGTTTCTAAGCGCAGATAAGATGTGGCACAAGGCCGAAAGTATAGCGCATCAGGTGTTAGCGAGACAAGCTTGCTAAACATTACACCACTTTGATGTGACTAAACCGACGTATTAAGCTTTTGATTTTTAAGATTTATTAAGCTTATGGCTAAAATTATAGAACACCTAGTAAGGATCGAACTCGCTACTCGGTTGTAATTGAAGCTTACAAGACAAGCTGGCTAACCATTACACCACATCAAAATATCCGCAACTGCTTAAGATTATGGTGAATAATAATAATAATAATAATAATAATAATAATAATAATAATAATAATAATAATAATAATAATAATAATAATAATAATAATAATAATAATAATAATAATAATAATAATAATAATAATAATAATAATAATAATAATAATAATAATAATAATAATAATAATAATAATAATAATAATAATAATAATAATAATAATAATAATAATAATAATAATAATAATAATAATAATAATAATAATAATAATAATAATAATAATAATAATAATAATAATAATAATAATAATAATAATAATAATAATAATAATAATAATAATAATAATAATAATAATAATAATAATAATAATAATAATAATAATAATAATAATAATAATAATAATAATAATAATAATAATAATAATAATAATAATAATAATAATAATAATAATAATAATAATAATAATAATAATAATAATAATAATAATAATAATAATAATAATAATAATAATAATAATAATAATAATAATAATAATAATAATAATAATAATAATAATAATAATAATAATAATAATAATAATAATAATAATAATAATAATAATAATAATAATAATAATAATAATAATAATAATAATAATAATAATAATAATAATAATAATAATAATAATAATAATAATAATAATAATAATAATAATAATAATAATAATAATAATAATAATAATAATAATAATAATAATAATAATAATAATAATAATAATAATAATAATAATAATAATAATAATAATAATAATAATAATAATAATAATAATAATAATAATAATAATAATAATAATAATAATAATAATAATAATAATAATAATAATAATAATAATAATAATAATAATAATAATAATAATAATAATAATAATAATAATAATAATAATAATAATAATAATAATAATAATAATAATAATAATAATAATAATAATAATAATAATAATAATAATAATAATAATAATAATAATAATAATAATAATAATAATAATAATAATAATAATAATAATAATAATAATAATAATAATAATAATAATAATAATAATAATAATAATAATAATAATAATAATAATAATAATAATAATAATAATAATAATAATAATAATAATAATAATAATAATAATAATAATAATAATAATAATAATAATAATAATAATAATAATAATAATAATAATAATAATAATAATAATAATAATAATAATAATAATAATAATAATAATAATAATAATAATAATAATAATAATAATAATAATAATAATAATAATAATAATAATAATAATAATAATAATAATAATAATAATAATAATAATAATAATAATAATAATAATAATAATAATAATAATAATAATAATAATAATAATAATAATAATAATAATAATAATAATAATAATAATAATAATAATAATAATAATAATAATAATAATAATAATAATAATAATAATAATAATAATAATAATAATAATAATAATAATAATAATAATAATAATAATAATAATAATAATAATAATAATAATAATAATAATAATAATAATAATAATAATAATAATAATAATAATAATAATAATAATAATAATAATAATAATAATAATAATAATAATAATAATAATAATAATAATAATAATAATAATAATAATAATAATAATAATAATAATAATAATAATAATAATAATAATAATAATAATAATAATAATAATAATAATAATAATAATAATAATAATAATAATAATAATAATAATAATAATAATAATAATAATAATAATAATAATAATAATAATAATAATAATAATAATAATAATAATAATAATAATAATAATAATAATAATAATAATAATAATAATAATAATAATAATAATAATAATAATAATAATAATAATAATAATAATAATAATAATAATAATAATAATAATAATAATAATAATAATAATAATAATAATAATAATAATAATAATAATAATAATAATAATAATAATAATAATAATAATAATAATAATAATAATAATAATAATAATAATAATAATAATAATAATAATAATAATAATAATAATAATAATAATAATAATAATAATAATAATAATAATAATAATAATAATAATAATAATAATAATAATAATAATAATAATAATAATAATAATAATAATAATAATAATAATAATAATAATAATAATAATAATAATAATAATAATAATAATAATAATAATAATAATAATAATAATAATAATAATAATAATAATAATAATAATAATAATAATAATAATAATAATAATAATAATAATAATAATAATAATAATAATAATAATAATAATAATAATAATAATAATAATAATAATAATAATAATAATAATAATAATAATAATAATAATAATAATAATAATAATAATAATAATAATAATAATAATAATAATAATAATAATAATAATAATAATAATAATAATAATAATAATAATAATAATAATAATAATAATAATAATAATAATAATAATAATAATAATAATAATAATAATAATAATAATAATAATAATAATAATAATAATAATAATAATAATAATAATAATAATAATAATAATAATAATAATAATAATAATAATAATAATAATAATAATAATAATAATAATAATAATAATAATAATAATAATAATAATAATAATAATAATAATAATAATAATAATAATAATAATAATAATAATAATAATAATAATAATAATAATAATAATAATAATAATAATAATAATAATAATAATAATAATAATAATAATAATAATAATAATAATAATAATAATAATAATAATAATAATAATAATAATAATAATAATAATAATAATAATAATAATAATAATAATAATAATAATAATAATAATAATAATAATAATAATAATAATAATCCCTCTCGCCATTTTCGATGTCTGAGGGTTAAAGACTTATTTTAACTATTTTCACACTGTCTACTGCGTATGTTTTTGGCTGCTATGCGACACCAATCCGACACAGATTATGGACGATAACCTACATTTGACGCAAATTGAGTTTTGCCATGGTTCATTGATTACACAACATAGCCTCATTTCACTAAGATGCCCCATCCTCCATTTCACATGCTGATTAATTCTGTACGATTTTTTTCCCAGTTTTCACGGTGTGGATCAATCTGTTCGAAGATCCTTGCTTGAATTTCAATTGCTCTTCAATTATCGTTGAGTTTATCTTTGTATCTCAGAAGGGGTTTTCCAACATTACGCTAACTGCACGTTAGATGTTTCGGAAGTCTATAATCAGGCATTCTTACCTATGCATCTTAACTGTGTATCAAGATATTTTTTCTATATACACACTTACACTACGCAAGCATCGTTAGTTAAATATTTTCATCCATATAATAATAATGTATATAAGTAAATTATAGATGTAACCGTAAGTTCTCTGCTAACAGTTTCTTCTATTGCACTTCTCGCTTGTGGAACTCTCTTTCGGCTTGTTGCTTTCCAGTCAACTTTGATCTTCAAAAATTTAAATGCAATGTCAATCGTTATCTTCTATCTTCTTAATTCTTGTTCTTTTATTGTTCTCTCTCATTAATGCTTTTTTCTCATATCCTCTCAAACTCAGTAATCACCTTGCATCTTAGTGGCTTTATTGTCTTTCTTGGGATGATTAAAAAAATACCACATACAGCGAGCGAAATCTGCTAAAATAATCAACAGTTGTCTCCTTGGATGAAATTTTTTACTGTGATTTATTCTGATTGTACGCCTTTTTTTCTACGAATATTTGAATGTATATATTTTTTCATTGAGTTTATTTTTCTGCTTCCCATTTTAGGTCAAAGTCTGGTTCCAGAATCGTCGAATGAAATGGAAAAGGGTGAAAGGCGCACAACTCGTGAAAGACAAAGTGACGGGCCAATTGAAACCGTTAATGACTTCAAGTGTGACGTCAACAGGAAGTCCCATCAGGCCATTCGGCGAATCTCTGAAAGATCCGAACAGTGTTATTAAGCAAACAGATTTTGATTATCATGAAAAAGAAAAAGGCGGGAAACAGTCATGACCTTTTAAAAGAGGTCATCATTTTTTAAAAAGAAAACGATAATTAAATGAATAAGATGTCGGATTTGAAGATTACGACATCCAGAATATGGATGGATATAATAAAAAAAAGAAGATGAAAAGGAAAAGAATAAAAGTAAAGAAAGAAAATAAAATCAGCCTCTTTAAACAAAAGTAAAAGGCAGCGTAAAAACAACCAATAAGGTGAATTTTAAATAAATATAATTTTGTACTTTAAAACTTATTTAAAGGCCTAAACCTCTGAGGTTTTTTTTCCTTCCTTCATAAAGGATGTCATGGCAAATTAAAATACATTTAAACCCATGGATGCAGCAACTGAATTCAGATGGTCATAATTTTCCTGCAAAATATAATTTACAATTTTTTTTATGAAAAATGGAAAATGTATTACCATTATTAATGTTAATATATAAATAATTACACCAGTAAAATCTGGTGGCTTTTACTGGAGCTCAAATGACAGCAAATTTCCTAAAACTGTTGTGTTCTCCTCATGCTTATTATTAATGTTATTATTATTATTTTAATTGTCTCACTAGATACTTTGCCGCGAAACATTATTTAACAAGCTCGTCTCGCAGGTTATCACTATTGTAATAAGTTTGATCCTCATGAACTGACCTATATTGTAGCGTGGTACCGTTGTAAGTTAAGCTTAATAAATACTCAGTTGCATTTTTCAACTTTAGTACCTTTTGACTGCGATTAAGGTTCCACCAGTTCAGACCTTCACAGCTAGGACTCGACATGCGTACACGGCGGCGTCAACTGATTCTCATTCGCTTCGTATTCCTTTGATAAAAAAAGAAGTTCCAGTCAGGCAGCTTCTTCCCCAGACCTGTCACTTATGGAACAGACTCCCCAGGGGATGCTTCCCCGACCACAGCAATCTTAACCATCAATCTTCAAGTCTAGAATCAACCGTTATCTATTCCATATAAGTACTTCTTACCTCCTTCATTTACCCCTTACAATGACCCCATTCAATAACTCTCTACCTTGAGTTACTCTTGAGCCTTATTTCTAAGTTTTGAGAGGACAATAGTATTAAAAAAAAGTGATAGTAAAATCTCACAAAATACCAGTGATCTCTTGACTATCCGCGCTTACTTTAAAAATAATACAGCTTTTCTCTTCTTTGAGGGCTATCTCACTATTATTATTATTATTATTATTATTATTATTATTATTATTATTACAATTTTTAAACCTGGTAGAACCTACGGGATCAAGTGACAACACATCTGAAGAACTCAGCGCTCTTTCCATCACTGTTGCTGATTATAGATTTTCAGGGGGTTTTTTCTCTTTGTTTTTGTTATTTTAGTCTTTTTTCAAATAGCTGTTGAACGGCTAGCGGGGTGTATCAAATGTAATTTTGTATTTTTAATAAATAAATCATTATTGATTTCTCGAAACATCAACGACGAAAGGAGTGGTTGTTCAAAACATTTTCAGCTTCCCACCAAAATTTTTCCTGAAATTGAGAACGGAACAGAAGACTAAATTTGTAGCATTAGCCTCAATATATGACATGGTTATTCAGCTGAGCTGTATTCTTTGGTTAAAATCATCAGTCTTTAATTTTCAAAATAAATCAGAAAACTAAAATAAATCAGAAAACTTTTTTCCTCGCAACATTAACTTCTAAAACTTTTATATATATGCGCAGAATGTTATAGTAGGTTGGTGCAAAAATAATGACGTAATAATGTCGTTTTTTGACGTATTTTTAACGTCAAAAAACGACATTATTACGTCATTATTTTTGCACCAACCTAATATTAATATGTTCAATTTGGAGGACATAGGTTTAAGTTGGAGAGGGATGGGCTCCGCCAGGCCTACTTGCCCAAGATACATACCAGCTTCCAACCCAGATATGAGGAGAGAACTGATAAGGTATTCGGCTGCACAACGACCATACAACCACACTCGGTTATGGTACTGATCATAATATTGATGATGATGGTAATTTTTATGAGATCGATGATGATGCTGATGACGATGAGCGGAAAAACATGAAGGATATCTTTCCAGTAAAAGCGAAAAGCAAAGAAAAAATGTGTATTTAAAATCAAAACGCAAGAACCTTTATAGTAGAATAAAAGATATCGAAATATTCATTTTTATGAGAGGATCCGATAAAAAAAAAATGTAAAATCAGGAGCCTTTAAAAAATAGCATCTGATTACCATCTGATTTAGTACCCCCTTAACACCTCATTGTAAACTGCACCCTCTTTTATTTTATGGCGCCATGACTTTTGAAACTTATGTAATATGGTACCATGATGATCCTAACTCTTCTGAAAGTTTTTCGAGTACTGGTGGTCGGGGTCTCTTCTACCTTTAATTTTAATGCATCATCAGTTATAACTGATCGTCATCCAATACCAGAAGGAAAAAATCATTTGTCTTTAAACGCTGGAACGAGTTTGAGGTAGAAAATTAATTATTGTTTCGATTCCCTTCATTTATCGAAATAGTCGAGTAGATTTAGAGACTTTGAGGACCAGTTTAAATTATGTTTCAGTGTGACCAGAATGTTAGCATATTTATCCACTTCTATATTGATAATGACTTGTTGTCGCTAACAATAACAACATTAATAATATACAGGGTTATTCAAAAAGAATGAACCGATTTCATGACACATTGCTTCAGTTCTCAAGCATCGTCATGGAGTGAGTCAGTGACCATTTGAAAGAGGAGATTTCTAAGTTTTGAGTGGCTACCAAAAGGGCGCTGTAGTCGCATCGTATCTCCGGCAATGTTTAGTTGTTTGTTTACCCACGGAATGGCGAGTTCTCAACAAAAGGCATCCTGCGTTCTCAAGTTCACGAAACAAATACGGTTGTCACGGTGTAGTGTTTTTCGAAGGCAATTCGACATTAATCCGTTAACATTTGATAGTTTAAACAGTTTCAAGAGAGTGGGTGTCTGTGTAAAGGAAAAAGTTCAGGACGACCACGAGTTTCGAAGGAGCAAGTGGCAAGAATCCGTGCTGCGTTTGAGGAGAGTCCACGGAAGTCCACAAATCGAACTAGCCGTGAGCTTGCGATCTCTCAATCCACTATCTGTCGTGTGCTAAGATGACGCCTACATTAGAAACCTTACAGACTACGCTTCGTTCAGGCACTTTCTCTTTATGCTTGACCTGCGAGATCCCCAGACCTCATCGTGTGTGATTTTTTTTTCTTGTGGGATGGCGTTTATGTTCCACCGCTACCCACTAACCTCGATGACTTTAAACATCGAATAACAACAGCGATCAACTCAGAGGATCTTGATATGCTGATATGCGTCTGGGAGGAATTCTCTTATCGCATTGATATTGCCCGTGCTGCAAGTGGTAGGCACATTGAACGCTTTTAAGACAGAAAATAAAAGTTGATTGTGAGTAGAATACTTGTGAGTTGGCTAGAGTTTTCCATTTCTTTTCCTTATTAAAATATTGCGTAATGAAATCGGTTCATTCTTTTTGAATAACCCTGTAGTTGAATTAAACGTCGTTAATAAAACGAAAATACTTTTGATACATGCTGTTATTATTATTATTATTATTATTATTATTATTATTATTATTATTATACTCATTGTGGTTTGACCCCTGTAATATCTAGCTACTGCTAATGAAGATCAAGTGACAGCAAGGATCCTTGTGACTGCACTCTCCTCAAGCTGTTTTAATTATGCTGTTGTCTAGATAGCTTCGATTCTTCTTCGATTTTCTGTCTCTTTCTAAAGTTGTTTTAGGATTGTTCCAGGCGTGCCAATAATGATGAGTACAATCATCACATCAATTTCATGTTCAATTATTTCTGTTATTTCGGTCGTCTACTCAACAAGGGGCATCTACTATAGGAGAGATCTTTATCTTGTTTGTTGAGGCTTAAATCCTGTTGTCTGGTTCTGCCCAGATTAAGGGTATTTCCAAGTATCTAAATGTAACTTCTGAGTCACTTTGGTTGCTTCATACTTCAAACTTGAAACAAAAACCCTCGACACAAGGCCATGATGCACTCCAACTACTCCCGCTCATGAACAGTGATGCACGATGTGCCAGGGCCTAGGGGACATGCCCAACTAGTTATGTTCAAGCACCTAAGAATCAAATCTGTGGAACTGAAGTGTATATTTATAGTAGCCCATCTTAATTTACAAAGGCAAAACATATACGTCCTTGTTAACACCTCCAATTAATTAAGGTCAGAAGCCATTTCTGTTTATTCTGTTTATTATTATTATTATTATTATTATTATTATTTATTTGGGTTTCTGTTGTTTGCATATTTCCTTCCAGAGACCTAATATCAGTAATGGTTCCATGACATCTTCCACTAATCATTTTTTGTAAAAACAACAAAAAAATCCCTAACATCACACATATTTTACACAGATAAATCATTTCGTAATATGTGAGCTTTACTTGTGAATACACTTTTTCTTTTTTTTTTGTATTTCTTTAAGGCGTGGGCTACAAGGAATCCCTTAAATGGGTCTATCGGAATCTTTTCCAATCTATCCGAGGGCTCTAATTACAAACTGAATTATTGATGACCTCATCTGCTATATTTTTTAGATTTTCACTTCGAGATCCTTGTATTTTGATAATTTTTTAAAGATCTTCAAAGATACATTACAATCTGCAGGGACTGCCATGCCATGTCAATAAGAAAGCACTTTCTGTTTATGTAGTCTTTGATCACAATGTCTGGACAATTAACTTTGATTGTTCTGTTTGTGTGTATTATAAAGTCTTATAAAATTGTTACAGATCTTCTCTGTAACGGGGTCTGATTATTATTATTATTATTATTATTATTATTATTATTATTATTTACAGTACTCTTTGAGTTTTCATACCAGTTGTAACTGGAGGACATTAATGGCAAACAATTGACAGCAAGTTTCCTTAACATTTCAGGATCCTTCGCTGTATTCTGATTTTCTCACAACTGCTGACTGTTGCTATAATTTCCGGGTTTTCCAGCTTCTTTGTTAGGCTCTTCGAAGTTGCTCCGGGACTCTGACAACGATTGGCACTACTAGCACATTCATATGCCATCATTTTTTTTTTGTTTTGTTTTCTTACAAGGTGTACATATTTATCTACCTTGTCGCTTTCATTTATTTTTAATCTGTGACTCATGCTATAATTCCTTAGGGGATTTTTTGGCAGTAAATAACATAAATAATAATTCATCTTCCATCACAAATATGTTTTATTATGACAGTTCTTACATTGTTTTATTATGACTGTTCTTATCTTGTTTTATTATGACAGTTCTTGTTTTATTATGACAGTTCTTATCGACACTAGAGATATGTTGGCAAACTTTAACATTCGTACCCGAAAAAAAAAAAAAGTATGTCAAAAGGACGGTTTTTCTCTTTTACCTTGACACCGCCATTATTTTAACTACCTTCACTCCTCGGAAATATTTATTGTTTTAAAAAGCGATAATTAGAACTGAAATAAAACCTAAATAGATGATGAAAGTAAATGTATAGATTTTCTTTGTTCTTAAGAATTGATAACAAAAATATTAAACACTATTTATTTATTAGATTGTTTATTTACAAGAATAATTTTATATTTACAACATTATAAAAGTTAATAAAATTAGAACTAATGTAACTCAATAATTATCATTTACCAATTGATAATGAAATAAATAAGAAAACATTTTTTATTCATAAATTTGTAAGCATTTACTAAATTATTAAAATATGTGAACCAATTATAAGGAAATCCTTATTATTTACAGTTATATAAAGTTTGAAATGATTGGCAATTAGCCAACCATTCCAATGAAGAATATAAGAAATAGTGTAAATAGACAATCTAATAAATGTTTATTATTTTTGTTGTGAATTCTCAAGAACAAAGAAAATGTATAAATTCACTTTTATATAGGTTTTATGACAATTCTAATAATCGTTTATTTTTTAAATAAACATTGCCGAAGAGTGAAGCTAATTAAAATAATGGCGGTGTCAAGGTTCTTTTGACATATATTTTTTTGTTGGCATGAAGGTTAAAGATTGCCGATAAGTTTTTATTTTCTTCATAACATTAGTATCAACATTACTATCTTCGCACCTGAAATATTATTATTGCTTAAAGGGTAACAATGATCACAAAAAATCATTTTAACCTCTTTAAGGCTTAAATAATCAAAGTTAACGATGACATACCTTATAGTGTTTAGACACGTCATCTACTTGCTCTTATTGGTACATTTTGGCTGATCCAGTAACAAATATATAAAAAAAATATGTTAATTTGTCCGAAAAATTGTTTATATTTTATGGATTCTTCTAAGAGCTACATTTACCTTAACTCGTTTCAAAGAGTTTTATAATTAACTTTATTTGTGTGTAATGAACAAGGAACATTAATAGTTTTGCTTTCTGTGTTCCAGGCTCCTTTAAGACATAAGTAATCATGGCTCTCCACAATTTCCTATCCTTTGTGGTTCTTAGCTTTTTTTTCTGCCTTTCATAAGGCCCTCGTCCGTTTGGCGATCCATTCGCATAAGCTCGCCAGGTAAGTGGCTCACTATACCCTCACTGTTGCCCTCACTATGCCCTGTGAGAGTTAAGTTTCCTAAGCCCTCTTTTCTCATTCTAAACAATTTCAACTGTATTTTCCTCATTTTGGGTATGTTCTTTCTGTTGTCATTTTCTTTTAGACTTTCTTGTTGCTGACTTGTTCCGTCCATGGAAATTTCAGTAATCTTCTGTAGAACCACTGCCTCTACTTTTCTCCTCGTCCGTGGGGAGATTTTTCAGCATTCACTGTCATATATGAGTACGGAATCACATATGTAACCTAAATTGATAATTGGCCGTTGACTTATAATAATTTATATTCGATTCATATTGGATTCGTATCAACTTATGTGACTGCGTCACAAAAAAAATATTACGTGTTCTTATTTTAAAATCAGAGATCCGTCAAAAATGGAAAAGGAAACGTTGAAATAAATAATTCAAGTCTCAGATATGCAATATATAATATTTTTAAGAGTATTTGGTTGAAAGGAAAAATTTTTACAATTTCTAAATAATTTTAATGTTCTACAAAGCACTAGAACATTCCATCCAACCAAATACAAAAAAAAAAACTAAATGCCCTAGAAACTCTTTTTAAATGATGAATAAAATAAAACGACTAAATCATTAAAATATATTCCTAATGGTTTGTTGGATACTAACTTATGGTGTA
Organism: Acanthosepion lycidas; assembly: GCA_963932145.1. Taxonomy (NCBI): domain Eukaryota; kingdom Metazoa; phylum Mollusca; class Cephalopoda; order Sepiida; family Sepiidae; genus Acanthosepion; species Acanthosepion lycidas. The sequence goes on from OZ010576.1 coordinate 46,435,005, forward strand.
CTTGGTGGCTGAGGTTGTTGTGTATTATCCACAAAGTTGACAGGACCTCCCCATTTGGGTGGTTGGATTGATTGATAGATTAATTTTCTACGGTTTATCAACCCTTTGCAGGTTATTTTAGGATATAAAATATTTTGGGATTTAAAGTTTTTTTTTTTATTTGTGCATAATAATTGTTTAGTAAGAGAAATCTTATTAACCCACATCTGGGGGGGGATTAGAGGTGGATTCATGCTTTTCCCAGGAGCGTAAGCGAATATGACGAACTCAACGAGAATTGGAACTTGGCTTTCCAATTAACAAATTCGAGCTATTATCCACTACACCATCCGCACATCCAAGTTTAAACAACCTGGTATTCCAAAGCAGTCACCCATCTAGGTACTGATCAGTCTCGACATTTCTTAAGTTGTTCCGGTTCTAGTAATTCGGCTTATTATGGGACTAAGCTTACACTGCCCAATTTCATAATTGAATTAGTTAACTCATTTCCACCAATGTCAGAATAGTCATTGTCAAGACTGGGAACCTCTTCCCATTTGTAAGACGGTTGTAACACAATCTTCCTGCCCCCCTTTGATTAAGCTTAATACGAATTTGCTGGGTGAGTGAGATAGTTGTAGCGCCAGTGGTTGGTTTTCAAGCCACGGTCAGAACCAGGATTTCGAATACTAATTTACAAAACTTATAGTCACACCGTTTAGAAAACGAGCATAACACAGTCAACTCGCCGTTTTTTTCTATCAATTGATTTACTACCATCCTTTTATAAGCTTAAATATCTATTCTATAGTGACTTTGAATTCTACATTTACAGATATTTAATATTTTTATACACCACTTGATTTATATACCCTCTAAGCATCAACAACGAGTCATGAAAACGTCTGCCCTGAAAATTGTTTTTAACATATATTTTTATTAACATATGTATATATTTCTTATTACAATAAACGTTATTTTTGTTGGGTACACGTGTTTGAGAAGCTAACACTGCTACCCACAAAAAAATAAAGTTTTCAGTAATAAGTAATTAAAAAATCCTTTTAAAATTGCTGTTATTTACGTGTTGGGTATAAAACTGAAGTTAGCAGATACAGATTCGCAGAAATCCCAACGAGAAACGTGCTTTCGTTAAATAGGTAATTCAAATTTCGGGATGGCCTCCATGTCTGAACTGGCAGAGGTACACTTTGTCTCAAAAAGTGATTTCCCTGATTTAAAAAAAAAAAAAGGTAAGAAGGTACGATTTCTGTCAGAGGCACAATATTTCTTTAATAGGACTTCTCAATTTAAAAAAAAAAAAAACTGTAATAGCAACGCGTAGGTTAGAAACGGCACAAGACCGAAAGTTTGGGGCAACTAGAGAGGATCGAACTCACTTTTCAGTCGTAAATGATCTAGCGAGACAAGCTTTCCAAACATTACACCACGCCGAGGTGTCTGTAATGATTTTCCAAGCGTAGCTTAGATGTGGCACAAGGCCGAAAGTATTGTCCACCCAGTGAGGATTGAACTCACTTCTCAGTCGTAATTGTCCTAGCGAGACCAGCTTGCTAACCATTACAACGCCTCGAGGTGTCAAATGATTTTCCAAGCGTAGCTAAGATGTGGCACAAGGCCGAAAGTATAGGCACCTAGTGAGGATTGAACTCACTTCTCAGACGTAATTGTCCGAGAGAGACCAGCTTGCTAACCATTACAGCGCCTCGAGGTGCCCAAGCAATGCGAACACGAGTGCTCACTAAAAATAACGTTTATAGTAATAAGGATATTTGCTAACCGCCCCACGCGGTCAGATGTGGAACAAGGCCGAATTTAACGTGGGGTATCCGAGCCCGTAGGCTCGGGCAAAAATTCCCCGTAGACCCCGTAAAAAACGAGGTCAGGTAGCTGTCTACCACCCCAGACGAGACTCTGCCTTTCGGCATAGCCTCGCCTGGGTTCCTCTCTGCCCGAAGGCAGAGAGTTCGACTAGCTTAGCTGGAGACGAATCTCCAACTAATTGCCAAAGCAAGTCCGCCGTTTATAGTAATAACTGTTAATGTCGATTGAAAAATCCTTTAAAAAATACACACATCTACATATATATATATATATATATATATATATATATATATATATATATATATATATATATATATATATATATATATATATATATATGGACGTTTATTTTTTCTTGAAGATGAATATTATTTTTTTAATATATAAATTTTCAAGATAATTTTTTTATTCTATAAAATATTTTAAATTTTGAATTTTTTTTAAAACCTATTTAAAAGTTATTTGAAAAAATACTGTATACGAATCTATACGGAATTTTAATGTTATTCATCCATAAATTTTTTTGAGCAAATGTAAGAATTAAATCTTCGTCATGTATATACCTCTTATAATCCTGCAACATTGTCAGCCCTCGAAAAACTGTAACCGACACTGAATTATTCAGCAGTTTATCGATTTCAGCGGGTCTATTTCTGTGTAGATATTAGGGCGATACATTGTGATATAATAAAGTCAATTATAATGAAACGTATTTTTTTCTCGCCTTCATTAGTTCTATTAAAATAGTTTATAAGATTTTGACAAAATTCCTACATTTCATGCTAAAATAAACAACAAAATTTATTTAATTTACATTTTTTTTATTTTTAGTTAACTTTATATTTTCAAATCGCCGTTAGGATTTTTAAAATAATTCGTTTTAACGTTTTGATTTATAAACCGATAGATTACGGTTTGAACCCGAATAAAAGAAATCTAGTGCATCTCAAATAACAATTCTTAAGTTCGGAATAGAATGGTAGATTGGCATATTCATTCAAAAATGGGAATCTTCAAGCATGCTGGGAAAACGTAGAAAATAAAATAATCCAGGGTGGGGGTTTGGAATAACAGGGTAGATTGGCAAAATGTCAAAATTTAAATAACCTTATAGGCGTCTTTCTTCCGGGCGCGAGATTAATAATGTCATATAGAAAACGAGCCAGACCATACGAGTTGCTGAACTACAAAATGTCGGACTAGAGAGGTATAAAACACCCAGTATAAAATAAGACTTGATATAATGTCTTTATATCATCTGAGATGAGAGTATGGCGAATTTAATGCTGCAATAAATAAATAAATAAAATAAAATAATACTGTGCAGTTCATTTTAAGAAATTTTTTAAAAAATTCAATTTTTTTCATATCTTTCACTTTCATCTGTGCTTTGATTTAAAAGTTTTTTTCCTTTTTTTAATGGCTTGTCTTTATTAATTTTTTTTTCCGTATATCCCTTTGATTTGACATCTTTTGTCTCACCATCACACCATTAATCGCTGCCAACAACAATCCCTTCTAACCAACCCCGCTAAATATGGCGACAACTTAAGAACCTTATTTTGCCCACTATGTTCTGCCTGTAACAATTTTCAAAAGAAAACAGTGTGACAGTATTTCAGAACTACAACCTTTCACCTTTCAGCGTGAAGATTCTTTTACAGTAAAAATGACCAGTTTTGATTCCACTTGGAAATAAAGTCGTCGAAACTCTTTCGTCGTGTAAAAAAAGATTAAAAAAGTAACTGAAAAAATTGATTGAAGTTCTTTCTTATTTTTATTTGTTTTGTTACTCTATTATTCCATTTTTTTAATTTTTTTTTTTTTTAACTTTTGATTAAGGCTTCACCCCAAGCAAGGCAATAAAGCCACTCAGACGCAAGCGGCTACCGCGTGCGTGAGAATATGAGAAAAAGAAAACATTAAGGAGAGAGAACAATAAAAGAACAAGAATTAAGAAGACAAGATAAAGATTGACATTGCATTTCAATTTTTGAAGATGAAACTTTACTAGAAAGCAAGAAGCCGAAAGAGAGTTCCACAAGCAAGAAGTGTGAGAAAAGAAATGGTTAACATATATTGGTCATATCTAGCCAGTTCAACTATGAATTGATGAGAACTTGCCGGCAATCTAGTATTAAGTCATAAAGTTTAGTTGCCATAGCGAAGAGTTAATCCGAACAATTACCATGAAATTATTTATAGAAAAGGCAGAGGGAAGCTACATTGGAGCGGTGAGAAAGTGACTGAAGCCAATAATATAATATTGCTGATTTTTCTTTGGATTTTATCAAGAATTTCTAGATAAACAGCAAGAACACCGGGTCATATTCAAGACGAATGGTAGATTTATAAATATATAAGATAGATTCAGGAGAGAAAAATTGTCTAGCATGACATAGTAAACCAACTTTCGTTTCTAAATGTTCCATGCATACAGGACATGTACCTATATTTGATACAGTGTAACCCGGATATAAGAGAAAGCCGGATATAAGAGAGATTTTCTCTGGTCCCAAATTAAAGCCATACTTACCTAAACAAAATAGACCAAACCCGGATATAAGATAAACCCGGATATAAGAGACTTCTCCGTTCTCGATAACTCTCTTATATCCGGGTTACACTGTAATTATTGTCCTGAATTCTCTTTTGTACCAAATACAAGTACCGAAACGATTAAATTATTTCCTTCAATTCACTCCATCATGATTCCTATTTGGTACGTCACGCTGCTTATTATTTTCAAATATTTTCCGCGGCAGCATTTTTTTCTTTTTTTTTTCGGCGTTCATAAATCTTACAGAAAATGGCCGGCGGAACGTTTATTTGAACCAACAGACTTATAAGTTGAAATATTCCGACTAGCATGACTATTCCGGATGGCACTTGTATTTGGTACAAAAGAATAATGTCTCTATTTTGATTTCATTAGCATATCTTTGAAAATGCCCTCTAATAATATTTTAAAAAAATGCAAAATTCAGCACTATATTATAAAACTTTTTACCACGCAGTAAAATTATTTGGTTAACACAGACAAAAATGCCAATAAGAAGACATTGTGCTTTCACATGACACCGGTTTTTTTTTTAACTGCCTTCACACTTCGGCAATGTTTATTGTTTTTTAAAATCGATGAGTAGAATTGTAATAAAACCTAAACATATGATGGAAGTGAATTTATACCTTTTGTTTTTGTTCTCGAGAATTTACAACAAAAATATTAAACGCTATTTATTTATTAGATTTTTTTTTACAAGAACATTATTATATTCATAGCATTCTAAAAACGAATGCAATGCAATGCAATATTTATCATTTAGCAATTTGTAAAGAAATAAATGTGTAAACAATTTTTTATTCATAAATTTATAAGCCTTTACTAAATTACTAAAATATGTAAACCAACTATAAGGAAATCCTTAGTTAACATTTTATAAAGTTGGAATCAAGTGGCCCATGTTTTGACTACCATTCCAATAAATATCATAGAATAATTGTGCTTGTCTCTTCCTCCGTTATTTCGCACGACCATTATGCCCTGCCAGTACTTCATAAATAACGGACTATTCCGTTTTGGTCGCGTGGAAAAAGGAGAAAAGACACTACTTGGTTTCAGTGATAAAAGGAATGAAAGAAGGGAAGATAGAAGCGTTTAACAGCTGTTTTAGTGAAATTGAAAAAGCTGTTAATTTCAAATCTTTTCATTTGTACCCACTTCTTAAAATAACGCCCAGAATTCTTATTTATGATTGTTAATGACAATTTCATTTCACTTAAAGGCACTATTCAGCCTTGCTTGATCGGTATATATATATATATATATATATATATATATATATATATATATATATATATATATATATATATATATATATATTCATGAAAAATGCATGGAACAAAGAAAACCACTGCTCATCGCATTTGTCGAGCTGACGAAGACATTTTACACTGTGGACTGGAAATCTCTTTATAAAGTATTGGAAAAAATCGATTGTCCACCTGTTCTATTGCAGTTGGTCCTTTCTTTTCACGGGGACATGAATTCACGCATTCAATTCGATGGTAATACATCAGAGTCGTTCAAGGTGAGGAGTGGCGTTAAACATCCATTCTCTTTGCCATTTATTTTGCTGCCCTCCTGCAACATGCTTTTGATGGGAGCGACAATGGAGTTTACGTTAAAACTAGGTTCGCTGGATCTCTTTTCCATCTGAAATGACTGAAGACGAAATGACTGATGACTGACGACTGACGTGTTGATTATAGAATTACATTTTGCTGGTGATGCCGCGACAGCGGCGCTTCAGTGAAATCGAGCTTCAACGACGATTCGATCGTCTATCGGAAGAATGTGAATTCTTCGGGTTGAGAATCACCAAGAAAACTGAGGTAATAGCACAATTGACAAACTCCTCAGCAGAGATAAAACTTGGTCATTTTTTTTTAATTATTATTTATTATTAAAAAAAAAGGGCACCAAACATCAAAAACCTTTATTTTTTAAGCCTTTTCTTTTAAAGGTATTATTTGCTTTGATGTCAACAGATGTAAAGATTTAAAAGAATCCAGACTTTCTATATTATCCCGATCTTGGCCCTAAAAAATAAATTAAGCAATGAAATCCTTCTTAATATTTTATGCTATTTTCTAGTTGGGAACTTTTTCCCGATATTATATTATAGATTCGAACAAAGGAATAAGTAGAAACTACAATTAGTAAACTACTATTAAATTTTTGAGGCCCCATGCCCGTACATTTGGAAGTCCAAGGTGACGATTTTGAATGCACATTTCTGATCAAAAATTAAAGAATAATACTACCAGAACTAATTGTCGAAAATGTCCGAAAACAAAGATTATAATTTGGTACGAAAAAATGAGCATATATGATGAGAAAATGCCTCAAATTTAATAAAATCAAAATTTTATCGTCAAAATCTTTATGTTATTATTAAGAGGAAAAACAAAATGATTTAATAATATTTTTAATCCTTTTTATAAACTTCAAAATTTTCGTTAGGTGTTTAAAAAGAATTTGGAATTTATTTTATGTGTGTATAAACGTGTCGTTTCTTGAAAATACTGATGTTCAAATGTGACGTTATCAGAAAATAGTAAAGTTAAAATTTATTGATAATTTTCTAAAATTTCAATATATTTTAGCATAGTTTTAAGGCTTGAACTAAATGTATTTTGAACGTAATTGTATGTCTTCAAGTACAGATAAAAATGTGCTGTTCGTAATTCTACTATAAATAGGTATTGTTGGTAATTTTTTATATAAAAATGTATTGCTGGAATTTTTACTATAAAAATGTATTTTTATACTTTCATAGCGTTTTGTTTTTGTTTGGAAATTTAATATTTGCCCATAGCTGGGACCCTAACAGGTTCTACCGCTCCGGGTCAGGGTAACCCTGAGAACAATAGCTATAAAGAGACGTTTTCATGCTCCTCAAAACCTCCAAACCCCCAATGAGAGGCCTTGCTGCCGGGTGCAATTGAGACAAGGCTTTTGTTAAGAGCATTTTAATGAATATCTGCCTTTTGTTTTATCGCATATTGGTGAACAAAATGTATACATTCCTATTTTTCACACTATTCTTTATAATCCAGACCCCACATTTCCGAAGTAGGTGTCAAATTAGGACAAATTCTCCCTATGATATTCTAATAATTGCAAATATATAGAATTATGGCGCCTTTAGATAATGAGATGTTTGAACCTGAATTTATCCTCAGAGAACTTTTGAGGATTTACTCAACTAAAAGAGATTGCAGGTGTCTTTGTATGTGAACAGCTTCAATAAATTGGATTTCCGACTAAAAATCGGCCTGGTTAGTGTTATGATAATGTAAATAGCATTAAAGACAAGCAAAATGGCATAGAAACGATTGTCGTGGACATAAACCTCCCTATGTGACATTTTTGCTCCCTGCAATACAATACGTTTTACGCTTGGTCGTCAATTATGATGTGTTCTCTGGAAGATCTATAATTATATGTTTCCATCAATTACCGGCTTGAATATTCTTGAAAATTTCGTAACCGAGTTGGTTAAAGCACATCTGATCTAACAAAGGTTTCTCCTGGAAAAGGGGTCGCAAGTTCGAATCCTGCCTGGGGGACACTTTTTTACTTTAAAAAGATTTCTCGAATATTCTGGCTGGTAGACGAAATAAATTTCTTTTTCTTGAATAAACATATTGCCTACACAAATATGAGCATTCACTAAAAATAACGTTTAAAGTAATAAAAATAAGTCGGATTAATAAATGAAAGTCCATTTCTTTCTTTAGAAATTGCTTTCTTTACGTATCGTATACGAAACTGAACTGTTATGAACTTTCGGGAATCTAATCGAGATATATGCGCTTAAAGGCAATATACAACAATGCTTAATCCCGACGCACTTCGTAACAGAGTTGGTTAAAGCACATCGAATCTAACGGTGGATTCTCCTGCAAAGGTTGCAGGCTCGTAAAAACATAGCCAGATTGGACAAAAGTGGATTTCTCGAAGAAATTATGAAGTCTTTTTTCTCGCTTTTTTTATATTATTTTGTAAACTTCTGCTATTCATTAGAAATTAATAATTTTTGTCTGTAGATTATTTTATTTTTCTATACTATAACACACACACACACACACACACATATATATATATATATATATATATATATATATATATATATATATATATATATATATATATATACTATATATATATATATATATATATATATATATATATATATATATACACTGCGTGCCAAATTATTATCGCATTAACTTTTTTCTAATATTTCAAAAACCGGCCAATCAATTCACACAATTTACACACAATGTTGGCAACACTGACCTGCGCAATCACTCAAATTTTCGTACTGATCTGCGCAATGTAAACAAACTGGCGCCATATTTGTTATCAGCACGGTGATTTGAGCGTGCCAAATTATTAGAAAAGTGTAAGAATTTAGTTAAAAGATGGGCTGTAAAAGCAGTTTAAGTGATGCTGAAAAGAAAACTATCACTTCAGAGCTCTCAAAAGGTAAATCTACCCTAGAAATTTCTAAAATGATAGGGAGGTGTCATCAAACAATGAAAAAGTTCACCGCCGACCCTACACAAGTACGCAAAAGGGCAGATAAAGGCTAGCCGAGGGTTATTTCACGTCGTCTCATGTCATGACTTAAACGAGAGGCCACGAAGAACTCTGGACTTACCAGTCAAGAGCTTTTCAGTCACATCGGGGATCCTACTGTGTCTAAAAGTACTCGGTGTCGGTATCTGAGGGAAGTAGCAACAACAGTCAAACCTGTATCGAAGCTTCTGTTGACGAGAAATCACATTCAAAATCGATTGAAATGGGCCGAGGACAATATGAAGATTGACTTCTCTAAAGTTTTGTCCACAGACGAAACTCGAGCAACACTTGATGGGCCAGATAGATGGTGCAAAGGCTGGGTAATGAACGGGCAGAATCGTCATCAGCGTTTGAGACGACAACAAGGCGGTGGAGGCATAATGATCTGGGGTAGTATTATTGGAAAAACATTAGTGGGTCCATGGAGAGTACCAGATGGCGTCAAAATGACTGCTAACGCATACCTAGCGTTTATGAAGGAGCATCTTAAACCGTGGATGAAAAAGCAAAGACTTGCCTTCAGAAGAGCCATTGTTTTTATGCAAGATAATGCTCCCTCACATGCTGCTCACAAGACTACTGAATATTTGAAACAGTTAGGTTCGATGGACCTCGAAAAATGAAGTGGTCAACAAATTCTCCGGATTTGAACCCAATCGAAAAACTTTGGAGCATCAAGAAGCGAAGACTGTACGCCAACGGATGACAGTTCAGGAGCAACGCTGAGTTGTGGGAAGCAATTCTTGACATATTTCGCGGTATTATAGCAGATGACATCCTACAATTAACAAATTCTATGGATCGTCGACTTCTTCAAGTAATTTCAAAACAGGGAAAACACATTCCCTATTAATTTGTTTAAAACTGTGCCTTTTTTGTATCTGTTATTATTTGTTTGATTATTTTATTTATTAGCTTCTTTTGATCATAAACATTCACGTGTAACATTTTGTTTGCTCAATTCTGGTGTGACGTCGTCCCCTGGTCGCAGCGCCAACCGTGTCGTTCTATCCCAGTCTACCACGGCACCAACTGTGACGTCCTACTTTGATACCCAGTCTGCCTACCCACGTTGTGAATTGATCTAGGCAGAGGAAATCAATCAGTCGTCGGGGCCGTACTGCAAACCGAGTTCAACGGGGGTGATACTACACAAATATGCATAAAAGGCAATAAAATGAAAACTCAAAAGTTCAAAGTATCAAAGAAAAAGGTAACAAACTTTATGTCTAGTTGTTCGATACATAGGACTGCATCTATCTCCCGACCCGTTCTATGGATTGTGACACGTCGTTTTCCGCTAGGCAAGTTTTAACACTTCAAGTTGTCTGCTCTCTAAGAAATTGGTGTTTCGGTGGGTCTTTGGACGAAAGTCAAAAGAAAAACTTATTTCGGTGATCTGGATCTAAGTCGCTCTTCAAAATAATTGTTCTTGGTTTGAAGATGTGGGTCCGGAATTGTGCGTGAATCCTGGTCAGCTACCTGCGAGGCTTGCCTCAACCGGAGACTGACTCTGGGAACTGCTGGATCTCGACTCATTTCTCCTCGTTGTGGCTTCGTTTATATGGGCGCCGACCAAAACCGGGGTGAGTTTGTCGGCGCCGGGGGGTTCCTCGATAATTCTAAATACATATCCACCTCTCTGGTTAGGAATTTCCACCTTTTTTCCATTTTTGGGAACCTTTCCTCACTCCCACCTTCTCATCATACTTCAGAGGGGCGTGAACTGCCCTCCCCACATCTTCGTGGCAACCTCTCTTACTCATCCTCCAGATGGGCGGCAACAGCCTCCCTCGTGCATCACGTGATCACCACTCGACCAATGATGTCTTAGTCGGGCGTGGACGAATCTGCGGCTTTGTTTCAGGAAGAAAAAAAATATCTTGCTTAAAAAAAAAATTATCTCTTCTCTTTCCCCTTTCTTCCCCTTAATGGTTTATCATTTCTGCAGCCGCGAACGGGACAATATGACAATGGCGGTCATAACTCTTGTTCTACACGTGGTTTACGTCAGGTATTTTATCGCTAATTATCAGAATGTGAGGTCTTCTTAACATGGTCTCAAAAAGGAACATCTCCAAAGTTCCAGTCAGTCTGTCACCTCGAAGAAAGAAAGAAAAACACATTAATTTTCCTTCAGTACAAATTCCTAACAAAATTTTATTATCGCAGGCCAAGAAGGTTCCGTCGGACGCTCGTGGGTGTTTTTTTTAATTTTTCATATCTGTCCAAGTCCTTTTAGTTGTCTGTTTTTCGTCACTTAACGAAATAACATTTTCATTTGAATTTTTTTTTTTCTTTCTTTGGCCAGCCGGTCTGTAGTTGATCATAAGATGTCTTCCCGTACCAATAGTTTGTTTTCATATCCTTAGATAACACAGCCGATGCCAAAACATATCTGATTCTTTCCTTCTTTCCCTTTCTTTTTACTCAGAATTTCCCTGTCATTGTAATGACACTCTTTCGCCATTTGTTACTTATCAAAATATCCTTTTATCCATTGTCTCTTAGCTGTGTGTGTGTTCTTGCTTATCACTCACGATTCGGTTCTTAGCCTCTCCTTTTCTTCTTTTCTTTCTTTTCCCTTTCTGCCTCGTTAAATGGTGCCACACTGGGAATTTTACTAAACCTTTATAATAATTTGGCACGCTCAAATCACCGTGCTGATAACAAATATGGCGCCAGTTTGTTTACATTGCGCAGATCAGTACGAAAATTTGAGTGATTGCGCAGGTCAGTGTTGCCAACATTGTGTGTAAATTGTGTGAATTGATTGGACGGTTTTTGAAATATTAGAAAAAAGTTATTGCGATAATAATTTGGCACGCAGTGTATATATATAACTGTAACTTCGTGTGTTCGTCCGTCAATCACACCCTCTAAAATAGCCATAAATCGACCATTCGTAACAAAATTTTGGGGAGAAGTGCAAATAAGTAAGGAGGGTACAAAGTATAGTTGGTTTTACTAGGGTGCGTGGCATAGTACAATAAATGTTCATTCATTTTTGGGGGTAAAAGTAAGTTTTATTATTTAACATACAAAATCCACTATTTTAAAAACAATTTAGTGATTAATATAAAAAATACTTATTTAATAAAAATGTAATATTGTTTTTTGTGTATGTTGTCTTTAAGTTTTTCAATATACAACAATCCAGTTTCTAGTTCGCCCAACATTTGTAAGAACTATAAAACGCTTCAAAAAGTTGGAATTTGGCTCCAAAAAGAAATATTTACTTATGGTCCGTTGTATGTTGCATGCTCAAGAGTAAGAAATCCTAAGAATTTATTCTTCACTTTTAAAAAGGGAAGAGGAAAGAAAGAAATCTTCTTAAAAAATATTGCTTACCATGAAGTTCTTTAAAATTAAATTAAAGACATTATTAAACCGCACAGTAAGGTTTTTATTAAAGTATTTTCCAAACAAATCAACTTATTCAAATTTCATAGATTATGTTGCAAAATTGAATGAAACGTAGAGTTTTTAAATCTCGACAAAAAACTTAGCGATACCTTCAACAATACTAAATAGTGTAGAGATTTCAACACGCTTACGCGTGTTGCAAAAAAATTCTCGTAAAGTAAAATTATGCTAAAGATACCAAGAATTTGGAAAAAAAAATGAATGTTTCAAAATGGAAACAATGATATTGTTGCTGTTGATCTATGACACTATTTGATAATATGCCAAATATTTGCATTGATCTTTCTCCCAATCTAGAATCAGTGGCAATAAGTTGAGGTGGCTTTTCAAAGCTCAAGTTTATAAAAAAAAAAATTACCGGCGCTCTCATTGCTGTCCATCCCAAAAGATAATTATTATTGCTTTTAAGAAAGAAATAGCGAGTGAGTGATTTGATTTTTATACAAGAACTTAAACCAGTCCAGAGTCACCATCAAGACATCCCTAACAGAATTCATCGGGCCCAGGATAGCTGATACAAGAACAGTTCTTGTGAATACCGAACTACACATTGATAAAGGAATGCCCTTTTTGCACTTCATGGTAATGTTTTTTCTCAAAGAATGGCTGCTACCTAAATGAAGAAATCACAGTCTGTCCTTCTAGTTAATACATAACTGAAAGGCTTGTCAATGCTGGAAATGAGACTAGTTGAATATGCCTAGGAATCAATATTTTATCAGTATAAGTGATACATACATTAATATTCAAATAAATGATCCTGTACAATCACCGGAGTTAAGTAACGTCGAGTCTGGTTATTACCTAGATGGATGACTGCATGCGAATACCAGGTGCTATAAGCTTGGATGTGCGGTGGTGTAATGGATAATGGCTCGGAATTTTCATCGGAGAGCCAAGTTCGAGTTCCCGTTGGGTACTTTATATTCCCTTACGCGCAAATACAATTGGGAAAGGTTTGAATCCACCTATTCACGCGCGAGTCATGGGTTAATTAACAAGACTTGTATCATTGAAAACCATTATTACATAAAAAAAAATCTTACAATCTAATAATATTTTCTGGCTTTAAATAACCTGCAAAGTGTTGATAAGCCGTAGAAAACGAATCAATCAAATGACTCAATCAAACGAATGAACCAATGCAAGCCAGAAGACCAAATCTGATTATCTTTAATCAAGTTAAGTCAAGCTTTCTCATAGTCGCTATCATTCGTCAAACATTGCGGTCGTGTATAACTAAAAGTTACTTTGAAATTCAAACGTATTAACCAATCCAGAAGAAATAACCAGATGTTAATATCGTAAAGAAAACCGAATCTTCCATGTCATGAATGTTATACAAAGTGCAGTGTAAAATCAGAAGAAACTGTAAAATTGAAACGAATCATCCAATCGACAATAAGAAAACTGATTTTGACATCAGAAACAAGAACATTTTCCATTTAGTAGTTCTCCCCATTCCAGCGGAAAAAAAGGAAAAATCAAACCATATAATAATATCAATGTATCTCTATCCATAAAAGACAGGATGTGTGTGTGCGTGTAACGAATGCACGACTGTAATTTTCGACGGATTTGCACCAGAATTTACATGCACATGCTCCAAGTTAGTGGGAAGGCCAAGACCGACTTTGCATTTCCCATCGATAGTGGAAATAATAATAATAGTTTGCGGCCATTTTCTACTGGCCAGAATTAGAGCCTATAGCTAGGCTGCCACGAATAGGCAGGAGATTCTATTGGCCAGCATAAGAACCAACAACTGACTGACACGAATGTTAACTAGCATGCTAGCACGCAAAAAAAAATTAATAGCTGCATTCGTCACAAGTGGGAAAAATTTTAATCTGCATGGCACTTTACTCCAATTGGCTCATTCGCTTGCTTAAACTTCACGTTGTTTCTGATTCCGCAGAACTGGGTTGGGTGTGAAAAAGTATTTGTTGTTAACATTCTTTTTTCATTCGGTTTTTCCAGTTACGAGTCCTTTTTTTAAAGCTGATCGTTTTGTGTTAATTTTGTTTAGTTGTTTTTTCGTAACAGATTTAATGTTTAGTATAGAGTTTAGAAAAAATTCGCAGTGTGAGATAGGCAAGAAGTAAGGCATGTAGCAACATCAGCATAGAAAAGGGCAATCCTTTAAAGGCAAGGAAGGGCAAAAATATTTTAAGTCAAGTGATAGCGATTGCTGTATGTGTCGTACGATTTTTGAATCAAGCATGGGCAACGCCGGGTCATGCTGCTAGTTTTTATCTAAATATTTCCTGTTCCATCTGTAGTGGGAAGGGAGGTAAATCAACTTAAGATAGTAAATTTTTGAGTGATAACTTCTCTTAGTCGTTTTAATAATCTATACAAAAAATATCTATTTGCATTTAGACAAAATTAGTTCCCAAGTAAAATTAACCGTTTAATTAATTAGTTCCTTTACTCATACGTTTCTTAACTCTAGAACACTAACCATCAATTAAAGTTACACCACTACTAACCGTGGGTATATCATACCCGATATTGAAAATATTAAAAAAATTAAATATAAATCTTTATTTGAAATATTTTACATGCAGTCACTTCAAACTTTGTACTTTGAGTTAACATTAATAGGAACTGAAAAACATATTTAGGTAAGAAATTAGTACTGAAAATTGTAATTAAAAATAGGAAAATTTGCGCTGGGTACTATATACCCATGGTTAGTGTTCTAGGGTTAAATTGCAGTCTTCTTTATTCAAAGCCTTTCGTGTGAGGCACTCAGGTATTTTTCTCTATTAAGTGATCGTCTTGCTTCAACTTGGTCTTGAAATAGCCTTTGTCTGTCCCGTTTTTCTCGTTCTGTTGCTAATCTGTTTTCTTTTGAAAGATATTTCCATTTCATTGTCATATTAAACACAATTTTTTTTAACATGAAAAGATATTGAGCAAAAATCGACTTCTATAATACTATGAGTAATCAATGAACAATAGATACCACAAAACATCTAAAAATATAAAAGGAACGGATTGATTAAACGGTTCATTGGCCTCTATTTTATTGTAAATTCTTTATCATCTCTTTATTAAATTTCAATACATTGTTTCAAGACTTTTGTTTCATAGCATCTCACTATTAAAACTTTGTAACAACTACACTCGTATATAATAAAGAGAAGTAAACATATATGAATCGAGTCATTTTTTTTCTGTAATGGACTGAACTTAGTGATGTGAAGTGTTCAAAAATTGCCTATCGATAAGTTTCGTCACAACCAAACTCCGCTTATACATAGATTTTGAAAATTTCATTCCTTTCTTCAAAATCTGGAAAATGAAACAGGAAAATACGACACCCTCGCCGGCCGAGACAAACTCTTCTAATAGGTGACGGAAATTTAGCCCCAGAAAAAGTTTCGAATACATGCTGTAATCTGAATCCATCTTCTTTTCTTATTCCCAGCACTCCCCGGGGTTGAGCCAACAACCCTTCCTGACACCACAAGCCCCCATCACATTAGCTGACATATAATATATCGCCTGGAATCCCTTCTTCGTATTTCTTTACTGTAATCACAATCTTTGATTGACATCGGACGTGATCTCTAACAGGTGGAGTTTCTTATTCTCAGGGCAAGGTCCCGAAGGTCTGACAGTCTGAGGTTCTATCCCAGGTTCTGCCATCTCAGCATTTTGTATAAAAAAAAAAGAAGTTATGGCTTTTAAAATAGGGCAGAAATAAATTGTCATATGTTTGTATAGAAAAAATATAGAAACTGAATTCTTAAGAATGACATCGCTACGATTGATACCGCAAATCCTGATATATGGTTGGTTTGGTTTGTTTGTTTAACGGCATATCAACTCCTTATGGGTCATTTAATGTCAAAATTTCATCTTCTTGGGAGATTTGAAGTAATAAAAATATGATATATGTTGTTCACAATTAAATAAATAGTAGATGATACTCAGCTTTTGTGCATATACATATAATTACTAGAGTCAGTGATATGTGTGTTTTGTGTCGTACTGTTGTATTTTAGAATACAGTTTGATTTCTTTAAGAAATTGTAGGATATTATATGGATTAATGTCATGAAAGAGTTCTTTATTGGTGATTGTTTTGTTGAATTCAACTACAGATAAAAATGTATTGTCATTTTGCTATAAAATATATTGCTGGTCATTTTACTATAAATAGGTATTGTTGGTAATTTTTTATAGAAAAATGTATTACTGGTATTTTTACTATAAAAATACATTTTATACTTTCGTAGTGTTTTGTTTCTGTTTGGGAGTTCACTATTTGCCCAAAGTTGTGATCCTAACAGGTGCTACCACCTAGTGTCGGGATAAATCTGCGAACAACAGCAATTAAGAGCTGATTTTACGCTCCTCAAAACCTCCACTCTACCTATCAGAGGCCTGGCTGTCGGATGTAGTTTATTGTCATACCCAGGACTCCTGACATATGTAATCTCTCGATTGCACTCAAATGTTCTTTCATGGCCATTTAATTCCGACACACCTGACGCTTTTATCAATTACTATAATGTCACAAGTTAGCTGACTACCAACGAATCTATAAATGCTTTGTATTACAAAGTAGTGTGTACGAGTAGTAAAAAGATTTATCGGCGCCTAAAGTGAAGTCGTCAAGCCAATTTCAAATCTTGCCTAGTCTATGGTGTTACACAAATACCCTTGGTAATGACACAAATTCTTGTAGTCTTTTTACAGTTATGTTTTAAATAGCAGGGTAGACTGAGCTCTCTAGCCTTATGCAGTAGCTAGTCTAAGAGGTGTACTACACTGAATTTAAAACCGTTCAGAAAAGCAATGGGATACCTCTACACCGTCTTTCCCAATTCACAGAAAAAAAGAATTTTTACAAAGCAAATATCTCCAATGTCCTGAAAAAATGCCAATTTTGCCCCATTATTTCTTCTTCTTCTTCTTCTTCTTCTTCTTCTTCTTCTTCTTCCTCTTTTCTTCTTCTTCTTCTTCTTCTTCTTCTTCGCGTCGCATCTATTCAGGACATAAACAATCATGGATATCCACAACTTTCTATGCCTTGTGATCAGTAGATTTTCACCTTTTGTTAAGTAACCCACCCCCGTTCCACCATCCATTCGCAATGAGCTTCTTCGAATCGGCAGTCTCATCTTGTAGCTTATATTATTGATATTATATATCCTGGTAGGGCCTCCGGTTCCCTTAACATAGTTTTACTGTAGAGATTAAATCAATCTGCGAATAAAGACACATCGCTCTCACGCTTTTTCCTACTTGTGATTCTGAATCATAAAGGAAACTTTAACTTCGTATAGCACAATGAGCAGATTGTTACTTAGCCCTGGCTAGTTTGGCACAAGGCCCTCAAATCATGAGACTAATAACGTTAGCTTAGTATGTCACAAGGCTGAAATAGTCTAGCACATGATCATCTTGTCAGGAGATATTTAGGAATTTTAAGCTAATCTTGTACAAAGCTAGAACGTCAGTGTCTACAGTGAGGGCCAAACAATGTCCTAAAATGCCATGCTTGAAAGCTCATACAGAATTCCTTGTATGTATTCAGCAAGAGGAAGAACCTAAGATGCGAATTGGAGATGTCAAAATCAGAAACATACAGATATCTAGATGTTTTAATAGACGATGGAAATTGTGACATCGAAATCGAAAGTCGCACTGGAAATGACTTTCAAAGACAAGCAATGTATTATGAAACAGGAACATTTCGTTAGGAACAAAGAAAAGATTGATGACCCATCAATATGTCAATGAATGCTGTAAAATCTCCTCATAGATATTGAATTTTGATCTTGATGGGAGATCATTTAAAAATAATACATCGTTTTCTTTTTTTCTTTGTGAGTGGGAGATGTATAGACATACATGACAGGAAGGGAGAATAGAGGAGAGCATATGTTCATATGGTGATGCGTGGACGTGAATATGTCTGTGGTGTGTACGACAGTTTGTGTGTGTATTGGGAGTGTATGTTTTTGGAGACTGTGAAAGTAGTGTGTGATGACGTAGTGTATGGTATTGGTGATAGTAATGTTAGCCGTTTCATTATAAGAAAACATTCGACAGTTATTAACCGAACAGCCAGTGCGACTCGAGTTACACTTTTCTTCATTCTCTGGTCATCGTGATGAGATCAAAGTGTAGTATATATCCTCGGACAGATAATCTACATTTTATCTCTCAATCGTTTATGATCGGACAGAGCGCAACTCAGTTATGTCTTTGTCTGCGGACAGAGCGCAACTGATAATTTTATTGTGAGGTGCCTAGTCTCAGATAACAGCTGTCTGCGGGAGTATCTACCTCATTACACTAATGAGTGTGGATCAGTAGTAATATCGATACCAGTTTAACCGACAGTTGCGGGGGCTGGCTCGGGTGTACATGCTCGGGCTCCCCACATTAAACTGGCCTTGTTTCACCTCCTGCCAGCGTGGAGTGACAGTAAATAATAAGTATAGTATCAGTTCTTTTCAACTTTGATGATATTGGCAATATTAGACGTTTGCTTGAGAAAACATTCAACATTCATTAATCGACCAGCCAGTGATAATTTTTTAGCTAATAATTTGAGAAATAAAGCCTATGAGTTGAAATTTATAAAATCCTTCTATCTAAACAATTTAAAAAAAAAAAATGTTTCTCAAGACCACTAACCGTTATCTTTTTTTCTAGTAATACCGATATTGGTAGGTGTTTCCTTCGTAATGTTTTGTTTGAAGCAGTGTGGGATGTCAGTATCTTGATTATGCTATTATTTTCTCTTCAAGTTACTTGTACTATCTATTTTCAGTTGTTGTTGTTGAAAGTCCTCAAGTGATGTCGTTTCCATTATGAGAGACTGTGAGAGGAGGTAGCGTCGAGGAACATACGTTTGTGAGAAACAAGGCCTGAATAAAAGCATGTAAATATCTATATGAGACCCAAGAAAATTGTATACAACGAATCCCATACCACCATTTCAAGTGAATCCACTATTAATATAATATTTACCTATATATATATATATATATATATATATATATATATATATATATATATATATATATATATATATATATATTAGGTTGGTGCAAAAATAATTTCGTTTTCTAACATATGTTACTATGTGAGAAAACGAAATTATTTTTGCACCAACCTAATATATATATATATATATATATATATGTGTGTGTGTGTGTGTGTGTGTGTGTGTGTGTGTGTGTGTGTGTGTGAAGAAATATAGTTTTAAGGTGTGCTATATTTATAGGATAAAGGGCTCAATATCAGAGATAGATCTTATGTAAATATAAAAGTGAACAATGAAGTCAACACTCAAAGACGACAGGCTGTTTCATGCTGGATGGCGGCCTGACGAATGTGTCTAGCATGAAACAGCCTGTCGCCTCTGAATGCTGACTTCAATGTTCACTTTTATATATATATATATATATATATATATATATATATATATATATATAATATTATGTTAAAACAGTTATTGGTCATAGTTAAATTAGACCGAGAAACAGTTGTATTAAAAAGTGCTCAATACACTGATAAAGAAAATTTAAAAAAATACAAATTTAACGGGCAGTGCTTTTAAATTTAAAAAATTGGGAGATTAGCCAATTACGCTACCATGGGTTAAACCTTTAGGTATCCTCCGGTGATATAAGACAAAGGATTTCCTAATTATTCATATAGGAATGCTCAAGAGGAAGTGTAATAGAAGGGGAGGAGTAAAGCAAGAGTATTGAAATTGTATTGGAGGGTGAGTAAATAAATTATACATACTTTCATCAAGATTCGTACGAAGTCAAAAAGTACTTTTTAGTGTGTATACATCGCGACATTATTTCAGTTCTTTCATTTAGTGGATTATTTTGGTTTGGAAATTTTTCCTCCCCTTCAAATACCCTTCATGTTGTATATTCATATAATAAAACGTTAGGAAATATTTTGGACTCTATCGCCTGAGGACACCTAAAGTTTGAAACCATGACAGCGTAATTGGCTGATCTCCTAATGTTTGAAATTTATATATATATATATATATATATGTGTGTGTGTGTGTGTGTGTGTGTGTAAAATAGGACATAGAATCTCGAGAACGTTTTTAAGAAATCTGACAAATAGAAAATCATTTCATTGAAACTACATTGATTATGCGTTTCTCCTTTCTAGGTTTCATCAGAAGAAAAAATTTAAAAAAATAGGTGTATGTATTTGTGTGCATGCTTAAATACTAACTCATTACTACTTTCTGTATGTTTTCTTTATAATTCGTAGTTCATGTTGAAAATTATATATATATATATATATATATATATATATATATATATATATATATATATATATATATATATATATATTCTCCCTGCTTTTCTGTATTGAATTTAAGGTAAATCCTTATCTTATTTTCAAAATAATTAGAAAGCAAAAGATTCATATAACCTTTTCTGAAATTAATTTGAAGTAAATCCTTATCCAATTTTTCAGAATCGGCTGAAAGTAAAAGATTTATATATTTTATGTTTCGATATTCTCATCATCCTTCAGTAGAACCATATCTTCGTTTTCTCAAGTCTCCTCTTCATCTGTAAAGAAACTGTCCAGCATTCAGTGCCATATAGTAAGGATGGTATTACATAGCAGTTCAGCACTCACTTCTTTGTTTATATCTCTCGGTCTACGAAAGTAAATACCTGAATTACTGCTTTACTTAAGCTTTTTTTTTTTTTTTAATAAAATCAAAAATAATGAGGGCAGACAATCGGATTTTAATGAAACCCAATTAATAAGAGAATTGACAAATCAAAACAAGAGATATTTGGTCCAATGCAAAAAAAAAAGCGGCTTCCAGCGCGTGCTTTGAACAAGAAGATGGACATGGCCAGTAAGACTTGTATTTCAGAAAGTTTGGAACTTGTAGAGCATGGGACGCTGTACAAATAAACAGACGGACAGAGAGACGGACAGGCAGAAACGATGCTAGTAAAAGCGATAAAGAAGAGACAAGGAAGAGAAGGCATCAACTAGAAAAGGAAAGCAGAAAGTATTTATCTTCTAGCAGCTGTCATCGGCTTCTTTGACGACCAGATAACCTTTAAATACCAGTAGGTAGTTGAGTGGTGAGCTAGCATCCAACGATGAAATATTGTATGAAAAGTTTCTGTCTAAACACGACGTTTCGCATTTCCCGCCGATACGAGCAACTGTATAAACTGTTCAACACACCGCTATATTTTTTTCCGTTTTTCAACTGCTTTCCTTTTTTTTTTCTTTTTTTGTTTTTAAGCACAAGGCTAATTAAAATTTTTCTCGAATTCAATGCTCTTCTTTTCTTAATTGGCATTAGAAAATTCAATTTAATTATTTCATCTTTATGTACCTTAGATAAAAAGGTAGATAAAATGTACCTTTTAAATGTAGCTTAGAGAAAAAATACGATCGACTGAAATAAAAATACAAGATCCACTGAGGATTAAATTCACAACGATAGAAATAGTGTACATAAAAAAATTCAATATGTATATATATATATATATATATATATATATATATGTATGTATGTGTGTGTGTGTGTGTAATTCATTGATTGAATTTTTATGCACACTATTTCTATCGTTGTGAATTTAATCCTCTGTGGATCTTATATTATCTGATATATATATATATATATATATATATATATATATATATATATATATATATATATATATATATATTTATAGATATATATATATATATATATATATATATATACATATACATATACATATATATATAAAGACCGAGAGACCGCTCTGGGTGAAACGCGTCATTAATAAATTTTCTACTTTGTCTCAACATCTTCACATTTGTTTCGGAAACTATTATACATCCAACAAATATTCACTGACACACACACGCACACGCATATATATATATATATATATATATATATATATATATATATATATATATATATATATGCGTATATATTAGTAATGAAATGCCAAATGGCAAAATTTCTATGGGTACTATGTAACATGTTTCGTTTTCTAAAATGGTGATTCGCAACATGGCACCTTAGGTCCCAAAATAGGCCTGATAAAGGTTTTAAATCGGCCTGGAATCACCAGGAGCAATGTACTCATTAGACAGGATTTATATTTTCTACAACATTTTGCTTTTGTAAATGAAATGTATTTCCTGTTATATGGAATTTCTATTTGTGCTTATATGGACCTGAAATTCGTTTCACAGCAAAATTGAACCACAAGAAAGAAAAGTTTGAGAATCATTCCTCTAAAAGGATTTCGTCTGATTAAAATAAGGCTCTCATTGATCGAATTACATATATGTAGTGAGGGATGATATAAACGTAATCGCAGGTTATAGTTATGCGCCAAGGGAAACGCTGAAGACGTATAAATTTTTTTAAGTTTTTAAATTTTCAGATTTTCAATTTCAGTGGCCAGACGCACAATATAATCGCTTTCATTTGGTTTGGGGCAACGCTTTTAGTTTTATAAAACTTCCATTGTGACTAAAGAAGATCTGCCAAAGAAGGTGAAATGTAATACAGACTTCTGCCAACAAAGTGCTCGATATTAGACTAAAGCAATAATTATTTATTTAATTTAGACATAATAGCGTTAAATACAGCGAGGCAATTCTGAGAAAATTAAAAGTCCTTCAAGGATTTATTATTGGCGGCCACAATCTTAACAACATAAGATATGCAGATGACACAGCGCTGATAGCAGACACAGAAAGGAAACCACAAAACCGCCTACAGAAGGTAGCGAAGGAAAGCGAGAAGAAAGGACTAAGTATAAACTACAAGAAAACAGAATGCATGGTCATCAGCAAAAGGATGAGCACAAAATCCAAATTACAAATCGGGGATACTAAAATCAAACAAGTACAGAAATTTAAATTTGTGGGAAGTTTTCTAACAGAGGACGAAAAATGGGACACTGGAATCCGAAGACATATTGGGATGGCCAAAGATACATACCAGAAGCTATTCAAAGTATTAAGAAACAGAAAAAATTCATTAGAAACAAAGGAAAGAGAACTGAATTCCTGTATGGCAGCGAATACTGGACAATTTCCTCAAAGATGAAGAAAAGACTTGAAGCAACAGAAATGTGGTTCTACAGAAAGATACTGAGGATACCATGGGCCGACAAAGGACAGGAACATGTGGAGGCCCATGATCTCCTATGTCATGTAGAACGTTAAATACTTATTGAAGACCAACTCAGAGTTTCGTAATTTTTCACACGTTCCAAAGATTACAACCAGTATTGAAAGTTATTATCTCTAATTTAATATGCTTATATAATCATAAAAAATAACTTGAACTGATACAAGAAAAATTAAATAAAAAATCAAAAGTACTTGTCTGCGATTTTTTACCGAACTTGAAGATATATATATATATATATATATATATATATATATATATATATATATATGTGTGTGTGTGTGTGTGTGTGTGTGTGTGTGTGTGTGTGTGTGAAAATATATAGAAAATAGGAAAGAACTAATCCAAAGATGGAACAGAGCTTAGTACTTTAATTCAGTTTAATTCAAATAATTATATTGAAGTTTTCGGCTCTTGTTTTGAAACATGAGAACTCTTATGTAGCGATGGAAACATATTTTTAAATAAATAATTATATATATATATATATATATATATATATATATATATATATATATATATATAAACCAAACAAATGTACCACAGAATTTAAATATGCCTTTGTGAAAATGCCGCAACTTTTCTTTGTAGTCTCTCGATTTTACATGCTGGTAATTCACATTTCAAAAAATTCAGAGCGTTTATTCAAACGTGGGTATCCCTAAAATAAGATTTAAACGCGGGGATATGCATATATATATATATATATATATATATATATATATATATATATATATATATATATATATATATATATATATATATATATATATGTGTGTGTGTGTGGGTGGTGTTTTATTTTGTTTAAATGTTATTTGTTACGGATACTCTTATTCGAGTAGAAGCTCTGTTTTTTAATTAATTTTTTATCCAGCTGCATCTACCGGCCTGAACAATCGAGAAATCTTGTCGGAATATATGCGTCCTTCGGCAGGATTCGAACCTGCATCCCCTATGGGGAACCGTCATTGAATATGACGTGCCTATCGCTCGGCCACGTAGGACTTACGGTCAAAGCCTGAACAGTGTCTTTTGAACACCTTTTTAGGCACGTCAGATGCAATAACGGTTCCCCATAGGAGATGCAAGTTCGAATCCTACCGGAGGACTCACATTTATCTGACAAGTTTTCTCAAATATTCAAGCCGGAGTTTCCACTGAGGATAAAATTCACCACATGAGTGAATTATTCTGTTTCGGTCGATAAACACAATCACAAAAAAACCGGGGTCTGAAATCATTGTTTCCTGATTAAAATTAAAAAATGTGTGCGCATGCACTCCAGTCATTCAGTTACGTGCCATACGTGATGCACGCTTAGGCGATCATATCTTTCGATATATGATTGGCAAGGAAGATTTTTTTTTTCCCGCAGTAGGCTGCTATTTCTTTCTGAGGTTGATCAGTTGCCATCCAAGGCTATAGAACCCGGCCTATCCTACTACTTACCTATAGCTGGTGAGGGAAGACAAGGATTCATACCCTTCCCAATGTTATTAGCACGTAAGTGAATGTAATTGATTCGACTGGATTTCGAACTAGGCTCTCCGATTCCTCAATCAGAGCCGCTATCCATTACTCCACCGTTAGTCTTATTTTCTCTAAACAGGAACATCGTCGCTCGTACTGTTCAATTAGAGTTACAGTTAATGTTGCTGAGAAAATAACCCGTACAACATTCTCTTTAGAAAATATATTTTTAATTCCATTAACCTTCTGATGACCATAGCTCTACACAGATTCCTTTTCTATAATATCTATGAATTGCTATGACTTATTGAAAAAATAGTGGAATTCTTTCCTGTTGCTTCCGCCACGTCTTTTGAATTCAGAATTTTCCTTCACATAGTTTGGAACCCCCAAGGATATAGAACCCAATCTACCTTACTATTTAATCCATAGTTTTGTAGAAAAGATTTGTTGATTCATTCATTCGTTTTTTGTGACTTATCAACCGATATGGATTATTTAAAGGCAGAAAATATTTTTACATTGTAAGAATTTTTGCTTGGAGATGATAATAGTTTAGTGATGCAACTCTCATTAATTAACCTAAAGCTGGTGGGAGAAAAGATGGATTCATACCTTCTCCAAAGATGCTTGTGCGTAAGTGAATATAACGAACCCAACGGGAATTGGAACTCGACTCCGAGATTAACAATTTCAAACCATTATCCATTACACCACCCGCACATCCAAGCTTAGAACGCATGGTATTCCAAAGCGGTCACCCTTCTAGGCACTAACCAGGCACGACGTTGTTTAACTTTTAAATCATACTGAAACCATTGTTTCAACGGCACGCGGCCGTAGGAATTGAAGAGATGTATTCGCGTCTTTCTCAAGGGTATAAGTGGAAAAAGTGAACGCAGCTGGAATTTGAACTCGGCTCGCCGAATCTACTTACCGATTCACTAACAACCGTCTGTTATTTCAGAAATCAAAGAAACGTCAGTATAGTACAATCATAGGTAAACTTTTTCAAACAGTGAGGTAAAGAATTAAGATATATTTTTATTAAAGATACCGCAGCCATTTTCGCAAAAAAAGCATCTGCGTTAGAAATGGGGAAAAGTTTTTGTTTCTTTGGAGAAAAGATTCCTTTTATAAATGAAAAAAAAATGAAGTCTTGGTATAATATTTTCACTGACGACAGCGTAATTAACACACATTGCTGCCTGTGATTTGTTTCTAATTTAGTCATTTGAGTAGACAAAAATATTTGTGAAAGAAGAATAATTATCATTGACGTTTCTTGTTTCTGAAGCAAAAGATATTTACACGTATAATCTTCCGTAGTGAAAATCGCCAGTGGTTTAAAATGCTAATAACGTTCCCTTCAACGAACTGTTACAAAATTCAAGAAACATTGTACATAATAATTATTTATGCATTTGGTTATGCATGAGATTGTGTGAGTGAACAAGTGAGAAAGAAAAGAAACAAAACAACATTTTTAGAAACGTTATTTTCCTCATGAAATTACGCGTGCCATTCAGAAAACCGTTTGGGCCGCAGTTTTCCCATGACTGGTATATGATGTTTAAATTTTTTAATCTATTTTTCTAAAAATTCTGTATACCAGTTTTTATTTTGCTCGAATTCGATTATACATATCAACAGAAATATTCCCAAAACATAAAGCACGGCCCATTTTTAAGCACCTACTAAAAGTTTTCGACGAGTATTAATTGTAAGAAGACGGAATGTGAAGCTGATGAGTCAAAATAGAAAATTTATTAATGCCGCGTTTCTCCAAGAGCGTCTGTTCTCTTTGGCTTCCGCGGGTTAGAATGCACGGTTGTCAGCAAAATAAACAGCTCAACATGAAATGTAGCCGTCTCTTCTACTCCAATAGCTTCATGTCTATGGAACTCCCTTCCTCTTACTTGCTTCCCTGACAGGTATAATATCCAATTATTCAAATGCAAAGTCAGTCGACATCTCCAGATGCCTTGATCTATTCCCCATCCTTCTCTTCATCCTTTCCTCTTTCACGTCTCTTTACCTTCGCTCCCACCCTCTGTAACCCCTTTGCGTGCTAGTAGCACTCCCGCCTTGCCTGGGGGTGAAAAGCTTTTAAAAAAATGCAAATAGCAAATTCGAGACACCAAAATCAAGCAAGTACATTTAAATATCTGGGTAGCGTTTTAACGGTGGATGGAAAAATGCGACAATGGAATCCAAAGGCGCGTTGGAATAGCGAAATATGCCTTCCAAAAGCTAAGCAAAGTATTAAGAAACAATAAAATATCTGGTAAGTGTTTTAACAGAGGAAGGATAATGTGACACTGAAATCCGAAGACGCATTGGAATAGCGAAAAATGCAAAGTATCAAGAAACAGGCTAATTTATTTAGAAACACAGAAAAGATTACTGAACTGTTAGGTAATACCAGTTTTACTATATAGCAGGGAATTCTAGGGAATTCTCCTCATAGATGCAGAAGAGACTTGAAGCTACAGAAATAGGGTCCTACAGAAGGATGCTGAGAATACCATGAACATGTGTGTAAGGATAAGGTTTTAGAGAAAATGGAACCAAAAATGAACACTTATAATTAACATCAATAGGATACTGTTGAATTTTCTAGATCACATAATAAGGAAAGTGGACTTAGAAAATTTGACACTCACAGAACACATTGAAAGCAAGAGGGACAATGGAAAACAGCGAGTAATTTACCTAACAAGCTTGTGTAAATGGCTGGCAGAAAAGAATTTAGAAGAGACTGCAAAAAGACAAAAATTACTATGGAAATTGTGGAGAGGCATGATCATCAACGTCCTGAAGGGACATGGCATATAGAAGTAAAATTATCTACAATATTACTTTTTAAATGGGGATTCAAAAAATAAAGCGAGGGACTAAATCAGATGTTTTAAAGGTTCTTGGTTATGTATATTTTATTTGATCATCTCGTAAAAGGAACATTATTTTAAATATAGAATCCTGTAAATATAGTATTCTATAGACATAATATCCTACACCTTTTTGTTTTGATTTTAAACACATTTCTTTTCATTTTGTTTCTACGTTTATTCTATAATGAGACCTATACACTTTTTCTCATGTAAGACTTACATAAAATTATATACTTGGAAATTATATATAATTTTCAAAAAAATAAAAATAAAATTTTCATATTTAGTTTGAAAATTAATGGCACCGATGATTTTAGACTATTGACACAGCACAACTCAAGAAAATTGTTTACCTCTCAGTTCCAGCAAAAGGAGGGCAGGGAGCTAAACCCCTTACACCCTACAGCGATGTGAATGACCTTGTACCAGAAAAACTTAAGCTATGTGAATATCTACGTTTAAACATTACAAAGTATGGTCTTTGGTGATTTTTAATATTCCTCTGCTCTATTGAGGCTTTCATTCAAACGGTTGGGATATTCTTACGGACGCATCTAACGTCCGTTCGTTAAACTAAACAAGCGTCCGCTGTCAGATTTGATAAGTAAAGATCTCTCTTAAGGGATTCCCTATTTCAAAACTGGCACCAGCCACGTGTCTACCTCCGTGCCCATTCTCGCCACCTGCAATGGCCTTTAAACTGACCGTTCTCAGAAACGTATCGCCCGGGATTCGTTCGCTTAAAAGGAGAAGCGATTTTATTAGCTAATGCCTACGGTTAGTAAAGGGTCAGTGAAAAATCCTTCCAATAAAAATAAAAGCTAAACGTTTCCTCGGCTGACCAGAGGTCAACTTTTGTAACCCAAGAACAAAAAGTCTTGTACAGATGTCCCGGTGCGGGAGAGTATGGGCCGGTAGTTGCGAAAGAATGATTAGGAATGGTCCAAGCCTGAATGAAAAATAAAAATGAGGAGTTCCAATTTATACATTTTCGGAGTTTGTACAGTTGTTGAATGCGTCAAAAAAAAAAACCTTACCGATCGGATATCACCTGGATAGCAAAAGGCGTGGAGAAGAAGCTAAATATTTCTTTCAAACGCCGACCCCTTAGAAAACACCACCCGCACCAACCAGCCAACACATTGTCTGCTCTTAGTAATGGCAGATTGTTGAACACCTACAGTGAAAGAAAACAACTTAGGATAGCAAACTTTAACGTGATACGTGGATAAGGAACAGCAGCACACCACGTCCCCCTTCACGTACGACCCCATTTTTCTCAATAAACCTCTATTTTTTTTCTTTTACCTAAGAGAGTAGAGGTTGTTTATTGGTCAGTATCAAGCAAATACACAAACAGACGACAGTAACGCAGGACACAATAAATGTGAGAAAATTGTAACCATATTCCCGCGCTGGAATGTACACAATATATGAATTGACGCCAGAATGGCACGTGTGGAGAACAAGCTAAATTTCAGGCACACTCTCCGAATATATACCTGCACGCATACTATTAGGTTGGTGCAAAAATAATGACGTAATAATGTCGTTTTTTGATGTTAAAAAATAGGTCAAAAAACGACATTATTACGTCATTGTTTTTGCACCAAACTAATATATAAATTGGGTCTATTTGGACAGCATTTTTTTTTTTTATTTATGCAGGGGTAATTGAAAAACAGTTATCTTTTTTCATGTGATTTAGACCATTTTTTGGTTTGCGGGTGGATTTAAGAATTGGAATGGCGAAAAATTTGAAAAAGCTAAACAAAGTAATAAAAAAACAGAAAATTTTAATTAAAAACAAAAAAAATGAGCGCTGAACTGTTATATATCAATTGTCCCCTATGGTAGTGAATGCTAAACAATTTCCTCGTCGATGAAGAGAATACTTGCGGTAACAGAATTGTGAGTCTACTGAAGAATACTGAGATTATATAGTGATTTTCTAAGCGTAGCACAAGGCCGAAAATATGGGACACCCAGTGAGGATCCAACTCACTACTCAGTCATAATGGTTCTAGCGATACAAGCTTGCTAACCATTACATTACGTTAAAGTGCCCAAATGCTGAGAATATATGGACGGTGAAAGTGATAAAGGGGGAAGTTTTTGAGAAAAATGGAAACACAAAAAGGACACACAGAACCAGAAAGAGACAGTTGAAATGTTAGGGGCAGTGTAGTGATAAGTAAAATGACTGCCTAATTATCACAGCTAAGGTATAGCCTATATAAATGCCCAAGTATTAAGTGTGGAGCAGCACTTTTGTATGAAAGTGGCAGGGATAACGAGAAGCCCCAGGTAGCGGGACCTTGTGCCACACAAGCCCTACAGGTAAAGACAGAAACAGTACCACTCACTCTACCAATTTCAAAGGTGATTCTCCGACCAGCTATGCAGAACAACTGAAAAAACAGAAGTTTAAATACGAGCCAAGTTTCGAAAAAGCAGAGAAATTATATCAGCTGAATGAGGCCTTAAAGGAGAAATGGTATCACTCCAAGAGAAAAATTGCCCCTTCTTCCCCGGCACCGTCTTCCCCATCTTCAAAACAGCATTCCATGGCTCCACTCCTAATAGTTAAATCTCTAACCGCGACCCCTACTAAAATGACCTTCCTCAAGAAGGTTCCCATTTCCAAATCATCCTCAAAAAATCCAATCCGACCATAAATCCCAATCCATCCTATCCAGACCCCCATCAATTCAGCAAGAAGTGATCATCAAAAAATATAACTAAGCCATCTAAAGATTCTGCAGAACCAGCTTCAGAAAAGAAAATAATATCCAAACTCATTTTTACACAGGGAAAGACGTGTGCTGAGTGTCCAAAGAATAGCCGGACAAAGCAATAGCGACAGTCCTGCAAATCCAAAGACCGAATAATCCTCCAAAAAAATGAACAATATTAACGCTGAAAATCCCATAATTTTCCCAAAGCTAAAAGAATATTGACGGTCGTTAGATCTGGTCAGAGTGCCCAACATATATAGGCAATAATAGAAAAGGTTAATGCCTCTTTCAACTTTTATCCACCCCCACTAGCTTTTTTTGACAACGACAATCTCAAACGTTTGCATCAGTTTTCTTCTGGGAGGCCTCTGCTTTTTGTTCACCCCTTCCTGTATAAAGCCTTAAAAATGACGTTCCTATTGGACATTAGTGGTCTGTCTCCTGATAATACTATCAAGACTGAGATGGGCGCAGGTTCAATAGGACAGACCGTCGGTGTCCTCACCCTGTCCATGTTCAATGCAGAAGACCAACCATAATTGGTTTCATAATGGCACTTAGTGGTTAGTTAATGTGAATGCCCGGGGCCTGAAGGGAGTCTCGCACCCTCGGGGGGTAGTGTGGACTTGGACGAGTAGGGATGGCTCGACTACAGAAGAGCGTTCTAGCTACCTCGACCGAGTCTTAATCAGGAGAGTTGATGTAGGGCTCTAAGGATGTCCAAGTTTCCATTATATAGTTTACTAGCATCATAGGTTCGTCCAGGTTCGTGTAAATTTAGATAAGCCTAAGGTTATGGCTGGCTACTGGAAATTGAACTCATCATTATTTGATGAGCAAGATTTCCGAGACCAGCTGCTACTCATGCTACACCGGGAACTGACGGGGGCTGTGGTTGGTAATATGTGGTGGGATAATTTAAAAATTCTAAATTAAGTCGTTTGCTGCTGAGTATAGACATCGGCTTAATCTAGATAGATTAACAGCGCAAACAGCTTGTGAGCAAGTTGATCGGGCGATTAAATCCCGTGATAGTGGGGACGTAGCTCTAGCTAGGGCAGAGTTGGCCTCCTTGCTTATCAAGAAGGATCAAGCTCTGGTAGTTAGAGCTAGGTTAAAAAAATGTATTCCGAAGCAACGAATATGGCCGCTGAATTGCGTGCAGAGGAAGTTAGGAATGCATCTCGTAAACATATCGCGTGCGTCCCATTGCCGGATAATCGGACCGTAACTAAAAACGTGGGCATATATGAGACTTTTCGGGATTACTTTCAGAGTCTGTTCACCAGGGAGCCTTGTTTGAGCACTGCTCATTTCGACGCCTATTTAGCCAATATTCCATGACTCAGTGCAGCTGAAGCGGCTAAGTGCGAGGGTCTCATCACAGAGTCGCAAATCTGAGAAATGCTGAAGCAAGTTGGCCGAGACAAATCTCCGGGATTAGATGACCTACCCTACTCGCTGTACTTGAAGCAGTCGCCCGTTTTTCTTCCTTTGCTGGCACTGATTTTCAATAACTGGTTGAAGCAGGAGTCTATACCTCAACGTTTCACCAGGGAAAAAGGATGGTCTTCTGTCTTAATATTAAACTTAGCTAGCCACGGTCACTGACCGAAACATACCACAATATTCCTTACGCCAAAACAATGCATTCTTACTTATAATTCTTACTACACCCACTATAATACCTCAATGTCTTTGATATGTCTTGCGAGTATCAAATTCTCCAAACCTTCATTCTTCATTGTGTGTCCAAGAAATTTCAGTTGCCTCTTTTCGATTTTTGGCATAATTGTCCTTTTTTGTTTCGATTTTCCCTGAAATTTCTTTGTTGCTTTCAGTCGTTGTCCATGGTTTTCTCAGCATCCTTCTGTAGAACCATATTTTGATTGTTCAGCATTCACTGCCATATGAGAAGATTGATATTACATAGCCATTCAAAACTCTTTCCATTGTTTCTAACGAAATGTTCCTGATTCATAGTACTTTGCTTAACTTTTGATAGACATCTCTTGCTATTCCAGTGCCCGTCCATTCTTCAATGTCGAATTTTCGCTCCTCTGTTAAAATAATCCACTCTATATTTAAACTTATGTATTTGTTTGATGGTGACATCTTCGATTCCTAGTTGACATCTTCGGGTTTTTCTTTTGCTCAGAACCATACATTCTGTCTTCTTACAGTTGATGGTTAGTCCTTCCTTCTGGCTTTCTACATTGTCGAGGCGATCCTGTAGTTTTCCTTCAACAGTGTCATCTACGTATCCTAGAGAGTTTAGGTTTACTTCGCGGTAAATTTCTTTGAAAAATTTAAGGAATCAATCTCTTCTTTTAATCTTCCACATTTTGGTAAATAGGATAAATAATGGACCATACCGTTTGTTTTGATTGCGAGGAAAGCCGAAAGAATATATATATATATATATATATATATATATATATATATATATATATATATATGAATTTATTGAAAACAAGGTAACTATTAACAAAAAACAAAATGTCCTTAGCAACTAGGAGAATTTAAAAAACGCTATTGTATTCATATTTTTATTCATATTTGACGTAATATTCAGTTGACAATATGAATACCATAGCGTTTTCTAAAAACAAAATTGGTCAATTGCTAGATTAAGCTCTGAACCGTTGTGTCTTAGATACAATTAAAGATATCTTACTGAAATTCTCCGATGTTTTTATAATACTAATGAACTCTCCTTTAGACAATAAGAATATATAATTACTCTCCAAGTTTAACAGACGTATCTTGATGAAATCGATCATAAACGAAAATGACATGTTCATCATTAATTAATCATAGCTAAGGATCGGATGTTCATGAAGGATTGAAATAAAGTTCATATATATATATATATATATATATATATATATATATATATATATATATATTATTCCAGAATCATTTTCCAACTTAGTCATGATGATCTTTGCCCTCTCTGACCATCTAACTTTCTGTCCTGGAATAACAAGTTGCCTCATGCGTTTCACATACGATTTCAAGTCTTTTTTTACTGCTGTTTGGACTGTCATAGGTGAAACTACTCTCTCACGTGCCAAAAGTCTTATGGATTGAGTTGGATCTTTTCTAGCTGATTTCTTTAGCTCTAAGTTGAAATGAAGATCCTTCTTCATGTTACGACCTCCTCTCTTTTTTTAAACTTATTCGCCGTTCCCTTGATGGTTCTTGAATGAACTTGACGATGAAAACCAGAGTATGAATGTTGGTACCATTACTGAAGGCCTGAATGATCTTTTTCCTCCCACCATTTCTCAGTTGAAGTGGGTCTGACACAGAACAATTTTAACCCGCTCTCTTTTTAGTCGAATAACTCAAAGGATTTTTTAGTGATTCCCACAAAATAAATGGTGTCGAGGTATCTAAGCGTCTTATCTGAAAACCTAGAAAAACGAAACTGTTTAGTGTTTTTTGGGTTTTCTTTTAGATATTAAACATTTTATGAGATGGACAATTATGCTGTTACACGATCTGGACAATTTTGCTGTTACACCCGGTACATATATCAAGACTCTGTTTGCTTTTAGTGAGAAAAAAGCATACAATAAAAAAAGAAACAAGGAAAGTGGAACTGATAACGCTCTCGTGCGTTTAGCGTCTGCTTTATGGAAATAGAAAACCCTGTCAGTTTTTATTCTATTCATTAATACCCACTTACTTATTTAAATAATGATCTATTATTGTTATTACAATATTTTGCTAAAGTTCTTAAGCACAAATTTTTAACGATATAATTGTGGGGATTCCACGGTCATTTTATAGTCGTAATAGCTTATTCAGTTATTAGCTTAAGATTTAGATTCATTAGAAAATTCAAATTTACAAATACTGTTAGATTTCCATATTGCCTACGTATTAGCGAGTATGAATTTTAACATATTTTGGACGATACAGTTTTCAGCCTTTCAATTAAACAGTCAGAACTCGAAAGAAAAAAACAATAGAATATATCAGTCAGTTATGTACCATGCGTGATACATGCTTAGACGATTATGTATCTTTCGATACATGACTGACGAAGCAGATTTTTTCCCGCGGTAGGTTGCCATTTCTTTCTGCGGTAGACCAGTTGCCATCCAATCTATAGAACTCGGTCTGCCCTGCTATTTAGAAGAGGATTCGTATCTTTCCCAAGGGTATTAGCACGTAAGTGAATGTAATGAATTCGACTGGGATTCGAACTTCGAGCCGTTATCCATTACTCCACCGTGCTAGAATATATAAATGTGTGAATATTTGAAATAGCTAAAAATATGATTAAATCGAAATTTCAAGCTCAATATTCGTAACTCAATCCCCGAATTCTATCAAATAAAGAAATCGCCATTATAGACAATGGCTTCTACTGTGTCGCATGTACTAACTCGAGGAGAACATTAAACATAAAAATAATAAAAGAAAAAAAAAGAAATGAATCCTAATAGTACGTTGACATAAGACTAGGGTTGGGCAAATTTCGTCCCCAAGGGAGAGTCAACCAAAAGAGCTTTGCTCTCAGCGGGAAAGGTTGAACGACTTGGGATCCTTGCTTTAGGATCGTTCACATAGAAACAGATTTCACCGGCTGAGGAGAGAAAGGATCAAAACCTTTTGCCACAAATGTATTTGTGTGTTAGTGCGCACGCGCTCCGACGTGTGTATGTACTTTTCCACGGTACCTGCTACCAACGTATGCAGGAGAAAAAGTTAAGCGTGGGAAGCGATATGAATGACCTCTTAGAAATATTTAAATAATAGCAATCGGCGCTATTATTTTGTTTACTATTGTGCGGGACAATTTTCTACCTAGCATCTAGTCGCAGTTACGCTTTCTGACCGGAAAACCTACATATCTTATATATATTATTCTGCTTGTTAGTTTGCACAACCATTACGTTTTTCTAGAGTCTAATATCTGCCAAATCTCTGGTACTTCTTATGTGGAATCAGTCAAACTTACCAAACAATGAACTTACATTATATTAAGCAGAAAGAAAATGGGTAAAATAAAAGAGAGAGTTCAGATGTAAAAGACGCCGTAAATAAAGAATGCGAGAGAGCAAGAAAAAAGTCAAATGAAAGTTAAAAATATACGAGTAAATATAGGGTGACCCCAAAAAATGGGAACTTTTTAACAATCCAATAAAACCAAGAGTGATGGAAGAAAAATATTTTATTCGTAGTAACTGAAACCTTAAAATATGCCATTTATGAAACAATGATGGAATTTTCATTTTTTAAAAATTACGTCCTGTAGATGGCGTCCTTCTGTACGAATGCATTCTTGAAATCTGTTGTTGATATTCCTCATTGACTGCTGCAACATCTCAGCTGGGATACTGTGAATTTCATTTTGAATTCTAAATGGCGAAATATTTACTTGCTCAAGGTCACTGTCTCGCAGTGTTGCCACTTGCTCATGTCTGGCAATACGCACTTCAAAAATTCCCGTTTTGTGGGGGGGTCACCCTGTATTACGTTACTTCAAGTGTGACGAATGTTTTTTTTTGTTTTTTTTTGTGATCATTTCATTCCAAGCAAAGCGATAATGCCACTAATACGCATGGGATTACTGGAAGTGGAAAAGAATGAGATTACTTTAGTAAGAAGAAAGGACAATAAATAAGCAGGATTCAGGAACAGACTGACGTTGTTTTTAAATTTTTAAACATTGTAGGTGGAAAGAAAGAAAAAATAAGGAATTCCACAGGTGAAAAGGGCGAGAAAAGAAACTATTACAACAGTACTTACTATTACATCTAGTTATTTCAGAAATAAAACGATAAGATCTAGTAGCCAATCTATTAATTCACTTAAATTCACGAGATCGAAGTACCAAGCAAGAGATCTGATTAGAACAATTGCCATGAAAATATAGAAAAGGCAGAGGGAAGCCACAAAAGTCAATGAGAAAGTGACTGAAGTCGAGATGCCAGATCAGGACCTGTTACATTACAGACATTTCTTTGGATTTTGTCGAAAATCTTGTGATATATTATCGGAGTAACAGAGCAGATATGACAGTAATATTCAATTGAATGGACATAGAAAGATTTATAAATGTGGAAGATGGATTACGAATTGTCGTTGTGCAGTTTACTGAGTTTATTTCATTTTTCTAAGATATTTCCAACAAATATTCATATTATAACTGCGGAATTATGAAAAAATTCCTGAATAATTTAGTATTGTCTCTTCTTAACATAATCGAAAATTCAAATTTGAAATGTGTTTTGCCTATCTGCTTGCGGTTCCTTTTGTAGAGCATAAATATATTTGGTAATAATTCAGTAGACTTATCTGAACCTCAGAAACTGATGAGTAATGCGTTCGTGAATCTTTGAAATCGGTTGAAAGATTATTCAATTTAACATTTATTAATTTATTGACACTCGCTCTCTCTTTTTAACAATTATGAACTTAATTATATATATATGTGTATGGGGGTGTATTTATGTATGTATGAAAGCAATTATCAATTAAGCATTCAGAAAACTTGATCATAATATCTCCTTAAGCACAAAGATCGGCATCTACGAAACAGTGGTTCTAACCACCCTTTTATATTCCTATAAAACGTAGACGACCTATCGAAGGCACGTTAAGGTAGTAGTGTCTGAGACAAATCTTGGTCATCAATTAGCAGTCTTGTATACGAGACACAAAAGTCCTTCAGCTCATAAATATAGCCAGCAGAGAGAAACTACTTGTCTGTAAACAAATGCGCTGGACATGGCATTTGATACGTATGGAAGATTGTAGATTACCCAAAAAACTTTATATGGTGTGCTGGTAGAAGGTAACTGAGCCCCTCATGACCCCCAAAACGTTTCAACGGTGTAGTTAAATGTAACCTAACGACTCTTGGCGTTAATGTTCAAGACTGGAAACTGTTGCTAGAGATAGATCTGGCTAGAGAAGTTTAATTTGGGAAGGATGCCACAATTTTGAGCAGAAGAGAATTGACAATCCCAACAAAAAGCGCGCTATTTGGAAGGGAGAAATAGAATGTGTCCCAGAGCTACTAGGACACCAACACACGGCGGTTGGTTTTGCCAGTCACGTGAAATCCCACAAAAGAGGTTAGGGGGCAAACTGCTGTGAATGCAAGCCTACCAGAAGGACCTGCAGATTACTTGTGCGAGTTTTGTGACATGGTTTGTAAGTCTGTTGCGGGACTCAAATATCAGTCCTGAGAGCCACTCAATTTAAACGGTTACTGAATGAGGTGCAGGATATGAACGAAAGCCGAGGAAATAGGAAGCAAACATTACGAGGATATGGAGGATAGATAATGATTGAGCCTAGACTTGAAGAGAATAAGTTTTTAATGTTCTGAAAAGCATCAACACAGACATCACATGATTGTACACAGGGACAGGCAAGTTTTCAACGTAGGTTATGCTGACAATTTTTTTTATTTTTGCCTCGTGTGTAAAAGAGGTTGTAAAAGTGAAGTGGCCTTAAGAATTACTTATGGGCTCATAGCAGAGCGTTAACTCAGGTAAAATGATGTCAATAATTAAATTCTGAATGAAAAATACACAAAATAAGCTACCAAGTGAAAGAACGGTCTTCTTCTGCAAAGAAGTGACAATCATCATGAAATGAATCTCTCTTTTCAACCTATGTCGGCCTGATTCCCTGCTCTGTAATAGCCTTCTATATAAATAAATGCGAATGCCAGTGTGTCACACATTTCAACTTGACTCCTAGAGGCCATATCCCAACATATCATACCATTTTGGAATCAGGCTGACCCTCTGAGAAAATTAAAAACATTTAGGTCAGGATCCGGACTCGCAATCCTGAAATTTTCGATTCTCAAGTTTTCATTACTGCGATTGTTTTCGGCGATGTTTTTACGCGACTTTTTGCGACGAATTTTTTGTACAACAATTTTTATAACTTGGAAATAAATTTAGAAATAATTAAAATTAATTGCGAAGTCCAGGAAAGTCACCCATGAAATAAAAATAATTGTTTTTACGGAAAGTGAGGATCTACTTGCATCAAATTGTCTTTAAATTAAATGTCAGCAGAAGAATTTTCGTTGAAAGATAAGCTTAAATATTAAGGCAATACTTAAATCCAGCGATCAGTTTTGAGTTCTGTGGTTTATTGTTGCCTATCGCATACGGCAGCAGTATGCCTCACAAAAAGAAATCTCCGCTGACAGAGAATCAGATTGTAATCAAAAGAGCCAAGACTGCAGCGAGGAAAAGAAAGTCCTGCGCAAATGAAAAAACAGATCAAACGGCAGACAGGAGAGCTTCTAATACTGACAATTTGAACAGACTTAGGAACTGTCAAACCCCTGAACAAACCGAAAGCCCAATCAAGAGCCCTGTACAGGAGCTAGTTTAAATGACGGCCGATAGGGCGGCTATTAAGCTAGTTTGATATAAAATTGAGTTTCTTGTTCTTTTCAACCATCTGGCCATTTTGTTACCGCTCAGAAATAATTCTGTTACTGCCCACATGAAACTCTCCAACTCGCGAAAACAGTGAAATATGAGAGTATCTTTTTATATATTCTCCTCTCTCTCTCTCTCTCTCTCTCTCTCTCTCTCTCTCTCTATCTATCTATCTATCTATCTATATATATATATATATATATATATATATATATATATATATATATATTATATATATATTAGTTTGAGTCATAAATAATTTCTGTTTTTGTTTATTAAAATTATTATTTAAAATATTACAATTGGTTTCCAAAAACCGGAAAATAGTTATAAGAGAAATAAAAAGAGAGAGCGGGAAAGATTAGTAAATGTCACAAAGAGAAAGAAAAATATTTTCTGCTTGGATATGAAGAGATCATGATCGTAAGATTAAAAGTCGGTGAAAATGCGAAAAAATTACTAAGTTGTTTATGCTAAAATAGAACAAAATATATAGAAAATAGCCGATGCACTAGAAAATTTATAAATTTCTGTATTTCTTTGTTTTTTCCGTGTATGAAAGTAAACTATGTTAGTGTAACGAATATCGGAAGGGAAAAGAGAGAATGAAAAATACAGACAAATCGGAAAAGATGATCAGGAACATGATGAGGATGGGTAATCTGAATTTTCAACACGTCTGAAATTGCCACGTGTCTAATTATATACGTCATAATGCTACACCAGGCATGATTCTTATGGCTTTTGATCTTAATTGATTAGACTGTTCTTTTTTGCTAAAGTTCACCTAATAAAAGTCCCGAGAGCCACTCAATTTAAACGGTTACTGAATGAGGCGTAGGATATGAACGAAATCCGAGGAAATAGGAAGTAAACGTTACGAAGATATGGAGGATAGATAATGATTGAGCCTAGACTTGAAAAGATTTTAGTGTTCTGAAAAGCATCAACACGGAGCTCTATCTTTGAACCCTCCGCTGTTCCTAATTTTCAGCAGTGACCTTCCTGATGTCATCAGTTCTTAACTTGGTATCTAAGCTGATGACACATCTATTTACTCCTGTCTTAATAGTAAGTCTGATTGGTTCGATAAGGCCAAATAGGCAGATAATCTCAAAAATGACCTACAATCTGTTGTTAAATGGAGCAAGCAGAGGCTTGTTAATTTGAACGCCCCCAAAACGAAACTGCTCCTATCTGAGAGATCCTTTTCTGCCTTCCATCAGAATGGCTGATGTTAACCTCCAGTAGACTGACTCGTTACTCATTTTCGGGCAAATAAGTAGAAATATTATATTAAATCCATGCTAGGAAATTTGGTTCACTGTATCGGGCTAAACAATTTTTATCTCCAGAATCTATTATTTATAAGTCTGACATTCGTCCTTCATTTGAATACTCCTGCTACATCTAGTCTGGTGCTCCTGCTATATATTTAGAGATTCTTAATAAAATCCAAAGAAGAATCTGCAATATTATTGGTCCTGACGTGGCATCTCATCTTCTATCACTTCCCCTCAGCACTAATGTATCTTCCCTGTGCCTTTTCTATAAATACTTTTATGGTAATTGTTCTGGCGAACTTTCCTCGGTGGTAAATAGATTTTATTAATTTAAGCGGAGTACTAAATTTTTGGCAATTTTACAATTTAAATGACTAGATGTAACCGTAAGCGCTATTCTAACAGTTTCTTCTCTCGCACTTCTTGCTTGTGTAATTCGCTTCCGGTTTCTTGCTTTCCAGTCAATTTTGATCTTCGAAAATTTTAAATGCAATGTCAATCGTTATCTTTTTTGTTTCCTTAATTTTTGTACTTTTATTGTTCTTTCTCCTTAATAGTTTTTTCCTCATTCTCTGACACTCAGTAAGCCTTTGCCTCTTAGTAGCTTTATTGCCTTGAGTGGGGTGAAATGATTAAAAGTCTCTTCCAAAAAGTAGCAGTTCTTGGGAAGGAGTTTTCTGAGTGGAACATCGTTCTTGCTAATGTTGGGAATGAGGGCGAGGACGTAAACATCCCGTTCAGTACCACAGATTTGTTTACCTGTTGCCTGACTTTAACCAGTGAGGCCCGTCCCCTAAAGGCTGGTGCTATGTGCATCTCTGTGAGTAGGTGTAGTGGGCTAGGATCATGGCCGGGTGTCAAGAGAGGTGTTTCTTTTTTAAGTTTGATGGATGAGGTAGCCAAGGCGACTTGGGGTCATATCTAGATCCTTCGGAACATCCTCAATAGGAGACTGTCTGAATTTTAAGAACGGCAACCAATGTTTTAGAGTTTATATGGAAAAGAATCTGGTAATTTCGATAGGATAAGTTATTAAATGACAAATCAGAAGTGGTTGGAGATGTACAGTTGATACCACGATCAGAAATAATATTATTTTTTCAAACTTTCTAATATTTATTATAGACTAGCTTAAAAGCCGCACTCTGTGGGGGCTTTTAAGCTAGTTTCAGCCTAGAAAATAGCAATGATAATTTTAAAGAAATAATTTTGAATTCTTCAATTTACTCCATGGTAATTCAAAACCTCACTTTAACTCTGATTCCGGCCAACTGACCGATTCGGGTCTGCATTCCAATTCAAGAACGAAAATTAGTTCTTCAAATCAAAATCTCTGCGGAACTTCAAAACCTCATATATATATATATATATATATATATATATATATATATACATATATATATATATATATATATATATATATATATATATATATATATATATATATATATATACACCCAACCTCAAAATCTGATATATATAAATATATATATTTGTGTATTTACGCAGTAATATATATGTGTGTGCATATATATATATATAAAGAAAAAATCATACATAGAATCAATCAATTTTTAACATACATCAGCCGCCGACCAGGTGTGATCTCACGGTTTCGGTGGCATACATAGAAT
Organism: Acanthosepion lycidas; assembly: GCA_963932145.1. Classification (NCBI taxonomy): domain Eukaryota; kingdom Metazoa; phylum Mollusca; class Cephalopoda; order Sepiida; family Sepiidae; genus Acanthosepion; species Acanthosepion lycidas. Next base: position 46,477,047 of record OZ010576.1, read on the forward strand.
CAATCAGCAATATTTATTTTTTTATAAACATATAATATTAGGCAGCATATATTTTATATATAAAGTTATATATATATATATATATATATAACCGCTGGCCACTCGTAGTCAATCCCTATTGCAGACGCTTGCTCAGTCACATTTACGTTTGCTCAACTCCCACAGAGCCTAAAAAACTGTGGTTTATACTGCAACTATGCTAAGCAGACCTTAGTTCAATACCTGGCAGAGAGCGTGATCAACAATTTGAACAAGGCCATCACGCTCAAGCCTTCGGTCACGATGATTTGCACAGCTATCGACGGACCCCAAAAGTTCCGTCTACACAATTTCACTCACAAGGCTTGGTGCAACCCGCGGTATGGTTTTCAGGATCTTTCCAAGGGGGCTGCACGAGATCGACCTGGAGCCAGTCCGATAACATCAGGGAATCTCCTTTCTGATAAATCGACCATGGTGACATTCGAACCCGTGTCTCATGGTCAGAAAGCTAACGTTTAACCACTCGACCACGCGTCCATACACGCACACAGACATATATATACATACACACACATATATATATATACACATATATACATACATACACACACACATATATATATATATTAACATATATATATTATTTTAATATAAACATAAATATTGTTATATATTTATAAATATAAATACAAATATTATTCTAAATATCTAACACATTCATGTGTTTGAAATGAAAACAGATTTCATGCCCGTAGGACTGGTGAGAAAGCGACTAATTTACGGTCTCAGCCACCATAACACACCCAAACCTGAATTCAGAAATTGTTTACAAACTTCTCGAATAATACAACTCAACCTCACTGGGTGTCATGTTTACCAAGTGAAATACATCAAGCTAATTCTTTCAGCGTTTACGAATGAAACAGTTGTCAGTTCAGGCTACGCAAGAACAGGTGCGTTGCTTTCTGATTATCGGCTGCCCTAACGCGCGTCAAGCACAAAATTTGTCTTGTTTATTATTATATAATTAAAAGACGGCGCCGTTCTTAGACAATAGACACTTTCTTTATATATATATATATATATAGAGAGAGAGAGAGAGAGAGAGACAGACAGACAGACAGACAGACAGAGTAGGGGAGAGAGTGAGAGATGGAGTGTGTAATTGAATGACAAAATGGAGTAAACTTCTCTGAGACGTGTTATTTTCAGAGAAAATTAATAAGGATTATATATATGTGTGTGTGTGTGTGTGTGTGTGTGTGTGTGTTTTAAAATAGGATACAAAATGCCGACAAATTATTTAAGAAATTTGACAAATGGGAAACGTTTTATTGAAAATAAATTTGATTACGCGTTTCGCCATTCTAGGCTTCATCAGATCCAAAATGAAAGAAAGAAATGTGTGTGGGCATTTGTGGGTATGCTTGCAATGGATGAGGATTTGCCTTTGATTCATTTCAGAAAAGGTTATGGGAATTCCTTGCTTTCGAACCATTCTGAAAATAACGTGAGGATTTACCTTTAATTCGATATAAAACTAAATCTGAGAAAATATATTAAAGACTTTCGGCATGAACTAAGAACTATGAAGAAAAGATACAGAATAAATATTAACGACTTTTTTTAAAAGGCATTCATTTTCTTTCTTCTTTAATCACGAGAAACGCCAGCCTAGGGAAAAAGTACGAAGATTCATTATTTAAGCATACACACATTTCTTTCTTTCATTTTTGATTCTGATGAAGCCTAGAATGGCGAAACGCGTAATCAAATCTATTTTCAATGAAACGTTTTCCATTTGTATATATATATATATATATATATATATATATATATATATATATATATATATATATATATATATATATATATATATGTATGTATTATACTAATGGTAATACTCGGTTAGTAAAAAAACCTCGAATAGCACAACTTGCAAGTATATCAAAACAAATTGGTTCCAGAGGAAAAAATTGGGAAAAAAAGAAAGAACAAGAAACATCGGAACAGGGCGAAATAAATCGTCTAATGCCTTAAGTTTTTAGTCCAAAGAAAAAACCCAAGCGAGTAATAAGCTAAAACGTAGAGTACTCAATACGCTAAGTAGAGCTGGGATAAATAAAACAAATCCTAAAGAGCCAGGAACAACCTACCTAGGTTTCACTTAAACGGATCTTCATATCTAGGTAGGTAGATTGTTGCTGGTTCTATAAGATTTATTACATATATATATAAATATATATATATATATATATATATATATATGATGAAATTATAGTTATAAAGTATGCTATATTTATTGATGTTCAGTATAAGTGACAAAGCGTATGTAAATATAAAAGTGAGACAGAAATTAAAAATTCCTTTTCGAGATCAGTTGTCCATTTAATTTTATCAAACCTATTAGACTTACTATTAAGATGGGAGTAAATAGTTGTGTTATCAGCACAGATACCAAGTCGAGAACTAATGATATCAGGGAGGTCGTTGATGAAAATAAGAGACAAAGTAAACTAGTCGCATTAATGCAAAACGATCTAGAAGAATAGCCGTGTAGCCGTTCAAAACAAATTTCATTACGCGATTTGATAGCAAAGATTGAATCAAATCAAAAATGAGCCTGAAACGCCATAACCCTTCAACTTGTGACGAAGAACAGCATGCGACACTTTGTCAAACCCCTTCCAGATATCTAAACAATAATCAAGAATCTACACTATTAGCAAACTGCCTGTATACGGACAGAAAATGAGTTCAGCAGGTATACAAAAATAGAATGGGATGTAAGACAAGGATGTGTCTTCTCACCGGATTTATTCAACTTTACAGCGAGGCAATTCAGAGAGAATCAGAAGTCCTACTAGCATTCATTATTAGTGGCCACAATCTTTTTACAATATAAGATATGCAGATGACACAGAGAGCAGACACGGAAAGGAAACTACCAAACTTTCTACAGAAGGTAGCGAAGGAAAGCGAGAAAAAAGGATTAAGCATAAAGCTCAAGACAGAAGTATTTGGTTATCAGCAAAAGGGTGAGCCCAAAATGCAAATTACAGATCGGGGATACAAAAATTATGCAGGTACAGAAATTTAAATATTTGGGAAGTGTTCTAACGAAGACATATTGGAATGGCCAAAGATGCATTCCAGAAGCTAAGCAGAGTATTAAGAGACAGAAAAATTTCGTTAGAATCAATGAAAAGAGTACTGAATTGTTACGTGATATCTGCCCTCCTGTATGGCAGCGAATGTTGGACTATCCCCTCAAAAATGAAGAAGAGACTTGAAGCGACAGAAATGTGGTTCTACAGAAAGATGCTGAGGATAACATTAACCGAACATGTGAGCAACGACGAGGTTTTAGACATAATGGAAACGAAAGGAAACTTATACTTAACATCAGGGAGAGGCAGTTAAAATTTCTGGGACACAGTGAGGAAAAGGCTTGGAAAATCTGTTACTCACAGGACAGATAGAGGGAAAGAGGGACAGTGGAAAGCAGCGCGTAACATACTTAATGGCCTTGAGCAAATGTATGACGGAACAGGTTTAGGGAGAATTAATAAAAAGACAAAACTTATTAAGATCTATAAGGAGGGGGTGGAAGGCCATGATCGCCTACGTCCTGAAGGGACACGGCACATAAAATAAGAACTCTAGCGTCACCATTTTTATCTTTTCTTATCAGAACCCTCAGTAATAATGACCATCAACATTATCGGCAGTTGACCTAGAGCAGCGAAAACCAATCTGAAGTTGATTAGAGCCTCTAGTACATTGCAGGAACTACAGAAGAGGATTTTCAACAAGGTGGAAACCAAAAAAACAGCAAGGCATCTACTGTAGAGTTTGGAGAGAACAGGAACCTGTTCAAGAGTTCATTTCGTAAGGATAATTTTATCGACTCCGTATGCTTTGTGGAGATCAAGTTTGGAGATGATAGTGGAAAACATAGACGGAGATCTATGCATATCATACAGTAGAAATTCATAAGCCATCATCAGAGTGCATTAAAATAAATTAAACGATACAAAGACATAGCAACAATGATAGTTTGTTTTGTTTGCATGGAGAGTTTCCAAGCAACGACAGCTTAGATAGGATTAAAAAACATGTATCAATATGGTGATTTTCTTTCGTCTTTCAATGATAATGTTATTAAGCTTATCAGATGATATGAAAGGAATTTACTTAAAATAAATAGACTGCATTCGAATCCACACTTATTTCTACTCAATAACCTCGATAATAATTTAAACCATAACTGTTACTGCCCACCCAGTAACCGTCAGGATAATACAATACACCTTATTCCTCATCTTAATTGCTTAATATATATATATATATATATATATATATATATATATATATATATATATATATATATATATTATATATATATATATATATCCTTAGAACTTTTCTAAAGAATTCCTGTATTTATTTTAATCAGACATTTTGACATTTTTCAGTGAAAGATGTTCGAAATAACACGCACAAACACACACACACACACACGCACACACACACATATATATATATGTGTGTGTGTGTGTGTGTGTGTGTGTGTGTGTGTGTGTGTGTGTGTGTTGGAAAGAAATATGCCTTTCCTCTTTTAGGACTTCATCGTTTATATTGATGTAAATATAAACTCACACCTAAAGGATTAAACGCGTCACATGAAACTTTGTCATACCTCTTTCACCTAAAATTGTTCTTGATATATATATATATATATATATATATATATATATATATATATATTTCGTTATTCCATATATTGTGAAGTCGTGAAAATTTCTGAGCCTGACCAAGAAATCTTTCCTCGCAAAATACAATGTCCACTCTTTTGCAAGTGGATCGTGTCGAGTCATTTTCAGGACCTTCGCGCGCGCGCGCGCACACACACACATACATAAATATATATATATATATATATATATATATATATATATATATATATATATATATATATATAGTAGATGGCCCCTGGTATCCGGGGGATACCTGTCTACTGGAGCGACTAGATACTAGTAATTGCAGACACCTGCTCAGGCATATTTATGTTTATTCAGCACCCACAGAGCCCAACTGTGGTTTATACTGTAACTATGCTGAGCAAACCTTTGTTACAGTGTTTAGTTGAGAGTACCTTATCTATCGTGATCAACAGTCGGCTCCATCTACCCAATTTCAAGGTTTTGGTCAACTAGTGGTACGATTTTCCAAAAGTGCCCCATGCTCGGATAGCCTCCTCCGCACTGATAACATCAAGAAGTTACTTTCTTGTTCTTGATAAATCGACTCTGGTGAGATTCGAGACTGAGTCTCATAGTCAGAAAGCGAACGTGCCCATATATACATATACATATATATATATATATATATATATATATATATATATATATATATATATATATATATATATATATATGTTTGGGAGTGGACTTTCTTGGTGTATGAAGAAAGGAGGTTGCGCATTTCCTACTTGCAATATTTGTTGGATAAAATGAATGTTAAAGGTCACCGTATATTCGATCCCTGGCTCTTCGGAGTTGGATTTACCAAAGTGTTCTCACAGAGAAACCTACATAATAAATATAAACCGGAAGAAACATGAGGCACCCCGGAAGACGAGGAGAACGTTTAAAAGAAATTCTAAAAGAGGAAATGTACGTGATAAGGAAGCGAGAGAAAAGCGAAAAGAAAACCCGTTGAAAGAAAAAAAGAAATACATATTTGGAGAGGACGAAAAGATGGAAACGAAAGCCAGATATGAAGAGACAGGATTATTGGTTGGAATAAGGGAAAATTTCAACGACCGGTGGAAGTAAAAGGCCTAAAATTTGTGATATATTAAAATTCTTATTTTGAGGAGATAGAGAGCAAAATATAAAATAAAAATCAGGCTACAGTAAAAAAAAAAAAAAAAAAAAAAAAAAAAAATTGCTCATTCCTTATTTTTTCGGGCAAGGAAGATTGGGAAAGAATAAGGGAGGCAATAAGAAGATACAGGCAAACGGTGTGAAAAGAGTGATGGCATTAGGTAGTGGATAATATTGTCAACATCTCTGGAATTTCCATTGTTCAAGTTAGTGGGATGAGTGGGGAATGAGAAGATGTAGGCAAAAGATGAGAGAAGAGCCAAGCAATGAGATAATGAAGAATATTAATTGTTAACATCTGTGAAATTCCGGTGATTATATCTAATGGGATAAGGAAGAGAATCAGAAGATACGGAAAGCAAAGCTATGTGATAATGAATAATCTTAGTTGTCAACACGTGTCCAGCTAGCGATAAAAAGGGAGAGAATCAGAACATACACACACAGGTTGAGAGCAAAGGCATGCGATAATGGATAACCATAACACCTGTGAAATTGTGGCTTGTTAATAATAATAATAATAATAATAATAATAATAATAATAATAATAATAATATCCGTGCAAATATTATTTTTATTTTATGTTTATATTTAAGCTTTTATTTTATTTACTTTGTCATGTTTATTTTTACCTTTTTGATATTTGGTAGTAGAATTTGTTTGTTGTTCTAAGCTCTTAGAACTCGTCTGTTTTCTCTGGAAATGGTATCCTGAATATTTTCCTAGTCTTTTTCTCCGGAAGAAGTGAAAAACCATGTAAAATGGCAAGATCAAAAGAGAGAAAAGGATATATATATATATATATATATATATATATATATATATATATATATATATATATATATATATATATATATATATCGAGATAGAGAAAGGAGAGAGAAAGAAAGAATTTTTTATGTCTGATTTGCTCTGTATAAAATAAATTGGCTTTTTCTCTCCACTCTCCCCCTCTCTCTCTCTCTTTCTCTCTCTCTCTCTCTCTCTCTCTCTCTCTCTCTGTCTCATCCCTTTCAATTTTAATGCAACTTGCTACCGTCATGATACATATCTGACCATGTTCAAAGCCCCATAAAACTATATATATATATATATATATATATATATTTGGTGGGGGTTACAACAAATGAAACACAGAAAGTCGGATTTTACGAAATATCCGTTATATTTTCATGTAAGTAGTGGCTGATAACTCTTACTGGCTCTCAAGTGACAGCCAAACTTCTCAAATCTCCAGCAACCTCTTCCATATCCTCCTGATTTTAACAAAGCTGCTGCTTTAATAATCCATATTTTCTCTTTGATTTTCCAATTCTTCTCATCATCTTTTTCCAAGGCTCAAAAAGGTCAACCTAGAATTGTTTTCGTTAAATATGATTAGATCAGTGATTAGCGTTGATAATCAGCTCAAACTCTTTGAAAGAATCCGATCGAAAGCTAAGCAAGAAACAATGAAAAGATAATCCATCCACTTATATGACAGTGAATGCTAGGCAATCTCCCCACGGAGAAGGAGAAAACTAGAGGCAGCAGGGAGGTGTTTCTTCAGAAGTCTAGAGCAAATTCTATAGACAGAACAAATAACCCCGAAACCATAAAGCCAACAGACCAGTGACTCTTAACCGCTGTGCCCCGGCACACTATTATGCCGCGGCACACTATTGTGCCGCGCGATCCTTTTAAATGTGTCGCTAAATATTGTCACATCATACATTTACCCGTGTGTGTAGAAGTAGTAATGGTACAGCGTTAGTATTTGAATAAATGAACAAGTATTAACCTTTTTTTCAAATAACTCTTTTCACAATTCTTCGATTATATTAAATACTTTGTTTTAATATTCATTATGTATGTGAATTGAGTTTCTCAACCCTAACATCAAAAATATGAGGCGAGAAAGAAGAAGAAATAAGAGTCAACTTATCGCCAAACATTGAAGAAATCGCGAAAAAACACAAGCACAGGTTTCACAAAAAATAAGCTGCATACATATTTGAATAGAAACATTGAAATAAAGCAAGTTCCTATTTGTGTGTGTGTGTGTGTGTGTGTTTTTTTGTTTTTTTTTTAATCTATAGTTTAATTTCATCACACTGAAATTTATGCCCATTAAAAATCTTGCAAAGTGTGCCGTGATATTTTCATTTGCTCCTAGGTGTGCCGTTGCCTAAAAAAACGTTGAGAAACATATGCTATAGACGATGGATAGTGATAATTATTTTGTCCTTTTTCTCCTGAAAACATGATCTTATTTTCTTATTGTTCTTTCTCGCTAATGTTTTCTTTTTTCGCATATTCTCTCACATTCAATAACCCTTTGCGCCTTTATTGCTTTGTTTGTGTGAAATGATTTTAAAATGCAACAAGGATGACTTAAAGAAAAAGCAATAGAAATATACTTATACTCAGAATCAGGAAAAGACAACTGAAATTCCTTAGAAGGAAGACTTGCAAAACGTCATCTTCACGAAGTATATTAAGGGCAAAAGCAAACTACTTATGCCACAAGGGATAGAAAGTTGTGAAGAGCCATAATCACCTATGTCCTGAAGGGATATGGCACATAGAAGGAAGAAGAAAAAAACAATCTCGTCAAGAATCCAGCACCCTTCTCAGTATTCTTGTCGATGTTAGTAATATTGTTGTATCAAGGGTTTCATTTCTTCAATGGATTTTCAGTTCTGATCATTTTGAAGAACACTTCAACAATGCTCCAAATATTCTATATGATTCTTCAGTTATGTGCCATTGCATAGGCAATCAGGAATCCCTACAATTTCCTTCCTGTTGTTGGTTTAAGTGACTTTGGAAACTTTACCAAACGTTTGACTCTCTGCCCAGCAATCTACAGACTAGTTAAATAATTCGCAGTTTACCTCTTCTGACAGCCACAATTTAGTTAATTAGTTTATCCACTGTTTACCTCTGTTCTGCCATCCATAGACTAGTTAAGTAGGTTAATTGCCGTTTACCTCTGTTTCACTTACCTTTACTTTGTCCTGCGAGTATTAAATTCCCCAAGCACAATTTCTTCATTATTTTCCAAAAAAATTTAAATTCTTTCTGTTTGTAAGCAACGGTTTCCATATTATTCCTGTTTTCCTTAAGACTTCGCTGTTGCTCATTAGTTCTGGCCATAGTATTCTTAACTTTCAAAGATAGAATCACATCTATGTCGGTTCAAGTCTCTTTTTCATCTGTGTGAAAATTCTCTAACCTTCAATGCCATATGGAAGATTAGATATTGTATAAAAGTTTAGTATTATTCTCTTTGTATTTAACACTTTACTATCAGTTAATACCTAGTTTAGTTTATAGGAGGCATATTTTTACTTTTATAATCACCTCCAGATTTCTGTGCTACATTTTTCGCTCCCAGTGACTACACTACTCGGTTAAATTTCTATATGTTTAATTCTGACATCTCCAGCATGTATTTTACAAAACGGTGTGTCTCTTTTGCTGACAACTAGACATTCATTGTCTCTAGTTAATACTTTAATGCTTTCTTCTTGATTTCCTTTATGAGCTTGTCTAAGAGTTTTTTCAGTTTCCTGGGTCTGCCATGTTGTCAAATATGTTTTAAGTTTATTGAATTTTCAGTAACATCTGATGGCTTACATTGTAGATAAAGTGTCAACAAATTTCCTCAATATTTCACTATTCTTCTCAGTATTGTAACTGATTTTAATAATGAATGATTTTCACTTCTTCGTCTTTTTAATTCTTTTAACCATTTTCTAATGTTCAAATCCATTTGACGTAATCCAATAACTTTTCCATTTAATGTACCAAGACTCTTCGGGATGTGGAAGATCATAGCTCTCCACCATTTCCTATAACTTATAGTTCTAAGCAGTGTTTGTATCTTTACTATTCCTCATAGTTCCTGTTCTGTCATCCATTTACACAGACTCATTATGTATGTTTCTCATTAGTCTTTTTGCCTTCAGTATTTCAGGTGAGTATTAAATTTTCAAAGATTACTTACCTCATTATGCATCCTGGAAATTCCAGCTGTCTTATTCTGATTTTAACTACAGGTTTCCTTCTTGTTCCTTAAAAATTTCCCGTTGCATGTTCTGTCCATCGTATTCTCAGCATCCTTCTGTAGAACCATATCACTGTTATCTTCATTGTCCAGTATTTACTGTCATATAAGATTTCAGAAGTCTTTTCTTTATTTCTAATGAGATTTTCTTGTTTCTTGATACTTTCTTTAGCTCTCGGAAGATCTCTTTCGATATTCCAATGCGTCTTCGAATTTCGGTGTCGCAATTTCCGTCCTTTGTATTAAACTTCTCAGTTAAATTTCTGTACTTGCTTAATTTTGTCGTCTTCAATTCGTAGCTCGCATATCGGGATGCCCCTCTTGTTAATGAACAGCCATTCTGTCTTCCTTGAATAATAATAATAATAATAATAATAATAATAATAATAAGAAGAAGAAGAAGAAGAAGAAGAAGAACAACAACAACAACAACAACAAGAAAAAGTGAAATAGGACTGAATAAAAAAAAAAGAACCAAAGTAAAAAGAGGAAGAAGAAGTAGAAGAGATACAAACGAAGAAAAGGAAGGGCAAAAGGTACAAAAAGAAAGACAAAGAGAAAGAATAAAGGAAAGAAGAAGAAAATAGAAGTAATAGAAAGGAAGAAAGAACAAAAAGGAAAAGAAGTAAGGGGGGAAAAGAAAGTACACAAAAGGCGAGGAAAGATCAAGAAGTGGAAAACGGGAAAAAAGAGAAAAGCTAGAAAAATGGAAAATGATGCAAGAAGAAGGAGGAGGAGGAGAAGGAGAAGGATAGAAAAGGGAAAGAAAACGAGAACCAAACACGGTGGAAAACAGAAAAAAAAGAGGTAAACTGAATTAAAGAAGAAGAAGAAGAAGAAGAAGAAGAAGAAGAAGAAGAAGAAGAAAGAAGAAGAAGAACTATCATCACATAATTATCTTTACATCATAGTGATTTCAGAATGGGTGTGTTAGAATCGCATGTGTCAGCCATGTTTGGAGTATGTAAACGAAGGGAAGGCTATCAGCCAGATATTTGGGGTTATAAATCGATTTCATGTGCCACTAAATTATGACATCTTTATGCCACATATTGACGCTTTTGAATCATGAAAGCAGCGGTAATTAAACCCACAAATACTTTCTTCCTTTTTCCTTTGCCCACTGAAGAAATTTGTCACTCCCCTCCTTATTCGTTTAACCCCATCTTGATGCATATAGACGCGTATGAATACGACGACTGTGCTTCGGTCTTCTGTTTGCATTTTCTCCCTATGTATATATGTATGCTTTTCCATCATTTTACACATACAGACACACACATGTATATGTGTGTGTGTGTGTGCCTTTCACTCTCGTTGTTTATTTGTTTCTTTCTATTTTGATCTATGCGTCTTTCTCGTCTACTCTCTTATGCAATTTCTTTCTCTCTTTCTTTCTATATATGTTTGCGTTCGTGTATCGTTTATTCCCAAGTCTTTCCGCGCTCTCTTTTTATCTATCTATCTATCTATCTATCTATCTATCTCTGTATACGCATTCTCATTTGTTATAAATATTCTCGTTGTTATTTTCTTTCTTTTACACTTTTTCTCTTTATCACTCCTTAACTCACTCTCTATTTATGTTTGCGTATGAGACCTGCTTTCCTTCCCACTTTCGTCCTTTCTTTATTTCTTTCTGTCTTTCTTTTCTTTCTTTCCTGCTTTTTTCTTTCTTTCTTTCATTCTTTCTTTCTTTTTTCTTCCTTCCTTCATTCCTTTCTTTTTCACTATATCTGTACGTATGTGTATCTTTTTTACTCTCTCTCTCTCGTTCTTTCTCTCTCTTTCTCTCTTCTCTCTCTCTCTCTCTCTCTCTCTCTCTCTCTCTCTCTCTCTCTCTTTCTTGTGTGTGAATACTGAAAAGTTCTCAGGCCAACAAAACACGGACAAACCCAAAATTCTAATGTTTGGTCTTTTAGTCAGTTTTTGTAAGTGAGTGATGTTAAGATCTTTTCAGTTTTGCATCTCCTCATATATATATATATATATATATATATATATATATATATATATATATATATATGTGTGTGTGTGTGTGTGTGTGTGTGTGTGTGTGTGTGTGTGTGTGTGTGTGTGTGTGTGTTAAGACATGTCTCATTAAATAATTTAGACAAGTTTTGTTTACTTATTTTTAATATGATCCTCCCATATTCCCCGGACAAGTTTCTTAGTATGATTATTAAAGAAAGAAAGTTACTATATTAATGCATATCCATTTATTCCGAGTATTTTCGACATTAACAAAATGTTATTTTCAGGGTGTTGTTTTATCAGGGGTTTTTTTTATCTAAGTCTAATTTTTTGTGTTTATCTGAATTTTTTTTTTTTTAAGTTTAGCGATTGTCCCTTCACAAATATAATAGCCTCATCCATATGTAAAAGAACATTCTAAAAACACATGAAAAACATAAAAATTAACCAAAGTACATTGTTTTAATGACACTTATATATATATATATATATATATATATATATATATATATATATATATATATATATATATATATATATATATATATGTGTGTGTGTGTGTGTATGCGTGTGTGTATAAATATATATGTGGGTGTGCGAGTGTGTGTGCGAGAGAGAGAATGTGTGTATGTGTGTGTAGCAGTATATTTCTACTGTGTATCTGTCTGTCTCTGTCTATCTAAGCCTCCACATTTTGTAAAGCACTAAATGTATTGAAATGTATTTCTAATCTTAACACTCAAACTCAAATCCCAGGGATCCAAATAATTCTGTTTTCATTTCAAATCTGTTTCGCGGGAAATGACTGCTTTTCAATTGAGCTGAACCTTTTTTCACAAAATCAGCAATCCGCTTGAACCATGACACGGTCACTGAGAAAGGAAATTCAAATTTTGAATAAATGTTCTAATACCGTTTAATTTGTTTTTGCAAAGAAAAAGAAAGAAATGACTCAGAGAAACAGATTCAGCTTACTAGGAAATTACGTTGTTTTTTTTAATTAAAAAATAAAAAAAATGAACTTTTATTGATGAGATATTCGGAATGGGTGAAAATTGAACTCTAGTCCTTGGACATGGTAGCCGTAAAAGTCAGTGAGAAATGAATAGGAACAACATTCTGAAATGAGCATGTCAAATGGAAGTTTGAATAATCTTTGTGTAGTTCGTTTTACCACTTTACCGAGTTAAACGGATCAAATAATGAGGGGTTTTTTTTGGGGGGGGGGTTATAGTGAACTTCGAGGAATACAGATAGAGTTGAAACAAAGCACCAAAATATACAGTTGTAAACATGTGGGATAACCTCACTGGAAGAAGCCGAAAAACATGATGTATTAAAAAATATATCTAGTTTCCTCTTTGCGGCAACAGAAAGAGATAGAGAGGAGGATGCTTATTTAAAAAAAAAAAAAAAAAAAACTCTGTTGTCTGAAGTTGTAAGAAAACGCGTAGATTGTAAGCTTAATCCCAGGCGGATATTATACTGTACTTCTTCGTCTCTCCTCACATGTTTTTGGGGGCTGGTCTGCCCATTTAAATAGTTCACTTTTCTTTGTCAGTGACAACGGCGAAATAATAGTTTTGACTCATCACTAATAAGAAGTCACAATGAAAAAGCAGTTGTTTTCATTATCTTTCCATCCAATTGATTAAAATACTTCATGTGGCATTTTGACTGATATAAGATTATTTAGTGTTAGCTTTTGTACTCGTGATTTCGGAGTAAGTCATTACTCGAATTGCCTAAGTTGAAACTTTTAGCGAATTTTTGAACATTATTGCTTGTCTTAAACTGGATTGGGCTACATTTTGACGATATTCAATCATACCACCACGAGGGTGTCATGTGGCACAAGGCCTTTTTAACGTGGGCATTCCGAGCCCGTGGGCATTCCGAACCCGTGGGCTCGGTCAAAAATAGACCGGCCCTGAACCCGTATAAACGGGTTCAGGGCCGGTCTACCTCCCCGAAAGAGAGTCCGCCCTTCCACGTAGCCTCCTTCGGGTTCCTCCCGTCCGTAGGATGAGAGTACAACCGAACAGTCGGTCAATACTTGAACGACTGACTGACTAGCTGGGCTACATTTTGACTGACTTACCCCAATGAAACACGTTTAAATCACTTAGCTTTTTAATTGAACACCTGCTGGTTGATCCTCTGAGAAAATCCAAGTATCCCATACTATGATTTGTGTATGTGTGTCTGTGTACGTGTCTATGCGTGTGTGTGTGTGTGTATGTGTGTGTGTGTGTGTGTGTGTGTGTGTGTAAGCGCGTGCATATCCAAGTGTGTGTAATGATAAATGTGTGGGCATCTGTTCTTCTCTCTGTGTGTGATATATGTGTTTGTTTATGTTCACGTACGTGTGTGTGTGTATGCTTGTGTATTCATGTGCATGTGTTTTTGTGTGTGAACTCGTGTGCATGTATGAGTGTGAGTGTGTGTGTGTATGTGAAAGGAGTGTGTGTGTGTGCGCGTGTGTGTTTGCTTATGTTTTCAGTAGTCATCTCTCTGACAAAGACTTAGTTGGAAAATTCGTCGTTGTTGTTCCAAACCCAAAACTACTAGTCCATTTATTTTCTTTTCATCTTTAATTGACAAACCAACACGAATTGCTTCCTTGTCAGAAAGTAATATAATTCTTGACAAATTCAGAAATTAAACAAAATGCTCATCAAGTATTGCCGGCAGTTTCTTTCCAAGCTTTTTCTTTTTAGTTGTGTGGAAAGCTACTATCTTGATTACTTAACTATTTCTCCTTCTAGTTACATGCGCTCCCTATTTTTATTGTTGATGTTCAAAGTATTCAAGTGATGCGGTTTTTGTCATATGATTATGTAGCGCCAATCTATAGGTAAATGATCGTTTTCCTTCAAATCTACAGGATTCATTCGCTTGAAACCTGTTTTAATCATTAATCTGAGAAAGAAATATGATGTATACTGAACGAGTTGGGCACCATATCAGAGTCGAAATCTGGCAAGGCTATTTAAGAATAGCTTATATTCGTGGTCTTATGTCTGACAAAGCCTAACCTTGGTAAATCTTGTTGAAAATCAGCTTACACTTACAACTTTCCGTTTTTCCCAAACCTGTTTTCGTCCAGCGTCTAAGGAACTGAACTACGATCTTTGGGTTTATGACTTAAGCCATTTAGCTTTTACCAGCCGACAAAATAGTGTGTGCTTCAATTCTATAATAATTCTCACCATTGAAAAACGTACAAGTTAAAAATGAAAACCAATTTGACAACTGGGAATTACATTTCTCTTATGAAATTACCATTCACTTACTCTTCTTTCTTTTCTTAAGTATTTGACGAATCGTTGTTGGTGTTTCGAACTATTTTTAATTGTAATCCCACCCTACAAGGTGGGGCTGATTATGTAAATCGCTTTATTTTCTGTACCTAATGATTTTCGGGAAGTTTTTTTTCTATTGAAGTACTCACAATAAGGCCAACGCCCAGCAATAAAAACAAAGATAAAATTCCACTCACAACATTACTCATGCCCCCAATCCACACGAATAAGAAAAAAAAAACACAAATATGGATATAATTATAATTACTTTGTGGAAGCTTTACTATAAAGGAAAAGTAAATACATAACAAGTGTGAGGTTACCGTAGATGTTATCGACGCGAAAAGTAATATCGGCAAGTCGAGTTCAAATTCGGTTGTAGTCATTCTATATCATTTTCGTACTAATATCTTCGTTAAAAGGCATGAATCCATATCTTCTTCCTACAGCTAAGGTTACATAGCAGAGTAGACTGGGCCCTATAGCTTTGGGTGGCATTCAGCTTAAGAAGACAACTATGAATTCAAGACCATTAAGAAAATAAATTCTGCAATAAGTCATGATATTTCATAGATACTAAAGAAAAGGAAAGTCATGTTCAGCTGCGTTCTGATAAAATTGTGACATTTTAAAAAAAATACGTATGTGTTTGTTTTTATGAGATTAATTACTATTAATTTGTTATTGTTTTCATCATATTTTTGTTACTTTTTTATTAAAACGCTTAGTTCGTTTATACATTCTACGAGAGTTAAGTACGTGAATAGATAGATAGATAGATAGATAGATAGATAGATAGATAGATATGAAGAGACCGAGATAGATAGATAGATAGATAGATAGATAGATAGATAGATATGAAGAGACCGAGATAGATAGATAGATAGATAGATAGATAGATAGATAGATAGATATGAAGATACCGAGATAGATAGATAGATAGATAGATAGATATGAAGAGACCGAGATAGATAGATAGATAGATAGATAGATAGATAGATATGAAGAGACCGAGATAGATAGATAGATAGATAGATAGATAGATAGATAGATATGAAGAGACCAAGATAGATAGATAGATAGATAGATAGATAGATATGAAGAGACCGAGATAGATAGATAGATAGATAGATAGATAGATATGAAGAGACCGAGATAGATAGATAGATAGATAGATAGATAGATAGATAGATAGATAAGAATATGAACTAAGAATAACACGTATAAATATTTGATAAATTAATTCTAGTGCAGTCGAGTTTTACAAATTACATCACTTTGAATTAATTTGAATTCCAGCGCTGTACAAAAATTGTTAGGAAACATTCAAGAAAAGCTTGTTTACTGAAACATCCAGGTCTTCATAATTACTGAAACGGTCGAAAGTAATCGAAAATAAAACAAAACGAAAAAAAACAGACAAACCTTGTCGGTTGAATTAAGAAAAACTTGTTTATATATATATATATATATATATATATATATATATATATATATATATATATAATAAAATAACTTTTAAGGTATACTATATTTATGAGATAAAGTGCTCAATATCAGGGATAGAGCATATGTAAATATAAATATTAGGTTAGTGCAAAAATAATGACGTAATAATGTCGTTTTTTGACGTTAAAAATACGTCAAAAAACGACATTATTACGTCATTAATTTTGCACAAACCTAATATAAAAGTAGACATATAAGTAAACACCGAGCGGTGACAGTCTGTTTCATTTGTTTCATGCTTAAACAAAAGAGGCGTTTAAGCATGAAACAGATGATCGCCGCTGGGTGTTGACTTCAAAATATATATATATATATATATATATATATATATATATATATAATTTTTACCTTTATTTACATAACACTTGCTTAAGGAATTTTCAAAATGTGTGGGTTCTTCATAATACTGTTGTCGAGAACTGATCTTCTTCACTTTCTAAGAAATTTATTTAAAACCACTTTTGAAAGACTTCAAAATATAGTACTCTTTTACATGTAAGATAATTAATATAAAAATTATATACATATACGTATATACATACACAGGCATATATCAACTTGTATGCCTGTATTTTTCTTCTCATCCCTGGATTGTGCGTGTCTTTATTAAGGGTCCTGCAGTTAAATTACTGGGCTAGCGTTATCCGCCTGATAATTAGATACAAAACTCAGTAATTTCGAAGGCGGCTATCTCATCAGCAGATGTATAAAATAGGGGCTACTCTTGGAATTTCATGACTGAGTTCTGGGCCGTGTAGTTATTTCCAGTGGGGCCTCTCGATGCCATGTCAAAGTCTATAGGTACAGCTTTACATTTTGACATCTTAATCCAGATAGGTTTTATTTTTACACATACTAATGGCGAGAGTTGCTGTTTGCTAAAACAAACAGTAGAATCAAACCCAGTTCTTTCAAAACAAAAGTAGATCCCAAGGCCTACATCTGATGCCCCAATATGAGGTTTATGTTCCAATTTTTCAGAAGTTGAAATCCGTCTTCAAGAGATCAAACCTCTTTCTGTCTGAGTCTGGTTTCAATCAATTTATACCTGTACAGGAATGCCCAACCCCTGTCTATTCGCTTTAAATCAGAAAACAAGACCTAAATCATTGTTGCCACTTGCTTAGGGCCTATATTAGGAGAAAATAGGTTCACCTATCGTCCTATTGAGACTCCTCCCCGGTCTTTTAAACAGGAGGTGAGGTTTATCCCTTGTTTCCTGTTTAGGACTGTGTTTCCTGTTCCTTCTAAATTCTACTTCAGCTCTATAATATCTCCGCCTAAACACTGAAATTTATACTATTATTAGGTTCCCGGTTACTTCTAAAGTCTTTTCTTTCTGTTTTACTTTCAATAGCCTTTTGCGTCTTAGTGGCTTTATCGCCTTGCTTAGAATGAATTGATTAAAAGAATATATCAAGAAAAGGTTACCGAAAATAAAGAGCTTGATTTCCAATTCATTTGCTTTCACGAGGTTCTCTCTCCTAGTACGCACTTCACCTTTGTTATCTATCATCCTCAGGAAGACGGACTTTAGATATTTAATTGCAAAGCTGAGACAACTGTTGTTAGCTTATCTGATCATACCTCAGTGAGCATATATGCAGTGATTTCAACGTTAACATTGAGGATTGGTTATTCATCTGAAAAAACGAAGAAGGAAAATAATATTACATCTTCTCCATCGTATACGAGCTGACCCAAATGATGAACGAGCCTACTCACGTTCCCGATATAGCAAAGCACCATGCAAATCTACTAGGCTTCTTCCCTGCCTCCTGTCCTGACAAATATTGAACGGCAGTGTCGCTCACCTTGTAATCTTCTGACCACTCATTCATCTGTGTCAAGATTGATGCAACACCCACTTTCATTGCAGAAGCTTCTCTCTTGGTGTTCTTCAAAAGCGGATAGCTCGTAACAGCCTTTCCCATTCCTGAATAAATTCTTTCTGGCATAGAGAGTTTTATTCCTCACAAAAGATATAACCAAAAACCGAATAGCCAGCCTTCGTTCACGCCTGAATGTGGTGCTGTCTTATCACACTATAAATATTACTACCATTTCTATCACCGCGAATGATGTAGCAAATTTCTTACCGCGTTCAGAACTGCCCATAGCCACTGAAAGAAAGCTCATTAAATTGCTAAGATCAGCTATTCACAGTCCAAGTTATTGTTGAAAACAAAAGAACCCCAAGATTCTTAACCCTTTGTGCCCTTACCACCGCTTTACCGGTGTTAGAGTAAATTGACTTAATGCCCAGCCTCCGGATGAATGGTGGGTAAACACTTGTAACTATTTTTATATCTACCGTGAAACATTACATTCCAATTATTTGCGAATTTTGACTCAGAAGCTCAGGCTGAAGGGTTAAAATTGTTCAGAAACACAGGATTCAAAGAGTTAATAACGGCAATCCGTTACTGTCTACTATTATAAATGGTCCGTGGCGAAAGAGAAAGTCACCTACCAAGAAAAAGGGGCACGTGTGTTCTGTACGATATACCGAAGACAAAAAAAAAAGCAAAACAGAAACAAGTCAGTCGCAGGTGTTGCCATAAATGCATATCGGATATGCTAATATTGTGTGCCTTCTCCCATATGTCGACCAATGAAAAAATTGTTCCATCAATAAAAAAAAAAGGTTGGTGTTCTCGAATTCGGAAAATCGTTTTGATCTTTTCTAGCTCGTCTGTTAGCTTGCGTGGTGATTTCTGACAGTTTGCGTGTATTTGGATTTGTGACATTGGACCAGCGATGCGCGATTTCGATATATTCTTTCTGCCCCTGGATCTTCACGTTTGGAGTTGCGATTTGTTAGTACGTTGTGGAATTCGGCTGCCATATCAATTATTTGAACACATTATTTGCAAGGACAGAAACAAAGTTTAAGGCTTTTTTTACTACAGGGTCCTAAAGTCATCTCATCCTCATGGGATAAGGCTAAACTCTTTGCAATAAATTTTATCTTTAACTCTACCTTAGACGATAAGAGTCATTCCCAATTTATCCCCCACCCTCACACGAAGAGAAAAACTTTGTGATTTCACTGTCATGTCTCGGGAAGTTTTCAAACTCATCAAAAGCTTTGACTCTACAAAGTTTATCGGGTTAGATAAAACCCCTGTGGTCGTTCTTAAGAGGCTTATTCCAGTGCTATCTCAAATCCTAGCAAAGTTGTTTAACCGCTACCTGAAGGAGACTCGTTTTCAAAATCTATGGAAGGCGTCAGTGCTCATTTCCGTTGCAGTGCTGTCATATCAGCCTTCTTAGTGTCATCAGCAAGCACTTTGATTTGGATACAACAATAACGCTACTGATCACCCCAACAGAAACAATTTCCTGAGTGACAAACAGTATGGACTTCGCTACTGTAGGTCCGCTGCTGATGTTTTATCATTACGTGCAGAATTAGTGGAGCGCTCGCTAATAAATTCATCACGAGAGCAATTGTCCTAGATATCACAAAGGATTTTGACAAGCTGTGGTATACTACACAAACTCTCCAGCTACGCATATAAAGAAGAGGCTTCGCAATTATTGAGTCTCTCTCTCTGTCTCTGTCTCTGTCTCTGTCTCTGACTCTCTCTCTCGCTCTCGCTCTCTCTCTCTCTCTCTCTCTCTCTCTCTCTCTCTCTCTCTCTCTCTCTCTCTCTGGTGTGTCCTTGAATTTTGTTTTAATGGGCAGGTTTCTGAATTCCATGACATCAATGCATGCGTCTACCAGGGCCCTTTACTTGGCTCTACTCTCATTCTGCTTCATATTAACGTTCTGTCTAGGAATATTGCCAAGTCGTCAGTAAATACCTATGCAAATGGTGTCGCAGTTTATGAGCGCATTCCAAAAAAAGCTCATCTGTCCCCTAGCACTATGGGGTAAAACAGGCTTGTAACTTTCATTACCGCCAAAACCAACCTATTAACATTTCATCATCGCCTAGCAGAATCTGAATTAACACCAGTCCTGAAAAACGGTTTCACACTCAATAAGACTCCTTTGAACAGATATTAGGAATCATATTCACTCCAAACCTCAAGCATAACTCTTATAATCTATTAAAGGTATTGATCTTTTTTAAATAATGCTAGTAAGCGCATGTTTCCTTTGCAATGTTGTCATATCAACCACCAACCATCAGCAAAGTCTTTTAGTTGGATGCAACAATAACGCTACGTTTCACTTAAAAAGAAACAAATTTCTGAAGGACAAATAGTATAGATTTCGCCCCTGTAGGATCACTGCTGATGTTTTATCATTGTATACAGAATTAGTGAAGCGCTCGCTAATATTAGGTTGGTGCAAAAATAATGACGTAATAATGTCGTTTTTTGACGTATTTTTAAACGTCAAAAAACGACATTATTACGTCATTATTTTTTAAATAGGGCCAGCTCTTTGTACTGTACCAAGAATCAAATGAGACGAAAAAGGGATTATTGCCGCTATAATTGGATTGAAGCTGCCAAAGTCTCACTTTCCAGCTTTGATAGAGTTCAAAATTGATTACACTGCCCTTTAGAGAACACTTATTTTCCATCTGCAGAAAACATCATCAAAAGTCTATCGCTATTTCCTTGGCAAATGTTCAGATGAGCTTCATTCTTTAGTGCCACCAGCTAAAACCTTTACTTCTCAAATCAACTTGTTGAATCACCCTTATTCTCTACATATTCCTTTTGGAAAAAAAAAAAGCGTTCCACTTCGAAAGCTTCTTTCCAAAAATCGGTACTTTGTGAAATTGACGCCTGCATGGATGCTTCCTCCAATACGACAATCTTAACCCCTTTAAATCTGGGGTCAGTTGTCATCTATTCTCCATATCTCGTAATCTTTGCATACTATTCCCTCCTGTTATATCCATCTAATACTCTTCATTCAGTAACCATCGATATTGAGTGACTACTGGTCTTTATATTGGGTGAACTTAAACTAAAATAATAAGATTTGAATTCTCATTATCATTATAGCATGTCATTGTCGAACAGGAACAGCGACTTCTCTCGAGCTAAGAAAGCTCATCAAAAGACATTCAATTTTAATCATATAACTAAATCCTTTATTAATCGATTTTAGTGAATGGCATATTGTTTTTTTACGCCGCTTAGTACTAAAGGTATAATTTTAAAATAGCTCGAATGAATGAGCCAGATTTAATATTAATTGTTGACTTTCAAAAATTATTTCTGTTGCTTTTATCGCGACATCCTTTACAGATTAGTTGGAAAGAAAGCTCGAATCTCTTTGGAAGCTAATTCTTTTAATTCTGAAAACTGATGCTTACCTAACAGTAGCAGAAAAGGAAAATAAAACTACTCATGCCTTTCTTAAAGGCATGCATCCACCATTCACGCCAGGGATTACTCTCTACTGTTGGTATCAAGTAATTCAGTACAACATTGGAGAGACTATCATCCCTGCCAAGTTAAACCTTCCTTGTTTCGAAAACGCTATAGAGAAACGAACATTTAATGAAGCTGATCTCTTACGTCAAAGTAGAATTTGATACTGATTTGCATGTATGTGTATGAATAAAGAATAAGCGGAAAACTAAACTTTACCAATGCGTTTCGTCCTCTGATGGAATTTATCAAGGTAAATGTAAGGATTTTACATTTTTATGTATTTATAAACAAAAGTAAAAAAAAAAAAGATATTAGTTTTTGTTTTTTTTTTAATTTTTACATTTATGAGCGCTCAAAAATATTTTTACGTCTAACTGAAAGAAAAGACAAACTATACAGGATACGAAGTTACGTAATTTAATGTTTAATAAACGAAATTATATTGTTGTTGAATTTTACATTTTCTCATTTGTTTATTTATATATATATATATATATATATATATATATATATATATATATATATATATTTCCCAAATAGTTATATTTAGGTGTAAATTTACATGCTGAATTCGAAAATAAATTTTGATAAAATCTACCGTTTTAGGGTTATCAACAATAAATTTTCGAACTCATTTGCGTCTCGGCAGCCATTACTGGGGTTGTTTGCATATATTTGGTTGGGAATAGTCTTGATTGTTGCATTGAATTCTCAGTTGTGTAGTAATTGGGTCAAGTAAGAATAGTAAAAAGGCCATTAACAAGGTAATCTCCCATGCAAATCTAATCTAAGATGGCTATGTATGCTGATCAGAGAAATAAGTATTTCTTTTAGAAAAAGAGATATTTGAAAAATCCGAGGTGCAAGTTAACATTTTGCCAAGACTCGATAGCAGCACACTCAAGAACTTTTCGTCTCAGTTATTTTCTTTTTTTAATTAGTATAGCATTCTTAGATCGATAGATTATGTATCTGCATGTGTGTCTGTGCGCCCGGGAGGAAGAGGAGTGGATATCTCTCCGGTAATCCCTTTTAAAGGATTTTTTTTCGTTTAAATCTTCCATGTCTTCACGTGTTTTGAACAAAACAAGGAAATTATGGTCAAAATTAAAATTAAAAAAAAAGTTATTTTCCTTCTGACATTTCTCAGAAAAAAAGCATTTTAACAAAGGATTTCACTGTTAAAATCCCCCTAATGGAATAAAGCATGAAAATAGGCTTTTATAAATGTATTTATTTGTATTACATAATTTAGAAAACTAATAATGTCAAGATACGATTGATTGATGATTCGTTTAAGGTGTATTTTATTTTTGTGTTGTGTTGAATACTAGAAAGAGCGTTTATTCCGAGCTTTGGGGTGTTGAGCGCAACTGGAATTCGAGTGACTGTCTTCTTATACTTTTTTTTTAAATCAACGGTCCATTCCCGCTGTTGAATGTAGTGAGTTTGATAGTATTTATATTAGGTTGGTGCAAAAATAATGACGTAATAATGTTTTTTGACGTATTTTTTAACGTCAAAAAACGACATTGTTACGTCATTATTTTTGCACCAACCTAATATATATAGAGAGAGAATTTATGCCTTGGTTTGGAATCACAGGATATTTGAGACAATTTTCCACATATGTTGCTGCATCTCAGACTGTTAATGAAGCTTATATATATATATATATATATATATATATCGACTGCATGAAAGGGTGTGACAGTCTGGCGAAGCAACCTCTTTTCTTTTGCTCCTTATTTTTATTATAGACGGAAAGTGATGTGATAGATATTGTGCGTCATTGCTGCCCTGTTCTTTCTCCTTTCCCTCTCATCTTGGTTGAATCCACATATGGGAGCCTTTTCTAAACGTTTTCATCTCATCAGTTAACCTGCACTTCGCCATCGCTCAGAAGCTAGTTTGCCGAATAAAAGAGTTCATTTAACAACAATAGTTTGCACTCCATATATGTGTTTCTAGCAAAGACTTAACACTTGAATTTAATAGTATTCTCGTGGGAATTTTACCTGTCATCGAAGGCAAAGCGAGACACACTTAAGTTGAGCAGTTCCATTGTCTTTGCTTAGAACTTTGATGATTTTTCCATCAACATGGGGAGTTAATATATATGGTACCACCACCTCAACAAACATGTAGTAGCGACTATTTAGGAAAAGCAGAATATAAGACAATATAATAAATTATAGTTAGTTCTTCTTCTTCTTCTTCTTGCGTCGTGTCCCCTCAGGACATAGGCGATTATGGCTTGCCCCATATTCCTGTCCATTTTAGCTCTTAATAAATTTTGTCCTTTTGCTATTTCTCCTAAACTCTGACTTAAGCCCGCCAGGTAAGTTATGCGGTGTTTTCCTCTGTCCTTCTTGTGCCATAGAAATGTCAACTATCTCTTCCTAATGTTATAAGTTTCCTTTTTGTTTTAATTTTCCCTAAAACTTCGACGTTGTTCACATGTTCGTTCCATGGTATCCTCAGCATCCTTCTGTAGAACCACATTTCTATCGCTTCAAGTCTCTTCATCTTTGAGGGGATTGTACCGCATTCAGTGCCATATAGGGGGACAGATATCATGTAACAGTTCAGTACTCTTCTTAATTTCTAACGAAGGTTTTTTTTTGTTTCTCAATACTTTGCTTAGGTTTTGGAATGCATCTTTCGCTATTCCCATATACCTTCGGATGTTCGTGTCGCACTTTCCGTCTTCTGTTAGAACACTTCTGGAATTTTTTTTTCTTGTTTGATTTTGTTATCTCCGATTTATAATCTGCATTTTGGGCTCATCTTTTTGCTAGCAACCATGCATTCTGTCTTCCGACAGTTGATGTTGAATCCGTTGTTCACGCATTTCTTCACTACTGTTGTAACCTAGGGAAGGTTACTGAATAGAATAATCAAACAAAGGTTGGTAATGAACGATAATACTTCGGACAAGAACAACACATATAAGATTCGCCAGCGGCGCGTAGAAGTAGTCAACTACTAGAAGTGAGTCAAGTGAATTCTAGAATGAATCACCAACTGCAGGATATCTACCAACAGCCCCATGAGGTAGGATGTAGCACAAGGTCGTATTTAATGTGGGATATCCGAGCCCGTAGGCGCGGCCAAAATTTCCCCGTAGACACCGTATAAAACGGAGTCGAGTAGCTGTTTCCCGAGACGAGACTCTGCCCCTCGATATAGCCTCGTCTGGCGGATCCTCTCTACCCGGAGACAGAGAGTTTGACCAGCACAGCTGGAGACGAATCTCCAACTACAGACCAACATACAGTATTTATTATTGTATTTATGTGAATGGGGACATACACATTATCATCCGTAGGTGGGAATTTTTGTACTTTTCTTTCCGTGTCTGCTATAAACACTGTATCATCAGCATATATTATATTGTTAAAAGTTTTACCGCCAATAATGAATCCTGATAGGATTTCTAATCCTCACAGAATCGCCTTACTGTATAGATTGAATAAGTCGGGCGAGAAGACACATCCTAGACTTACGTTCCTTTCTATCTGCTGAGCTCATTTTCTATTCGTATGCAGACGGTCTGCTGCTAGTATAGGCTCTTGATTATACTAATATCCTTCCCGGATATGTCAAAGTTGTTGAGCAGTTTGAACAGGTCTTTGTGGCGTACTTTATCGAACGCCTATGCATGACCTATAAAACACAAGTACACGTTCTTCTGCATTTGCATTGCTCTTTCTGAAAACATTCTGAGCATAAATATCGCGTTCCATGTTTTTGACGAACCCGCACTGTTCTTATCCTATTTTCGGTTTGATTCTACTGTGCCCTTTATTCATACCTAAATATGTCAGCAGTATCACTTCAAAACAGTGTGGCCGATCTAGATTTTTTTTTTTATAGTACGGTTCATTCTTTACAAGGTCCAATGGCCACTTGAAGTAGATGGTTACGTTAGGAGATCCTTTGTGTGTATAGGATTGGGAGGGGTAACGGTTAACCGGATCTTTGTACAGGTTAAGATTGTAGTGATCGGGGAAACATCCACTTGGGAGTCGGTTCAACAGGGCAGTAGTTCGCGGAAAGAAGCTGCTCGAGTGGAACTTACTTCACCCCGATGAAATACGGAGGGAATGTCGATGGTTTGTTACTACGTAATTAGCATGGCCTATTCTTACCGTGAAGGTTTGACTTAGCAGGACCAGGGAATATATTTCGTCTGAGCACTTTCCATGGAAATAGCAATCGAGCAGCGAGAGGTTTGCCACATCCCGCTTGTGGGAGAGATGTTGAAGGGTGGAAAATAATTCGTCACCCACAAAGGCTCGGAGACGCTTTTGTACTTTATCAAGGCTAGAGGGTGAGGTCTGGGCAGCTCTCGCCAAAATATGACAACAGTACTCTATGAGCTGACTCCTGTAAAGGTAGAGGATAACAAGAGGAGTCAGGTACTTACTGGAGCGATAGACAGATTTGACCATTTTACCTGCATCCTTAGCAATGGATCGTATGTACGAATTCCACTTGAGGTCGGGTGTGAGTATGAGGCCCAACAGTCTTTCAAAGCACGGCGCTTCCCCGAAAGGACCTGCGTTCATCCTGATTGGTAGTAGTTCGGTGTCAGATCGACGATGATGGAATGTAACTATTAGGTAGGTGCAAAAATAATGACGTAATAATGTAGTTTTTTGACGTTAAAAAATACGTCAAAAAACGACATTATTACGTCATTATTTTTGCATCAACCTAATAGCTCGGTCTTCGAGGCATTGGATGTAACGAGCCAATGCGACATGATTCAAAGTTTGTTTTTGTTTGTTTTATTTATTTTTTGTTTTGTTTATTATTATTATTATTATTATTATTATTATTATTATTATTATTATTATTATTATTAGTGGAAGATGAATATGAAGCCGAGAAATTCATGGATTAATTAAAGATGAAAGTAGAAAAGAGCGGAATCAGCAAATTATGTCTCCTACTGATCAGATTACAGAGGAAATACAAAGACCCGGCACCAGGCTTAAAAAACCGATCAGAAATATTTGAAATAATCGTAAAAGCGAGTCCAAAAACGACTCATGTTCAAATCATGAAGTGATTAAACCACTACGGGTCAAAACTCTTAAAATTTCTGATGAGGCTATAGGGCAAACTTAGATAATATGGGATGTGTGCGTAGTATAGCGGTTATTGGCGCGGATAGTGCGATTGGTGAGTCAAATTCGACTCCAACCAGAGCCGTTGGTGAAGGCATGGATCCATCTCTTTTTCCACCCCAGATAAGGATTAATATCGGAAAAAATTGAACGCTTTAATTTTTGTTGGTAACCAACCTAGGAGAAGACAATTCTGAATTCAAAATCGATTAAACAGGGACCACCAACCTGTATAAACCTATTTGCTACGGAAACCACTCCGGCAATACATAACGTGTTCAAGCGGTGGTTCTACACTCCAAAGGGGAGTCCAGGGCTTAGTGAGGCTGTGCCCATTTACTTTTCAGGAAATCTATAGGGTTAGCTCTAAAAACGACTGCAAGAGATCATATTACGCTAATATTCAACACGGTGAGTAATTTCCTGCTGAACTATCGAATTATTATGCTAACCAACGCTCTACGGTAGCGGCTCACCAAATATGGATGAAAGGCAAGAGAAGTTACCAAGTGGTCCTTATCTTATATGATATGGGTTTAAAGGTACTAGTAACAGAAGTATCTCTAACCTCACTACCCTATTTGCATTGATTTGGCATTCCAGAGACATAACCTTTGTAAAAAAAATATACCTGGCGATTGGTCAGATTGTATCACGGTATGAATTTATACCATTCACGAAGGCATAAGTCTGAAATGAACACAAGCAACCTCAACTAGAAATTCGAACACTGTTCGTTGATTCTATTTTCGCTAACGAAAATCGTTTCGACATTTCTCAACCCACCCCCACCCCCAAAACTTGACTTTTTACGGGCAAAAAAGAAGAAAAAGAGACAAAGCCTGTACATTTTCGTCTCAGATCAGCGTTAATCAGTTGGCCAATTGAAGCCGGAAGTTTATGACAGACTCCGATGACGTTGCAGACAATTCGCCGCCAGTATTCGCCATGGTCTGCTGGCCAGGCTGCCGGCCGTGGCACCAAAGATGCTAGACGTTTTGACGTCTTGCAATACGATATTCTCGCGTGCGTTTTCGCTCTCAACCCGTTCCCTTTCGATATGCACCTTTTTTTTTTTTCTTTTCTTTTTTTTTAAAAAAAGATTCGTTTAGGATTTAATTCTGCTGTGATAAAAATCTATTCAAGAAAGATGAAACGCACCTTAATGTGAGCTCAAAGAATTTAAATGGCCATTTACACACATACACACACACATAGGGAGAGAGAGAAATACTAAACTTAACTTAGTTTAGCACAAGGCTACATTAATAGAGCACTCAGTGGAGCTTGCTCTTACTACTATAGTATAGTTGTGTGAGTCTAGTTTTATAACTGCAATTTGGAATAAAACTGTTTTACAGTGATATTCAGCCTGTACAAGGCCTGGGAGCCACTCGAGGTAGAGGGTTACAGAGTAAGAGGGACAGTTTATGCGGATAGGTTTGCAAGATAACGATTAACATTAGGCTTGAACAGGTTAAGATTGTAGTGACCGTGAAAACATCCTCTTTAGAGTCGGTTCCACAGAGTAGTGGTTCGCGGGAAGAAGCTGTTCGGGTAGAACTTACTTCTCACCAGTGGAATACGGAGAGGATAACGGTGGTTCACTACAATGTGCGTAGCATGGCGGGTCGAAGCCGCAAAGGTTAGAACTGATGGCACTAATGTAGTTCGTTTGAACACTTTCTATGGAAGGAGCGATAGAGCAGTGGGAGGCTTGCTACATCTCGTCTGTGAGAGAGGGATTGCAGGGTGGAAAATAATTTGTCACCCACAAGGACGCGTATATGCTTTTAAACTCTATCCTAATTGAAAAGTGGGAACAGGGCAGCTCCTATCCAAATGTGACAGCAGTACTCGATTTTTAAGCTTGATCTGGCTCTTGTAAAGGTAGATATCACGAGGAGTCAGGTACTTGCTGGTGCGGTACAAGGAACCGACAATTTTTTTCGGCATCTGTAGACATGGATCATATGTACGATTTTCACTTGAGGTCTGGGTTGACTTTTAGGTCCATTAGTCGCTCAAGACACAAGGCCTCCCAGGGGGAACATCTATTCATCGTAACTGTTCAGGGTCTGATCGGCGATGATGGAATGTAATTAGTTTGATTCTCGAGGTATTAAATCTGATCGGCCAGTTTTTCCCCTACTGAGATATCAGAGCTAGATCGGAGGAGAGATCAGTGGGCAATCTCTGGTCATCACGAGTTTTGGAGTTGAATCCATATATCTTCGTGAGCCAGAGTGCAAACAACAAGGAACAGGGTCACTTCAAAGATGATAGCAGAAAATAAGTCTAAAGGGAAGCTATTTCTTTAATAATAAATTTTGTTAGTTCGGATGACTAAGTATTTAAATTTTAATTTCAATTCGACCCGAGTTTCCTTAGCTAACTACGTAACGCATTGTCCATGTGTTATATAGGAATAAAGTGTCACTGGCAACACTGTAGTTTGAACATAGATCGCCAGTGAGCAAACACATACGATCCCATTTTGAAATAAGTAGATCACGTAATGGCAAATGAAATTTATATATGGAAATTAGCATGGCGTCTATTTGATCACTATTTCTATTCTATCCTCTACTAATATACGGATTGTTATTCTCTTTAATATACTATTTCACTATACTAATCATTGTCTGGATTACTTCGGAAGTGTGCTAGTCAAACTCTCTGCCTCCGGGGCTGTGTCGAAAGGCAGCTACCCAATCCCGTTTTTACGTGGTCTACGGGGAATTTTTGACCGAGCCTACAGGCTCCGTACCCCACAATAAACTTGGCCTTGTGCCGCATCCAGCCGCGTGGGACGGTTATTGAATATCTCACTCTTTCTACTCTATCCTCTATTACTATACGGATCACCATTTCTATCCTATCCTCTATTACTATACGGATCGCTATTCTCTTCATTATACGCTATATTTCTTTATACTGATCACTATTTGGATTACTATACGGTGGTTATTTTCCGAGCGAGTATTATCAAGCAAGTAGTATTAGTTCGAGTGCTATTCGAAGGCGTCTGACACCAGTATTGTTCAATGACGTACTATAGTTGTATCTGCAATTACAAAGTCTCTACTAGAATGGGCATTACGAAAGTGACAATGAGTATTCGTTGACATTACAAAAATGGCAGCGAGTGTTCGTTGAAATCACAAAAACATGTTAAACACGCTACCAAATATACAAGGTACAAGTTTATTTTCGATTGCTGCTACTTAATTAAAGGTCTTAGAACGTAAAAATCATTTGAGTGTTACTAGAAAAGAACAAATTATTAAAAAAAATCAATTAAAATCATTTTATTGTTTTACTTGGATTTTGTCAAATTATCATCATTTAATCATTCTGGGTGACGTAAATGTTATTGATGCAAAAAGTGGAATCGACAAGACAAGTTGAAATTCTGGCCTACTCTGTCGCGCTTAAATTCGCATTAATACCTTTAGGAAATGTGCGAGATCATATTTTTTTCTGGCCATAGGTTAAATAGCATATTTGGCGCCAAAACATGGTGTAATGGTTAGCAAGCTTGTTTCGTTAGAGCAATTATGACTGAGTAGTTAGTTTCTCACTGGGTACTCCATATTGTCGGCTTTGTGCCACATCTAAGCTACGCTTAAAATCACCATCGGTTAAATAGCATAGTAGACTAGTCTTGGATGGCAGTTCGGAAGGGCTATTCTGAATTCAAACCGCGGAGAATGGAATAGAGATCCATGCTACTATCTTTATCAAGAAGTTATGGCAATTCACAGAGAATAAAAGAAACAATTCTGTGGAGAGCCATGACCGCCTAAGTCCTGAAAGTACATAGCAATAAAATATTTTTTTTAAAATACGTTTTCTTAGGACTATTTTCTTTTATCCTGTACTGTGTGGCAATGTCTATTGGATCGCTCACTTTTGTTGTATTACTACAACAGTTCAATTGTTGTGCCCGTTGAGGTAGGTGAGTCTAGATTATAAGAAAAAACATTTTAAATAGAAAATATATCTCACCTTTATTTCTTTGTGAGGCAGATCACTTGTTTCAAATACGAGATGGTCGGTGAAATGTACCATACGGCGATGGACTCCCCTTTGGAGTGTAGGACCACCGCTTGAACACGTTATGTATTGTTGGAGTGGTTTCCGTAGCAAATAGGTTTATACAGGTTGTCGGTCCCTGTTTAATCGATTTTGAATTCAGAAGGCGCCGGATATATATCTTTCACGCTCCAGGTCATTTGATGCTACTACTGCCGTCATGGTTGTCGCCTGCTGCCTGACCGATTCTCTGCTGATTTGACTATAACTCTTGGGTGGCTACCAAAATAAACAGTTTTTTCTTTCTTTGTTTTATCACTTCAATTTTCTTTTCTCGTCCCTCGAATTCCCTGGTTTTGGTGTTTCAAAGATTAGTTGTTGGTTCTTAAAACATACCATAACCAATCAGACATATATAGATTGAGCGCAATAATCCTGATCGCCTTCAACTAAACAGCGAATCAAATTCCTCACTAATCATATACTGGAATCATCACCATTCTACTATATTCTGTGACACTGGTTTTGTTTTTAATTTGATTTCATAATGTTTCGATCTTAAATCCTCCAGTCTACATCAGACGTCGTAGAATTTTATTCTAAGAGAACATACGTACTAGCTTTCAAAGTACTACGTTCGGTCAGTACTTTTGTCTGTGTGTAAATATGGTAATCTATTTAGTACCTATGCACTTGCAACGTGTTAAGACCGGGCATAAAACAGAGGACATCTCTAAGGTAGATATTTGCAGACACAGGCATAAAACAGATCCGTGTATACGCTTTTTAGTTTGTGCAAACCGGATATGTGCATAAATTTTCTGTTTTTAACTGTCGCGCAAACTGGTCGCGTGTGACTTAAATTCAAAATTAAATAACCCGAGGATTAATACGGCTTTAAATTAATCAACCTAACCTCATCACTGCATACGCTCTTTAAAAAAAACACTTTGCCTGTAAGAGGTAGACCAATTGTTCAAAGAATTACTTTTCATTTCTTTTGTATTTAAATATTCCCCATAGAATGCCGTGTAAATTTGCCGTGTGCCACTGTAACTCCAGGAGAAGATTTTTTTTTTTTTAAAGAAACACTTGTAAATATTCCTATATTTAAAATTGCCATGTTTAGAAATTTTTCTAAGGAAAAGAAAAGTGCGAAAAAAGCATTAAAGTAAGAACATTATGATAATATTTGTTCTTTTCTTTTGTATGTGTTTATTATAAACTTATGAGAAAAATAAATTATTTCTAAGTGGTCATATCAGAATAGTGGAAAGTTTGTTGTTTCAAAGATTAGTAGCTGGTTCATAAAACTTGTGTAGGGAAATCAATAAATAAAATAATAATAAAGTATGAACAAAATAAATACATTTTCCCATTATACTAGTAATAAAGAAACCGGAAAGAGTTTTGGTCATTTGCACAATTTTATGACATCACTTCCGGAAAGGAGAAAACCGCACACTCTTTCCACTTTCCACTTTCCAACACATAGCGTTCGGGCGTGTTTTGCAGAACATCTACCGATGAAGTAAGTACAACCTTTACTTTAGTCGTTCCAAACCAGCGAAAAGCTTACCTGAGCTCGACCATTATAACCATTCTTATCATAACTTGCACTAACTTACTTCTGGACCTGAAAAAGAAAACAGACATACCCAAGAGACATTGAGAACTTTGTTTATCTACAGTTTCTATATATAGAAAAAAAAGGAATAAACGGTCCGTAGTAGAAACCAAAGTTTTTGTTGCTTTTTTTTTAATTGTTTATATGTGAATACGCACACATACAATACACCAACACACAACC
This sequence comes from Acanthosepion lycidas, assembly GCA_963932145.1. Classification (NCBI taxonomy): domain Eukaryota; kingdom Metazoa; phylum Mollusca; class Cephalopoda; order Sepiida; family Sepiidae; genus Acanthosepion; species Acanthosepion lycidas. The sequence goes on from OZ010576.1 coordinate 46,510,091, forward strand.
TTAAATTCCATACTTGCGAATATTAAAATAAAGAAATATTGCTATCCCCGACCCAAATATCTTTCTTATTTTTTCATTCCTGTATTTTGAGCGAAGTTTAACTTTTTAAACTTGCTTCATCTTTCAACTTTTATTGCTAATTTATTTTATAAATAGCTGCGAACCATAATAATAAATTTGAAAACCTTAATTAATTACTTTAACTATCAATTTTCAGCATCTCACAAGGTTTGGGAAAAAATATGCACTTCGAAGGCGTTTATCATTAACAAATGCTTTAAAAAAACACGAAGGTTTACCGCTCAGATATTTTTTACATTTTACTAAGGAACTTTCAAGCAGCTTTATGCTACGTTAAATAAAAAGGAGACATTTGCTGGGTAAACAAAAACTTACTATTTTTATTCATCAAATCTAACACTTACACTATTTTAAAATCTTTTATATTAGCTAATCTCCCGTGCCTATGAAATTAGGTATAGTGTCTAATGGAGATTCAAAATTTCTTGCAAATTCTTAGTTCGTGTAGTAGGGTAACAAAAATAAGCTAGTACAGTGAGTCTGTCTAAACCCGTAAATTGAGAGGGTTCGGTATAAAATATTAAATTCCAGGCTTGATAATAAGTGGATATAATTGGTAAAAAAAAATTTTAAATGGAAGTTAACCGTCTTTCCAATTTATTAAACATGGGAGAATGGTGCAATTTCTAAAAAATTAATAAGGTTCATTGGCCTGCGAACTCAGAAAAAAGCTTAATAAAGAAAAAGTGCTCCCCGGTAGAGTTCAAACCTGCATAAAGGTTTATAAGCGAAGTTAACAATTAATCCAGCATGCTTGAAACTGTTCGGCCACAGGCAGGCAGGGTTTGATTTACCCATTTTGAGGAATAAACTCTTTCGAAAATAAATGAACATGGAAACGGGCATTCCTTAGAAAGGTTAAATAGAACCTTACCGTACAGTGACACTTTCTGTGGCCGAGCGGTCACAAGAACTCTGGATCGAACTCTGGATCGAACTCTGGATCAAACTCTGGATCAAACTCTGGATCAAACACTGGTTCAAATATGCTATCCGGCAGGTTCGAAACTTCCCGGATAGCACATTTTCTTTATTAAGTTTTCTCGGGTGTGCAGGCCGGTAAACGTAATACACACTGTTTAAAAATAAAAATGGGACGTCTATTTCAACCTCGGGTATCCATTAAAAATATAGTTTGAAATTAATAAAAAAGAGTAGCGGAATTCAATCTTAATAACAATAATTTCAATTTGTTACACTTTTATTATAATTTTATGCATTGAAATTTTACACCAGTTCGGTCTCGTGGAAGAGTAGACAAATCTGAAAATCAAGAAATTAACCCGAACAGACTAAGACTCAATTATTGCAATATACCGTCTCATATATCATGAGATATTGCAACATTTTATTCTCTAAATGTTCCTATGATAAGTATGAGCAATTCCCTCTTCTTTAAGTGACATGTTCCTTCAGGATGTTGACAGCTGATAAGCACAAATGTTATTTTAAATATCTATTTAAAAATCTTTGGCATTTTCTGCTTAAATGTTACATAAATTAATAATCTGTTCAAGACAGGAACAAAAGGAAATGAAGACGGAGACCACATGAAAGTCCATGAAAAAGTTTGCCCGCACCTGATCAGGTAGTTTTCGCTGTGGAACAAGTGAAACACGAACCCACATATTCCTCAAAATTTCATTTTCTTATTCTTGACCGTACCGATGCCAGTAGTGCCCATAGTTTTTGAAGCACTTGGTAAACCACCAATCGCTATTATTAAATTCTGCAACATATTTTACCGTCTTTGTTGTTTTAACTAATGTTGTTTGCTTTTGTTTTTACTTCAACTATTCCAACATTCCTTGTGATCTGTTATATTTTTAAATATTGGATCTTGTTCTGAAGAGTCTTCAGCTTTCTCATTCTCATCATATCTAGAGAGTAAAGCGGCTGAAAAATGAAGAAATTAACCCAATTATTACAACATACGATCTCATATATCATAAGATATTACAACCTTTTCTTTTCCAAATGTTCTTAAGATAATGAATATGAACAATTATCTACTCCTTAAGTGACATGTCCCTTCAGGATGTAGAGGCTGATGGCTCAACACAACGTTCATTTTTTTTAATATATATAAACATTGCTATGCTATATCTATGACTAATTGAGCCTCGACTACAGACAGGAATGCCATCTCCATGCCTTCCACCTTAGACAAGGGAAAGTAGAGGGCCGCCTACCTGACGAGGTTGTGTGAATGATAGTATAAAGATACTTGTGTTGTGGAAGATGGAAGTTCACGTAGAATTATTGGTTTAATTTTAAGGGCTGGGAACGAGGGTTTGAGTTTTGTATTATGATGTCATAGACATTTTACTATCAAGATGCTATTTATGGCAACATCTACACACAGACTGACGGTGTAGCGATGGGTTCGCCTCTCGGACCTACATTATCTTATTTCAACATGATACATGTAGAAAGCAAATTCTTTCATAATTTTGCTAAACCCTCAATATATGTTCTTTATATCGATGATATTTATAAACTAGTAAAACACACACACACACACACACATATATATATATATATATAGGAAGTATAAAAAATACTTTTACAAACTTTGAGGGCGGGTTCCGCACTCTAAGACAAGCACAAAAGTATATATAAAAGTATGACCGCAAATCCTTCGTTTTTGAGTTATAAAGTTTAAACAAGGTTTACGGAAGATGGCGATGTGTTACATGTAACATTCGTGGATTGTCTGTCTGCAACGCTTAACGTGTGTAGTATTAAATTAACTGAGAAGTGTTCGTTTAACAATGGCAGGATATTCGTATCGTGAGATATGATTTTTGCATACAGCCGCGCGAATGGTAATAGACGCGAGGCTGCACGACTGTATCAGATTGCGTTTCCAAACCGAAGACAGCCTTCGCTGCTGTTTATCGTCGTGTTGCTGAGACAAGATCAGTGACACCACAAACTATGGATCGGGAAGACCCAAATCCGCTCGGACGCCTGACCAGAAAGAAAATATTCTACGGGCTGTCGGAGACGATCCAGGCATTAACACACGTCAAATGGCCCGAGCATGTAGCACATCTCATAGTACTGCAAGAGGGTACTTCAAGAGCAGCTTCTGTATCCATATCATTTTCAACGTATGCAGGGTCTTTCGACCTCTGGTCACTCACCACAGGAGAACTTTTCACGATTGTTTATTGCACAATCTGCCGATCTGTTGTTGTCTCTTCAGTCTTGTTTATGGATAAGGTAACATTTGGAAGATATTGAATAACAAATCTACACAACCAGTATTTGTGGGCGGATCGTAATCCCCAGGTTAAAATACAGTATAGATACCAGCATCAGTTTGCGTTTAATGTGTAGGATGGGATTCTAGGTGACTGTCTGGTAGGTCTATATGTTTTCCTAGCACGTCTTGCAGGAGCTATTTACATTGACTTTATTTTGAACATAATTGAACATACTTGCAGATCTGCCAGAGGACGCACCCCTTGCTAATACGAAGACACATATGGTTCATGCATGATGGAGCTCCGGCACATTTTATTTCCATTGTTCGCGATGCACTGGCTGATATATGGCCCTTTGGACATTTGTTTATGTGGGCATTTTACCTTGTTTTGGCGTCAGGAACACGTCGCAAAGTTTGTCTACCGTAAACTTTAAACTTAATAACTCAAAAACGAAGGATTTGCGGACATATTCTTATTGTTTATATGTACTTTTTCCTTGTTTTGGCGCGACGAACCTGCTCCCCAAAGTTTGTAAAATTATTTTCGACACACCTTATATATATATATATACATATATATATATATATATATATATAATATTAGGGGTAAATATACACATACATATGCAATATATATATATATATATAGAGGTGCATACACATACATATATATTTTGTATAAAAAATTCCAAGAGGATAGAAACCAGGTAGAACTCAATGTCCAGGACAGAGTAAGGATATAATGAAAAGGCTTAAAACTAATATTCCATGGTCATAATTTATTCCATTAGAATCGTAAATACGATCCAATTCATCGGTCCTACAAATTCAAAAAGAAAACAGAATAAACAACTCCGGAAATAAAAAATAAAATGTAGAGAGTGTAAGAATGAGTGTGTGGGACGGATGTTAGAGCTATAGAGAAGGGTAACAGACGAGAGAAGGTGGGGGATTAAAATTTAACAGAGAGAAGTTTTAAAGAGGGGAATCAAAGACGGTTTAAGTGAGAGAACTATGAATGCTGTCCACTAAAATAAGGTTTTATATATATATATATATATATATATATATAAATTATATTTTAGTGGTTACCCGTATTTGAGTAAACGCTCTGTATTTATTTTATCTACCGGCCTGCACCCCATAGAAAACTTATTAAAGAAAATGTGTCCTCTGAAAGGATTCGAACTTGCGTCCACATTTGTAAGAGAAACCACTCTTTGATCCGGCGTACTTTAAACGCTCAGCCACGAAGAGCTGACACTATCAAGTAAGGTTCTATTTGCCTTTAAAGCACACTAACTCGTTCAGATTTTCTCGAAGGCAATATTTGCTCAGTTTCGTATACAAAACGTAAACTAAATAATTCCTAAAGAATTAATTTTATTTATTTCGTAATTCAACATATTACTATTACTTCAAGAGTTATTTTTGATGGATGCCCCTATTTGAGTAGACACACCGTATTTTATTTTAAACAGTATTTATTTCGTCTACTGGCCTGTACACTCAAGAGAATTTATTAAAGAAAATGTGCCATCTGGTTAGATTCTAACTTTTGTCCCCCTTTTCAGGAGAAACCATTGTCTGATTCAGCGTGCTTTAACCGCTCGTCTATTGGTTCGCGTTCTGTAAAGTTTAGCAGCGGTGGGCCTAGTCGGTCATTAGATGGAGGACAGCTAAGAAACACACGGTAATGTAAAAAATAGGGAAGTAAACTTCGATAAAAAAAGAAATCCCATCTTCGAAATGGGGAAGATGAAAAAGATGGGGGTTTGGTACATGCCAACAGCAAGGAGATACCGGCTCATTTTCATTTTAAAACACTGCAACCTTTAGCAGAAATGACAAATGCTTATTTTACCAAATTACTTGAAATGCAGCTGAAAAACATCATGATTACGGAATTTACTGTTTATTCAAGACAATTCGGCAACAAAGATATCATTCAGTTATGTGCCATGCATGATACACAGATAGGCGATCCGGCAACAAAGATATCATTCAGTTATGTGCCATGCATGATACACAGATAGGCGATCATGTATCTTTCGATACATGACTGACGAGGCAGATTTTTTTTCCCGTATTAGGTTGAAATTTCTTTCTGCGGTAAACCAGTTTCCATCCAGTGCTATAGTGCGGTTTGTTCTGCTATTTACCGATAGCTGTGGGGAAGAAGCGGATTCATACCTTTCCCAAGGATATTCCAACGTAAGTGAATGTAGTGGATTCAACTGGAATTCGAACTCGGCTCTCCGATTCCTAAATCCGAACCGCTATCCATTACTCCACCGTGAAGGAATAATATGCAAAAAATCACTTATAAACATAATCTCCTTTTTTCATCAATTTGCGATCTTCATTAATCGTTTCTTCATTAATCTATAAATCAAACGATATACAGTGAAAATTTCAAATCAAATTTCCACTATTCAGACGGATTCATCGATCTACTTTCGCTCATATAAAATACTGTTTAATAAATGAACGTGGCGCCTACTCGAATAAAAATACGAAATATAACCTTTAAAGTAATAAAAATCTTTTTATGTTTTACGTTCTTTTTATAGATACAAGTATTTAAGTAAATGCTCTGTTTATAATAAACAGTATTAAATAACATTTACCGGCCTGAATGTCCGAGAAATTTTCATAGAAAATGGCGGTTCCGTATAGGATGCAGGTTCGAATCCTGTCAAAGGACGAATATTTTCTATGAAAATTTCTCGGACATTCAGGCCGGTAAATGTTATTTAATACTGTTTATTATAAACAGAGCATTTACTTAAATACTTGTATCTATGAAAAGAACGTTAAACATAAAAATGTCTTTAATAAATAAATTGTCGGACTTTGTCCATTTCGTAATATAATAAAAATCTGTAGGAATAATAATAAAATAAATTTTGAAATTCTCTTTGTTTACGTTTGGATACTAAAGACAGATATTAAAATATTCGGGAGTTTTATGTCAGGAAAAATTTCGCTTGAAACCATGAAATTTGGCCTCATCAGAACAACTGTTCTCCGTGGCCGGTAAGGCGTACCTGTCTAAGCGACAGCTCCTTCTGAGAGACGTAGGTTCGATTTCTGTCGGAAAGCGCATATTTTTCTTTAATAAGATTTCTCAAACATCCAGGCCTGTAAACAAAAATAAATAAATATAATGTTTAATAAATAAACTGAGCCTCTATTTAAATACGACTATTCGCTAAAAATAACGTTTAAAGCGATAAATATATATAATGGGTTTATTTTGAAATTGACATTTTAATTACTTCAAATGTTATTATAGTGGATACTACTGTTTGAAATGGACACCCCATTTTTGTTTTTATATTATATTTATTTCTTCGAAATTAAATCCATTAATTCTTTAGAAATTGCTTTGTTTACGTTTAGGATACGAAACTGGGAATATATGGGCTATCAAGGAAAAAAAAATCTGAACGAGGAAATTTACTTTCCGTCAAAAGGGAAAATAGAGCCTTCTGACGTTCTTCGTCGCTGAGCAGTAAAACATGCCGGATCAAAAGGTTTCTCCTACAAACGGGAATGCAGGTTCGATCCCCGCATTAGAGAACCATTTTCCTTACTGTATTTATATATATATATATATATATATATATATATGGGTCCTCGAATTATGTCGGATGTCCGTTCCTACGACGTGATGTAACCTGACTTTCGACGTAGATCGAAACACACCTACATAATCACCCACAAGTCTGCCTTACGCTAGGGAGCCATAATGAAGGGCAAAAAGTTCCTAGAAAAAACGACACAAATGAGAGACAGAGAATGTAACACAATCAAATATGGCGTACAGAAAAAGCGATACCTAAGTTTTAAAACAAATATTTAAAAAATAAATTTTTCTTAAATCTTTTAATCTAGTTTTAATATCAAACTAATAGAATAAATTTAGCATTTCCAATAAGCAAAATATTCTGCTTTATTCCAAATAGAATTCAAAGTGATTGGAATTATTTTTTTGAATCACAACAAATGGCTGATTTTAGCCACATTTACGAATCTCTCAGCAGAACATAATTCACTTTATTAAAAAATCTGTCAAAAATACAATACGCTTTATTTGAGGAAGACTAGCTGATTTAAAAGTTAATTAATTTTATTTTTAACACAGAGGTGAAGGGTGTTTATATGAGATGTTGACAATCTGGGTAGACTTTCATTTTTTTTTTTACGAAGACATATCTATAAAAATTACTTGACGAATATAATGTGAGCGACTTTCTTATATATTTTTTTAACTGGCCAGCAACCTTAAAAATTTAAGAAAATATTCTAAGTAATTTAATATTTTATTAAATTTTAGGTACTTCGGCTTTAATTTTACTATGCTTATAGACCTTCTTTTCTGATAATATCGTGTTCAATATTTACAAAAAATTCAGCACGTTTATACATACAAAAAAAAATTCAAAACTCTTTAAAAAATATTGGGGAGCGCTGAGTTTTTCCATTTACGATTAGTACATACAGTTTTTACTTCATAACAATATCACCTAATCGGTACAAATTAATACAGAATTTTAAAAGATTTAAAATTTTATAGATTATTTTGATTTACTTTTTTTAAATGAAAACATTTCTTGCAAAACTTCATTATTAATCTACCTTTTTTTCTTAAAACGATAATGTCCACAATATATTTTATTCTTAAAAGTAATTAGAAGTATTTCTAACAATGTCTTAGTTTCATTACATTCTTTGTTTTACAATTCAGAGCCTATTTTCTATAACTGGAGTCCTGTTTTACAAAATATTGACGATTTCTATCCCCAAGGACGTATGCTTATAATTAACAAAAATATTAAGGCCTAAAAAAATCAATTTCTCAAAATTTCATAAAAATTAAGTAAGTTGGGGAGAGGGGTTAACAAATTTAATAAAAATAAAATCTCTAAAATAATTTTCTTCATTTGTGAATATGTCCTGAAAGTTTAATTAAAATCCGACAATTTTTTGATTTTTGCAAGAATTTCCAAATCAATGTTTTTTCACTATACTAATTAATTATAATATAATAATAATTTAATTTATGGTCACCCACCGACGCTCAGGAAAAAACAAGATTTTTAACCAAAATTTTGAAGGTTCTAAAAAGAATTAAAAATATAATTTGATAATCAAGAAATCTTAAGAATAAAGATTTTCACGGTGAAACAGCTTTTATTAAATTTGTGGTATTTTTCATTATGTATGCTCATTTCTTAGCTAATCTTTAGATGTACCTATATATATATATATATATATATATATATATATATATATATATATATATATATATATGGGGGAGTGTACTTCCAAAAAATGAGATACCCAATGTTTAAAGTGCTTTTTAAAAATGAAACATCTTTCTTGAGGTTTTTAGTTTCAATTGCAATGTAATAGATTAAATTTAAGATTTCGAATATGCAAAACATATTTGATTTGAAGTGATTGGGATTATTTTTATAATTTAAACTGATCTGTATGATTTTTCTTTTTTTTAAATCCCTAAAATCTAAATAAAATATAATGTTATAAAACTTTATTTACGGAATATTAACTGACTTTAATTTTAATTAATCTGAATTAAAAACAGAGATTACTTAGTTTTAGTTTTGAATTTCATAGGTAAGTATTTTTTTAACACGAGAGTGGGTACTTTAACACATCTATCGGTAACCTAATCTTTTCGATTTTTATGTAATGGGAAATACTTGTAGTAAAATTGCATAGCAAATAGCACGTAAAACTACTTTTTTGATAGTTATTTAACTACCCAGTAATCTTTAAAAAAATTAAAATATTTTAAGCATTCAAATATTTTATTGAATTTTTCTTATATTCGCCCCTCTTTTTCTTACCGTTTTTTCTCATTTCTCGTTCATCCTTCTTTTTTCTACCATTAGGTTTTCTCACATAGTAACATGTGAGAAAACGACATTATTTTTTTTTTGTTTTTGTTTTTTTAGTTATACTTGCGAAGACTCTTGATGAGGAAATGTTAAAAACTACGAATAGATTTCAAATTTACTATAGTTACGTCTACTATTTTTGATAATGTCATGTATGGACGTCCGTATTTAGAAAAATCCGCACGTTTATACACAGAAAAAATTATTTTTAAAATACCGGGGGTCGCTGAATTGTAGTAAACTTTTCCATTTATGATTAGTAAATATTGTTTTTATTTCATAACAATATCACATGACCGATAAAAAGTAATACAGAAATTTAAAAGATTTAAAGACTTATAAATTATTCTTATTAAATCTATTTTTAAATGAAAACAATTATTCTATAAATTCATTATTCATCGAAGAAATTTCATTTTTTTTTTTTATTTACGTTTCAGAACATATTTTCTGTAATTAGGCATCCTGTTCGAGCAAAAAATTTGATGAATTAAATTCTCCTTGGCGTTGTCTTTATATGTAATATGTTTATAAAGTTAGCACTAAAAAAAGAATTTCTTGAAATTTAATAAAATTAAATGCATATGGATTAACGAATGAAAATAAAATAAGTTTATTAAGATTTAAAAAAAAAAAAAAGAAACATTTCTAAAATAAATTTAATTAACCTGCAAATAAGTCCTGAAAGTTACATAGTAATCTGACCATTATTTGACTTTTGCAAGAATTTCAAAATCAATGTTTTTCACCGCAAGAAGTGTCAAGTGCTCCATAGTAATTTATGGTTTCCCTTTGATGTCAGAAAATCATTTTGAAAGTTCTAAAAAGGATTAAAAAATGAATTATTACATCAAAAATCTTTTGATTTTTCCTCATAATAATACGAAAATTCTGACGGTACAACTTTGCTTTCGTTATATTTTGGGTATTTTTCATCCTGTATGTTCATTTTTTTGTGAATTTTTGATAGTATCTAATAGATAGATAGATAGATAGATGAGGGAGGGCGGGAGGGAAAGAAAGAAAGAAGAAAAGAAAGGAAGAAAAAAGAAAGAAAGAATGAAAGAAAGAAAATGTTTGTATACGCCTTTCCGCTCGTTTTCATTTAACGCTAAGAACCGAGTAAATTAAAAAAATATTAAAAATACAACAAAAATAATTTATTTCATATTTATATACACGTTATTTTTGAATCATTGTTTTTCCACTCTGTTGCCTTTACTTTCAGCTATAAACTACTTACACCAATGTAAATATATGGAGATCTCCCAACAAATAATACTTCCTTCGTTTTTAGTTTTTTTTTTTTCTTTCTGCCTTTCCCCTTCCCCCGCTTCAATTTTATTGCCGGCTCGATCTTTCTCTCAATTAATCACCTTCCTTCTCTCTTAATACTTTCCTTTTCTCTCTTTCTTTCTATCACTCCCCGGTTTTTTTTTTCTTCTTTTTTTTCTCCTACTTAAACATTTTAGCTTTCTCATTTTTTTTCGCTTTTACTTTCGTTCTCTCACTTATCCTCTCACTCATTTCATTTCTCTTTTCGTCTCTTCCCTACAACACCAACCTTTTCCGTATCGCAATCACTTTATCTTCCTCGTTCTCTCTCTCTTCTCGCTATTCTCTTCTTTTCTTTTCTTTTCTTTTCTTATATTCGCCCCTTCTCTCAACTTCTCTGATCCTCTTTTTCTTACCGTTTTTTGTCATTTCTCGTTCATCCTTCTTTTTTCTTCTATTAGGTTGATGCAAAAATAATGTCGTTTTCTCACATAGTAACATATGTGAGAAAACGACATTATTTTTGCACCAACCTAATAACATCCGCCATATCTCCTATCAAGCACTTCCTTACTTTCTTTCTTTCACTCATTCTTCTTGCGACTATCTTTCCCTGTCTTTCTAAAAATGCACTCTCTCTCTCTTTTTCTCTCAATCTCTTTCCTTCTACCTTCCACACTGCCGACCGTTGTAAAAACGACAGCAATAGTTATAGTTAATTCTGTAATTCATTAAAATGTCATCCATAATCGATGACAACTTCTTAAACAACATTACCGTTCATACTTCTCACAAGGGACGGACGCCAAAACTTGTCAGATCGTCGCCACCTCGTTCTATGGATTTATGGAACTTCGACCCTAATTTATGGACCTGGACAAATGGCGCCTTCATGCCCACAATAATTCCACACAATCCAATCCTGTCAGCTATGGATCGTTTATCGCTTGATGTGACCTACCACAATGTGTTCAACCAGTTGACATTCGAGGATTTTTCAAACATGCAGAAGTACGAAACATTTTACTTTAAGTGACCTGATAAGAGGATAATATTAATTGTTTATTTTTCATTGCGATCAGTGGCCGGTGTTTGCGATTTTAAATGATTTTTAAGTATCACCTATATCAGTGGTAATTCCAGGGGTCGGGCTAGTCCGGTTGAGCCTGTGTAGTCCAAATACCAAGTGTATTTGTTTCAAAGCGACTGAAATCTCTAAGAACACGTCATTTGACTTAGTGTTCGGAAGGACCCAAAATCGTGACACGAACCCTCAAGAAATAAAGCAATCATGATTTTTTTTTTTAATTTTCTACTTTTTAAAGTTCTGTTTTATCCACATGCTCTAAAATGCTGACTTGAATAAATGTTCTTGAAAGTATTCATAAGAATGTTATACGAAGAAAATATTAACGGGAATAGGAATTGATCAAACAAAATGATTACAGAGCAGAAGGAAATAGTTGATAGCATGACTCAGGCGAACAGATTTCTAACTGAACTATCAAAAATAAACGTTAAAGTTTTCAACCGATTTTAATTCTACTTTTCAAAGAATAGCATTTTTTTTTTTTTTTTTTTTTTTTTTTCAGAGCTTTCCTTTTAATTTTGACGTCGAATTCATTTTTTCTATTCATTATAATATTAAATGAGTTTTAAAACTTCGTGCGGAAAAAATCTGCACGTGAGAGTGTCATCGGGGGGGGGCTCTATGTGTGTGTGTGTGTGCGCGCACGCGCGTGCGTGCGTGCGTGTGTGTCTCCGTGTCTATGTGTGCGTTAATGTGTGTGTTGTTGCGATTCGGCCAAACAAAGAATAAGGACATATACAACCGTAATTCAAATACTTTTTTATTCGAATTTCATAGCTTTAAATCTAGATTTTGAATAAATTTTTTTCTTCATTACAATATTAAATGTGTGTGTGTGTGTGTGTTCGTGCGTATATATGTCTGTGTGTTCATCTCTGTGTGTGTATGTATGTGTGCCTACATGTGTGTACATGTGTGTGTCTGTGTGTCACTGCTGACGCGATTCATACAGACAAGAAATCCAGAATGAATGACTGCGACAAATCGATATAGATCTATAGATGAACTGCTACGAAAACTTGACTTATATGGAAAAGACATTAGAATAATCTACAATATATATTGGGAGCAAGCTTCCTACAAACAGACAGAAAAATGAATCGAGTAAGTGTAATATAAAGGGGTGTAAGACAACGATGCGTCTTCCACACCACATTTATTCGACCCCATACAGCGAAGTGAACTAGAAGTCCAGGATTTATAATTAATGGGCACACTCTTAACAACATTAGATAGGCAGATGACACGGTGATGATTGCAGACAAAGTATTAAGAAACTGGAAAATTTCATTGAAAATGTAATATCAACGGAAACTGTAGGAACTGCTAGTCAAGTTAGTAAAGGAAAGTGGGAAGAAAGGACTAACCATCAAAGACAGAATGTATGGTCGTGAAGGGACAGCCCAAGATATGAGAATTGCAGACATTAAAATCAAGCAAGTACAGAAAGTTAACTATCTGGGAAATGTCTTAACAGACGACGAAAAGTTTGGGAGAGAAACCCGGTGTGTTGGAATAGCGAAAAGTGTCTTCCAAAAGTATTCCATAGTATTAAGAGACGGTAAAATTTATTTGAAAATGTAATATCAGTCTTCATATATGACAATGAATGCTGAAAAATTTCCTCACAGACTTACAGAAGAATTAAAGCAACGGAGATGTTGGTCTATAGAATGCCAAGAATAATACGAACGGAGCATTTGAGCAACGGAAAAACTTTTCGGGAAACGGAAATAAAAATAAAACTTATACTTAATCAGAAGGCGGCAGTTGAATTTTTTAGGACACAATGAGGAAAGCGGACTTGGAAAATTTAACACTCACGAGACATACTGAAGGCAAGTGTGACTGCGGGAAATAGAGAGTAACCTACCTAACGAGCTTGTATAAATAGATGGTATGACAGGGACTGAAAGAGTAAATCAAAATAAATATTGTTAAGAGATACATAAAATAGGAAGCTGTGGAAAGCCATAACTGCGCACTTCCTGAGTGGATATGTTACAAGAATCGAACAATTTCAGATTAAAGGTTGTTACATTATATTGTTTTCATAGAAAAATTAAAATTAGCTGAGGTCAATATGAACACTAACGGG
>OZ010576.1:46534403-46579403 GCA_963932145.1 Acanthosepion lycidas
AATAATGTCTTTGTTTTGTTACATTTTTTTTTTTTTATTTTACGCTTCAGAGATTTTCTATAACTGGGTGTCGTATTTGACCAAAAATATTTCAGGGTTTAAATTCTCGGAGAACTTGTCATTATATCTAATATAAATATGAAGTGCTACAAAAAAGAATTTGTCGAAATTTCATAAAATTAATTAAGTTAATTAATGGTTAAAAGATGTAAAAAAAAATTATATATTTTATACAAAGATTTATAAAAAATAGAAATATTTCAAAAAATAATTTAATTCATTTGTGAATAAGTTCAAAATTAAAATCCGACAATTATCTGATTTTTGCAAGAATTTCCAAATTGATGTGTTTTTCACACCGCAAGGAGAAGTTCAAATTTCCATACTAATTTATGGTCACCTACTGATGTAAAATAAAAGATATTTAGTAAAAATTTTGAAGATTCTAAAAAGGATGAAAAAATATAATTTAATAATCAAAAAATCCTTTGATCTTTCCTCTTAATAATAACTTAAGTATTTTGACGATAATTTTTGTTTTTATTTGGGTCTTTGGCCCTTTTTTATGGTGTATACCATTTTTTAGTGTATTATGGGCGGTATCTAGTTATATTAGCTTCTGAAAAGATCGAGTCCGGCTCCTAAGATAATCTTCTAATGATGACTTAACAACCGGAAGAGGGAATAAATTTATTACTTTATCCATATATGTGTGTGTGTAATGACATATCACCATGACTTTTTAAAGTCTCCGTTTTCTTAATAATTATATATATATATATATATATATATATATATATATATATATATATATATATATATATAAATAAAGGAGGCCCATTTATATTAAGAAAAAATCGTTAAGAAACAGTTTTTTTTTAAAGGATTTCTTTAGTGGCCTGTATTTTATTACTCTTCTATCTTTTCTTATTGATATGATATGACTTTCCCAGAGACGATCGTAAATATCAATGGCTGAGGCTGGTTTCGTTGTCAACCCAAATTTGGTAGGACCCTGCAATAAAGAAACGGTCATCATTACGTTGAAGTGTTATCGGGTCATCCCGTCCGGGTCAGGTAAAAGGTCATTTGTAATTTAATTGTCACTTATCACCGATTTAGCTGTTTTCTCGGAAACTGCGTGCGAACCCTTCTCGAGTTTATAGATCATGTGACACAATATTTGTTTGTTTGTTTTTTTGGGTTTTTTGTGTTGATATATATTTTTTTATCACAAACCCTATCAATTCTTTCTGACCGTTTTCTTTATTGCAATTAGTAAAATTAGCCACTTTGATGTTTACATCGGCATTATCTTCAAACCATTTCCGGGAGTAACGTGCCTCTTTTGATCAGTAAGATCTGTACACTCATTTCTTCGGTTTCTCTCTCTCTCTCTCTCTCTCTCTCTCTATATATATATATATATATATATATATATATATATATATATATATATATATATATATATATATATATGTTTTTACATTTGTACTGTTTTTACTATTCTCTATTTTATTTTTCCTTTTTTTAATCGGGTTGTTATTTATAAGAACATAAATATCCAACGTTACGTATCAAAGTAAAAAACACACAACTGAAGGTTTACGGAAACGAGAGGGAGGAGTTTGACTGGGTGGGTTGGTGGATGAGTGTATCCTGATAGGTAAAGGAAATAGATCTAACGCGAATATCTGATTACTACTTATATGTGTTTAAAGAAGTCATCCGGTAATATATTAACTTCTCCACACTCAAAGAACCGTATTTCGTCGTCTAAAGATTCAATACTGTTTATGCTTCATTTTCTTTGGACTTTGTTTTTATTCATCTATTTGTTTATTTATTCTGTGCATAAGGGCTGACAGAGAGAGAGAGGAAGAAAGAGAGAGATAGAAAGAATTGAGAGTGAGAGATGTCCATTTGTATCAATCGTCACACTCACAAGAAGCGAAAGTGTTAATTTGTATTAGTGCTTATCTCGGGATAATCTCAGTTGAATGACTCTGGCTCATCTAAACCAAAAGAGAAATGCAGCCTTCTAACAAGAGATCCGAAACTCAGATAACACCTCCTCATTGAAGACGAAGAAGAAGAAATAGACGCGATAGTAAGTTATATTCTAATAGAAGAAGAAGGAGAAGAAGAAGAAGAAATAGACGCGATCGTAAGTTATATTCTAATAGAAGAAGAAGAAAAAGAAATAGTTAGACGCGATCGTAAGTCATATGCTTATAGAAGAAGGACAAGAAGAAGAAAAAATAGCTAGACGCAATCGTAAGTTCTATTCTTACAGAAGAAGAAAAAGAAGGAGAAATAGTTAGACGCAATCGTAAGTTCTATTCTAATAGAAGAAGAAGAAGAAATAGCTAGACGCAATCGTAAGTTCTATTCTTATAGAAGAAGAAGAAGAAGAAGAAAAAGAAATAGCTAGACGCAATCGTAAGTTCTATTCTAATAGTTTCTTTACTCGCACTTCTCGCCTGTTGAACTCTCTTCCGGTTTCTTACTTCTCCATCAGCTACAATCTTCAAAAATTTAATTGCAATACCAATTCAAGAAGAAGAGTAAGATTAGGGTTCCATTCTAACGTCTGTATCAAAACCAGAGATATTCTTTGGCAACTAACCAAATAACAAATACCTAGGATCCGATTTTGCTTCTTTGTATTTGCAAAATAAATACCCCTTCAAAATTGTAGATATACTCTGATGTCTGCTAGCAAAATACTTAGTCACACATTCCTCTCTGTGCTGAATGGTACTGGAAGTGATGACAAGAGGAAGGCACATCTGTCAGCTGCTACGTTGGCAGGTGCTTGTTGTGGTAAGATTAAGCCCCTAAGCTCTCATTCTACCGTTTTACGCCAGCTCGACTTGGGTCTGAAGCTGTTTATTTTGCCCTGTGGTGTCCAGTGGAGGACTGTTCTGGGGAATGTGGTTGAGGCCATTCTACATAAAGTCACAACTGGTAGTAACTGTTAGTTACGGGGAGCCATGACCGTCTGTCTTGAAGGAACACGAAACTGATTGTAAACCCTCTTATTACATTTATGGGAAGAGAATGTACAAAAAAATCGATCATTATGTAATTAGTTGTAAGATAGCCCGATTAGGATCAATCAGTCAGTTATGTGCAATGCGTGATACACGCTTAAGCGATCATGTATCTTACGATACATGACTGACGAGGCAGATTTTTTCCGCAGTAGGTTGCCCTTTCTTTCTGCGGTAGACCAATTGCCATCTAAGGCTAAAGAACTCGGGCTGTCCTGCTTTTTACCCATAGCTGAGGGGAGAAGAAGAGGATTCATACCTTTCCGAAGGGTATTAGCACTTAAGTGAATGTAATGGATTCAACTGGAATTCGAACTCGGCTCCCCGATTCCTCAAAATGAGCCGTTATCCATTAATCCCCAATTATTTTATATATTTCAGCAAAGACGCAACATCACTGATGTATATTTTTCTTACAGAATTTCATCAGTTGTGTTTTTATACTAATGAAAATACTTCAATTAATAATGTTCCGGAAAAAAACAAGCAAATAGAGAAGTTAACGGCCTCTACAAGGTCTGCTGTATAAAATATGTTACTGCAAAACGAGAGTAATAGTTCTGAAAGTGTCACACTTCCGGTTGTTTTTTGTTTGATTTTGTTTAACGGCATATCAACCAGTATGGGTTATTTAATACTAAAATCTAAATATTTTGAACGCAACTCTATGCCTTCAATTACATATGAAATATGTTGTTGGTCATTTTACTTTTAAAATGTATTATTGTTCATTTTACTATAAATATGTATTGTTAATAATATTTATATATACCGTATATAGTGACAATTCTAGAACTCTGAAAAAGGGGGGGCACATGCATGGCGAGATTTTTCTGCGGAGGAGTTGGGGGGGCTTAAATTCAAGCAGTGTCTTTATTTTCGTACTACACCCTTATACACAACTTAGGAATAAGTTTTAGTATAAGTATGTTACTTCACTAAATTATTAAACGGAATAACTTTTCATTCATAATAGTGGAGTTCTAATCTATTCTTGACCTCTTTTCCACTCTCAAGCTGTTGGAACACAAGAGAGGTTAACTTCAAAATAAAATCAAAGGGTTAATACAGTGTAACCCGGATATAAGTGAGTTGTCGGGACCGGAGAAGAAGTCTCTTACATCCGGGTTTCTCTTTTATCTGGGTTTCTCTTATATCCGGGTTTCTCTTATATCCGGGTTTGGTCTATTATATATACATTAACACAGGCTCTGATTTTGGACCAGATAAAAATCTCTCTTATATCCGGGTTTCTCTTATATCCGGGTTACACTGTACTAACGTCAATACTAGCATAAAAGTGTAATTTGTCTGCTCTGATTTTCTTCCTCTACAAAAGTGGGAGTGGAGCAACCGAGGAGCCAACCAAAATTCGGTGTGGGGGGGGGCATTGGCCCCTTCTGGCCCCTCCGTAGAATCGCCACTGACTATATATATAAAGATATTACTGGTATTTTACTATAAATATGTACTTTTATACTTTCATAATGTTTTGTTTTTGTTCCGGTTGTAATAAAGACTTTGTTATATAAATTATATGTAGCTGGAGAACTAAGGTTATTTGCCTAGTATTATGACTTTAAACATTATATATTTTTTTAATTCAAAGTAACTTCTTACCTTTTCTTTGTCGGTTTAATATTGAGAAAAATATTCACTATGCAATTTCGAAAAGTCAGAAATTTTCATGGCTAATATCAGAAGTATGAATTTAAAAATAAAAAAAAAATTTTTTTTTTCATCCCCTAGCCCCTCACGTTTCCGGAAAATCGGAAGGAGTGTTGGATGTGGCTGTATGGGTGAAGACGACAAATGTACATTTTAAAATAAATGTGACGGTGCCAAGTCACTTCCAAGTAAAATTAATTAAAATCTAAACAATATATATATTTTTTTTAATTCGAATTAAGTCTTACCTTCACTTTGTCGAGTTAATAGAGGGAGAAAAAAATCACTATTCAATTTCGAAGTGTCAGTAAGTTTCGTGGCCGATATCAGAAATTTGAATTTAAAAATAAATATATTCATTTTTTTTTCTTCCCCTAATATGTGAGCAGTGACGAATTTTTAGAGCAAATGGAAACAAAATGAGACTTATACATAACATCAGAAAGAAACAGTTGAAATTTCTAGGCTACATAATGAGGAAAGAGGGCTTAGAAAATAGTTACGCTAATAGCATTTATTAAAGGCAAGAGAGACAGAGGAAAGCTGCGTTTATCTAAGAAGCTTAATTAAATAAAAAGTAAATGTTTGTCAGAACAGGGATTAGGAGAGACAGCGAAAAAACAATATTTACTTACAGCTACAAAAGACAGAAAATTGTGGAGAGTCATGATCGCCCACTTACTGAAAGACACGGCACATATAAGAATATTGTTACTGTTCCAGATAAGACTGAAAACAACTTGTTTATCAAACCAAGCAATATAATATGCACATTTTGAGTTGAATAAAGCCTTGTAATAGAATGTTTGTGCTTACATGACAAGGTATGTCAGGGTATGATCCAGCCATTTAATATTAACGAAAAAGTAACCTACATAAAGATTGTAGTATCGTATGCAAATTAGATAGACGAGGATAAATAGAGAACAATTGGTGAACATAGGGTGGCTATGTCTAACAAACCCGGTTGCTATTCAGGACACGGAGAACTGTACTACGACTACTACAACGCAGTGAGATAGGCAAAACATAACAAGGATATCTTAGTCCTCTTTAAAGCAATTCGAGCCTCACATAGTTATCCAAGCGTCCCTCACACTTTTCAAAGTAACTCTGCAATGTCCTGTTTCGGGATTGCCATCAGCTGTCTCTTGACATTTTACTTAATCTCTTCCACAGCATGAAATCTCTATTTAGTGATTTGGGAATGTCTCAAAGAGCTAAATCTAGGTTGCAATGGTAGGTTGACAAATCTGGATGCTAAGAGATTTTAACAAAGAAAACATGAACGATTGCTGAAAAAGCGGATGTTCAGATATTCTAAATCACTCAATATTTTCTATACAGTCTGTGGAATAACGTATATTTTTATTCTAATTCTTAGTTTGTCAATCGGCGATTTGATTGCACTTCGCACCCGTTCAACATTTTCTGGTGTTATAATTATTGAAGCCCATCCAGAACATGGATCGCATTCAACGGATCCCATCAAATCAGTAACAACATTATATCTTGTCTTGGCTCGTTTGATCATCTGTGAAAGCCATTCTTCATCCTTCGAATAGTTTCAACGGACGAATTTCAAAGTTTCAAGCGGGAACTGATTAATATTCTCCTGATTTCAAAAGTCGCACAGTACACAAGCTCACCCGTGTGTGTCTCAAAGCCGACTGAGTAAATACATATGCGAGCTTCTGTTCACTCATACGCACTGAAATTTTCTCTTACTGGCTGCCAATTACACTGACCCCTCTGATCGCTTGCCATGTTACGTTAAGTTCCATCTGATTGGTTGCCATGTTCCATCAAGTTCCCTCTGATTGGTTGCCAAGTTACATCAAGTACCCTCTGATTGGTTACCAAGTTACATTAAGTTATCTCTGTTTGGCTGCAAAATTACATCAAATCCCCTCTGATTGATTGCCAATGACATCAAGTTTCCTCTTACTGGCTATCAAATAACATCAAGTCCACTCTGACGTTTACCCAGTAACATCAAGTCCCTCTGATTGGCTGTCAAGTTATATCAAATTCTCTCTGGTTATTTACCAAGGTACATCAAGTTCCTTCTGATTGATTGCCAAATTATATCAAATCCCTTTTGATAGGTTGTCAATTATATCTTCCCCTCTTACTGGTTACCAAATAATATGAAGTATACTCTGATTTGATAAACAGCAACACCGTCCCTTTTGATTAGTTGACAAGTTACATTAAGTCCATTCTGATTGGTTGCTAAGTTACATTACTGGCTCTAATAGTAATGACTGGATTCTTTCCGGAAAAATCTCGTAATGATTGATAATAAAGATGAGTGTTCAAATAAAATGAAGTAAGAAGAAATTAAATCTAAAATTAAAGCAATAAAGATAAGAACAATCTTTAATTTATTGTCAGAAATTATTATTTGAAATTCTCATTTATGGTTATTCATTGTATTAATGTACTAGTATGTGTGTGTGGTTAAATCGAGTAGCAAATTTGATATTTGCTTATGATTTGACGTCATTGATTATATCACTTGACATGAAAGAGAACATTTAGAGGAAATGCATTTTAAGTAAGAAGTACCAAGCTGCCAACATACAGCTAAAGAAGACCGAAGAACCTATCGGCTGAAACGATGTGATAAAATCAACTATGAAGGTGCTAGTGTGAATAAAACCAGAACAATAAGACGTATTCAGGGACATGGTTTTGCAAGCAAACATTTAAACGATATCTAATGACCACTGGATGTGAAATAGATCTGAAGAATCCTTAACGATAGGAGGAATGTTTGAATAGACTTGCAACATATACCTGAAGAAGGGAAACATATAAGCCTAGTTAAAACAACGAAGATGAAGGTATTAACCCTAGTATCTGTCTATATTTCTGAGATGAGGTATTATGTACACTATTTACATTATTCGGACTATTGTCCTCATCTTTGTTGCCATATTTATCACTAGTGTTATGAAGACCTATGTCCTTTGTGTTACTACTCTGTGCTCAGGTGTAGTTCCTTCCTACTCCTAATCAGCGTAGCCTAGGTATCCTGGCGATGTTATTTGGTTAATCTACATATCAATACACCTAGATCATAGGTCATAATTATAAGTCGTCGCCAAATCCTGATATCTACGATAAAGAGTAAGGAAAACAAATATTTATTTTTTAAATCCACGCTTTATGATTAAAGCAGAGATTAAACATGCATAAATACATAAAATAAATGGCTGGTTACTCGTATCCGAGGATGCACGTCTACTAGGGCGGCTAGCCAATCGCTGTTACGACGCCGGCTCAGGCACATTTGTGTTAATTCAGCAGCCACAGAGAGCCCACCTGTGGTTTATACTGCAACTATGCTTAGTTACAGTTTGTGGGAGAGTCTGAACAAGGCCAGCACGTACAACCCCCTCGGCCACGACGACTTGTTACCTTGTGCTAGAACAGCCATCAAAGGCTCCCGAATGAGTTCCATCGACCCAATTTTGCTTACAAGGCTTGCGTTAACCCGTGGTAAGGTTTTAAGTCACTTTCTAAAGGTGCCGCACTCTAGGATCACCTCCCCGAGACTGATAGCATCAAGAATTCACCTTCCTGACAAATCGACCATGGGGAGATTCGAACCCGGGACTAATGCTCAGAAAACAAACGTTCCATCAATACATATATACATACAGCTTAATTTAGTCGGGAACATTCCAAAATTAGCAAAAATGTGATTCAGGAAGTTATCTGCCTGTTTTGAAATATTGCGATATCTATTTCAGTTCGAATACCAGCCACTGGCACCAGTACAAAATACACAAGTATCTTAACCACTAAACAGGTCAAATATGCTTGTTTTGTTTTTTACTAAATGTTCATCGCGTACAAGGCTCAAGATTTACTCCAGGTAGAAGGTTATTGAATTAAGGTTGTTGTATGAACATAGGAATGGATATAAGAAGTGCAGTTTTCATTGATTGATTCGTTTTTACCGCTTATCAACCATTTGCAGGTTTTTTAAAGTCAGAAAATATTTTGGATTGTAAGAATTTTGGTGAGTGGGAGAGATAATAGTGATACAAGTCTTACGAATTAATCCAGAGCTGGAGATAAAAGAATTGAATTCATCATACCTTTGCGTGTAAGTGAATATAGCGAACTCAACGGAAATGGAACTCGGCTCTCCGATTAACAATCCAGAGTCATTATCCATTACACTATCCACGCATGGCGCTTACAATTCCTGGTATACCCAAGATACTGACCAGGCTTGATGTTGCTTAACTTCGGTGATCGTACGGGAACCGGTGTTTCATCGTATTGTGACCATAAACCTTAGGAAGTCGAGATGATAATAGTTATTTACAAACTTTAGATGAGTACAGCACGAAACCAGAAGATTGTGTTATGCTATACAGAGAGGGCCTATCAACCGTGAAAATCAGTGATCTGTGTTCGAATCCAGACAAAAGCAACTGAACAGACTATTCTCTCTCTTTCTCTCTCTCCCTACTTCTCTCTGGATATATCAGTCTAATTAGTTCTCGTCTTTTATGTGCCACGTTCTTTCATTACGTGGTCGATCATGGCTCTCCACAATTTCGTTTCTATTGCTATTCTATATAATCTTTTATTCAACAAGCCCTCTTTTTTCACTATTCTAACATTCATTCATACAAATGTGTGATTATCCGCTATTTCATCTCTTTCGTTTGCCTTAAATATGTCCTGTGAGTGTTCAGTTCTCCAGGCCTTCTGTTTCCCTATGATTGTAAGCATAATTTTACGGGTCGTTCCTATTTTACTTAAGAATTCCTTTTTGTTCACATGTTCTTCTCATGGTATTCTTGATATATGTCTATAGAATCATATCACTATCGTTTCAAGACGTTTCTCTATCTGTGAGGTTAGATATCTCATAGAATTTCAGCAGTTTTTTTTTTGGGGGGGGTGACATTTTTCTAACGATATTTTTCCGTGTCTTAATACTTTGCTTAGTTTCTGAAAGTCAAATCTTACTATTTCTCCGGGTTTCCGAATTACATTTCTGCAATCTGTTGCTTCACTGTCTAGATTGTTAAATTTCGGTGCCTGCTTGACATCCTCAATGGTCCTGTATTTTCTTTTCAAATATTTTATGATTATTCTTAACTTAATAATTCTTTCATTCCTCGTCTTTTATTCCTCTACTATATTTTTTTATTTTATCTTTTTTCTTATGACTCCTCTCTCTCTTCCTTCCTTCTCTCTTTCATATCACTTTCTCTCTCTCACTCACTTTCTCTCTCTCTCTCTCTCTCTCTCTCTCTCTATATATATATATATATATATATATATATATATATATATATTATGAAATGGACAAATCTGACAATTAATTTTTTAAATATTTTATTATAGACAGACCATTTACTTAAATATTTGTATCCATAAAAAGAACGTATAAACATATAAAATGTCTTAATATATATATACAGCGTAACCCGGATATAAGACAAACCCGGATATAAGAGAGATTTTATCTGGTCCCAAATTAGAGCCATACTTACCTAAACAAAATAGACCAAACCCGGATATAAGAGAAACCCGGATATAAGAAACTTCTTCTCCGGTCCCGACAACTCTCTTATATCCGGGTTACACTGTATATATATATATATATATACATATATATATATATATATATATATGGTCCTACTTTTTCTTTTCAAAAATTTTGTGGTTATTCTTAATAATTCTTTATTATTATTATTATTATTATTATTATTATTATTATTATTATTATTATTATTATTATTATCATTATTATAGCCTTCATTCCTTGTCTTTTAATCTTCTATCTGTATTTTACTGATTTCCTTTACTTATCATTCTTCTATTCTGTCTCTCTTCCACTTCACCCCACCTCTCTCCCTATTATTCCCCTCTTCCATTTCCTCCCTCTCTCCCTCTATTCTTTTTCTCTTCCGCTTCATCTCCCCTCTCTCTCTCTATCTCTCTCTCTCTCAGGTCCTACATTTTCTTTTCAAATACGTGCTTATTCTTAACTTAATTCTTTATTATTATTATTATTATTATTATTATTATTATCATTGATTTCATTCCTTGTTTTTTAATCTTCGACCTGTATTTTACTAATTTCCTTTTTTTATTATCCCTCTCTCTCTCTCTCTATTCTTTCTCTCTTCCACTTCCCCCTCTCTCTCTCTCTTCTTCCGCTTCCCTTTCTCTTCTCTCTTCCCCCCCTCTCTCTCTCTCTATTCTTTCTCTCTTGCACTTCCCCCTCTCTTTCCCTCTATTCTTCCTCTCTTCCGCTTCCTCTCTCTCTCCCTCTCTCTGGTCCTTTTTTTTCTTTTCAAATGCGTGGTTATTCTTAATTTAATAACTCTTTATTATTATAGATTTTATTATTTATTTTCAAATTAGGGATTCCTTTTACCATTTTCAAGACGCCGACACGCGTCTCGTCTCTCCGCATCCATCTCCAAGCGACGTAGGTTTCACTCTCTGAAGTCTGAGGTGCGGGACAAGGAGGAAGTACAGAAGATGCTGCCGAGTTTTTCACCATCTGGTAATGTGCTGTGGGACCTCCTCTCGCTAACAACTGTCATTAAGTTATTTGGCGGTTCAAAGAAGATCTCCACCAAAAATGATAACGTCTGGCAAACATTCGCCAGTGTCTCCAGGGTCAAATTAGGCATATTGTGTGGTCATCTCCGCTTACGGCAGAACCGCGCAAATGTGCAAATCCGTCGAATATAGTTATTCGCTTCGTTTATTACGGGTAAAGCGGTAAGTATATTTCTTACCTTCGCTTTAAAAAAAAAAAAAGGCACTAGTAAATATCTATGAGATGAAGAAGCTTTGAGCTTCAACGAAATAAATTAACTGCTATTAGTGTGATGCATCATTAGAGTTGATATTTTATTTAAATATTTACTTAATATTTACTACAACGATTAATTACCTTTTCTTGTTTATCACAAGGCTATATATTTACAAATGTGGCGCGTGACTGTGCAAAAGTAATAAAAATTGAAAGAGTTTGGGGCCATACGGCACGGGAGTCACTGTCATGTTCCTCGCTTGAATAAGGAATTAACAGAGATAAAGCAGTTGTGAATAGAAATAAAAAAAGAGAAAGAATTGGCAAAGGAAGAGTAATTTTTTATCAGTCAACTACCATTAAGGAAAAAGAAACTCATGAGCTGCAACTGGACTATCAATATATATATATATATATATATATATATATATATATATATATATATATATATATATATACGTGTATATATATATATATATATATATACGTGTATATATATATATATATATATATATACGTGTATATATATATATATATATATATACGTGTATATATATATATATATATATATATACGTGTATATATATATATATATATATACGTGTATATATATATATATATATATATACGTATATATATATATACGTGTATATATATATATATATATATATATATACGTGTATATATATATATATATATATACACGTATATATATATATATACACATATATATATATATACACATATATATATACGTGTATATATATATATATATACGTGTATATATATATATATATATACGTGTATATATATATATATATATACGTGTATATATATATATATATATATATACGTGTATATATATATATATATATACGTGTATATATATATATATATATACGTGTATATATATATATATATATACGTGTATATATATATATATATACGTGTATATATATATATATATATATATATACGTGTATATATATATATATATACGTGTATATATATATATATATACGTGTA
Source organism: Acanthosepion lycidas (assembly GCA_963932145.1). Taxonomy (NCBI): domain Eukaryota; kingdom Metazoa; phylum Mollusca; class Cephalopoda; order Sepiida; family Sepiidae; genus Acanthosepion; species Acanthosepion lycidas. The sequence continues at coordinate 46,546,959 of OZ010576.1, forward strand.
TATATATATATATACGTGTATATATATATATATATACGTGTATATATATATATATATATATACGTGTATATATATATATATACGTGTATATATATATATATATACGTGTATATATATATATATATACGTGTATATATATATATATATATACGTGTATATATATATATATACGTGTATATATATATATACGTGTATATATATATATATATATATATATACGTGTATATATATATACGTGTATATATATATACGTGTATATATATATATACGTGTATATATATATATACGTGTATATATATATATACGTGTATATATATATATATATACGTGTATATATATATATATATACGTGTATATATATATATACGTGTATATATATATATACGTGTATATGTATATATATATATACGTGTATATGTATATGTATATGTATATATATATACGTGTATATATATATATATATATATATATACGTGTATATATATATATATATATATATACGTGTATATATATATATATACGTGTATATATATATATATATACGTGTATATATATATATATATACGTGTATATATATATATATACGTGTATATATATATATATATACGTGTATATATATATATATACGTGTATATATATATATATACGTGTATATATATATATATACGTGTATATATATATATATACGTGTATATATATATATACGTGTATATATATATATATATATACGTGTATATATATATATACCTGTATATATATATATATACGTGTATATATATATATACGTGTATATATATATATATACGTGTATATATATATATATACGTGTATATATATATATACGTGTATATATATATATACGTGTATATATATATATATATATATACGTGTATATATATATATATATATACGTGTATATATATATATACGTGTATATATATATATATATATATACGTGTATATATATATATATACGTGTATATATATATATATATATATACGTGTATATATATATATACGTGTATATATATATATATATACGTGTATATATATATATATACGTGTATATATATATACGTGTATATATATATATATATATATACGTGTATATATATACGTGTATATATATATACGTGTATATATATATATATACGTGTATATATATATATATATATACGTGTATATATATATATATACGTGTATATATATATACGTGTATATATATATATATATATATATATATATACGTGTATATATATATATATACGTGTATATATATATACGTGTATATATATATATATATACGTGTATATATATATATTTATATATATATGTATATATGCATATATATATATATATATATATATATATATATATATATATATATATATAGGTAACTATACTCGTTTCGAAAAACCTTCGAATTTTTTATTTGACCCAAGTTAATGCCATAAGGTCAATATTCAGGTTTAACTTCTTCCTTTTTAGACAAATACCTTCCACCCTCCTCTGACTACTGCCTTGTACCTTTCGTCTGACTGAAACATTGAAATGGATAAATTCTGTATTAGTTTTACGACTGTTTTTTTAGCATTCACAATTAAATTCTAATAGAAACTGTATAGACACGAACTCAGTCCACAGCGGGGTTGACAAGACAGACTATCTATATCTTCGTCTGCCGAAATAGGCTATTCCTCATAAGAGGTAACTTTGGATTTTATTGTTTATTAATTATATTGCTGTGTAATAATAAATACATTGAGCTCTTTTTGTGGATCAGTTTTAATATTTTATATTACTAGGATCCACTTGGATCATGTACTAACGGATTTGTTTCGTTTCATATATATATATATATATATATATATATATATATATATATGTATATGTATATATATATATATATATATATATATTGAAAGAATTGATATTTATGTCTATTAATTTTATTCCTCGTTTTTTTTTTCTAAATTTCGTTTCACTTCACGCAAATGTGAAGGTTTTAAATACAAAAATATCCGAAATTTATATTAAGCTCATTCTTTCAAATATGATTCATCTTCAAATGTGTAAAAAAAATAAATAAATAAAGAGAAGGAAAGAAAGTTAAATGTATTTTAGTACCACATCGTTTTAAAAGTATCATTATATTTTGTTTGAAAGTTAAATCCAAAACATTAGAATGCATAAAATCATGTCAGTAACGTGTAATGGCAACGTGTAAGAGCAATATGTAACAACAGCATGTAACGGCATCTTGAGCCAGTAACGTGTAATGATGTGAAGTATTTTTTCATATTTTTTGAAAACTATAGTTATTTGTATTAATGGTCGGTTGCATTTGTTGAATATAAATAACCTCAATAATATTTAGTCTTTTTTCAAATGAATTTAGTTATTTTGTTTGTTAGACGGCATATCAATTCCTCATGTGTCATTTAATGCTGAAATATTATTCTCTTGTTAGCTTCGGTAATTTTTTTTCCAAAAATATATTGCTGGTATTATTTTTTAATTTTACTATGAAAATGCATTTCTGGTAATTTTTTTCTAATGTATTTTTATATTTTCATGTTTTGGACCCAGTTTTGTAGTACACTATTTGCCCATAGCTGGGATCCTAACAGGGAACAACAGCAATTAAGAAGTGGTTCCAATTTCCTCAAAACCTCCTGATTAGAGGTCTTGCTGCTAGATGTAGTTTATCGTCATACACAGAATGATTCCCAATTACATTTAAGGATTAATTTTCTATTGTCAGACAATAACTCTCCAATGTTATTATAGTTCTTGTAGTGCTTGTTAAGGCGTTGTCTAATTGCACTTTGTTCAGCTATATGGCATGTAAGCCTGCGTGAATATGTGACTGTTGTGTAAAGTACATAAGACATATTTTGTTTATTATTTTCAGATTGATTGGACAAATAAATTTATAAGCAACATAATCTTATAGGGTCAGTAGATTGCTAAATATTATTTTTGATAATTAGGTTATTGTTTTTAATTTTTTGTAATAAATCATAATTCTTAAATATTTTTATCAACATGTTCAATGTTTCAAAGTAATAACTTTTTTTTTTGTTGCAATTTATGCATTGGATTTAACTTTCAAAAAAGAATATAATGATACATTTAAAACAATGCGCTGTTTGAAATACATTTAATTTTTTTTTTTTTTTTTTTTTTGCCTCTCCTTACTTTTTCACATCCCTGAGGATGACCCATGTGATTCGAAATCATCGATCAAATATAACTTTTGGATATTTTTGCATCTAAAATAGACACATTAAGTAAAAAATTATTCGTGTTTTAGAAAAAAAAAACACTTGATAGCTTTAATAAACATAAAATATCAATTCTTCTTGAAATTTGTTGGAATTAACCATGGCTGGCAATATATATATATATATATATATATATATATATATATATATATATATATATATATATATATCTGAGATGAGGTATTATGATTACTTTATATCACTTTATTTACATTATTCGTACTGTTATCCTCATCTTCAATGCCATATTCACAATTTTTCGGCCGTTGTACACTCCAGGCTTCTTCAGGTGATTGGATTTCTAACCGGAGACGGAACTGTCGAGGGTTGTGCTAGCACGATGTCACAAGGCATCGTGACTGAAGTTATGAGCGTACTGTCCTTGTTAAAACTGCTAATCATACGATGAGCTCTTTCCCAGAAACTCTAACTAAGGTCCGTACAACATAATTGCAATATAATCCACAGGTGGGCTCTGTGGGTGTTACCATTCTCAGAGAGTCGTGCTCAGAAAACGGGTATTATGTAGTAGTGGATTTTTATTAATCCGATAGATATTTTATTATTTTAAACGTTATTTTTAATGGATAATCGTATTTGAGTAGACGCGCCGTTTATTTGCTTTCCAGCGCCTATTTTTCTTTAATTTCTCGAACATTCAAATCGGTAGACGAAAATAAATAAATATACTGCTTAATAAATAGACGGAACGCCTATTCAAATACGTACACCCACTAAAAATAACGTTTAAAGTGATAATATATATAAAGTTTAACGTGATAATATCTATATAACGTTTAAAGTGATAATATGTATAAAGTTTAATGTGATAATATCTATAAAACGTTTAAAATGATAATATATATAAAGTTTAACGTGATAATATCTATATAACGTTTAAAGTGATAATATATATAAAGTTTAATGTGATAATATCTATAAAACGTTTAAAATGATAATATATATAAAGTTTAACGTGATATCTATATAACGTTTAAAGTGAAAATATATATAAAGTTTAAAGTGATATGTATAAAGTCGTAAATCGGAATTAAAACACATTTTCGAAATAGAATTGCATATTAATTAAAGGATTAAACAGAGATTTAAGTTTAATCAGAGAATACAGTTCCTACAGATGAGAGCCTTCTACAAATCCTTACCAACCCTAATCAGAGCAAACTACTAAGCCAAAAGCAAATTTCTTACAGTAATACAACACATGAAGGAAACAAATAAAATTTCACCGGAGTATAAGTCCCATTTCATTGTTTATTTCTCATCTCGTTTAGAAGTGACAGAGGTGTATCCGAAAATTCAGACTTTAAAATCTTCCTCTTCGCGCTTCGGTTTAGTCAAAATGTCCACTGATATATAATAAATATCATCAGTCTTATTGATAATATTTTTATCATTTTATTGTCTTTTTATTTGAATTCTATATTGGCTTGTTAAATTCATATATATATATATATATATATATATATATATATATATATATATATATATATATATATATATATATATATATACATATGTGTGTGTGTGTGTGTGTAAATCCATTAATATATAGATGTAAATCCTTATATATATACTTATATATGTGTGCGTGTGTGTGAATTATTTTTAGATAGTGTGTATCTGCACAGGAACAAAATGAATAAAAAGACAAGAGGAAAAACAAGAGGCTAAAATAGTTTTCCACGTATCTTTTTAATCATATATATATATATATATATATATATATATATATATATATATATATATATATTTTTAATCATATATATATATATATATATATATATATATATATATATATATATATATACATATATATATATATTGTTAAATTATAATTGTCTATTATGTCTGATCATAACCCGTTCTAAACTTCGTATGTTTGCTTTAATTTCGGTTGAAAATAAAGACAAAAATTGTCCAACATTTGGATAATTTTTATTAAGCTGTTCCTTGATCGAAGCTTTCTGCAACACAGGAACCCTATTTAGAGTGGTTATATGCACATTTAAACAAAGAAATTCACCATCAAAGATGATATTCTGTTATGTTCACATAGAAGATTGTTATGTGATGATAACGGTCGCGGAATAGCAGACGCAGTCGTAAATTCATAATACGGCTCTATGAAATATATAACCACATATATATATATATATATATATATATATATATATATATATATATATATATAGATGCATGTTTCATTAAATAATATAGACAAGTTTTGTTTATTCATTTTAAGTAAGTTCCTTTCATATTGTCTGATAAGCTTAATAGCGTTATCATTGAAAGACGAAAGGAAATCACTATATTGATACATGTTTAAATGCAATCTAAACTTTCGGCTTACGTAAGCCATTATCAAAGATGACAATTACTTTTCAATATATCAACCAATACACGGATGAAACGATAATGATAGTCTGTTTTTGTTCCATGAAAAATTTCAAAGCAACGACTAACTCGTGTATACGAGATGCGGAAGCGAAAATCGCGTCGCAGCTTATGACGTCACACATGACCACGCGAGAGTGAAAACGTGAAGTATTAAGTATGGAAAGCCGTTGGTATAAACCAATGGCTTCTGTTATCAATTATAGGCATTCAATAATATTTGTGGAGATTTCGTAGTTTGTTTTGTTCAGGTAGGATTTCAACTGGTTTATGTATATAACTTCAAGAATTTTTAGTTTTTGTTTATTGTTTTCATGTTTAAGCATAACTGGGTTTTCAACAAGGATTTTCCGGAATTGTGTACGCTGCCAGGCATGTTGTTTTAAATGCCTAAAAATGTCTTTCAATGATAATGTTATTAAGCTTATCAGACAATATGAAAGGAACTTAAAATAAATAGACAAAACTTGCCTATATTATTTAATGAAACATGCATCAATGAAAAACTTGCCTATCCATATATATATATATATATATATATATATATATATATATATATATATATATATATATATGAGTGGTGTAAATATAAGGTAAATTACCTGAAATATACTATAAAAATATATTTTAATAAATTAATGTTTAATATTGAAAGTTTTAACAAGATGATTTTTAAATTCTTTTTAATCTTATTTCTATCAATATATTTTCTTTTTCTTTTTACAAAGTTTTAATTTTTACAAAAAATACTTTTTCATTTTTAAGAAATGTTTTTATTTGTGTAAATTTACTTTTGATTTGTAAAAATTTACTTTTCATCAAAAAATGGTTTATACATATATGTATGTGTTGTTATGCCTGGGCATGTGTATATAAAATGATTACCTATACGGTTTAATTCCCATTCTTTATATAATTGCTTTGTTTACAGGGCCCAAAAATAATATTTACGCTGTTTCAATTTAAAACACAACAGAAAATTTCCCCGTTGACATTCAGTTATTCTTACAAAATTTAACAAACATTTTTCAAGCACAAATTGTTCCCAACTAAGTATGAACTGATGTTTTTCATTGTATGCAAACAATGCGCGCCAATTATTATTTGGCTGGTACTACTTTTTATGTGGGCGGAGATATCAGGCAGCGATGACGGTGTCGTTCGGTCAGTATCATATGACGGTGATTGGGTGCAGGACACTTTGATATTATAACTTTACTTGATAGAGACGTCATAAGCCCATATGGCATCAAACATGCACAGTTTGGAAATCTCACAGGATTTGAGGTATTAAACAGTCTTGAAAAATGAACGGATGCATTTTACGCGCAAAACACAGGACTTCGGTGTCAATTATGATTTGAATTAAATAAAAAGGAATCAAATGTCATATTAAATAAAAAAAGGAATTAAATGTCGCGTTCACTAAGAAATGACCAAGTAACTACACCATAATTTCAAATATATCAATGTAATTTATATATTTGTCTATGTATTGGGTAGCCTATAATCTCGTTCTGTTTTTGTCGTTATATAGAATCAGAAGACTTTAAACTTTTAATTATCTTCCTTGTGTCTGGTTTATGATAGCTGTGATATCTGCGTATATATATATATTTAAATATTGACAAAATTGGTGTATTTTTGTTGACTGATGCTAACATTGAAGTTGAAAGAAGAAGGAAAAAATGTTGAAAATATTATCCTTTTTTATTTTAAGATGTGTAAAATGCTACACAAAAAATATATTTTTACGATTACGAAGAAAGTACGTAATGAGGTAAGAGGGCCCAGGCAGTTGTGGCATCCATAGAATATACTGAAAACAGAATGGACAAGAGATAGGAATACAAATCTTAATGGGTTTCTGTAATGGAAAGCAGAGAGATGGTAAATATTGGATCATATAATTAAATACGAAAAATTTCAAAAATGAAAATAAACAATTTCTGGAAATTTCAAGAGACATAAGAATTGCAATCGAAATAACATGTAACGGTTTGCGTAGAACACACTTTAAAACAATAATAATGTTTTCTTTTAAATAATTCACTCCTGCTATTTTTAAAGTAGCTTAAAGGAATATTAGAAAATTAATGTCATTTTGTTTTGCCTTTTAAGACAAATTGTATAATTCTAGTTGCATAACATTTAAACCATGCTAACACAAATCCATATAGTGATTTTCCAAGCGTAGCTTAGATGTGGCACAAGGTCTAAAGTGGGTGGCACCCTGTGAAGATTGAACTCACTACTCAGGCGTAACTGATCTAGAGAAACAAGCTTGCTAACCTTTGCACTGTCTGGAATTGCCCAAACAAATACATATATACATGTGCATGCACACACACGAACATATATATGCATACACATGCATCATTATCCCACATGTAGGTGTAGGGCGTGGGGTCGTGTACACACACGGATAGAAATTCTTTAGTCTGACGTCATTTTAATCTTGCCAATATTTTATTAAAACCCTTTCAAACAGATAATCTTTTTTATCGAAAAAAACAAACAGGCCATTTTTTATTTTCGAAGCTTGGGGCCCAGGCTCAATTCCCAAATAAGGCAGATGCTGCATCTTCTTTTCTTTTTTTTTCACCCAATACGAGGTTTAAGAGTCACTCAAAATAAAGAGTTACTGTTGTAGAGTAGCTAGCACACCTTCAGCACTCTACCAGATGGACTGGCCCATAGCCTTAAATAGTCTACGATTAAGGACTTCAGCTTAGTATCAACTTATTAATCAACTGTTGAAATCCTTAATCGTAGACTATTTAAGGTTATGGGCCAGGCCTTCTGGTAGAGTGCTGGTAGAGATTTATGTAATGGCGTAATGAGTGAACGACGAGCTGCAAGCTATGAAGATATGTAGGATATATATCAGTTGAACCTAGCCTTGAAGAGGTTAAGATTGTAGTAGTTGGGGAAGCAAAGTGACAGTTTGGAGGAAGAAGCTATCTGCGTAGAACTTCCTCCTTACTAAAAGAATACGAGGATAATTTGACGCCGAATTTGATATTCCCACAGTGATGGAAAAGCAAGAAAACACGGTAATATCTAGAGGTACCACTGCGATGACCTTGTCTAATAGCAATGATGCTTCGACTCCGAAGCCACTGTCCTTATTTGAAGATATGGTGAGAGGCAGCATTAGTTCTACAAATTTATTTATATATAACAAATAAAATCATATTTCGCCTTCCTTGTAGCTAGCATGGTATGGCTGACCGCTTTTATACGAGTATGCATGTCTGATATGGTAGCTAGCAAATACCTGTTGCAGACACCTGTTCAGGCATATTTGTGGTTGTTCAACGCCAACAAAATCAGACTGTGGTTTATACTGCAACTATTCTGAACGAACTTTAGTTCCTGGGTGAAGGTGCATAATCTGGCGTGCTTTAAAACAACGCCAGTACGCTCAAATCCTCAACTTCTTATTTTCAGAAATAATGCCACAGTCTCAGAAAAAGGTTAAAAGAAATGTCATCCACAATTTCCCCTAGCTTGATAATGGCCAGAAGTATGTTCGAAAAGGATTTATAGAAAAAGATTTGGACAATATTTACACTAAAATGATCCGAGTACATGTTTCCCTGTACGTAAACAGGTAATGGTAAGAAAACATTAAAATTAAAACTATATATCCTGCCTATCGTCTTTAATCTATCTTATCTTAATGAAATATGGCTGCTATTCACACAGACACACACATAGAGACACACGGAATTAATGACCCCGATTTATTTCTGCAGAAACTAAAAAAAAAATATAGGGATCGAAATAACATCGTTGAATAGAGGAAACTGTTGTGTAACGTCAACCATCACTCTTCAGCGGCTTCAGAAATAGTTACGTCTACTCCTTTTCCCGGCTCGTATAGATAGATAACTACCACCAGTGCCTGTATTAGGTGTTTAAGCTTTGGTGAAACAAATTCCAAATGCTTGTTTTCAAGATATAAATAAGAATTTCATTTGAAACACTGTCACAAGACAATTTCGTATCATCATTTTCAATTGTTGGAGTTGTACCTTACTCAGCTAAGCTTACTAAACAATAATATATATTTCAAATTAAAATTAATTAACGCAAAAGGATGAAATGTAAACACTAGTAATAAATATTAATAAAGCATAGTAAAGTCATAAATAACAACAAAGTAATAAAGTTCAAAATGGAGTTTCAAATGAGTGTAGAAATACAAGTAAAGCACAATACACCGACTGAAGCTGCAAAATACTTTAAAAAAGAAAACAAAAGCAAATGCAACGGATCAGATACAGAAACGATGGCAAAATAAACTACTTCACGGTCAATACTTTGCCCGTACCAAACAAGCTGATGTAGACAAACACCGTATCCATCATTGGTTACGTAGTGCAGTGTTAAAAGCTGAAGCCGAAGGTTTTATCCTTACTGCACAGATCCAGTACTTGTTAACTAGAAATTATCAAGCACACATACTAAAATATTGTGTTAGCCCAAAATGCAGATTCTGTGATAAATATCCAGAAAGAGTTAGCCATCTTGTATCAGGTTGCACGCTATTGGCACCCATTGAATATAAAACACAGCATGACAGAGTGGGCCAATATCTGCAATGGAAAATCTGCAACTTCTACGGGAAGGAAACTGAAAGAAATTGGTATGAACACCACCCAGACCCGTTTACAAACATAGGATCTGAAACAATTCTATGGGACAGCACAATACACACAGACAGAACAATCAAAGCTAATCGCCCAGACATCATTATTAGTGATCGCAAAAAAAATGCTTTCTAATTGATATGGCAGTCCCTGCAGACTGCAATGTATCTTTGAAGATCTTCAAAATGCTATCAAAATACAAGGACATTGAAATCGAAATCTCAAAAATGCTGCACATGAGAACATCAACAATCCCTGTTGTAGTTGGAGCCTTCGGATTGATTGGAAAAGATACCAAAAGACTCAGTGAAGGGATTCCTGGAAGCCTGTGCCTTAAAGAAATACAAAACATTGTTCTTACGTGTACAGCCTACACCTTACGAAGGGCTTTATCTATGTAAAATATTTTTTGTTTGTTTGTTTTTGTTTGTTTTTAATTGCTCAGCCGAAAATATCATGATGTCATTTCTGACTTTATGTCTCTGTTCGGGACCCAGAAAGAATTGAGTAAACACCAGAAATCAAAGGAAATAATAATAATAATAATAATAATAATAATAATAATAATAATAATAATAATACCACTCAGACCCGGTTACAGGGATAGGACCTATAACAATTTTATGGGATTTTACAATACACACAGACAGAACAATCAAAGCTAATCGTCCAGGCATGGTGATCAGAGACCGCAGAAACAAAACGTAGCTTCTTACTGACAATGGCAGTCCCTGCAGACTGTAATGTATCTTTGAAGATCTTCAAAATGTATCAAAATACATGAACCTTGAAATTGATTTCTCAAAAATATGTCACATGAGGACTTCAAAAATTATAGTTATAGCGGGAGCTCTCGGATTGATTGGAAAGGTTTCCAATAGACTCATTCATGGGATTCCTGGTAGGTCATACCTTAAAGAAATACAAAACATTGTTCTCACAATTACAGCCCACATCTTACGAAGGACATTATCTATATAAAATATGTGTGATTTTTTTTTAAAAACTGCTCAGTTGAAAAATATTTTGTTTGTTTTTTTTTTAATTGCTCAGTTGAAAATTTCATGATGCCATTTCTGACCTTAGGTCTCTGGTCGGGACCCGGAAAGAAATGAGTATACACCAGAAATCAAAGAAATTAAAAATAATAATAATAGCACATTTTTAAAAATCCAAGGAAAAATTTATGCGAAATACAAAAGATTTTGTTTATGAGTTCAGTTCGCATACTTAGTAAAAACATCGTTTAAGAAACCTTCATTTACCTGAGTTATTAGGTGAAATATTTGGTAAATGACTGCATCATACAGAAAACCAAACGAAATGAATGAGAATAAAAAACAATAATATAGACTAGTATTCTGTCTAACTATAAGCTACCATAGGCAACTTGATGAGACGCCGTCCATGAAAAACGAGCTCCCAGGATAGAGAAGTTTGATCCAGAAAATTGTGATTAAAAGACTAATAGAAAAATAATCAGGATCGATAACATTACAAACCCTTCTTTGAATTATGCCAAGTGTTTCGAGATATATATTAGAAGTACCTGACCAGATATGGCAGTAATATTCAATGCACGGGTAAATGATAGGTTTATAAATGTTCAAATTATTATTATTATTATTATCATTTTTATTTTCTTTGCTTTCTGGCGTTTACACATTTCTTTCCGGGTCCCATCCAGGGACCTAAGGTTAGAAATGGCATCATGACACTTTTCACTGACAAAAATAAAAAATAAAAATAAAAATTACATAGATAAAGCCCTTCGTAAAGTGTGGGCTGTACTTGTCAGAACAATTTTTTGTATCTCCTTGAGGCATGGGCTTCCAGGAATCCCTGCAATTAGTCTACTGCAATCTTTTCCAACCAGTCCTAGGGCTCCAACTACAACAGGGATTGTTGATGTTCCCATATGCCACATTTTCGAGACTTCTATTTCAAGGTCCTTGTATTTTGACAGCTTTTTGAATATCTTCAAAGATACATTGCAGTCAGCAGGGACTGCCATATCAATAAGGAGGCACCGTTTTTGTTTGTGGTCTTTAATAACAATATCTGGGCGGTTGGCCTTGATTGTTCTGTCAGTGTGAATTGTGTAGTCCCATAGAATTGTAACAGGTCCTATCTCCGTAACCGGGTCTGGGTGGTGTTGGTACCAGTTTCTTTCGGTTTCCTTCCCGTAGAAGTTGCAGATTTTCCAGTGCAGATATTGGCCCACTCTGTCATGTCGGGTTTTATATTCAGTGGGTGCCAACATCGTGCAACCTGATACAAGATGATCAATCGTTTCTGGATATTTATCACAGAATCTGCATTTTGGGCTGACACAATATTTTAGTATATGTGCTTGATAATTCCTAGTTAGCAAGCATTGGTCCTGCGCAGCAAGGATAAAACCTTCAGTTTCCGCTTTCAACCCTGCACTGAGTAGCCACTGATGGGTACGGGTTTTGTCCACATCAGCTTGTTTGATACGGGCAGAGTATTGGCCATGGAGCGGTTTATCTTGCCATCGCTTCTGTATCTGGTCGGTTGCATTCGTCTTTGCTGTCTTTTTCAAGTATTTTGCAGTTTCAGCCGGTGTATTGTGCTGTAGTTGCATCTCTACGCCCATTTGAAGCTCCAGTTTGAATTTGTTGGCTTCTTTCATTACGGAGTAAAGACGCTTACTACTTTCATGTTCCTTGACGCATACCATCATCCAGTCTTCTGTAGTTTCCAAGTATTTTTGGAGGCCAATTGTTGTAGTTTTGTAGGACAGTTCTAGTTGAACTAATCCTCTGCCTCCTTCGGATCTGGGCACATACAGACGATCAGCATCAGCTTTGGGATGATGCATGCGATAGCAAGTGAGAAGCTTTCTCGTTTTGGCGTCCATTCGCTTAATTTCAGCTATGGTCCAGTTAAGGACATTAAAGCTGTACTGCACCACTGGGACAGCCAATGTGTTTATAGCTTATTATTATTATTATTATTATTATTATTATTATTATTATTATTATTATTTATGCAACTACTTTAAAATATTCGGAGAATATTAGACCAACAAAATTGTAATAAATACTAATAAAGAGATTAAGAAAGCTAGTGAAAATTAATAATGAAAAAAAATAATGATCTTTCTACAAATGAACCTCGGCTGTTCAAATGTCCTGAAAATATGAAATAATAAAAAGAAAGAAGAAAAATCGAAGTACAAATCTGTAACAAAGTATCGTTAATCATTCACAAAGCTTTTCAAAAAAAAGTCTTTGGACAGAACACAAGAGATGCGCCTTTTACAGGCAACACTACAGGGATTTCATCTTTACAAAGCAGAACAAAATCATTTCCTTTTTCTTCTTCTCCTTCTTCTTCTTTGTTCGAGAAATAAGCCGACCCCTCTCCTGTTGCGCTCAACGCTCGATGAATCAAAGTTCATTTTTTAAATCAGGCATTAAATAGAAAACGAAACACACTAGAATCTTCATCTCACCCGGCCGCGCAGTCGTTTTTGACTTCTCAGGGGACATCCCTGCACCAATTCATCTCCTCAGCCAGCTGGATACCGTATCTGAGAATGATGGAGGTCATAAACAGCTGGACAGTGAGCGCTCCCGTTGTTGTAGTTGGGATCTCGAGAGAAAGAAGATACAGTGAAGATCCTGTTGTGTTCCCATAGGATTTAATAAGTTGAACTCAGAAAAATGGGCATTCTTTGTTTCGTCGAATTGGCACCAAGACAAACCCAAGATAGATACGAAAGGGATGCTTCCTTCTCTAGTGGGGATATGACTTCTTTTCTTCCTTCTCCTAGAAGTGAAATTTCTCAATTTTCATCCTTTTATTTATTTTTTAATTTCATCTGATACCTTTATATCTTTCTGTCATTCATTCACCTTTCATATATATATATATATATATATATATATAAACACACACGCACACACACATGCATACACACACGCACACGCACATGCATACACAAACACGCACACACACATACATCTATATATATATATATATATATATATATATATATATATATATATATATATATATAGTAAGTCATTGAATGATTTGGTAATCCGTATGGATAATTCCAAAGAGGATGTAATCCAGAGAGCTCAATTTAACAACAGAGCAAGTATTAATTAATTAAATTAAAAAGAGACAACCTTAACGTTCTATGACTCTAATTTATTTTCCCCCCAAAATACATTTTTCCTGGCTCATCAGGTCACATCACGATGGAATTAGTAGATTTTATTTTTAATCAAGCATTATTTCTCAGTACTCCGAAAGTTATTTTACTGGATGCACGTGTTTTAAAATACGCTCGTTTTTTTTGTTTGTTTGGGTTTTTTTGTTGTTTTTTTTTAGTTTTTTTTTTTTTTTAACACATTACATCTATCGGCTTGCGCATTCGAGCGTCTTATTCTTTTCATTAAGTCTCTCGAATCTACAGGCCGGTAGACGTAAAAAGAAAAGTTTGTAGTTGAACCGTAGATTAAGTAAAATGACGTACAAAATAGAGATGAATTCCATTATGTAGAAAAGACGCACTTATTAAAATTCATCAATGCCTGATGAATGTTTACAGTGACCAAATAGTTGATTTGAACACAGACTGTGTGTAGTACGCGTCAGTTGTGGCGATAACAGCCACGTTCTCGGTGGGCATGCAAAGCTGTCAACCCAAGAAATAAAGAACCACTAGCTTCTTTTGCACCTGAAATTTTGCTCTATTCAACGATGTTATTTCGATCTCTATATCTGTTATAGTTTCTGCAGAAATAAATCGGGGTCATTAATTCCGTGTGTCTCTATGTGTGTGTCTGTGTGAATAGCAGCCATATTTTATTAAGGTAAGATAGATTAAAGACGATAGGCAGGGTATATAGTTTTAATTTTAATTGTAATGTTTTCTTACCATTACCTGTTTACGTACACGGAAACATGTACTCGGATCATTCTAGTGTAAATATTGTCCAAATCTTTTTCTATAAATCCTTTTCGAACATAATTCTGGCCATTATCAAGCTAGGGGAAATTGTGGATGACATTTCTTTTAACCTTTTTCTGAGACTGTGGCAGTCCTGGCCATTCTGAAAATAAGAATTTGACTTTGGACATTGCTAGTTCTTTTTTCAATTCAGCGTTTGTAGTTTATAAGTGTCATAGTTTTAACTTCGGCGGTACAAGATAATTGAGTCAATCTTATCATTACCAATTATGACTTTTGCTGTAGTAAAAAAAGCATCATAAATCCCCAAAAGTACTATGGATTGATTGCAATTGTCTGGTACTGCGTAGTGCTTAATCTAGCCTCACTAAACCATTCACGCGAGATCGATACTCATTGGGCACTCTCGTTGAGTGTTGTTTTTTTTTATAGCAGCAGCAGAAACTAAGTTTAGGAAATATTTACGCCCTACTTTGTTAGTTACAGAGTTACGTAATGACCATTAGTGTCAGAATTTTGAATGCTTATTTTTGAATACACTGTTACAAACGCCGATATGATACGCAACCTTCGTCTTTATAGAATTTATATTTATTCGAAAATGTTAAGATTATCATTAAGGTTAATTAAAATATATCTTATTTCTAGTATGTCACTCTAGATGACTAAGAAGAGTGAAGGTAGGTAAAAAAAAACTGTCCCTTAATTAGACGTGGAATTATTTTCTTTGGACAGCTAATTTAATCATAATTAAAATTTTCTCAAAAGCCGCTCGTCCGCTTGTACTGGAAAATCATTCATTCTTGAAGATGATTTTAACTTGTGTTAACAATAAGTGCGCTACTATCTGCTGTTTTTGCTGGACTAAAGTAAAAGTAGAGGCATACAGAAATATAAGCATCATTATTATATAGATTGATTCATTCATTCATTTTCTACGGCTTATCAACCCTTTACAGGTTATTTAAAGCCAGAAAAATATTTTTAGATTGTAAAACTTTTTGGGGAATACTAATGGTTTAGTGATACAAATCTTACTAATTAATCCATATCTGGAGGATAATAGATGCATTCATACTTTCCCAAGGGCATTTTAGGCGTAAGTGAATATAAGTAGTAGAAGTTAAACATGTTGACGCAATGAGTTACAGGCCAAAAGTTACATTTTAACGCACACAGAAGCACACAAAACCACTTACAAGAGACAGGCAGTCTATCTCTAACAGAAACAATAATGAATTGCTGGAAATGAGGAAATATCCGTACTGAGAATATAAAAAACTGAGAAGAGATTCTATGACGACTTTATCTGGTTATTGAAAATCTACGAATTCATCGTCATTGTCCTCATCCTCAGTGCGTGGTTGTAGGATAACTGCGCAGCTATGCACCTGACTAGTTCAGTCCATATATCTCGGGTAACGTGCCAATGTCTGAGTCTCTGTGAAGGATCTTCCAGTACACCCAGAGACATTCTTTTTCTCTCTATCTGCCTCTTCTTCTTTTGACTACATTGTAGGATGGTCGTGGAAAGTTTGCTGGCTCTTATCCAACAATCATCAAACATAATTCGAGCTTGGTTCTTCATTCTGATAAACTGTTACGTCACTATTATGTCAGTTCCCATTAAGTCATGCACAGCTTCGAATCATTCACTGAAACGAGCTCTGAACCGTACACTTTGGTTTTAAAAAAAGGCAATTTATCAGCACGGTCACACGAGAGGAAAGTGACAAAAGGTCAAGTTTAAAGTGAGTTGGTAGCACACGTGTACGTGGATTGGGGACAAACATTGCGCTAGTTCCTGAAGCATTTCGCTTTCGGTAGAGATAATGCCTAGGGGACAGTTGGGTGAGGCTCGAGCACATAACATTACTTTACATTCCCATCTGACCCGGTTGGGGCAAGGAATTAAGGAAAAATAAAGCAGAAGATGAAAAAGCGCCTACCGTAGTACAGCGATGGGCAAATTCGTCTCATCGTCAAATAGGATACTTGTGTCCTTACTGTAGACTTGTAATGACTAAGTTTCTAAGAAGTAGAAGAAGAAACTGTAAAGAAAGAAAGAAAAAGTAAGAAATGAAAAAAAGAAAAGAAGCGGAGAATCTATTAGAGAAGAAGAAAAAGAGACAAGAGTGGAAAGGAAAGAAAATAGGAAGCGAAGAATGATCAAGAAGAAAAAAATGGAAAAGAAAAAGAAGCTTGGATCATGGAAACGAAGCAAGGAGCAAAGAAAGAAAGAAAGAAAGAAAGAAAGAACGAACGAACGAAAAGAAAGAAAAAACGAAAAGCAAGAAATGGAAAAAGGAAAAGAAACGAAAAATCTATTATAGTAAAACGGAAAATAGACAACAAGAGGAGAAAGGAAAGAAAATAAGAAGCGAGAGAAGATCAAGAAGAAAAATGGGGAAAAGAAAACTGGCAAACTGGAAAGGAAGCAAGCGGCAAGGAAAAAAGAAGATAGAAAGAAAGAAAGAAAGAAAGAACGTTTAAAGAAAAAGTAAGAAATGAAAAAGAAAAACAATAAGAAGAATCTATTAGAGTTAGTTCATCTAGGATATATAGAGATAAATAAAAAAGAAGAGAAAGGTAGATTACCACGACAAAGAAGAATAGAAAAACAAGATAACATGAAAGAAAAGTGATGACTACGATGATGATGATGATGATGATGATGATGATGATGACATTCTCATTAAAATTTATTTGGTTCGTAGCCATCTTTTCAATGGCGGAAAAAGATATCGTGCCTGGGAGTCGAATCGCCTCAACAATGTGCGGAGTATCACGAAATAAGCGCCATGTTTCTCTGGCCATTAGAAGCTGCCAAAAAGTTATTTGAAGGAGGAAAGAACATCCCTAAAATGCCATGCTTCCCAGAGCGAAAGCCTCGAATACCAGTAGAAGGGGCGAAATATGTATGTGTGCTCGATTAGGCAGGGAAAACTTATTTTTCAGCTTCATCGCCCTGCAAAAGCGTAAAATGTTAACTGGTTATTTTGCCTAATAAGTCGTTGCCGCTTGAATGCTGGTGTAAACAAGCCCCCATAAAAAGGAACATTTAAGTAGCATGTAAGATTGTTTTTCTGTTTGGAACAGATATTGGAAAGATGATAGGAAAATTAGAAATCTGTCTGTTATATCCAAGTTACAAAGGGTAAGTTGAAAACAAAAATGGTTGAACTGATTGTTCGTATGATTGATAGATAGATAGATAGATAGATAGATAGATAGATAGATAGATAGATAGATAGATAGATACTGCAGGTGCGGCCGAATTTTAGAAGTAGATGCCTATCATCCGGTTCACAATCCTCCTTAAACTTTTGAACTGATTGTCGTATGATAGATAGATAGATCAAAACATAGATAGATAGATAGATAGATAGATAGATAGATAGATAGATAGATAGATAGATAGATAGATACTAAGACATTGTAGGTACGGCCGAATTTCAGAAGTAGATATCTATTATACGGTTCGCAATTCTCCTTGATCTTTTGAATAGGAGTAGAGGTTTATCCCCTGTTTCCTGTTTAGAATTGGGTTTCCGGTTCCTTCTAAAGTCTAATTCCACACTATACTTCTAAAATCTCCGACTGAACTCTGAATTGTTATTCATTAATTCAATCTTGACCTCTTCAAGTCTCGAGTTTTATCTTTCCTACATAGTCCAAAGAACTTTACTACTTGTCCTTTCTTCGCTTATACGACACCACACAGTAACCCTCTACAATGAGTGGCCCTTGGGTCTTGTGCTGAGTGAATATTAATAAAAAAAAGAGGAAGTGTTGTTGTAGGTAAACAGTATTGCATAATTTTCCAATGAGAGAAGGCTTCACTACCTTGAAAGTCAGCATTCAATATACATCTTCTTTCATATGTCATATCCTTTCATGATGTGAATGGTCATTAGCCTCTAAAACATTCGGCGCAACATTTTGCTCTAAGTAACTCTTTTATCATATTTTTATACCTTGTGGTCCTGGTTGTACTAACCATTTATTCAAACTCGTTACGTTGCTTGCTTTCAATCTGACCTTAATATGAGTATTCAAATTACCAATCCTTTTTTCCTCATTATATATTCCAACTTGGGCTGAAAAACTGTCCACAAGCAACAAACGGTCTATATACAACTATTCCATCCCGCAGATTATTTTGCATAAAGGTTTTAGTATTCCATATTTGTCCAGTTGAATTACATTCTTCGTGCCAATGAAGAAGGTTAACCTCTATTAAATGATTCCTTGATCCCTGTTGATAAAAAAACGCAACCTGTTCTAACCGCAAGTCAGGCCTGATGCTTCAATGTTTATATTTTTGTATGTATCTATTAGGTTGGTGCAAAAATAATGTCGTTTTCTCACATATTAACATATATGAGAAAACGACATTATTTTTGCACCAACCTAATATTTACACGTTAGCACTTGAGTTGGTGGGAGAGTTCGCCTATTCAAATATACATACATTCATACGCATACACACACACACACACACACACACATATATATATATATATATATATATATATATATATATATATATATATATATATATATGGCGGACTCTCCCGTCGTATTTGACGTATGAGGGTCAAGCAGTTCAGTTCCTAGAAACCAACAGCCAGACACCAGCACATATGATTTGATTATAGTGGTGAAGTCTTTGTGCAGAACCAACCACATTTTTTGAATGTCCGAATACAGAGACCTGATGCACTACGTACGACGAGGTCCCCAAACGATCATCCGCAGGTTTTGAATTTAGAGTCGTCTTTCTCCTAGACCAGTTACCATCCAAGGCTATAGAACCCAGTCTGTCCTCTATTTACCCATATTTGGAGGGATAAGTGTATTAATACGTTTCCCAAGGTTATTAGCACGTAAGTAATATATATATATATATATATATATATATATATATATATATTAATTTCAATTATAGGTGCAATTATAATTTATAAATTCATGAATCATTCATACAAAAAAACAAATATTCTCGCCATTTAAATCATTAACCTCTCTATTTGTTTTTTTGTATGAATGATTCATGAATTTATATATATATATATATATATATATATATATATATATATATATATATATATATATATATATATATATATATTGGGGTATATATGTGTCATAATTTCATGTTGCAAAACAACAGAACAAACATGAACTTCGGGCAGTTTATCTACAATTTCGATCCTAATATACAACACATTATTGGTAAATTGAAAAAACTGCTCATAAAAACACCCAGCTCCGTGTGAAAAAGGCTTTGTTGCGATATTTTAAACTAAAAGTAATATGTCTTTTAGTTCAAGTTAATTAAACTTTGAATCAGTTAACTTTCCACAAATAAAGTTTTAGAAAAGTTTATTTTATTTTTTAAACATTTTTAATAAAGAGAATGATTTGTCAACATGAAAGATTTTACAGACTTTACTGATAATCAAAAAATAATTCCAATCAATTTATATTCGGTATGAAATACAGCAAATTATTTTGCCCCCTGGAAATATTAAATTTAAAATATTAGCTTAAAATTAAAATAAATAAAAGCTTCAAGAAAAACTTTTCGGTTACAAAATGCATTTAAAAGCTTAGGTATCGCTATTTTGGAGGTATATATATATATATATATATATATATATATATATATATATATATATATATATTATGAAATGGACAAAGTCGGACAATTTTAAGACATTTTATGTTGAAACATTCTTTTTATAGATACAAATATTTAAGTAATTGCTCTGTTTATAATAAACTGTATTAAACAACATTTACCGGCCTAAATGTCCGAGAAATTTTCATAGAAAATATTCGACCTCCGACAGGATTCGAACATGTATCCTATCCTTGCTAACTGAACGATCCTCTGTGGCCGAATCGGTTAAAAGGCACGTCAGGCTATATGACGGATCCGTATAGGATACAGGTTCGAAAGAATGTATAAACATAAAATGTCTTAAAATAATATATATATATATATATATATATATATATATATATATTAGAACCTCTAGGTGTTGACTTCAATGTTCACTTTTATATTTACACGCGTTCTATCTCTGATATTGAGCACTTTATCCCATAAATATCGCACTCCTTAAGACTATATTTCTTCATATATATATATAAAGTAGAGTAGATAAGTTGGTCAATAAAACAAAGTCAAATGAAAGAGTACCCATGTAATCAGTATGACAAACATTTATTGATATTAACCAGGTGACAAAAATAAAGCACGGAGATTGAGGTCCCAAGTTCGGAATTTTCAAACACGACTGTCTTCTTCATCAGCAGATGCGAGAAATAAACGGTGGGACGGTGGAGACTATCTAACATTAGTTCTTGAAGCTGAATAGAGAGCACTTTAGGTGGAATTGTTAGAAAAAATCCAGTCCCCGATTGATTTCTCGCTGTGCGAATCTTTATGTAAAAATAAACTTAGATTTAAAAATTGTGATTGGTGGTGGGTGGAAGGGGAGTGAGATGCTGAACAAAGGTTATAGGACCAAGGGTGGGGACGGTATTAGTGTTGAAGGATTCTGTGACTTAGGATACAGTGTGGGAATAAAGCGAGATTGTCAATAACAATAAAATGAAAGAGAAAAAGAAAAAGAAAAAAAGAGAATATATATATATATATATATATATATTTTCTTTCTCTCTCTCTCTCTCTATATATATATATATATATATATTCTCTTTTTTCTTTCTCTCTCTCTCTCTCTCTCTCTCTCTCTCTATATATATATATATATATATATATATATATATAAGTTGCCATTTCTTTCTGCGGTAGACTGGTTGCCAACAAAGGCTAAAGAACCCAGTCTGACCTGCTATTTAACTGAATCATTAAATTTTTTTGAGATTTATGTAATTGTTTATTTTACTCAACGACCTAATGGACATTATAATATTACAGGCCTTGGAATAAACCTTAAAAGAATATCTATTTCTATAATCTTGTATCAAATCAAGTCTTGAATCAAAATTTATTTGATCTGTTCTGCATCAGACTTTTCTCTAAATCCTTCAGGAAATTAATAATAATAATAATAATAAATGCCTTTTCTGTAATTTTTATTAATTTTAAAAACATAAATCATCTTTACATTTTTTGGCTAACAAATTACCGAATCATGTCATGCACACTCCTAAAGGTTTGGCCAGATCTGCAAATCTCTTCAAATAATGTAGAAACTCTTTTAAAAGTGTGTAGATGAAAATTTCATTTTTCTTAACAGAATTTCACATAGCGTAACTGCTTCGCTTCTGTCAAAAGTGGCATAAATCACTGCTGACTTTATTTTTTAACATGATACTTTTTATCATTTTCCCAATCGTCTATTTAACTGATTTTTGAATAAAAATTTTCTTTGTTATTCTTTTTTTATAGCTTATCAACTTTTTGCATGTTTTTTAAAGAATTTTTCGATAATAATGATTTACTGATATAAGTCCTACTAATTAACCCATAGCTGGGGGGAGATTCATACCTTTCATAAAGGTATTTGCGCCTAAGTGAATATAACGAACCTGACTGGCATTGAAACTCGCTTCTCCGATTTCCAATTCCAAGCCGTTATCCATTACACCACACTTCACAACCGAGCTTACAGTACCTGGTATTTCGAAACCGTCACCCATCTAGGTTCTAACCAGGTTCGACATTGCTTAACTTCGGTGATCGTACAAGAATCGGTGTTTCAACCTCATATAGCCGTAAACCCCAAATTTTCTACGACGTACAGGGAAAGATACATTGAAAGGGTAATGATCTATAATTGACATACGATTAATATATACATATATTTCAATATATCCTCATTTCTTATTAAATTCTTAATGAGAGAATTTGTTATATTTAAACCATAAAAACAATTCAATTGAAATTAGTTAAAATCTAATTTGTTTAAAGAAGAATCTGCAAGGTTATCGGTCCTGATCCGGTATCTCAGTTTCATTGACTTCCCCGCCGCCCTAACGTAGCTTCCCTGTGTCCTTTTCTATAAATACTTTTATGGCAGTTGTTCTGATGAGCTTTCCTCTTTGGTACATCGACTTTACGAATTTAAGCGCAGTACTCGATTGGCAGCTAGGTCTCATCGTGTTACTATTGAAATTGTTAGATATAACCAAACGTTCTATGCTAACAGTCTCTTCTCTCGCACTTCTCAATTGTGGAACTTCTTTCCGGCTTCTTCCATTGTACTCAACTTTGATTTTCAAAATTTTAAATGCAGTGTCAATGGTCATATTCTGTATCTTTAATTCCTGTTCTTTTATTGGATTCTTTCCTTAATATTTTTTCTGCAGATTCTTTCACGCTCAGTAACCCTTTGTGTCTTAGTGGTTTTATCGCCTTGCTTGTAAAAAAAAAACGCAACCTTCCAGACTCTTCAACCTCATTTCATCTCAGTGATCTATATTTTGTTCTTGTATCATAAAATTCTTATGATGACACAGGATCACTGGTGAAATATGTGATGGTATTTTTTTTTAAATTCTTATATATTTCCTGTTTTTTCTTCTAATATATATATATATATATATATATATATATATATATATATATATATATATATAAGTGGACATTGAAGTCAACAACCAGAGGCAACAGCCTGTTTTATGCTGATACGCAATCCTCATGGACCGTCGATTGCATATAAACATGAAACAGACTGTCACCGCTGGATGTTGACTTCAATGTCTACTTTTATATTTACATGCGCTCTGTCCCTGATATTGATCACTTTAACCCATAAATATAGCATACCTTAAAACTATATTTTATCATATATTTAAAAGATTGTTCAACTTCGTCATTGTCACTGAATGTTCTGCTGTTAATGTCCTCCACATCAAAGCAAATGGAAATCTGTAGGTTCTAAATCTAGTGAGTCTGGAGAAAATGGACGAACCTCCTGTCTTAACGATCTTATTTTTTATTTTGAAGAGTGTGCCCTTGCATTGTCATGTTAGAGAATAACAACTTCTCTATTTACAAACGCTGGAGACTTTCGACGTAATCCTTCCTTTATCCGATCAAATTGCTGGTAATAAACGTCTACAGTAATGGATCATCCATGTTCCATGACAACACCTTTCATATTCCATCTTTGCTTTTGGCGTTGGCACTAGGTTCTCATTTTGCGATAATCACTCTCTTTGCCATTTTCTGTTGACATGCAAAACTCATTTTTCATCATCTGTAATAATGCAATATGAAGGCTGATATTCCAGGTTAAAAGACTGCTGTATATGGTGAAACGTTGTTTTCGGTCCTATAGCGAAAGCTCGTGAAGAACCCAGATTCCCGCTTTTTGCAATTTTTTTCCAATTCGCTTCAAATGTTCCTGAACATTTGAACATGACACATGGAGTATTTTGCATGAAACATCTGATGTTGTGATGTGGAGTCAATTTATTTGTCTCTTAAAAGTTTCTCATTCAGAATGAGTCGTCTTCAAGAGCGAGGCATGTCGGATTTTTCACAATCGGCATTTTTACTTTTTAAACAACAGCTGACATTTACGATCCTTCACTGCACCCTTATACACTACATACATGTTTTCAATGTCTCTGTTCTAGTACTACCCTTTCGAAATTTATACAGTAAGAAATGGCGAATATGCTTCTTTTTAAACTGATAATTCTCAATGGGGTTAAACTCTGAAACAGACTATGAGCGATAGATTGTCTGATAAAAGAGATAAGCTAATTGTAAACGTAGCTTCGGACATTGGTTCTGTCTTGATTGGTTAAATTATAAGCACTCCACACCGCATCCCAAACGGATCTACCAATAGAAAACAACGATCCCACTTCCCCTTGAAGCCAATGTACTGATGATGAGGTGGGGTTATGCTGATGACATAAGTATTCATAGATATTTATAGTTGAACATATAATCCTTTACTAAGTGTTCGAAAATACAGGACTTAAGATAAACATATCCAAAACAGAAACTATGATATGGAATTGGTACCTTCCCTGAATCCATCATAAAAATTCACGATGTGAAATTAGTAAATATTATACACTTCATATACTTCAGCGTATGGATCAGTTATAACAAATTAAGTATAGGAGAAACGGGGCATGACACATTAACACGGCTCTGTGCCAGAGGTAGTTTCGCCCAACACCGCAAATAGCTACGAAACCAAAACACCAACCTGAAAACTAGAGTCATGTTCTTAAATAGCCTCGTCAGATCGAGACTTTCATCTGAATGTCATAAATGGCGCCAAACGCGTTCAGAAATATCTAAACTGTCAAGTGTATATAACCAATTCCTAAGATCAATAGAAAAAAAGTTTTTTGAGTGAGTGAAACCTGGGGGGGGGGTCTTAGCAAAGCTCATTCTTGTTTGAACATTGTGGACTGGCGCTACAGAATCACAAACAAACAAAAAACTGTCCCAAATAACAGAAAACGCATCACATGAGGACTACTAATAGTAGCAATAACTAAAATGGATGGCAAATGTAACCAGAAGAGAAAATAATGGCATAATAATGACGTTGACTTTTCACACCACTTCAAATAAAAGGTTAGGAAGGAAACTCCCATCAGTACCGGAAAGAGCGATAATAGCTACGGGACTTGAGAAAGCTGTTTTCCTGAAAAACTGTTTTCAGAGTAAGGATTTTATAAATTTCAACCGAAAACAGTATTGGCTGCTCGATCAATGAATGCCAAATATTTCCTTGTAGGGAAACGGCTAATATTACCATTACCATAACTATTAAATACGTAATTATTTTCCAAATATCATAATATTTGTGTGCGTACGGGTTAAAATATACGTAACTTGTGCGCGGCATGAAAGAATATGTATCAAAATGAACTTGTAAATTATATCAGATAAGAAAATTGAACGTGCATAAAGCGGCAATGCCTAAACCATCTTTTTGTGTGTGGGTGTGTGAGATAATTAAAGGAAATATCGCGCACACGCGTAGGCACAACACAGACACACAGACACACACACACATGCACACACACACACAGAGGCACACCAGTCGAAAAATAAAAATAAAAATAAAGGGCCATAAAAGGAAAAGCTATTTCAAGAATGCGCGGGTCAGGCGTCTGTGCATCCGGGTTGGTGAGGGTCGGTCCTACTAATGCTTTCCACTAATTTGCCTTTTATTTCTTTCCTATTGGTTTCGCTCTATAATTTTCTATGTTACACTACTCGGTTCCTCTTTCTGTTTGTTTACTAAGTAAACACACGGCCCCTTTAATTGTTTTTAATCGCGGGAACTCTCAGCGTTTTTGCGACGCAACATCACAACACATCCGGGCTCTCTGCGGATGCAGATCACCCAAGTCGATGACCACCAAATGGAAACGGGGAGCTAATTGGACGTTTTCACAGCGTCAAGACTGTAATATCATGCAAACTAAAGCCTGGTCGTCATTTTGATTTAACAGAAAGAAGAGAACCTGCTGAGGATTTTTTCATTAAAATCTTTCTATTTTTATTCTCTTCTTTACATCAGGTTTATGATTTTTTTTTTTTTTTTCTTGCTTTTCTTGTTTTTTCATCTTTTTGCCAGCAGTATCATGTGGTTGGTTGGTTGGCTGTTGCTGTTGTTGTTGTTCGAGATGGAGTAAAAGAATCTCTTTAAAAAAAACAGTACTGAGTATTCTTTATTATTATTATTATTATTATTATTATTATTATTATTATTATTATTATTTATGCATTTTCATGTTCACACTAGAGATATGATACTCGTTGCCGCTCAAGCGACAGTAGTTCTCCTTCAATCTCTAACACTCTTCTCAATATTCCAGCGTGTTATTGTCGTCTCGATAGTTTGAATTCGTCCTGAGATATTTTGTTTTCCCAACTAACATTTTCTTCTTCTTCTTCTTCTTCTTATTATTATTATTATTATTATTATTATTATTATTTTTTTTTTTTTTTTTTTTTTTTTGATTTCTGGCGTTTACACATTTCTTTGCGTGTCCCGCCCAGGAACCTAAGGTTAGAAATGGCATCATGACACTTTTACTATTATTATTATTATTATTGATTTATTAAGCGTAGCATATCTGAACATAGTTTTGTATCCAAAGGTAAACAAATATTTTTTAGCATGGATTTTAATTAATCCTACTGAGCTCTATCAATTTAAACGTTATTTTTTTAACTGATAGACGTAAAAAAATAAAGCTCGAGAATTCTATAATAGGAGAAGCTTAACTTGAAAAGCGAGAAATTAGTATCGTCTGTTCCCTCGTGACCAAGCTGAAAGGGTCACCGGGCAAAACAGTACTCCCTCTTCCGAGGGTCGCTGGTTCGATTACTGCCGAAGAACGCATTTTTTTAAAAAAATAAGATTCCTCGAATATCCAGGCCGGTAGGTGAAAATAAACAAATATACATTTTAACAAATAAACGGAGCGTTTATTCAAATACGAGTATCCACTAAAATATAACGTTTAAAGTGATACAAATCTGTCGGATTAATAAAAATCCATTCTAAAAAAATTCTCTTTGTTTAAGTTTGGATACGAAACTATGTACCTATATATATATATATATATATATATATATGGGCAACCCTACGTTATTTTGAGGTTTCATTTTTTCAACTACTATATTACGTGGATTAATTCAGTTCATCAATGTCCATCACAGAATATGAGAGTGGTGTTCCTCAATCACATCACTATAATCCACTTAACTAAGCCACGTCGTAATATATATATATATATATATATATATATATATATATATATATATATATGGGGAATTGAAAATTAACTTTTCATTTTAAAATGCTTTTTAAAGTAATTTTTTTATTATTTATTTTTAAATAATTTATTTATTAACTATAACTTTTGAAAAAAAAATGGATATGAGAGGAAAGCGTTTAGCACAAGTTTTTATTTAACATTCGATATAGGCACCAGATTTTGTTACCAGCTTCTCGGGCCGCTCAGTAATCACGTCAATTGATTTCACTAGTACCTTTTGTGACATGGAAGTGATGACTTCTTGTATTCGCTCTTTAAGTTCTTCCAAAGTTTGATTTGTTATAGGAGACTTGTTCCTTTAAAAAAGTTACAGGTTGTTAAATCAGGACTCCTGGCTGGCCACTCATACATGAAATAGGGAGTTGCTTTTCAATCATCCTGTACATATATATATATATATATATATATATATATATATATATATATATATATATATATATATGCCTCGTGTAACAGCAGAATTATCAAAATTATGTAACAGCGTAATTATCCATCTCCCAAAATGTTTGATACCTAACAGTTCACTGAACTAATTGAGTTACTTTTCTTTCGAATAAGACGTTTAGCCATCTTGACAATATTTTTCGTAAGAAACACTGAGTTATTCATCTAAAAAGAGAGCCGGTTAAAATTGTTTTGTGTCAGACCCAGTCTTCCCAACTTGAGCTGTGGTGAGAGAGAAAATTTCATTCAGGCCTTAAGTAATGGTAGCAACATTCATACTCTGGCTTCCATCTTCAAAGTACACTGAAGAACCATCAAGTGAACGCTGAATAAGTTTAAAAAAGATAGAACAGTAGAGAGGAAAACTGAACCAGGAGTTCACAACAGAAAGGGGGGTCATTATTTCAACTTAGAGATCAATTAGAAAAGATTCAATTCAATTCATAAGACATTTGGCACGTGAGAGAGGAGTTTCTGCTATGACAGTCCAAAGAGCTGTGAAAAAAAACTTGAAAATGAAATCGTGCGTGAAACCTGTGAGGCACGTGTTGCTCCAGGACAAAAAGTTAGGTTAGAGAGGGCGAAGATCACCTTAAATAAGTTGGGAAATGATCCTGGAATGATATATATGTATTTGAACTTTATTTCAATACTTCATGAGCTTCTGATCCTTAGCTATGATTAATTAATGATGAACATGTCATTTTCGTTTAGGATCGATTTCATCACGATACTTCTGTTAATAATCTGTTAATCTTCTGAGAGTAATTATACATTCTTATTGCTCAAAGTAGAATTGAATAGTGTTATAAAAACCCCGGAAAAGTCCATTAAAATATCTTTAATAATTTCTAAGATACAAAGGTTTAGTGCTTATTCTAACAATTGGACAATTTTGTTGTTACACGATTTGGACAGTATAATAATTCAAACATGCATATATGCGATATGAATTCTGGCCTCCTTCCAAGGACAACAATGTAAAAACATTTTTCACTTATTACACTCTGAGCCGTAGTTATAAGAGCACACTCGCTTACTTTCTTCTATTTCAACCATTTGGGCATGTCAGAGACAAACCGTATTTGTCAAATTAGTATATATATATGTGTGTGTGTGTGTGTGTGTATAATTTGAAAATTACAACATGAACAAGTTATAAAATCACCACAACAATAGCCATTTTGTTTCAACACTTCTGGTTTCTTATCAAGTGATGGAGTTGAATGTAGAATAAAGAGTTTTAAAAGGTTCAAATCAACCAAACACCCCTCGATAGAAGAAACGCTGTTACTGTTATTGTAACTTATCTGACATCGTTTCCCCTATCGAGGGGTACTTGGCTGATTTGAACCTTTTAAAACTCTTTATTCTACATTCAACTCCATCACTTCATATGAAACCAGAAGCGTTGAAGCAAAGTGGCTATTTTGTAGTGATTTTATAACATCTTTATGTTATAATTTTCGAATAAATTATATTTTCTCTACTCTGTATTGAGCACTCTTTTAAGAATAATATTTTTGGTTATTGGAATTTTTTCCGTATACACCAATCCTATACTTGTATATATATATATATATATATATATATATATATATATATATATATATATATATACTTAACCAGACTAGACGATGTCATCTTGCGCTTTGAATTTAGACACCCCAACCTTACCCTGACTTGACCTCTTTGAATGTAACTGAGATATTGATACAAATTATTAACCCTTACGCCCCCTTTTTTTTAAATAATTGCTCTAGCCGTTACCATAGTAATTTTAATTTTAATAATGAATATGCTTATAAAACGCGTAAATTTCAAGAATTAGTTATTCCGAAAAAATTTCGCTTGAAGATGGAACAGAGTTTGGTACTTTAATTCAATTTAATTCAAATAATTATATTGAAGTTTTCGGCTCTTGTTTTGAAACATGAGAACTCTTATGTAGCGATGGAATAATATTTTTAAATCAATAATTATATATATATATATATATATATATATATATATATATATATATGTGTATGTGTGTGTGTGTGTGTGTGTGTGTGTGATAACTGTGTCACAGTATGCAAACATTCAAAAATATTTCCAATTATATATTGATATATATACAGGGTCGCGTGTCATCATACGCTAAGCACGTAACTGTTAAGTGCCTCACAGTACGAAATGACGGCTATAAAATGATCACCTTTACTCGAGGCGCCCAAGAAGGAAGGGAAGTGTATCCTCGTGATTGCTGACCCTTTTATATGAACGACAAAGACAAAAATAAACGGATATTTTCTTATCTTGAGATCGCGGCCCATATCTTCTTAACTGAATCAACAACACTGCATCATGTACCAAATTTTGCTGGGTGGGGAATCAGTGTTGTAATCTTAATAGAGGTGTGGCGAACTTGTGGCTCTTATTCTTCCAATTGCCATATCGAACATCTACACCAGTCATGAGCAAACTGTGACCCGCGGACCACAATCGAGCCTTTTGGCTTTCTGAATACCATGCATAATTTACTCAGGAATCAAAAATGTTATTCTTTTCATTTCGTTCTCACTTGTTCACTCACATTTTCTCGTAGTTAACCACGTATAGAAAGAATAATTAAGTCCAATGTTTATCGAATTTTTAACTTTTCGTCGAAGGTAACATTTTCATCATTTTAAACCATTGGCGATTTTCCCTGAGGAATACGTGTACACATATATTGCTTCAGAAAAAGGAAAATCCATAATAATGTTTTTTTCTCTAGAGAATACTTTTTATTTTAAAAATATTTCTGTGCTGTCACATGATTAATTTAGAAACAAATTACAATCAGAAGTATCTTAATCACTCTTTCATCAGATTATAAATGATACTTTTTTATTAATATTTTTTAATTATACAAAGAATCTTTTCTCCCCCCGCCCACCAAAAAAAGAAGGGAACTTCCCCATTTCCAAGACAGACGCTTACGCATATCGTCTTCTGTAGTGAAAATAGCTAAGGTACCTTCAATGAAAAATATATTTCTTAAGTGATAAAATCCAAAGAAGAATCAATATTATTGGTCTTGTCCTGGCAGTTTCGTAAGATTGACTCTTTGTTGCTCTGGTATAACAGAAAGAAGTTATTTCTGTGGACTATAGCGGCTTAGCAGGCAGGTGAGAACCAAGATGATCGTGGTTTCACTTGGTATCTCCTTGCTGGAACGAAAGCTTTGACACTGGCGTTCAGGACATCGCGAAGAAAGTCACGGAACGAGTCCCAATCAGCGTGTTGATAACAGAAAGATGTTCTGTTAATTGGAGGTTCAACACTGATGGGAAAGCCGTATCGCGTCTTCATAGGTTAGTTCGTGTTGTTGTGTTGATTTTTGTGTATATATATATATATATATATATATATATATATATATATATATATATATAAACCAAAGTACTGGTAAAAACCAACATAAAACTTGCCAAATGATCACAGATAATAAAAACCCAAACCAATAAATCAAAACCAAAAAAAAAAATGAGAAAGGAAACATAAACTGAGAAAAGAAAAAGAAAATAACAATACCTACCTAAGCAGTAAAAGACAGTTCTCTATGTCTAAATAAGCAAGACGGAGCATTTACGCTACACAGGGATACTACTCAAAAAGAGTTCAAACTGCTACTGGAGTTTCATGTTACTGCGATTATCAGGCGACCAGAATACAAATAAATAGTGGATGAACATACGTTATATATATATATATATATATATATATATATATATATATATATATATATATATATATATAGTTGCGTTGATGTGAGTTTGTTATCCTGGATTTCACGCCCTTTGCAATCGTCAAACAAACTGAATAATTTTGAAATTTTGGATTTATTTATGGTTGC
>OZ010576.1:46581903-46656903 GCA_963932145.1 Acanthosepion lycidas
GCATGCGCACTAAAGCGAATAAATACACCCCACAAATACACATACATCCAAATATATACCACACTATGCCACACCCCGCTAAGCTATCTATAACCGCAGCCATTTTCTCTCACTTTGATGCGTATGTGTGATTACGGTTGCGCAATGTTGTCTTACCGACTTCCGCTCTAGCTTCACATCTTTTTCTTCTATGTGCCGTGTCCATTCAGGACTTGGGCGATCATAGCTCTCCACGATCTCCTATACTTTGTAGTTTTAATAATTTTTTTTTTTTTTTGTTATCATTCTTAAACCCTGTTCTGCCATCCATTTGCCCAAGCTCGCTAAGTTACGCGTTGTCTTCCCTGTTCCTATTGCCGTCAATCTGTCCTGTACGTATCAAATTTTCCAACCCTTCTTTCCTCATTATGTACCCTAAAACTTTCAACTATCTCTTTCTGATTATAAGTTTGTTTTACTTGCTTTTGTTATCTCCAATTTGTAATTTGCATGTTGGGCTCTTACTGTTGCTAACAGCTATGCATTCTGTCTTCTTGCAATTGATAGTTAGTCCTTTCTTCTCACTTTCCTCCACTACCTTCTGTAGGAGTTCTTGTTATTTCCTTTCCGTGTTTAAACTTCAGTATAGTAGAACAAAAAAAGACGACTTAGACAAATCCTGCAACTAGGACAGATATAAAAATGTTTTAATAATAATTAAAATATCAGATTAAATTACCATTAAATTACTTCGCATAAATAAGGAATATGTTTTGAAATATTTTTTTGTAAAAAGTGCCATCAAGCTATTTCGAATTCTGACCCTGTGTATGTGTGCACGCGTGTCTGTGTGTGCGCGTGTATGCATTGACATGGCACCAATGCCCTTAGAAGAAAGTATAAAATTCCCAAGACGTGCGTTCAAACAAAGGTCTCATCACTGACATGCTACGATGACTGGTGGAAATGTGTCAGATTACTGATACTGTAATCCTGCTTAAAGTGTATATATGACTTGCGAAGAAAGCAGACACCGCCAATTAGACTCCTTGTCCAAAAGATGCCATGAAGAAGAAGAAATCGCATGGTCTACGATGGCCATGGAACTGACCAACACTAATATTAGCATAAGCCTTCTTGTAATAAGAATATATAAACATTTTGACGCATAAATGATTCAGTTATTTATTGAAATAATTCATTTTATTTTGGTTTTATCTTATTCCCCTCTGTCCTGGGTATGACGATAAACTACATCCGCGTCCTGGGTAAGACGATAAATTACGTCCAGCAGCTAGGCCTCTAATCAGACGCGGGGTGTTAGCACCTGTTAGGGTCACAGCTATGGGCAAATTGTTAACCCCGAAACTGGATCAAAACACCATGAAAGTGTAAAAATAGGTTTTAATACCAGAAATACTTTAAAAAAGTATTACCAGCAATACTGTTTTAGAAAAAGATATTACCAACAATGTTTTTTTTTTTAAATAAATATTACTAGCAATACATTTTTGAAGGAAAAATATTACCAGAAATAGATTCTTGACAAAACAAAATATTACCAGCAATAAAAAATTTTGTCGGCATTAAATAACCCATTGAGGTTGATATGCCGTAAACCAAACCAAACCAAACCAAACGTATACCCCTGGTTCTCTAATATTGAGAACTTGTGTCAGACTTAAGTCAGCATAATTAATAATCTAAATGTGGGTCCTACTTGTAGCTACGTACCGACTAAAGCAAGCCTAGTAAAGTTCGTTTGGGGGATTCTACTATAGTGCAAGATTCATCAAGTTAGTCTTGAAGACCATTTTGTTATTGTTTTGAATTTATTCTTCCATACATATCCTACTATTCTAGCGTTTAAATTTAACTTAGAAGATTACTGGACACACTACTATTGCAATATGTTTAGCAAAATGGCTTCAACAAAGAAGATTATGGATGGTGTAATGAAAGGACTGTTTTCTTTACCCACTAACATGACGAGATTAAAGAAAACACGATACGTCGTAGATCACGTAACTAAGTGGACATTCGCCGAGTGTAGGTGTGGATTTTGCTAGGGAACTTAAGCATAGATGGAAAAAGTAAAATATATGCGCAAATATCTATTTTCACAACCTTTTGGGCACCTATGTGCGAGATTTGACTTCCATTATTTTCGAACGCGCAAAGGCGAATTCTGTTTTCACTTCCGTTCGAGCGCCGATGAGCAATGTTTTATTCCTATCTTTCGAGCGCGCATGTGAGTTCTTTCTTCCCTGCCATTAGAATGCCTATGATTGAGGTACTTCTTCTCTTCTACATTCGAGCGCATCTGATCGAAATCAGTCTTCCATGGCTTTGGAGCCCCCATGAGTGTGGATGTCCTCTCTGTTTTAAAGACACCCTTGATCTAAGCTAGACTCCCCTTCCTTGCGAGTGCCCATAACCCCATAATCCCATAATCAAAGTTAATTTTCCATGCCTTTTGAACGCTCATGATCGAGGTCAGTCTTCACTACTTTACGAGCGCCTAAGATAAGTGTCTTACGTGCGGTTAGAACACCTACGATCGAGGTCTTTCTTCACTGCCTTCTGGTGGCATAGTCGCACAAGTGTACAGGAACGCTGTCACCCATATTTTTATAAGTGACAAGTCAGTTCGAAATATATAATAAACCTTGTTCTACTACTCTGTATCAATATCTAGGCAAACATTTCGGCTTATTGCACTAAAATGGATTTATATAACACTTTGAAATTACACTTGCTGCTTGTGAACTGTGTCAGTTTAAACTAATATTTCAAGATATCTTTACTGGGTTCCCCAAACTTTTGAAAAGCTAACCTAAACATAGGCTATATATTTATGGGTATTGCACACTGATGGCCTTGTACCAGACCAAGCTATACTTAGAAAATACTTATCGCTAGGTGTTCTACGCTTTTAGAAAATATCATTAGTTACTGACATATTATTGCAGCCTCTTGCCAAACTAATGTTTTGAAAATATACCCCAACCTAAGTTTCTTTTCATTCGTGTTTGTGACTCGGATAAAAGTTGCAAGCCGTAGCTTCGTTTTCCTAAATGTTCGCATTTGGCTTTCAGTTTAGACAAAACGCAACACGTTTTTATTGCATTTCTCTCCATTTTATAAATATTAATACATTGATATTTCAAGTTACACTCGCAAGTTCTCATAGAAACTACTGCCATATCTCCGATCAAGAGAAAGAAAGATGATCTCAAGCATAAACATTATTTCTGTCATATCTATTTATAGTGTTTCGGCGGTACACAGAGATCATTGTTAAATCTCTCTCTCTCTCTCTCTCTCTCTCTCTCTCTCTCTCTCTCTCTCTCTCTCCTCCCGTGATAGCAAGAATATGATCTACAATTGATATTGATTAAAAATATAAGCGGAAATCTATCAATAATTTCCTTCAGAATTAACTGCACATTACATAAGTATAGAGAGAAAGATTCACCAAACCCAATGTTCAGCACTATATACAGTATTTATTAATCTGAAATTAGAAAGATATGAAACCAAAGAAATTAGGTGAGATTTTGAAGATTTTCCAACGCTAATTCTCTATGTGGAGACGATTCTCCTAATTTGTTAATCTTACCATGGCATAAGAACACACGGTTAGAATGAGGTTTGAAAGATTGTTAGACACTAATCATCTGAGTGATGTGGGCTTTCCTAAATTGATAATCTCACCATAGTACAGTATATAACCACACGGATAGAATTACGCTTAAAAGATTGTGTGAAATTAATCCTCTAGGTGGGGTGGGATTTCCTAAATTTATCCTCTCAGCATACAATATATATAACAACATGGTTGGAATGAGATTTGAAAGATTGTGAAACACTAATCCTCTAGATGATATGGGCTTTCCTAAATTGCTAATCTTAGAATAGTATAATATATAATCACACTGGCAAAATAAGGTTTGAAACATTTTACGACACTAACGCTCTAGGTGAGGTAGACGTTCCAGAATTTATAATCTCACTATAGTACCAAATGTAACCACACTGATAGAATGAAGTTTGAAAGATTTTGTGACACTAATCTTCTAGGTGAGACGGACTTTCCTACGTTGATAATCTCATCATAGTATGACATATAACCACCCGGGTAGAATGTGACAGCAAATATTGTCTGATGCTAAACTTCCATGTGAGGCGGGCTTGTTTAATTTGATGATCAATATTCGAAATTCTAGATTTTTATCTGGCCTTGAAGACCGGTTATGTGACATCTGTTAGAAATACACAAATTACTCAACTCAATTCAAACCACGTGAGTTGATTCCTCGAAGAGGAAAATGCGAACAACTGTTTACATTTTCTTGTATTTAATTTGTAAATTGAACTATATGCTGTATATAACCGCTTTCTAAGATCAAAGGTTAAAAATGGCGTCTGAAGTATGTGGGTCTTGGCGAATACCAATACTTCGTATATTGTGGATTGGTGCTACAGAATCCAAAACAAAAAACAGTACAAAATAACAGATACCAAATCACTTGAGAACTTTCAACAGCAACAACAAAAATGGATACCACATGTAATTCGAAGCGAAAATAATGGCAATCAAGATGTTTGCGTTCCACACTCCTTATTTCCAGGTCGACCATAGTCAGGATAATTGAGCCAATGCTGTATAGTATGTGCTACGCTATGGCTACATACATTTTTTTTTTAATTCAGACCAGTTACTACCCAAGTCTATAGAACACAGTCTGTCCTACTATTTAAGCATGGCTAGGGAGAGAAGGGAAGGATTCATACCTATCCCAAGGGCATTAGCCCGTAAGTGAATGTAACAGACCAGACTGGAATTCGAACTCGGCTCTCCGATTCCTCAGTCCGAGCCTCTATCCATTAGTTCTCCGTGCCTACTTAAAAAAAAACGTTACGAATGAAAAGCAATTAATACTAGAATGGGCGATGAATGCCTTATAAGGAAACGGTTAATATTACCATTATCAAAGCTAGAATTCATTTTTTCTTTTCATAAAAATACAATGGCTTAGAGAACTAAGAAACTGAGACTAGACAAACTTTAGTGTACATTTTATATATATTCACTGAGCCGATTTTAGTTTTAGTGGTATCTAATGAAAACTGGATACACTACAGCAGTAATTTCTCAAAAGACGAATCTTTTGAACATTACTTAACGGTTTTGTCTACAAAGTGTTGACGGCATTAATGACGTTAGCACAGGGCACCCACTAACAAATTGATTTCATTAAAGTATTAAAGGTCTGACAAAGTTATTTTTATCAGCGGCGCCTTTTGTTTATTTTTTCTAGTGAGAAAACTAAAATCCGTTATTTAGTGTCGCTGCTCCGCTTAATAATAATAATAATATATATATATATATATATATATATATATATATATATATATATATATATATATATTCATTTAATGATAATGTTATTAAGCTTATCGGATGTTATGAAAAGAATTTACATAAAATAAATAGACAACACTTGTCTATATTATTTAATGAAACATGTATGTATGAATATATATATATATATATATATATATATATATATATATATATATTGACAAGGAGCAAGTTCCACTAAGACAGTTTCTTCCCCAGAACTGCTTCTTTGTGGAACAGACTCCCGAGTAGATGCTTCTCTGACAACTACAATCTTGGTCTCTTTATGTCCAGAGCTAATCGATATCTATCATATACGACGTCATTCTGTGAACTTCTTAATTCCTCATTCCTCTTCCATTTCAACAATCAGTAGCCCTCTGCATTCAGTGGCCCTTGTACATTTCATTGGCCGAATAAACACTAATATATATATATATATATATATATATATATATGTGTGTGTGTGTGAGTGAGTGATATGTGGGCGTATACATATATTTCGTTTCTCATTTTTAGCCACTGCATGTTTTATCGATATATAAAATAAATACAAGCCTTTTTGCTGAACGATAGCAACGTCATTCTGTGCAGTCACGATGAAAATCGGTTCGCACTGTGCACATGTAAGCAAACGTCAGATATTTGCATAAAATGTCCTGAAAAATGTGTATGCATGTATATATGTGTGTTTATAAATGTGTATATTCGATTTTGAACGAGATGTTTTTGTGGGGTATAGGTGATAAGATGCTTTAAGAGTATATTCTTGTAGAATAATGACCGTTGAGCAAAGCTGACTGTGGACGAAAAGCTTTCAAATGCACATGCTTAATGGAATGGAACCAGCCTCCCCCAGATACGAATTCAATAGAGAAAAAAACTAGTCCATCATTAAAGGGGAGATGTAATATGCCAAGAGAAAACAATATCAAAGCGAAGATCTTTTGCAAGAAATGAAAATTACTGCGGCATTTGTTTTGAGGGTTTTCTTTTTTCTGTTTTTATCATCTTTCCAAGGAAGGAGGTAATGCCACTAAGACGTCAGCGGTTACTGGAAGTGAAAGAGAAAACTTTAGTGATGAGAAAGGACAATAAAAAGATAGGACTACGGAAAACAGAAAATAATGATTGGCATTGCGTTTAAATTTTATAAAATCGAAGGTGTCAGTAAAGCAAGAAACGAGAAGAGAGAAGTGCGAGAAAAAAAACTATTAAAATAGAACTAACGGTTACATCTAGCTATTTCAATAGTAAAACGATGACACCTAACTGCTAATCTAGTAGCACGTTTAAATTTAGGCAGTCGAGACACCAAGAAGGAGAGCTCGTTAAAACAACTGGGATGAAAATATTTATAGAGAAGATAAATGGGAAACACATCATGGCTGTGGGAAAGTGACTGAAGTGAAGATGTTAGGTGACAATCGATAACATTGCAGACCCTTTAGATTTTGTTGAGAATCATGAGATATATAAATGTTAAAGTCGAAACAGTGGGAGAGTTAACAAAATCAATGAAGGAAATACTGATGAAGGTTCCAGGATGTAAACGAGGATGGTTGCTTTTATCGAGTCATCATCTCTAGACTGGCTGGCAACCAAGAATGAAGAGCCCGGTTTCTTCACTTATTGAACCCAAGTTGAGCGGAGACGAGATTCAAAACTTTCCCAACCGTACTTGTGCAAAAATAAACGTAGTGAACTCGGCCTGATTTTAAATATTTAAAATACATATCAGTTAAAAGAAGAAAAAATGCTTTAATCTCCGTGATGATGTGATATATATATATATATATATATATATATATATATATATATATATATATATATATATATATATATATATATGAAGGAACCTAAAAAATTTATTAAATCAAAAATCGGAAATTCTTAGTAGGTGTAGGCATAGAAAAGGCTGGTTATTAGAATAGGGTTTGTTTTTTTTTTCGTTGTTGGCTGATCATTAAAGTAGCATAGCCCTCGTTGTTTGTCTTATTTTTTTTTTTATTTATTTATTTTTTTTTTTTTGTCTTGTTTTGTCAGGTGGTTGTGGTTATTTTTGGTTTTATCAATAAATACAGTTTTCCTCTCTAGCCGGCTTTACCCTGAAGATCCGTTTAGGTGAAACCTAGGTAGGTTTGCCTGGCTCCTTAGGATTATCTTAGGTTATCGCTCTACTTAGTGTCTTCAGCAATTTACGTAGTTTAAGCACTTGATTGTTTTCGCCTTGTTTTAATGTTCTTGGTTCTTTCTTTTTTATTTCCCATTTTTCCTCGGTACGGATTTGTACTACTGCAAGTTCAGCTATCCGAGGTTTTTACAAACAAGTACTGCCATTTATATATATATATATATATATATATATATATATATATATATATATATATCACTGGCGCGTTTTTCAGTTGAGAGGTTGAAAATACCTGTCCAAAGGATGTCATGAAGAAAATCCCGGAATGAATCCTAATCAGCTTGCTGATACCGGAAAGAGGTCTTATGGATTGGTGGTTTCTGTTTAAATGATGGTTGTAAAGAGATATCAATACTTAACTCAGACTGGTCCTAGTTACAGTATTGTGAGCGGGGAGATGAGATAAGAAATAAATCCGTGGTGCTCGGTTTAGCTATGGAAACGAGTTGGAAATTCCACGATTTGAATGAGAGATTGGGCAATGGAAAAATTGAATATTTGTATACCAGCAACATCAGTACCTTTATAATGTTTCAGCTACGTGTCGTGGCGCGCATTAAAGTCACATAATATATATATATATATATATATATATATATATATATATATATATATATATATATATATATATATAAGGTTGGTGCAAAAAGATGACAGTTTTTGACGTTAAAAAATACGTCAAAAACCGTCATTATTTTTGCACCAACCTAATATATATATATATATATATATATATATATATATATATATATATATATATATATATATATATAATTGTGTATTTAGCCAGCAATCCTTCATTTGCGGATGTTTCATTAAAAACGATAGACAAGGTACGTCGGTTAAGTTTTTTATCTAATTTTTCTTCTGTTCGCACAAGAGCTTTCTTTTTTGCACAGAGAGTGTGTAGAAACTGTCCAAATGTTCTATAGTTCCGAACGCTTTCGTCTATACTTTTAGCCGTTATCAAGGATGAATTTATTTTTTAGTTTAAATGAGTGTGTACGTTATGTGTATGCTTTCAGTGTGTTATAGAGGTGTTTTGTTTTCCGAACACGGAAAATGGCCTTGTTCGTAGTTAATATTGTTAAGAGTTGGCTTTTTCTTTTTTTATTATTAAGGCTTACAGTATTTTTAATCGTTTTTTTACAAGTGGACAAGTTATTATATTTATGTTTTCTACTAGGATGTTTCGAATGGAGTCTGGTAAGTTTGTGTGTGTGTGTTTCAATGGGTTCTAATGGAGCTCTGGTCAGATAGGTGTAAGGTAAGGCGTCTGGATAGGCATGTAGTTGTGTAACCGATGTAATTATTTATGAGTTCAGTTTGATCAGGGACACTGTTCCTTAAGGGGAATTTGAACTCATAGATAATGTTAGTTCGTTGTAATTTTGACTTAGCCGGTGTGTTGTTTTTGAGGATGAAGTTAGCGGTCTTAAATTTTTTATAGTAGATAATTAATTTGATTTTTTTTATTCGGGTCGATTTGGGTAGTATGTGTTTTATAATATTTCTAAGTGAAGATTCGTCTTGTTTATGGTTGATGTGCCTTTGTTTTTTGTAGAAAATAATTATGTAATTTTTGACTGTATGTTCACTATCATTGTTATTTATATTTATTTGAGGAGAAATAGTCTAATTTGGTGGTCTATAAGGTGGTTAGGGAAGCCATTGATAATCAGTGTCTGTTTTACATTATTAAGTTCTTTAAAGAGTAATTACGCATGAAAATTTTATTTTATTGTTATATGTGCTGTTCAAAATGTCCTCTTCTTTTTTAAAAAAAAAAATTTAATTTCTATACCTGCATGATTCATTAGCACGTTAGAGACTCTCCTCTGTCATTTGACTGTATTCATATTTAATTCTTTCTTTTTCATCAATATTTCTTGGGTGCGTTTCATAAACAACTGATTTCAAATGGCCCTAAACATAAGTATCAAAACAAATTAGATATTTAAAAATTGATTAATTAATTAACCCCTATGGTACGCGACTTTTGCCTCGCTCTATGTTTCAAATTAAGGATTCTCGGTTTATATAAATTTATTTTAAATACGATGAATAACTCTTCTTCCATAACAAAAATAGCACCACACAAAAATACTTTTTCTTTGATGCTAGAAATTTACAGGACATATTCATCGCATCAATATAAATATATACTGAAAAATTTACGAACATTGCAAGTTTGATACCGATTTTATTGTGAATAAATTTATTTGCATAATAAAACCTGATGATATATATTGTTTAAAGCGTGCTATATTTATACGGTAAGTGTGCTCAATGTTGAAGCGTTTATAGATAGTGACAGTACATGAGATGCATAAGTGTACATAGGAAACAACATTGCATGGCTTTTGCCAGTTTGATTCCTCACAATATATATATTAGTTTGGTGCAAAAATAATGACCTAATAATGTCGTTTTTTGACGTATTTTTTTACGTGAAAAAATGACATTATTACGCCATTATTTTTGCACCAACCTAATATATATATATATATATATATATATATATATATGAGAAATCTTATTAAAGTAAATGTGTTCTCCGGCAGGACTGGAACCAAGTGGATCAAAACTTCTTCTGCAAAGGTGTACTCAGTTTCGAATCCTGTCTGAGAAAGTATTTTCTTTAATGAGATCTCTTGATTATTCAGGCCGGTAGACGAAATAAAAATTCTGTTTTAAAATAAACGGATCATCTACTAAAATATGGGTATTCACTAAAAAAAAGAATGTTTAAAGTAATAAAACCTGTCAGATTAATAAATCCTTCAATTCATTTAGAAATTCCTTTGTTTACGTTTCGGATGTGAAATTGAACAGTTATGACTTTCAAAGAAGTCTGAACGAGTAAAGTGTCCTATGAAGTGTCCTATAGGGTCTTATGAATTTTACAAAACCTTCCTTGACTGTGAAGCTATTCGTAGCCAAGTGGTCAAAAGTACGTCAGTTTCTTCTGCGAAGCAGAATGCAGTTTCGAATCCTGTCGGAGGATACACACACACACACACATATATATATATGTGTGTGTGTGTGTGTGTATGTGTGTGAGTGAGTGAGTGAGTGTGTGAGTGAGTGAGTGTGCGTGTATGTGTGTTTGTATGTTGTTTACTTGACTACAAGCAAACACGTAGCTTATGTGTGGTTATACACACACACTTACACACATACATATATATGTATATATATGCGTGTGTGTGTGAGTGAGTGAGTGTGCGTGTATGTGTGTGTATGTGTGTTTGTATGTTGTTTACTTGACTACAAGCAAACACGTAGCTTATGTGTGGTTATACACACACACTTACACACATACATATATATGTATATATATGCGTGTGTATGTGTGTGTATGTATATATTTTTTCTGTTTATTTACCCAATACGACGCCCAAGGTCCACACAATGTAAAGGGCAACTGATTGTTGTAGTGGAAGAGGAAGAAAGAATTATGAAGTGCATCGTGTAGGATAGATATTGGTTGGCTCAGTACTTAAAGAGGTCAAGATTGTAGATATCAGGGAAACATCCTCGCGGGCCTCTGTTTCACAAAGAAATAGTTTTTGGGAATAGATATCTGGTGGAACTCGATCCTTATCAATACATACATACATATACTCACACACAGAAACACACACACATATATATATTGTGACATGGCGCTCAGTGTTAACTGTTAAATCAGACGTATACTAAATTTAGTAAGAGACGCTCTTTGTGTTTCTTCTCCTCCTCTTTGTTTTTGTTTTTTTTTACTACCTATCTGGATTGAGTTTTGTTTCAGTGAAGAAAGGTCAGGAAAGGAATTTGGGATTGCTTGACAACAAACAGAATGACCTCCGAAGAAAGGGAGTAAGAATCTGTCAACTACGATTACGTGACATGCATCACAAACGACTGACAAGGTGTGGTGGTACAGTTTTTTTATATAATTTCTTATGAGTTCGTATGTTGTTGTTTTTTCTTTTCAGGCCATAAATTATATAAAAATTGTCCGAATATTTTACAAACACTTTCGGCTATACTTTTAGCCATTATCAGGAATTCGTTTTATTTTACATTTAACTGAATATATGCATTGTTTTATGTATGTATCTAGAGTTGCAGAAATGTTTTATTTTCCAAACACGGTCACCACCGGCTTTCTTCATGTCATATTTGTTTGAATTTCGAATCGAACCCAGAATATTGAATCTGTATGTTGGCGTTTCTAAAAATTAGTCCGATGCCATTTATGTAAAAATTGGATTATCGTCGAATGTCACTGCCTTCTGCGGCTTTTATTCCTATCTGAGTTCACTTGCTGTATTATTTCT
This sequence comes from Acanthosepion lycidas, assembly GCA_963932145.1. Lineage (NCBI taxonomy): Eukaryota > Metazoa > Mollusca > Cephalopoda > Sepiida > Sepiidae > Acanthosepion > Acanthosepion lycidas. Next base: position 46,593,809 of record OZ010576.1, read on the forward strand.
AAGAATTACGTTAGACATTTTGATTTTTGGTAGTAAATGATAAATCTAAGGTATTTATTAAGATGAATAACTCTTATATACAGGCAAATAAAAATTTCATGCCCACATACGCCCATCATACACACAAACACACATATATTTATATATTACTTTATACGATTTGGTGTCAGTCATAGTTTCTCTAGTATTAATATAGAGAATCAGGCAGATAAATCTAGCAATTTTTTTTTACAAATGTAAACAGATGCTCCATTCATTTTACCGAAGAGCTTTTCATTATCGCAGGTGGCTGTTGCTTGTATAATTAGCTTGTCATTCAACAGTGCTCAATTGAAATATATTTTCAAGAGCTAAATTATGTCATTCGCAGACGGTACTGTTTTGCTGTATCACAGCTCTTAAGTGCGACTAGACAACCGAATGCCTCAACCCAGGATTGGAACGCAACCGATTTGGTGTCAGAGTTTCTACCACTGGGCTATCTTCATTCGACAGAACGATGCAGCTAAATCTAGCAATTTGTTTTTAAAAATGTAAACAAATGTCAATCAGCCGGAGTGCTCCGTTTATTTTACTGAAGAGCTTCGCATTAACGTAGACGGCTGTTGTTTGTAGAATTAACTTGTCATTATTCATCTACCGATCTGAATATTCGAGAAATCATTTGCAGGAGAACTCTTGATTAGATCCGACGTGCTTTAGATCGATTCGAACACCGAGACCAAGCAAATCCGAATAGTACCTTATAAACGCAATTCCTTCCTAGGTTCTGAAAGGTTCATATCTGCTCAGTTTCATATCCGAACGCAAATAAAGCAATTTCTAAAGAAGTAATGGATTTTTTTAAATCTATTAATCCAACAGATTTTATCACTTTAATAGTTATTTTTAGGCATACCCGTATTTGAGGTTGTCATCGATCAAGCAAGGCCGAATAATTACTTATGTAGTTTATCATCAAACCCAGGACGAGATAATGTTCTGATTGAGTAACAAATGTATGTGCTGTTTGATTTATTATTAGCGAGACATTCTCAAAGTAGAGAAGCTAATTCATAGACAACATTGTTTTCTTGTAGTTTTAAATTGTTTGTGTACCGTTGATGGTGATCACGTTAGATTTTTTTAGTTTTCTTAGTAAGTGATCGGTTTTATTCGTTTGTTTTTGTCTATAGCGGATATGTATCTATGTATTAAGTATTTTATCATTTTTTTCTTTTTGTCCAGTTTGTGATTATTGTGTAGTTAGTTTCCTTAGAATAGTTTAATGGACTTTTTATGTCATTATTATTTATTTTATTACCTATTTTTTTTTGTAAGGTTATATCTTATATATAAAGTACAGTGTATGTATTTTTGTGCGTGTGTCCAAACAACTCCTCCGCTCCCACTCCTTCGATTTCAATAATTCATAGCTCATTCAAAAGCCGTAGAAAAGTTAGGCACAGGGAACCATTTTCATTGAGCTCAAATTTAGAGTTGCCAAATTATGCGAGGTTAAAAATATATATTAATACAGTATACTAGCCTTTATCATTGTTTCATGGTTCAATGGGAGTAACTCTTATTTTCCTTTTGTATCCAAAATTGCAGCTATCTTAAAATTTCAAGCAAGCTTAAAAGCCGCCCTATCGGGTTTGGCTATCATCATAATAGCTAGAGAGGAGTAGATGTGATATGCCTCAATAAACTACAGAACAACTTAAAATTGATCACTGCATTTAAGTATTGAATTAGCTTATCTTTTAAAAGTTCAACGTTATTTCTTCTGCTGCCACTTAATTTAAAGACGATTTGATATACGTAGATCCTTATTTTCCGTACAAACAATTATTTTTACTTCCTGGGTGACAGAAGAGCGGACAATTTATAAGATAAAATTAATATAGTTTAAAGATGGGGAAATAAAAATAAAAATTAGTTATACATTCAACATTTGAAGAGTTAGAGAAATATAATAGCTAATTAGGTAAAAGCTATATTATGGAAACTATTTGAATAAATGCGAAATTGGAGCTCAATTCTCCCACGAATAGCCGAGATTAAAACGACTTTACATTAATTTATACAAGAGAAACTCAATATGTGTATCTTCTAGGTAATATCACTTTTCAGGTTTAACTAATTTGCATATTGATTTCAAAAAAGTTTATTTCGTTAATTAACTGTCCTTCACTACTGTTCTTTTATTCAAAGATTGTTTTGATTTACATATAAAAGATAGTTCTGCGTAGGAATATCGTCTTATACAGTGCAGAAAAGTGTTTGCATTTCACTTGGCCTTCAACAAGTTGGCATCTATTTGTAAAACTTTCCTTAATTATAACAAGCCATGAATGAAATGTTCATTTAAAATCTTTATTTCAAAGATTTCAAGTAGTGAATAAATCTTACTTTGCGAAGTGATAGAGAGCGGGCGAAGCCTGCTAGTATATATATATATATATATATATATATATATATATATATATATATATATATATATAAGGTTGGTGCAAAAATAATATCGTTAAAAAATACGTCAAAAAACGATATTATTTTTGCACCAACCTAATATATATATATATATATATATATATATATATATATATATATATATATATATATATATATACATGACTTTCCTAGCGAAACACATATTATTATATTACTTGCTAAAATAAACAGGCAGCCTTATAAACATATGCATTTCAGACACACCAGGATTTACTATCTTGAAAAAAATATTGCGTCTGTCATTACGCTACTTCTAGAAGTAATGAGAAAAGGAAAGACTTCATATACGACCAGCTGCGATTGCGTCCCTCCATATATCTGTTTGCTTGTGTATTCACGCTTTGGGGATTGGCAGGTAAAGAAAGAAAGAAAGAAAGAAAGAAAGAAAGAAAGAAAGAAAGAAAGAAGTACCTGAGATAGATAGATAGATAGATAGATAGATAGATAGATAGATATGAACACACTGAGAGAGAGAGAGAGAGAGAGAGAGAGAGAAATTGAAAGATAAATGGTTGTATGTGGAAGGATGAATGTCCATAGATATCACGCAGTTATTTGCTGAATTATCATCTGAAACTTTCATTGTATAACGTTCGATAATTGTAATTAATATTCACCACTGAATCAAATGCATTAACAAATAAATTATATATATATATATGGTCGGAGAGGGTGGCTAGACACACAGGTGGATTAAAAACAAGACCTGACAAATGGCAGATAAATCCTTTCATGAGATCGACGACCATCAAGCACAGGCGAAGGGATGTTGAAATACCTGGATTAAAACTCACTGTTATTATTTTTTCGTATTTTATCAATTAAATATGACTCAGTGCACATATATTAGTGCTTCGTACGTTCATTCCACAAAGTCGTTCCTAGAAGATTGATCACAGATTCTCGATTGGATTTAAATCAGGAGAGTTTTCAGGCCAGTTTATAGTACTTTGATTTGCTCACCGGTAAGGCTTGTCGGTGTGTTCGTGCAGCGTTACAATTTTCGTACACTTCCTTCGCATACAATGCCCATAGGACAACTAATCGACAATCGAGACAATAGTGTCTGGGCGTGATGAAAATCTGATGTAATCACTGATGACGCAATATTTTTCAAGGCCAAACAGATTTCATCAAACACTAGATTCATATTACTGCACAGCACTGCAAATGACCTAATCTGAAGAAAAATAGAAATAGATTACACCCTGTCACTCTAGTGGGTCTAAAACTTACCGTATGATGAAGGAAGGAAAATAAAGTGGTTGCTTCAATTCATTTGCACAAGGGTGTACATGAAATACTACACACATTTTAAAGGCTGAGAAAAAAATCAGGGTAAATGCTATTTAAAATAAATTTCATTTGTTTAAAAAACGGCTATAGTTTTTAGCCATTTATTTTAATATGAACTCCTCTAAATGGTGTCCTCTATTTGCCATATACTGTTGTAGACGATTTCTAAAGTTTTCCATCGCCCGGATGTTCGAGGTCTTCCAGGTGGCTTCCTTTCAAGCGCTGCACCTGTGGCCCTGAAATTTTCAACCCATAACAGTATCGATTTTATATCCGGTATAGCATAATTCCGAAGTGACATAAAATGAACACAAAAAGCTCTCTGTGTTGAAATTACCGATTAACCACTCTAAAAATGTTTTAACAGTAAACGCACGATGTGCACCGGTGCAAGCCATGATGGTAACTGATGCTATCTCAAAAACATGATAAGACATTAGCTAGATGAGGACACCATCGATACTTTCATAAGTTCACTAACACTACACTGGTGACAGTTTAAAATGTGGGAGGTATCACATGCAAGGATTGCCAGAAAGAAGATATTGGAGAAACCTCAAGAAATTTAAATAAAAGTTTATATGAACACAAAAGAGATATTTTAAAAAAGAATACATTAGTTGTTCACCGTAACGAGACTGGTCATAATTTTGACATAAAAAATGCAACTCTAATAATAAAAAAAAAAGAAAATAATTCCCTGAGACAAAAATATTTAGGAAGTGCATTAATCGCTAGTTTATCCACAATAAATTTACGAGTTGTTACAACGTTTAACCTTTCTTGGTAAATCTTCCGTAATCACAATGTGGGATATTTAAAAATAAAGATGATGGAAACAAAAAGAAAAAGCATCTAAATGAAATTGGCTAGATTATATATCCAAAACACATTTTTTTTTAAATTTCCTAATTTTAAAATTTCCGTGTGCAATTGTAGTTGTATCATTATCCGATGAAGTCCAAAAGGAGGAAACGCGTCACACGAAAACTTTTCCCACTTTGTATCTTCCTTCCAATATATATATATATATATATATATATATATATATATATATATATATGGTATATATATATATGGTATATTTAGGCAGCAAATATTCAGCCAAACAAGTTTGATAAATAGGAACCGACAAGGTCTGCCTGTTTAATTTTCATTGTATTTTTCCAATTTTCGGATATGATGTTGAGTATTGTGTTTGAAGTTTAGAATAAAGTAGCCGAAGTTCATATTTTGCAATTTTTGTTCAAGTACATTCGATTTTCGTAGTTATTATCAAGAACCTCTGTGGTATCTGTACTGTAGTCAGACATCCTTTGTCTCTATCCTGGTATTCTTTGGGAAGTTGGACGTTTGAAATTGTCTAGCGTGAAGTCATGTGTAACGGCTACTGGGAATGAGACCATACAAAAAGACTGCCATTTATTTATTTATTTTATTTAAATTTTTATTTTTTATTTTATTTTATTTTAGTTTTTATTTTATTTTTTTATTATAATAAAATATTCGCGCACCTTAATTAATATATGCACTTCAAGATACCATCTCCATTGGTGAATGATATTTTATTTAATGTGAACTGTTTATTCTATATAATAACTTCTGGAATTTTGTGTCTTTCCTTGTATTGGGTAACGTCAAGTATTTTGGTTTTATCTACTATTATTTGTCTTATGTTGATAGTTGTCAAAGTGACGACGTAGCGATGGGTTCGGCCTTTGGATCGATTCTCTCTAATGTCTACATGTGTCATGTGGAAAACAACCTCTTCAATAATTCCACCAATTCACCCCTCCCATGCGTCATGTACTCAGGCTATATCGACGATATGTTTTTATTAGCAAACGGTTTAGAAGAAATTAAAAAAAAACTGAAGGAACATTTGAGAATAACTCTGTGCTACACTTTACTTACGAACTCAACATTAACAATAAAATCCCTTTCATTGACGTATTAGTTGATGCCAATAGCTATAAGATTATTATCTGCCTTTACAAAAAACCACGAGCAGAAACTTGTGTTTACTCAACTACAAAATGAATGTCCTCACGGATACAAAATAGCTGTTACTAGCAGTATGGCCCGGCGTTGCCCGTCCTTGATTCAAAAATCGTACGACTCATACAGCAATCGCTACCACTTGACTTAAAATATTTTTGCCTTTCCTTGCATTTAAAGGAGTGACCTTTGCCGTGCTGATGTTGCTACATGCCTTACTTCTTGCCTATCTCACACTGTGAATTTTTTCTAAGCTCTATACTAAACATTAAATCTGTTATGAAAAAAGAACTAAACAAAATTAACACAAAACGATCAGCTTTAAAAAAAGGACTCGTAACTGGAAAAACCGAATGAAAAAAGAATGTTAACAACAAATACTTTTCACACCCAACCCAGTTCTGCGGAATCAATCAGAGCAAGCGAATGAGCCAATTGGAGTAAAGTGCCATGCAGATTTAAATTTTTCCCACTTGTGACGAATGCAGCTATCGATTTTTTTGCATGCTAGCATGCTAGTTAACATTCGTGTCAGTCAGCTGTTGGTTCTCAACGCTGGCCAATAGAATCTCCTGCCTATTCGTGGCAGCCAGCTATAGGCTCTCATCCTGGCCAGTAGAAAATGACCGCAAACTACATGAAAACTGCCGTAGAAGTATGAAAAAATCGATTATTTCCACTATCGATCGGAGTTGGGAAATGCAAAGTCGATCTTGGCCTTCCCGCTAACTTGGAGCATGTGCATGTAAATTTTGGTGCAAATCCGTCGAAAATTGCGGCTGTGCATTCGTTACACACATCCTGCCTTTTATAGATAGAGATAAAAAAAAACATGATTTATCTAGCCAAAGCAATATCTTCTTCGGGAATATTAATACATAAGGAAGTTAGAGATATTAAACAAATGTTTTGCTTTAGCAATGTAGGCTTTCAAAACTATAGGTCTCTTCAAATTTGATGATAATATCACAATAAATACAGAGTATTCGTAAGTTCTTAGACAAGACGTATTTGTGTTAAGTTCACAACCAAGAAGATTTAACCCTTTCAATCCTCGTGGCCCGTATACCGGCTGCTGTGTTAAAGAGCATATAACCGAGCAACGGGCAGGATTATATGCGTTTTGTCTACACTGATCCAACGTCCTCAGCAGTTTGACCGTTAGCCATTATTTTTTTTATATACTTATCAATCTCAGCGCATCAGATATAAATATCCCATCTCAGAGACGTATTAACTGGTGTACTTAGGGACCATCGATGTGAGAGTGTAAATATACCTGCTGCCCCCCCACCCGAGATGGATCAGAAGCACCACAAGATTTTCAGCCCGATATGGTGCAATTCTTAGCAAGCCTGTCTCGCAAAAACAATTATGACTAAGTAGTGAGTTCGATCCTCACAGGGTTCCCCATACTTTCGGCCTTGTACTGCATCTAAGCTACGCTTAGAATAACATATTTTAGTTTGAATGTGTTTTGTTGCATCTTGTTTTCGTTTTTTGGATTCACTTCCCCATCGCTTCATTTCATGTCATTGTGTCATATTCAACGAACCATGCATAAAATAATGAATATTTATTGCTATAAAAATAAAGATTATATAAGTGTTATATAATTTTGCATAAAAATTGATAAAACCAAAAAAAAGGACATTTCATATATTATGAATGTTTTCTGTCATTGGTATTTTAGTAGGATCACAGTGAGGATGTGGTAATGTGGTACATGGTGGATTGAATGGCGATGGATGAATTCTTGAGGTGATTGAGGAATTGCAACGGCTGAACCGTTCGTGTATCTGATTAGCTAGGTTTAGGACATTTAGTGAAGCTCAGCCTCACCCACCTTCCCCGTAGGTCTCGTGCCAAAATCGTTATTTTTATAGCAATAAATATTCATCATTTTATGCATAGTTCGTTGAATATGACACAATGAATAGCGTCTTTACAACCTTTTTTTTTTTTTAAAAAAAAAAAAAGGTTAAACGTATAGAGGAATTGTAGAATCAAAGCTGCAAGTATATTTGCTTCTGTTTTTGTGGGATGAAATTGTTTCGTTCTACGACTATACAATATCCATGGAAATCCCCCTGTTGCATCGTTAAATATTTTCTCTTAACAACTAATCGTTAGTATGAATGCGCGTTATTATTTAAAGTAGTATGATGGTACAAATGAAAAGATTTGAAATTGGCACTTTTTTTTTTACATTTCTGTAGCGGTGACACCGCTACAATTTCACTAAAGTATCCATTAATACATGAGATCGTTATCACCTCCTCTATCTTCTCTATTTGTATTTTTCTTTCTTTCTTTCTTTCTTCCTATAACTGAAAAGAAACTGCGTCTCTGATATGTCTTTTCCGTCTTTTCTCGCGTTCAAAACGGATTACTCCATTATTTATGAGGTGTTGTCAACGCGTAACGTATGTGCTAAGGAACGAAGAAATCAGTAGAAATATAATGTGATAATAATTTATTCAAACATATACGATATTGTTTTGCTCAAAGATATATTTCTATGGCCGATATATTTTGTGCTTATTTCATTTATTTTAATATTAGGTTGGTGCAAAAATAATTTCGTTTTCTCACATAGTAACATATGTTAGAAAACGAAATTATTTTTGCACCAACCTAATAATTTCACCCCAAGCTACCAAGGGTTAACTGAGTGTAAAGGTATATAAGAAACAGAAAAACATTATTAAGAAAAGGGAACTATAAGAGAACATGAATTAAGAATACAAAAGATAACGAGTAGTATTGCATTTAAATTTTTGAAGATCAAAAGCAAAAATCCTACAAGCAGAAAATTCGAGAGAAAAAACTGTTAGCATAGAACTTACGCTTATATTCATCCATTTCAACTGTAAAATAATGAGACCTTGCTGCTCGTCTAGTAGTACACTTAAATTGATAAAGTCTACGTACGAAAGAGGAAAGTAATATTTATTTTGAAATTATAAAAATGTGACGCAGGGCCAAAAAGGAAGATAGCGGAAGACTGGTCTTCAATTTGTCTTTTATACTATGCTAGCCATAATTACTGACTCAAACATACAACAATATTCCTTACATCAAAACAACACTTTCTTACTTATCATTCTACCTCTAAGTCTCTATGAAGTTCTAACTAGTTTCCATATGTGCAGTTTGTAGGTGTGGGGAACATCAAAGAGGAAATCTCATAAGAACAATTACCATGAAATAATTTATGGAAAAGTCACAAAGAAGCTACGTTACGTCGGTGAAAAAGTGACTGAAGCCGAAATTCCAAGTCAGGACCAATAATATAGCAAATTCTTCCGTGGATTTCATCAAGAATCTCTAAATGCATAGAAGGAGCTCCAAACTAGAAGAATATCCAATACAGGGACGAATGGTAAACTTATAAAAGACATATTCTGGCGAAAAAAATTGTCTAGCACGAGACAGTGAACCGACTTTTCTAGCATCAACTATGCTGATAGAAAGCAAAAACAGTTCAATCAAACGGTAAAATGAGATCAATTTTCTTTTGCGGGTGTTAAAATTAACACACCCTTTCTTGCCCCAGTAAACAACAGACTGTAGGTATTTTTTAGCTCAGCTGCCAAATTGACCTCATGAAACTGATCAAAGTTACCACTGACAGGAAAGATTTATGTTGTCTTATGTTTGCATAATAAAATCTTATATCAACACCCAAAGTCAATTTATTGAGAATATTTTTTAATAACGATTTATATTTTAAGCTGAAGCCATCATGATATATTGCTCATAAAAATATAAATATATTTTAAACTTTCCCAAACACTTTTGATTAATACCATTTTTATTGAGAATAATTTCACTTACATAATAAAATTTGACATACAGTTTATATATATATATATATATATATATATATATATATATATATATATATATATATATATATAAACATGGGTATGCGTCTACATTTATACTCTCTGTCGTATGCTTTCTTTTTCTCTTTCTTTTTCTTCATCCTTCTCTCTCCTCTCTCTCTCTCTCTCTCTCTCTCTCTCTTTCAGATTTCTACCCCTCTTTCTTTCGCAGAAACACAGGTACCTCCACTTCTTAAAGTATATCTTTGACGACGATTTCTTTAGGAAACATCCTGGGTGGTCTCCTCTCACCCCCTTCTCTTTCAACCCCACCTTTCAGTGAAACTACAACTTTACCCCTCCCAACCACGGCACCATCTTACTACAGATGTGTTACTCCGACAGATGTTTGTACGCCAAGTCCTGCATAATTTCCGCCACTAGACATTACTAAATCGCGAGTTCGCGAAGTTCTATTTGCTTTCCGTGCGCTAGGTTTGCCTTGGACCACCATCCCGACGTGTCTTTTACGCCTTCTTTTGTCTGAGGCGAGAAAATAGACTGCAAGTGTTGTCTCTTCTTTCTTGCAAAGGGTGGAGGATAACCGAGAAGGACAGTAAGAAAGGAGAAGGAAGGCCTTTTACCTCCGGTCGCTTGCGGAGAAAAAGCGCTTGTTATTAAAGGAAACCATTAACAGTGCAATTCTGCCGTAACTATCAGTTGCATCTGATGTGACTATCGGATAGACTTGTATATTGGTCGATCCTGTGAATAGTACAACTTTTGATTTTAGGTTTAGGATTCGTCGTTGTCTGTGTATCGGTTGACTCCACTTTTGCGGTCCAATCTTACAATTATAGCGTCATTTTAAGTCACATAAAACACGTTTGAAAAAAATAACCGACATTCTATAATGGCAAAAATCTTTGTTATTGATTCCTAGCACATGAGGCTTACGGCCATATCTCGTTGAAACATCGATTCTCGTACGATGACCGAAGTTAAGCAACGTCGAGCCTGGTTAGTACTTAGATGGGTGACCACTTTGGAATACAAGGTGCTGTAAGCTTGGATTTGTGAGTAGTGTAATGAATAACGGCTTGGTATTGGAAATCAGAGAGTCGATTTCCAATCGTGTTCAAATACCTTTGGGGAAGGTGGGAATCAATTACTTTTACCCTCCACCCTCCCCCAGCTAAGGGTTTATTAGTAGGACTTGTATCAATAAATTATTATTGTCTCAAAAAAATTCTAACCATCTAAAAATATTTTTTTTTATTTTCAATAACCTGCAAAAAGTTGATAAACCGTAAGAAACAAATCAATCATTTAAAAGCTAAAACATTATTTTGAATAATATATTTACTTTTATATGTATAGCATGCATACTTGTGTATAAATTTTTAAACATTTTCCAAGTGATATATACTATATCTAGTCTGAAAGTAGACAGTCTCAGGATTTCAGAACTAGCCCTTGTCCTAACTCCAATGGGTTAAGATCGTTCGAATTTAATCAAAAACCACACATTTTTAATCATTCATTTTCAGATGATGAGTCCTGATTAGTTGTTAAGTGAAAGACAGAATTTCATTGGACACTCGTATTAAGAAAAAATGGCCGATTTCAAGTGGATTTTGTGGTCCTACAACACAAAATTCTGTTAACACAATGTTTGTTATACTTTGCCTCCTTGTTTTTATCTCTGACCCCACAACTTCGAATAATGCTAACATAAAATGCCCGAAACAAAGTTTTCTCCTTTTTAATGTGAGTTCCCAAATGTTAAAACAACTTATTTCGAAAAAATACAAGAAAAATATCTGATATTTAAAACGTACTCGCTTACTTTCATATGTTAATCTGACCATTGACTGGTTTTGGTGCAATTTACCAAGCATCACATATGATTTTTCGCTATAACTTTCTCTGTAATCATGAAAATCATGATTTGAACATCTATCCCTCAAGTTTTGGAGGTGATCAATCCATTTCTGGTGCTGAAAATATCCCCAAAATAATGCAATTTAAATGCAAAATGTATGCAACTATCGATAATTTGGACACATAACTGCAGAACACAGTTTCTTGACGTAAGAATCTATTTTTTTAATTGCAAATATGAAAGTTTTGTTTTAATCTTCCTCTTAAATACAAATAACATTAATACAGTTCTATGATGAAGATGAAAATAATTCCAGGTGCTCAAAAACCCCAAATGTTTGCTTGATTCTATTTTGTTAGCCTCATGTCTATTACACATAAAATAAATTTAATATTTAAGGTAGAAAATGTTTATACTTAACTCGTGTGTATTACCTCTAACGACCTGTGTGAAAACTTAATAAAGAAAATGTTCTAACAAAAAATAACTCACGTATAAGTTCCATCAATTTTTAAGAACGAATGAAAAAATTAAAATAACAAGAAACTATATTTTATGTCATATAAGACACATCAGAAAACCCTCACTAAAATACTCTTACATCAGCCGTTCTAAAACTTTTTACTTTCACCCAATCTTTCATCCTACACAACTGCTTTGGTGTGTACTTTGAAAAGAATATGGTATACAATTTATGGATACTATAGACTAGATAAGAGACAATGAATTTTTGTTTATAAATTACATATTTATTTATATAATTATATATTTAAGCAAATTGATAAATTTGGCTCTTTTCAAAAATTGAATTCAATAAATGCACAAAAATAGAAAGGGGCGTGAGACAAGGAATCATCTTCTCATCAGAATTATTCAAACTTTACAGCTAGTTGATCTTGAGAAAACAAAGGATCTAATAGTATTTATTATTAATGGACACAATCTTAAGAAATGCAGATGGCACAGTGTTGATAGTAAGCACATAAAGGAAACTTCAAGAACTTAAAGAACTCCCAGAGAATGTAGTAACGCATTGGGAGAAGAAAGGACTAAACATGATTCGGAGATACCAAAAGCAAGTACAAAAATTTAAACACCTGGGAACTGATTAAAAAGATTTCAAAAAATGTTATGTCGGAACACGAAGGCGCATTAGTATAGCAAAAAATACCTTTATAAAGGTAAGCTATTATGTAACATCAATCCTCATATATGCTGGACAATCTCCTCACAGATGAAGAAGATACTTGAGGCAATGAAAATGTGAATCTAGAGAAGGATATTTAGAATACCATGGACTGAACATGGGAACAACGAGGAACTTTTAAGGAAAATGGAAGCAAATACGACACATATAAGAATTTTTTAAAAATACAGTAGTAATTTCTAGCACACATAATGAGGAAAGAGGGAAGGAAAATGTTAATACCTACACTGAAAACAAGACGCTTGGGACTACCTGGTGCTGTAAGCTTGGATGTGCGGGTGAGGTAATGGATAATGGTTCGAAATTGTTAGTTGGAGAGCCGAGTTCAAATTCCCGTTGTGTTCACTTACACGCAAATACCCTTGGGAAAGGCATGAATCCACCTCTTCTCCCCACAGTTATGGGTTAATTAGTAAGACTTGTAACACTAAAAATATTATAATCTAAAAACTAAATCTTACAATTTTAAAAAAAAAAAATTTTCTCGCTTTAAATAACCTGCAAGGATTTGAGAGGCGGTAAAATAAATGAATGAATAAATCAAAATGAAAGCAAGAGAGATAGAGTGAAGCAGTGAGTAACCTACATAAGGAGTTTATACAAATGGTTGGCCTAGCATGTACTGGGATTGATGATGAAAATATCAACTTTACTCGGAGCTACGAAGGATAGACAGTTGTGGTGAGCCATGATCGCCCACTTTGTGAAGAGATCTGACACGAAAAAGAAGAGGTAGAAGAAATCAATTCTGGAAAACATTTCAGAATGACAAACACATCATTTTCAGTTGATAGCTATGCACGAATTTTTACTTTAACCATACACATTGCTAAAAAAAAACAAATTTCGTTTGCAGTGGTGTATGAATGTGAATAGCAACTTTTCACCCTTGTATCCTTACTCGTGCCTCATCTTTGGTATTCCGTGTTATAGTATAGCTAAATACGGTAAATATCCAAGGCTAAGCGTGGGAGCGATGAAGCGAGAGAGAATACAGAAAGAACGTTGTTTCTTTCTATGAAGATAAATAAAAGGAGTAAATTTCCCGAACGTTAAATTATGAAAAACTGAAAGACTTGATTGCATACCCATCTGAATTTACGTGTACCCCGGTTTGAGAAACCATGCCCCACATTCTATAAACCGACAGTAAATCAATCTTAACTACTAGACGTCAAAAATAAAATGTTTATCTTTTATAAAACTGTCTATTGTTTTGCGAAGAGACATTAACGTTTCGAAAAGTTATTTAACTCTTTTGTTTTGTTTTTGCTGTTGCCAAAACGTCATGAGATGTACAAGCCGTAAAGAAAGAATTTTTTTTTCAGAAAATAAATGGTGAATAATATACGGACTGTTGGCTAATTCTCGACAATCTAAGCCAAACAGACGATACAATTTCCTGAATCCCATGGAACATGAGAATTACATATTAAAACACAGAGAGGGTCTCCAATTCGCTTCTTATTGGCAAATAAAATCATAGCATGCTATTAGGTTGGTGCAAAAATAATGACGTAATAATGTCGTTTTTTGACGTTTTAACGTCAAAAAACGACATTATTACGTCATTATTTTTGCACCAACCGAATAGAATCCACGCTTGTTTGAATTATACATCAGTTCGACAGGATATCTGCCGCTTCCTTCAATTTTCTTCATCTCGAGCTGTGTCCACTGGCTATTGTTTTAAACTGATTCCAAGTAAAATATATTAACCCTTCTCTTTCTATAGCTAGAGAGAAGTTTTTCATTATTATTACGTCGGTATCTACAACAAACAAATTTTTCTTTATTAACGTCAATTTACAGTTTTGTTTTTAATTGGAGAATATTATTATTATACGAAATTAATTTCTAATACTCATTCCTATTAAACAGGTTCTGGGAACCCTCTTTGTTTTGCCTCATCAGTTTATTTTTAAGCATCAACTCATAGGTGTACAAGTACTGATATGCCAAAAGTCCAGGCATCTCGATTGAAGTCACTTTCCCACCGACATGATGTAGCTTCCTTTTCCTCTGTCTTTTCTACAAATATTTTCATGGCAAATGCTCTGACAAGCTTTTTTCCCTGGTGTACCGAATACATAGATTTACGTGGGCTACTAGATTGGCATGTAAGTACAACTCTTACTGTTGAAATAGCTAAATACGACCGCCAATTCTACTCCAACAGTTTCTTTTCTCGCATTTCCTGCCTGTGAAACTCCCTTCGGTTTATTTGCTTCCCTGATAACCAAAATCTTCAAAAGTTTAAATGCAACGTCAATCGCCATCTTCTGTCTTCTTGAAACCCCGTTCATCTTTTGTCCTTTCCTCAATTCTCCTTATTCTCTAATTTTTTTTCTTTCACTTTCACTCCCTGTAAACCCCCTTTTGCATACTAGTGGCTCCCTTGCTTAGGGTGAAAATGATTTTTTAAAAAAAGTAAAGGTCATGACATAGGTTTCTGGTAACGTGTAGGATTCTCTAGTCCGGCAAAATACAGAAAATTATTGTGGCATCGATTTCACAAATCTGAAGAGATTTTGAGCAATGCCACCTCGAAAGCTGTCTACAGCTCCCTGGGTTTTGTAGCTGCAGTATCTATACGATGTTAAGATTGACTCAACAGATCACAACTGATATAGGGTTGAACATTTCCATTGTGCCATTATACAATCGCATTACTTTCCATTACTCTTCATACTGCTATCCCCTAACATTTGGCATGCTTTATTCTATGTACTGTGTCCCTTATTGATATGGCTTTTCCTATCCCTTTTTAGCTGTTAGTAATTTCTACCTTTTTACTATCCCTCCCATTTTCTGTTTTGTTACCTATTTATATAAACTCCTTAGGTAAGTTACTCATTCTCTTTCTTGCCTTCAGTACGTACAGTCGCTGTCAAATTCTCCAAACCCTCCTTCATCATTATGTGTCCTAGAAATTTCTACATTCGCTTTCTTTTAAAGATGTTTACTTTTTGTTGCCATGTTTTAAAACTACTTTATTGTCTACATGCTCAGTCCATGGCATTTTCAGCATTCTTCTGTTGCCTCCTCCTCTTGATCTGTGAGGGAGTTTTCCAGTATTCACTGCCATATGGAAGGACAGATATTTCCTAGCAGTTGAGCACTCTTTATTTCTAATGAAATATCCCCGCTTCTTATGTTTTGTGAGGCATATTTGACTTGTTGTAACCTAGGAAGGGTTACTGAATGAGGAATAACCAAAACGGAGGTTGGAAATGAAATGGTAATCTTTGTAATCAACAAAATACAATACTCGCCAGCGGCGTGAAGTAGATAAACCAATGCTAGTGGTGGATTACTTAGAATATTACCCCAACTTACAATAGGGTCCAACGTATTTATGAAGATTGGGACATACCCATTAGTGTTCATAGGTACGGTATATAACGGCTATTCTAATGCGTCTTCGAATTTCGGTGTCACATTTTCTGTTATCTTTTAAACACTTCCGAGATATATAAACTTCAGTACTCTCCAATTCGTAGCTCGTATCTTGGAATGTTTCTCTTGCTTGCAACCATATATTTTGCAATTGATAACCAGTCTTTTCTCCCCTCTTTCCTTTAATATCTCGTCTATTAGTTTTGCAGTTTTCTTTTTGTATGTTGCCATCAATATGAAATGGTTTTTATTTAATATATTTATTTTAAGTCTCCATCCGAATAAAGTTAATTTTGATAATGCTTCTGTTGCTGCATTCAAAGTACTTTACAGTTTGAAACTTTCGTTGATTAACTTCCCTTAAATATTAAGTATTTGATACACAAGTGCATTTTATACCCCATTTAACGAATGAGTTTCGTGATGGCCATTGGCACCAACGTTTGAACCTAAGTAAAATCAATGTTTTTTTTCTGTATGCTAGTAGGCTAATCCTTTGTGCATAGAGAATTGAAGCAACACAATCTGTCCTACTTACCTTCTTTAGCTTTGTGTCCATCATAACTATGCAGAGTGTCTATACAGAAATCGACATGATTATTGCAAATTTTATCTTTTCTAAAACTGACAAGGCTATCCATTTCGTTTTCCCTTCTAGATGTTGATAAAGGTTAAAACTCAGCTTCACTATAAAAGAAACAATTACAACAAAATCTATCATAATTAAATTACTTTAATATACAAAGAAAAGAAAATCTTATGAATATATGCTGATTGACTAAACTTTATGAGCAGCGGAATTTTACAAGAGTGACAACTACTGTCTCGTAACAACAACAGCGCATATGTGGATCAGATGACTATATGCAATTGTTCATATTAAGTAATAGAGGTTATAAGCATGTAAATGAGTACTTCAGTTTGAATGTCACTGATATAGATACAAAGAAAAGCTTGATTGACTTTTATAACGGTTGAATTGTTACAGAAAACTAGATCAGGAAATTTCTTAAAAAATACCAACCACCAAAATTTATCAATGAAAAAATGAAATTTTCCTGGCAATTCTGAGATCAGCAGAATGGTTACTGTGGCACAGACTTCAGATAGCTTTAACCAAGATAGAGAATGGGTGCGTCACAACACACAGTACTTCGATTCTTGTTGTGTAAGGAGTTGTGTGTCCATAGGTCGATGACAAAAATAGGGAAAACACGAGAAAACCACTTTCATAAGTATTTTGATCCTAGTCAGGTAGCCAGGGAGCGTACGAATTACATGGACCATGTCTGGAGAGATTCAACCATAGAGTCAAATGTCTGGGGTTGAATCCACTACTCCCTGTGTTCCAGACAAAATATCTTGCTGATTTTATGCTATTATGGTTAATAGAAAAAATAATGGGCGAATGAAAACTCCACTATAACTACCTGACCTGACTAGGGTGGAGAAGCCCAAAGCTGTTACCCTCATTGTAAACCCTGACATGGTCTAATTAATCAAAAAATGAATAAGAATATACATATATACTAAGAGTATATATGTATATTTTGACTTATTCAAAATGATGTTCTCATTCTTGATTTTTAAAAGTATTATTATAGACTTGTGGTTTCGGTCAAGTACTCCCTGGTTATCTTCAGGTAGACATTATATTGAATATCCTATGTTGATTATTCGGTTATTTCCGTCCCAGTGATACTGGTTTTTATTCGATCCTGCTAAAGCAAAGTATATTGTTTCACTACTTTATCCAGGTATTGAACTTGTGATCAGAGTATATGACTCAACTGCCCCAAAAGACATCAGTGGTGTATTTTTAGAGTTTTAAAATCCAGTGTCAGGTGGTTTCGACATTTGTTTATTACAGCGGGTTCATACCGCATTTTGATAATTATTTGTTTGGTTTCTGATATTATCAGGAGTTATCAGTTTACTTTGATACATCCTGAATAGTGTTCTCATCTTTTATTGTGATAGATCAACGGGTGACAGCTTTTATTCCTTATTTTTTTTTTTTTTTTTTTTTTTTTTGGAGGGCCACATGTGTTGATTTACAAGTTCATGGCGGGCCACAGGTATCAAAAATACTTGATTAATGAACATAAAAGAGACACTCTTTTTGGCATTGACAAATGGTACTGACCAATAACCAGGAACACACGCTGGAAGCGATGAAAACTCCGGCTCTTATCTATCATGCGATAAACTGAATACACTGACCCAATTTGCCTTGGTTATAACGAAATGACCTAGTAACCTAATTGTTTTTATAAACTTGGGAATTGTTTATGAATATCCAATAAAATCAATAAAATGTCAGAGACTTTTCATTTATTTCCATTAGAAATAAACTAAAAATGAGAAAAAAAGAAAAACTTATTGGGCGAAAATCGAATTATACACGAAAAGTTTATCTTAGCAAATGCTTTCGCGGGCTGAACACAAACCAATTGCAGAGAGGGTTCACCCCGCGGAGCGTAATTTGCCCACCACTGTTATAAATGTTATTATAGATACAACATTTTTTTTACAATGTTGTTCATCCTATATAAGGCCAAAGAGACACTCTAGGTAGAGTAGGTAAGAGGCACCACCAAGGAACCGCCGGGAGTGAAAGAGGAAAAAAAGACTTAAAAGGGAGCCGGAAACACAACTCTAAGCTGAAAACAATGGAAAAACCTCTACTCCTGTTCAAAAACCAGGGAAGAGTGTGAACCGGGTGATAGTTAAACCTATGTACTCCTATCGAGGAAGCAAATATAAATGAATAGTAAATAAAAGTTCTTAGTCTTAGGCGGAGACGTTAGAAGCATAGAGTTGAAGTAGACTTTTGAAGGAACTGGAAGCCAAATCCTAACCAGGAAACAAGGGATAAACCTCTACTCCTGTTCAAAGGACCGAGGAAGAGTGTGAACCGGGCGATAGGCGAACCTACCTACTCTTAACGAAGAAAAGATATAAATAAAAGTTCAGAGTTTTCAAGATCCTAAAGTATGTTTATGTATTTGAGAGTGAATATGCACAAAAACTTTTTGCTGGTAGATATTTACTTAGCTTTGCCTAATCGTGTGGCTTTCGATAAGGCAAAACAAAAGATTAGCATATCCATTCGAATGGTTAACCATTCGACTGGCGACACAGTTTTCTAATATGTTTCAAAGTAAATTTTGCGTAATTTATTTATAATTTATCCCACATTATGAATTTTTTAACATTTCCAAACTTATAAATTTTTAACTAGGTTCTGAGTAATGCCATTCTCTGGGAATTCTTCCGCAATGTCGAAAAAAAATGTTGCATTTTTTTTAATGGACTTCCTGAAAAATATTAGGGAGATCTGAAAGAAAAGATGTTTATCGGCGGTGGGGGGTTATATTTACGACCTACGCTGAAGAGAAAATACAATATTACCTAATTTTTTGAGTATTTGAATTTTCATTGTTCGTCCTTTGTTTTGTTTTTTTGTTTTTTTTCTTTCATTTTACTAAATATTTTTCTTCTTTTCTTGTAGAACAATAGAGAAATCTAATGGAGACAAAAGGCGTTAAACTTCCTCCTTTCTGCTTTTTTTTTATTTACCCGCTGATTTCTTAAACATATTCCTTTAAAAAAACTGGGGGTAAAAATCTAAAAAACATATTGTTTTTCTCACTCCTCATCTGGTTTCTGTTTTGCTAAATGTTGATCACGAAAATCCATTAAAAACATGCGCCGACAAGAAGCAACCGGGCTTACGTTCAGAACAGATGTCGACGGGCGCGTAACTCGATCCAAAACTGTCCGTTCCCTCCTAAATATTCCAGCGAAATCGCCCAAACTTTCTTTTTCATTTCGACACTCTACCAGACCGAAACAATGATTGGATTTAATTTCGTAACATTATATGCTTTTCTTTGTTGAAGATAAAGGAATCGAAATGCTTGTGAAAAGGTTCCATCGCTTTCCAAAAAGAATAATTGTTTTCCCTTGATTCAATAATTGTAAATATTGTGTAATCGTTTGTGATCTAACGCTTTCGACCACACTTCTGGCCTTTATCAAGATCGGGAAAATATAGACGTTATTCTTTTTTTAACTTTTCAATACTTTTAAAGTCTTTATTATAGTGATTTTGTATTATGATGACGTCATACACGAGGCAACAGACAAACGAAATTATTCAATAGGCTAAATGTATCTATCTTTTATTAAAAAAAAAAAAGATAGCTACACTTTAAATCCCGTTGCCAAAATTAATTTTTCGGTTCCATGATTTTATATTAAAGATTTCAAATATCTTAAGCGTTTTTTTTTTTATTAATATTGTATAGTATACGAGTAGCTTACTAATATTTCACGGATACTAGTGAATATTTCAGCATCTAGCAGTCTATGTTTACTAATATAAGCACGAATATGACTTGACCACAAACAATGCAAGTTACCCTTACAATATAAGGTGGTAATTGTACGGCCAAGATACAAATGTGATGTTTCTGCATAATTTCTATTTTTTTTCTTGGTATTTCTAATGGCCTTAATTATGGATGAAAGCGATAGTTCTCTCATATTTTAGGCAGTAATTACATTCACTGAATACAGTCGTTAAAAAATTCTATTAACAGAGCACTTCAGCCTTATATGTTCGAGGAATGGCGATAAAATAATTAAGCTAAAACCTAGTTTTCACAGTATCCTTCTTAGTAGTTCTCTTGTTCGGCGTTCGCACACTTGCTTACAAAAGGTAATGGCAAAAATCTATATTACATACGGTTTGTTCATACTTTTTAAATTAGCAGGACTTTTGGATAGACAGATATATATATATATAGATAGATAGACAGACATGCTCATTCAGCTATACTTACAAGCATAAATCTTGATCGTTGGTTGTTTTTTTTAATGTGTAATAATCATAATATAAACTCATAATGATTAATATAAATGGTTTATGAGATCAGCAGTAAATATAGAAGTATTGATATATACGCGGGAAGGAAAGAAAAGGTTGATACATATTTGCGAAAGAATATATATATATATATATATATATATATATATATATATATATATATATATATATATAAGAACAACAACAACAACAACAACAATAATAATAATAATACTATGCGAAAGTAAGAAAAGGAAGAGGAAAAAAACAGCAACTTTTAAATGAGAAATTTGTTTAGTGATGGTGAACAGTTATCGTTCTTTCAGATAGATATGTTTTTACCTCGCTGTAGCCTAATGGTTAACAAGCCAATCTGGCATGCCATTAAGAGTGTATGTAAGTTCAGTTCACACTGGGAGCTTCACACTTGTATTCTTGTATCAACCTAACCTAACCTTCCTACTCTAATTGCTACTAGCCTTATTCACGAGTAAACTAAAATTAGTAATCATCCAGGTCGCTGGTAAGTAAATTAACCTGACAGACATACTGTGTCTTCGATCTTTACCGAATGTGTTTTATATGTTATCTTGTAATGACCTAAGAAAAGGATAGAGGGAGAGATAGACAGAGATGCAAAACACACTGAGATATATAGATAGATAGATAGATAGATAGATAGATAGATAGATAGATAGATAGATAGATAGATAATGACTCGACTGAGATATAGAGAGAGGTACGAACACACCGAACAAAAATAATGCATAACTGCGCATCTATGTTTATTCGTGTCTATATATTTATATAAACCTTGGGTGTTTAATGCCTTTGTGAGCAACTAGGTAGATAAATATTCGCTTTTATTCTCCAAATATATGTGTGTATGTCTGAATGTCACGCGTGTGTATGTACTAGCGCATATAAAATTCTTACATATTTCCATATTGATGAATGTATATAAATGTATTTTATCTTACTCTACAAGTGTGTGTGTGCGTGTGCGTGTGTGTGTGTGTGTGTGTGTGTGTGTGTGTAGACGCATATTCGAAACCTAGCAAAAAATTTGGCATCGTTCAAGAGGTGTATAGAGAAGGCGGGACCAGGCCGGCTAATTCTCTACAATAACAAAGCAACAATGGGAAATTTATTAGGCAATATGGCTGTTCACTTGCCTCTTTCTCTTTCCCTCTAAACATCCAATGACGACAGACGGACGAAGATGCGGAGCTGCCGATCAAAGGAAAAAAACAGTTACTGACGGCTTCAAAGCGAAGTCTGGTTGAATCAGCCGACTGCCTCACAAGTCTGAAGAATTCCCTTTATCTATGATCACAAATATTTTCATCATTTCTTGACCCGTTCGTTTCTGAGATAATTGCCCTGGTAAACAGTGTTTCTCTTTCGCGCCATTTTCCTATTTTTTTCAATGTATCCAAAATATCCCGTGATCCTTTGCTGCAATTCCAAATTCCCAGTGATTTTTATAGTTTTGATATCTACGATATTACACTGAAAAGTTCATAGGCTGATTTTGAAGAAGTGATGCTAGAGCTGTGAAATCTTGCCTGCATTAATTTCAACTTTGACATCTGACTGTTCAAAGAAGACTTCAAAAGTAACTAGTAGGGACTTCACTTGAAAATGGACTAAATTTGGCATCATGTTGCTATGAATTACCTGGAGAAAGAGTTTAGCCCTCAAGGATATTCATGCTAACACGATTACTACATTAGAGGATGACGCTTCAGTTTTATCAACAGTGCAAAAGTGCGCAACTGAATTTAGGAGGGGAAAAGAGAGTCTTGAAGATGACCCAAAGTCACGATATCGCACAACTGCCACCTCCGAGGAAAACATTGATTGTGGTCCCCACATGATGATGGGTGACAGACGATTGACTATAAAACAAATAGCCAATCCTATTAGAATATCCCATGAGAGAGTTGAGAAATATTCTGCAGAATGTTCTTGATATGACGAAAGATTCGGCCCGATGGGCGCCGCGTATTCTGACATTTCCGGGCCAAGCTGATCTCATCATTTTGACATTGTTTGATGCAGATCCAGATGGTTTCTTTTGACGTTTTTTAACCCAGGATGCATGTTGGGTTCATCACTGTGAATCAGAGACAGGCAGACAATCCAAAATACCCCTTCTCACTTGCTCCAAAGACATAGATCATTTCATCTGCAGGAAAGGTGATACCCACAGATTTTGGGAATGCAAAAGACATTGTGTTTATCGGATATCTTCAAAAGGACCACACCATCAATTGCATTTATTTGCAGGTTATCTAAAGCTAGAAAATATTTTTACATTATGAGAATTTGGGGAGCATAATAACGATTTTCTGATGCAATTCCTACTATTTAACCCTTAGATGAGGGAGGAGAAGATGTAGATACATAACTTTTCCAAGGATATTTTCGCCTGAGTGAATATAAAGAACCCGACTGGAATTGAAATTTGGCTCTTTGATTTTTCAATTCCGATTCGTTATCCATCAATCCAACTGTACATCCAAGCTTACAGATATCTGGTATTTTCAAGCGGTCATCCGCTCAGGCTCGACGTTGCTTAACTTTGGTGATCGTACGAGAATCGGTATTTCAACGTGATATGGCCGTAAGCCATTGTTTTTGGTAGCACAATTAAGGAAAACACTTAATTTTTCTCTTTCATTCACTCTTTCTTTCTCTTCTTCTATCTCTCTCTCTCTCCCTCTCTCTTTCTCTATACCTCTATGCTTTTCTCTATCTCTCTCTATCTCATTTTTTCTCTATCTCTCGGTTTCGCACTCTTTTTCTCGCTTTCTTTATACTTCTATGTTTCGTTTTATCTCTCTATGTCATGGTTTCGCCCTCTGTTTCTATCTCTCTCTTTCCCTCTATCTCTCGGCTTCATCCTCTCTCTCAATCTATCTATATATATATATATATATATATCGGTTTCACTCTCTCATTCTCTCACTTTCTCATTCTCTTTCTCTATATATATCTATCTCTCGGTTTCACACTCCCTATCTCTCTTTCTCGGTTTCACTCTCGTTTTCTCTCTCTCTCTCTCTTTCTCTCTCTCTCTCTCTCTCTCTCTCTCTCTCTCTAAACACACACACACACACACACACACATATATATATATATATATATATATATATATATATATATATATATATATATATATATAAGCATTTCACCCCAAGCAAAGCAGGTGTGACACTAGCGCGCAGGGGGTACAGATAGAGAATGACTAAAAAGGAGTGAGGAGAGGATATCAGGATTAAGGCATTAGAAGATGTCGACTGACATTACATTTGAATATTTGAAGATTATAGCAAGTAGGAAGGGAGTTTCACTGCCGGGATGTGCGAGAGAAGAAACTGTTGGAGTAGAAGAGGCGTTTACATTTAACTGTATCGACAGTGAAACAAATGGGTTTATTATGACTTTCACTGCTGAAATGATATTCTTATGTCATTATTGCCAGGCTGCGCGAATTGACATTTACTGGAAATAAATAGCGATAGACATATTTATAATTTGCAGAATAGAATGACTAAGATGAACGACACACAATGCGATAAAAAATACATCACGAAACATGTCGTATTGTTTGTTACTATATCTATGCAGGTTATTTTATAACACAAACGTCATTCCATGGTGTCTTGAAAAATGTATATATACGTCAACAGCAGGCAATATAAATGTTTCGTAAAACGTTTAAGTATGTCCATAGCAGCAGAAATGTTAATAGAAAAGGAAAATACCGCGTCCCAAAAGAAAATACAGCTACCAAAGAAGATATCACCCCCAAGATGATATCGCCCCCGAAAAAAAAAGAAAGGATAAAATAGGCGACATAATAACTCTATAAAAGATAACAGAATACTTCCTTTTATAATCATTTCACCCTAAGTAAGGCAATAAACCTACTAAGACGCAGGAGATTACTGAGTGTTACAGAACATGTTATAATGAGCTTCGTATCGCTTATAAGTGATGCTTCGGCAACTTGCTGTGTGGCCTGTATGACTTAATCTGAAGACTGTCTCCAATCGGCTTCTTCTTCTTCTTTCCGCTAACCTGGAGCGCTTTATTTATAGTTATGGATTAATTCATATAGTCACCGGGGGTGCACTATTTACTCCAAAACATCCCTCCTTTTGAGATTAATACTTTTAATTAATATATATATATATATATATATATATATATATATATATATATATATATATATATATATATATATATATATTTAGTATAAGCATTTCCCCCTCTTCTTTCTGGAGAGTTCATCAATATACATGAATATGTAGCGTCTCCGACTCATTTCCTCTTCCAGTTCTTCAATACGCTTTCTGTTTCTGGAAGTTGTCCTTGTAGGTTCCACCACATTGAAAACATCATATTGCATTTTTATCGGTTGTTCCGATGTTTCGGGTCTTTCCATCGATTAACCTTTTTTTCAATTGATTATGGTGCCTATTATCAAATCTTTTCCCTTTTACCATGTAAATTAACTTCCTTACTGATATTATGCCGTCTTCCAACGTTTTTTTGCGATCCATATATGCTCTAAGGTACACTTTTAGTGTCGTTTTTGTTATTCGTTCGTGTTTTTCGATTTGGTAATAACTTGTCGAAAATTAACCTGTTGAACATATCTGGAGTCATTTCCTTTATTCTAAACTTTTCTCATTTTTTGTTGACGATACCAGCATACGTGACAAAATCTATATCCTCTGTTTTGGTTAGATTCATGTACCTCCAACGAGCATTAGAGAGCTCTTGCCGCTAAAGATTTTCGTCAGAATGTGTACCGTGACTTCAAACCCGATTTCTCCTTTTTTTTCTGTAATATGAAGTATTTTTCCTACTATATCGGAGCTGTTTTCCTCAACAACGCTACATTCCTGACTGAATATTTGTTCATATCAACGAAAATACGCAGAAAAGGGCAGTCCCTCATCAGGATTGTATACAAATTCAGATATGTTTTTTTTGGACAGCGTCTGACATAAGAGACGTTGAATTTTCTTTATTTTCTTCAGAATTATATCCAACAACTCCTGTTGCTGCTTTTGTAGTTGTAGCAACTGTTGATTATGTTGTTGTTGCTATTTCTGTTGTTGAATTTCATCTATCGAAGACAAACTTTGCTCCATATTTGCAAGAACATGTTTTTTCCTATACCCAAGAGAGTTTTTTTACTCCTACACAAGAAGAAAAAAATTTAAACCAATGTGGATAAAAAATAATGTCGCCACCCGTACCCTTGTTCCCGAAGCAACAGGTATATTTTTCTGTACTTGTTCATTCAATATAAGTTTCCAAAATCCTTGTAACTCCAGTTACAACTCGCATGTGTTCCTGAATCCTTGTCACAACGGTTATAAATCGCCTGAGTTTCGAATCCCTCGTCGCCATTGTTATAACGCACTTCGTAGCGATTATAATATAAGTAATGCTTCGGCAACTCGCCGTGACGCCCATATCTGAAATTATTATTATTATTACTATTATTAGGTTGGTGAAAAAATAATGTCGTTTTTTGACGTTCAACTTTATGTGAGAAAACGACGTTATTTTTGCACCAACCTATTATTATTATTATTATTATTATTCTCTTCCTACTCTCTGACCTAGAGTTCTTTATTTATAGTTATGGAATAATTCATATAGTCACCGGGGATATACTATTTACTCCATAACAGAATATGAGAAAAGAAAATATTATTAAGAAGAAAAAACAACGAAAGAACAGGAAATAGGCAAACAGAAGATAACAACCGATATTGCATTTAAATATTTTAAAATCAAAATTGACTGGAAAGCAAAAAGCTGGAAGAAAATTCCACAAGCGAGACGTGCGAGAGAAGAAATTGTTAGCATAGAACTTGCAGTTTCATCTTACGATTTCAACTTTTAAATGATGAGAACTTGCCACCAATCTAGATGTACACTTAAATTCATAAAATCTTCGTAAGAAATAGGAAAGTGACTGAAGCTGAGATGCCAAGTCAGGACGAATAACATTGCAGATTCTTCTTTGGATTTTAGTACATAGCAGAAGCAACAAACCAGATGTAACTGCAATATTAATATATGGATGAATGGCAAATTTATAATTGTGTAAAATAGATTCTGGCGAGATAATTTGTCTAGCATAACACAATCAACCACCTTACCTAACAGCATACCTAGAAGTTGATTCAATACGTTTCCACTTCATCTCACTGGAAGATTTTAGCGCGAGAAGGCGCAACTAGTAACTCTCTTCGAGGTTGGCATCAACCATGCATGCAACTCAATTAAATATATGTACACAAGACACAACAATAAATACCTACAGTAGACAATACAATTAAAAGAGAAATACGCTAACCAAACTATAAAAATATAGACAATACAATATAATAGCTGTCTATATTTCTGAGATGAGGTACTATGTACATTATTTACATTATTCGGACTATTGTCCTCATCTTTGTCGCCATATTTATTACAACGTTGTACGCTCCGGCCTTCTTCAGGTGGTTGGAATGCCGAACTGAATTCTTTATTTCGCTCACTGGGGTAGACTGTTCTAGTTCCATGTTTAATGGACGTCAGTTATCAGTTATCTCCTGTTAATTTTCCCTCTGAAAGTTTTCCGCTGTCTTAACCGGGTATTGAACTCACACACTTTGGGTCCTGTCACTGGATCTAACCAACGCCTTTATCCACTGTGCCATGTATCCTCAAGGCAAATGAGCGAAATAAAGGACATTCGACATTTCAACCACCTGAAGAAGGCCGGAGCGTACAACAGCCGAAACGTTGTAATAAATATGGCGACAAAGATGAGGTCAATAGACCGAATAATGTAAATAATGTACAATATAACAGATTTGTTTGAAAAAAAACTTCGTGTCATAAACACGAGAAAAATCATTTTCTAATAATTTTCTAAATCTTCAAATATTCATTTTACTGGTAACGTGTATATGGATTCAATATAAAAATAAACAGATTTCAAAAAAATATTTATAGCGTAAGATTGTTTTTCGCAATCAGCGCCAACATCCCAGTATGAAATCGTCTGCATTACCAGCAAAATAAACCAAAATGGCTGACTGCACTATTTATTCACTGTTGTGTGTGCATGGGTATATATATATATATATATATATATATATATATATATATATATATATATATATATATATATGTATGTATGTGTGTGTGTGTGTGTGTGTGTGTGTGTGTGTGTGTGTGTGTGTGTGTGTGTGATCGTAAAGCTTCTATTCATGAACATCAAATATTGTTTAATCAGCTTCTAAAATTAACCGGCTGCAAAACTTCTGGCACACACTCAAAATCTGGAGGCATTCACAGATGGCAGGCCTCTCCGTCAGATTCGTCAACTGTCGGGGTGCCGCTTTCGGCACCGGCGTATTTCGTGAAATTTCGCCTGACGAGAAGTCTTCATATCATTCTAGACCATTCGAAGAATTTGGCTGCGCATCATTTTGGCAACATTGTAAAAAAAAGATTGAAGAAACATTTCTTTTTGTGTTGAACACCTGCTAAACATCTGGTCACAATTCATTTTGGTATTGGGAATAAATTTATTTTAAAGCTCGGAGACAACAAACATTTGATGGAAGTGCACTGGTGACAAACATCTGGGGGCAATTCCTTGCAATGAATTTATGTATATATTCAAACGTCATGTGTTTCGGGTATTTTCTCATAAGCGGGTTAGCAACGGCGTAAACTTGACAATATCTATTAGGTTGGTGCAAAAATAATTTCGTTTTCTCACATAGTAACATATGTTAGAAAACGAAATTATTTTTGCACCAACCTAATATATTTCATTTATAT
Source organism: Acanthosepion lycidas (assembly GCA_963932145.1). NCBI lineage: Eukaryota > Metazoa > Mollusca > Cephalopoda > Sepiida > Sepiidae > Acanthosepion > Acanthosepion lycidas. The sequence goes on from OZ010576.1 coordinate 46,622,668, forward strand.
TTTCATTCGTTCGTTCATCTTTGAACTACTAATTTGACCAGATAGAAGTTCATAACGGTGAAATACGTCATTACTTTCTGAACACAATAATATAATGATTACATCTCGTCAAATCAATTAAAACAAAACACGCCATGAATCATGAATGAAGACGAATAGAAAAAAGATTCAAAATTACCAAAATCAATTGACACACTAGGAAGGCCGGAATATAAATGGTGTTCAAAAGTCTATGTCACATTCTAAGAACACTTATATTATGAACTACAAATGGTAGGATAGTTAAACTGATTACATTTAAAAGCTGAAAGTATCAAGTCTTTTTTCTGTTAATTTAATTTTAATTTAGTTAAGTTTAATACATTATTGTTTTTAGTCTCTTTTCAGATTCACTAATGTCACAGACTTTTGAAACACTGTATAGCAGCCTAAACCTTGTCATAAAAATAAAAACGAGAAAATAAGTTTGAATGAACCAAAATATAGTGATTTTCAAATGTTATTTTCTATTTTACTGATGAGGAAATAATTAATACTTAAGTTTATTTCAAAAAGGAAAGTTTTTGTACAATTTTAGAAGTCAATGTTTTACATTATTGGTTAGTTACTCGTTTCCTACACGTCCGTCGATATTTATGACGGACTCCAGCCAATCACACTCCAGTGAGGAGGAACACAGGTGCACGCATATTCCATTATATCACAGGCACTTTTCAAAATGCCACAGGCTGAAGACGTCCCCCACCCCTGGCCAATATTTTCAAGAAGTCACTTTTATCCTTAATCGATCATGGTGAGATCTCATAAGTTGGAAAATAAATATTCTAGCTACTTGACCCCGTGTACGTTAATAGCGAATAATAATGTTGTACAGTGTAACCCGGATATAAGAGACCCTGATATAAGAGGAACCCGGATATAAGAGAGATTTTCCCTGGTCCCAAATTAGAGCCATACTTACCTAAACAAAATAGACCAAACCCGGATATAAGAGAAACCGGGATATAAGAGACTTCTTCTCCGGTCCCGACAACTCACTTATATCCGGGTTACACTGTATAGCTCACTGCTTATAATTACGACCATTAGGTAGAACTGAAAAGCTCTAAAGAATTCCCAAGCAAACACAATGGGCACAACGGGTCAAGAAATATGAATAATATCCGCTCCTTGCTTATTCCCGAAGTTTTAAAATCTACTTCAGAGTTCCTATCAAGATCAATTTTATTTTTTAAAATTATTATTGCATAAAAGCGGTGATTCTATTATTTTCAGGTCAGTTTCTGCGTCTTTGGTGTGCTCGTTGCAAGGTTTCAGCCAATGCACCTCTTTGTTTTAATTAGGTAACCTTCCGAGGATATCGAACGGACCCATTTATTTAATCAGTGTGGGTATGTTCATATTTCCAGACAGGTCACATCTGTAGCCATCCATCTACTGTTTGCCTACAGTATAAAACTTCTAGTAACCATATAATGACCAAGTTATTTATATCTACAAACGCTCTCTCCTCAATATTGAGTATACTTACCTGATAAATATAATACATTTTAAGCTATATATATATATATATATATATATATATATATATATATATATATATATATATTGCTTAACATTTACAAACGCTCTCTCCTTAATATTGAGTATATTAGGTTGGTGCAAAAATAATGACGTAATAATGTCATTTTTTGACGTTAATGTCAAAAAACGACATTATTACGTCATTATTTTTGCACCAACCTAATACTTACCTGATAAATATTAAGCAAATATATATATATATATATATATATATATATATATATATATATATATATATATATATATATATATATATATATATATATTATATTAATCGTTGAAGCCCTCTGTGTAAACAGAAAGACTTCGTACTGGGCCCCCAACTAATTTCCATCTAAGCAATTTTTTCTCCAATACATATTGCCCATTTTTTTAGTGATAATTCTGTTTAATTTATTAACCTCGATTTAGATATGTTGACCGAGGTTCGAAATCGGTTAGCCTAACCCGTTTTTCAGTTTTACTTTTTATCTATTATCATCATGAGTGGTAATAAAAATATTTTTTGTCTTTTTATGGCAGTCATAAAGTTTTGTACCACAAAACATACCTTTATATATATATATATATATATATATATATATATATATATATATATATATATATATATATATAGATGCAACCAACCAACCATATATTGGAGGGATTACGCGCATATATAAATTTGAAAATATATATTTAATTTAATTTTTATGGTTAACAATACAGTATTCAATGTGGTAATACAGAGCTATAAAGTATATAAATATATATAATAAAAATATTATTGAGTATACTTACCTGATAATCGGCATGCGCATTCGAGAAATTTTATTAACGGAGACTTAATATACATCATAACGTTTAAAGTAATATAAATGTCGGATTAAAAATAAATTCATTAATTCTTTTGAAATGTTTCATTTTCTATTGAAGCTTAAATAAAAGTCGAAACGTATTAATTTTATAAACGTTTCCTATTTGGTCCTTATACTATCACACACATACATATATACATACATACAGACAGACAGACAGATAGATAGATAGATAGATAGATAGATAGATAGATAGATAGATAGATAGATAGATAGATAGATAGAGTTGCATATCAAATGTGGATCAGAAACCGACAGAACAAGAAAATAAAGAACAAATGGGAAACGTATATCAACGTATAACATGTTTCACTTTTATTAAAACTTCACCAGAGACTGAGAGAAAACACAATTTCTGTCTTTTTGTATATTTTCTCTCAATCTCTGACGAAACTTCAATAAAAGTGAAACATGCTAGATGGATATCAGTCAGTTATGTACCATGCGTGGCACACGCTTAGGCGATCATGCATCTTTCGATACATGACTGACGAGGCAGATTTTTTTCCCGCAGTAGGTTGCCATTTCTTTCTTCGGTAGACCAGTTGCCATCCAAGGCTATAGAATTCGGTCTGTCCTGCTATTTACCCATAGTTGGGGTAGATTGATATACATTTCCTTTTCGTTCTTTATTTTATCATATATACACACACACACACATATATATATATATATATATATATATATATATATATATATATATATATATATATATATATGTCTGTGTATGTGTGTGTGTGCGTGTTTTCCCGATAATAAGATTTACTTTAAATTTATACTGGTATTGTATTCTGATATAATACTAACAATTACTAAGACAAAGATATCTTCAAACTTAGAATACTGAATAAATTATAAAAAATACTTACATAACGGTAGACTCATCGTTTCTGAGTATACCTGTCAGCTTGGCTAGCTAGCTCATCCCTATTGTAGACACCTACCTCGACACATTTGTGTTTCTTTACCACTCGCAGAGCCAACTTCTGGTTTAAACTGCAACTATGCTGAGCAGACTTTAGTTATTTTAAGGAGAAAGAGCTCATAATTTAAACCTTCGAGAGCTTCCGAAGAGCTTTGTCTGCCCAATTTCACTTAAATCGCTTGAGTCAACCCGTTGCATTGTTTTCAAGCGCTTGCCAACACTACCGCACGTTGAGATCGTCTCCTTAGGTAAATTTTATCATTGTCACCTCCCTGAGAATTCGACTATAAAAAAGGAAAATAACGGTGATATAAGTATTCGGAAGCATTGATTACCTTTCCTTCCTTATCTACAGAGACCTTGTTTGTATTGGCTGTTCGGCGAAGGTTTTCTTAACTCTTCCCAAGTCTTTCGCAACAATTATTACGAAATCTTGGCCAACTCTTTTCTTGCAAACGACCTTCAAATTATTGTTTCTCATGCCCACCTTATGAATTTGATCTATCAAGCTTTACCATACATGTCCAGTTAGATTCAACCAGGAGATTGGCCATGGCCAATCAAACATGGCTACACTATTTTGAACAAATTCGTCGCTAGTTACTTTAGATGTATGCTTCAGGTTGTTATCTTGTTGAAATATTTAACCCTCTTCGATCGCCATCAGTTGCAGTGAAGAGAACAAATGAGCTTGGTTAGTATTTAGATGGGTGACCGCTTGGGAATACCAGGTGCTGTAAGCTTGGATGTGTGTGTGGTGTAATGGATAATAGCTCAGAATTGTTAATCAGACTGCCGAGTTCCAGTTGCCATTGGTTTCGTTATATTCAATTACGCGAAAATATCCTTGGGAAAGGTTTGAATCCACCTCTTTTTCTCCCGAGCTATTTAGTCACTCACTAAATAATTATTATCTCGAAAAAATCTTCTCACAATCTAAAAATATTTTCTGGCTTTAAATAACCTGCAAGGGGTTGATAAGCCGTAAAAAAATCAATCATTCAACCATAGGAATCGTCCTGTACCATTGAAACCAAAAACATTACAACCGCTTTTTACAGTGGGGAAGGGACTATTGCGATTATTGGCATATCCATATTATCTCAGGTATGAAGAGCTGGCTTGTGGACAACCAAAAAGCATTTCTACTAAAGTTTTATCTCAAAAAAATTCTAAAAATATTTTCTGGCTTTAAATAACCCTCAAATAGTTTGATAAGCCGTAGAAAATGAATCGACCAACCAACTATATAATGTATTACTTCCTATCCCGTTACATGGACAGGTGATAATTTTAAGAACACTTCTAGCATTGTTATTTCGACATGGAACCAACTAACTCATAGATTTGCTTTAGCTTAGGAAACGTACCTTCTGTCTCTTGTTACGTATAATAATGGCCGGATACTGTTTCCGAACAAATCAGTCGTTGTTGCAAAGACCTGCTCAAGTAAATTTATGTTTGTTCAACACTTACAGTTCCCACCTGTGGTTTACATTGCAAATATACTGAACAACGATGCGGACCTTAGTCACAATTTCTAGGAGATAGTTGTCCTGGTACGATGTTGCGCTATCGGCGGCTTACGAATTGCATCCGAAAAATTTCGTCTACTCAATTTCATACACAAGACTTGAGTCAAACCGTGCTATGGTTTTCACGCACTTTCCAAAGGGTGACGCACGCTGGGGTCGCATCTCCAAGCCCATAGTATCAACAAGTCATCTTCCTAATAAATGTGATAAATGCTGAGATTTGAACCTGGGTGTCATAATCGGAAAGTAAACGTGATACCCTCCCGACATGTATGCCCCTTATCCGAAGAATATACGATAAAGAAAAAATCTTAGTATGGCACTTGGACAATCTCCATCATAATGGGACCAAGTCAGAGATTTACTTCAGTATTTGTTTCACTAAAATTACTCAATACAAGGCTCGAGAGCCACTCAAGTTAGAGGATTACTCAATAAAGTGTGTGATACGAATGTAAGAGGAGATCGTAAGAGGTGCAAACTTATGAGAATAAGGATTATAGATAGCGATGAACCTCGACTTAAAGAGGTTAAGATTGTAGTGTTTTGGGAAACATCCACGCGGGAGTTTGTTCCACAAAGTAGCAGTTCTTGGAAAAAAGGGTGACCGAATGGAACTTCCTCATTACAAATGGAATAATTAGACACCCTGGACCTATTTATACTGTTCGGACTATTGTCTTCATCTTTATTGTCATATTCACGACGTTACGGCTGTTGTACGCTCTGGCATTCTTCAGGCGATATACGTTGAAATTTCGAGCTTAACCCTTTATTTCGTCCACCTGAAGAAGGTCGGGGCGTACAACGACCGAAACGTCGTGAATATGTCAATAAAAACGAGAACAATAGTTCGAACAGTCTAAATATTTACAATGCCTCATCTCAGAAATATATTAGGTTGGTGCAAAAATAATATCGTTTTCTCACATATGTGAGAAAACGACATTATTTTTGCACCAACCTAATAGACAAATACCGCGGACATAGTTGGAAAGTCTGAACTGATGAAAATAAAGAGTTATAAAGATAATAAAAATAAAGAATTTGCCATGAAGATAATTAAATAACGGTAAAGTTGCGACGATGCAATTGTGGAAAAAGGATTTTAAAGTGGGAAATAAGTTTCCCCTTCCACATGACAGCGTAAACGATTTTGATCTCTGTCAAGGATGGAAAGTGAAACGCGAATATCTCCAGCTCAGATATGGCAGCAATATTCTATTAACGTTCTAATTCCTTGTAAAGATAAAGTATGGCAAAAGATGTCAGGTACTTTCCGGAACGGTAGAATAAACCGCATATTTTTCAAGTATCTTTATCAATGGATCATATATATATATATATATATATATATATATATATATATATGAGTTCCACTTGAAGTCTGAAGTGAACTCGGCGTTCAAAGCATGAAGCCTCGTTCTGAGTGCAGCCGTCCATCATCACGGGAGAAAATTCGGGGTCTGAGTATGTAATCACGTGCTTCTTGTTAACTGATACTTGACTTACATATAGAAGAAAGCTTAATTACAGTACAGAGCATAAATATACAAGGAAGGACTATTCCATTTTGTCGTTTCAACGCCCTCATAGATCATAGGACCAACTAACCAAGAAATTTGTTTCAGCTTATGTAATCTAATGCGTCGTGTCTAATATTACTTGATTTAGATGCGCAAAGAGAGACAATTCTCTTTTGGCAACTTTTCGCATAACTAAAACCAACAGATTTATTTTAGAGAAATTTATTCATTATCAAGAACTACCATTCCGCAGACACTGAATATCCTTTCTCCAAACAAGTCAGTCGCATTCTTCGTGACAAACATTGCGACAGATATTCCATATTTGTTTACCTTGAACATTGAAAGACCTGTCCACAGGAGAGGAAAATGAAGAAAATAAATAAACCACATCTTTCTTTTTTTTTCTTTTTTTTTTTTTTCTTTGTCTTGAGTTTCATGCAAAGCAATGGACAGTCTGTCTTCAGTGTGCAACTGGTCGCGGCCCCTTTGATCGTAACAAGGTCGGTATTTTCTCTTCGTCAATATTATCATGTGGTTGTTCCTGGGCATGACGATAAACTACATTCAACAGAAAAGCCTCTGATCGGGATATTGTATGTAATGAGGAGCGTGGAAGCACCTCTTAACTGCTGTTATTCCCAGGTTCACCCTGAGCCAGGGTGGTAACACCTGTTAGGGTCCCAGCTATGGGCAATTAGTGAACCCCCAAGCAAAAATCAACAATACATTTTCATAGCAAAATAATTTACAATTGAGATGGCGAGATGTAACCATATGTTCAATATGAACAATTTATTTTCTCGCACTTCTCGCTTGTGGAACTCCCTTCCCGCTCCATGCTTTCCAGTCAACTTTAATCTGCAAAAATTAAATGCAATGACAATCACTATCTACTATCCTCCTGATTGCTCTTCTTGTGTTCTCGCTCCTTAGTAATGTTTCTGTTTTCTAATTCTTCCACACCCAGTAACCCCTTGTGTCTTACTGACTTTACTGCCTTTCTTTAGGTGAACTCGATTAAGAAAATCTATACAACCCTAAAAAGTATAAAAATACATTTTTATAGTACAATTACCAGAAATAAATTTTTATAAAAATTACCAACAATATATTTTTATTGTGAAATTACCAGCAATACACTTTTTAAGCTACCAACTTTATCATATACAAACTAAATATCTAAAAAAAAAAACATACGTTTACCCTGAAAATATAAAATTATGTACAAAATATCTGTAGTTGAAAGCATAAAAATGCGTACAAAATTTACGTCGTACGATGATTTCGGCTTTAAATAACTCATAGAGTTTGATATGCCGCTAAAGAAAATCAACCAACAACAATTATCATGTGGTTCTCTTGGGTACGTTTTGTCTTTTTGGTTTTTTTTTTTTTTTGTTTTTGTATTTTGTTTTTTTGTTTTTTTTTAATTTGTTAATGGTCTAAACAGACAGACACGGGTGAAGCACACAACAATCCTCTGTCATACTTGGATAACTTTAGCTTTGTTTCCCCTTGCAGTCAACGAGCATCGAAACATCATGTATGCCTCACCATGCTTCAGAAAACACAGCAAATATCACAAACGAAAAATAAGTAAAACTTTCTTTACCTTGTGTCTAATTTAAAAAACGCCTGCATAGCGTAACCTACCTTAGCAATAATAACGACTGACGTTTTCAAAAGAGAAGGTCGCTTTTTCTGTATGTGACAAATTGAAGTGACAGATTAAAAAATATAATTTGGGAATAAAACAATACCTACAGAAAGATAACGAGAATACCAGGGATTGAACATGCAAATAACGAATAAGTATTAAGGAAAATGAAAACAAAAAATGGACACTTCGACTTGGAATCTGAAAGGGACACTTGAAATTTTTAGGTCATTAATGAGGAAAAAAGGATTGGAGAATTTGTCACACAAGACATATTGACAGTAAAAGAGACAGAGAGTAACGAATAACTTAACTAACAAGTTCAGGAAAATGATTGACAAAACAGGAATTAGGAGAGGTTGCTAAAATACAAAACTTACTAAGAGATACAATAGACAGGAAGTTGTGGAGAGCCATGATCACCTATGTCCTGAAGAGATATGATACATAGAAGAAGTTTTAAAGTTTCTTCCCCGACACAACCAAATACCTTTTCACCTATTTCATTACAAAAAGATCCGTTTATCTGCTTTATATAGAGAGAAAGTTCTTAGATTTTGCAGCCAAAATATCTGGCTATATAGAAATATATATGGAAAATACTTGAAAAAGCTTCCACTACACAAATCATTTGACACAAATTACAAAAAAAAAATCGTACAACCTCCACAAAACAAAAAAAATATTAAATGCTAACTAGGCACATTATATCACTTACAAGCTCTATAATTAATGAAATTTAAATAAATTTAACTAATCTCAAAATAAAACCTTATCAGAAACCTTTCAATCACTGTTAACAACTTAACGTAAAACAGAGACCCAACTTTACATCAGTAGCAAGAGTCTGCTAAATAGGATGTAAACAATGCCCCCACAAATACATCGGCAAAACATCCCAAAATGTAAAGAAAAGAATGTACAGACATAAAAGTGGGACTTGAAATTAAATAATACACACAATGCTTTTACGTACCACCGGAAAATTCGTGATCCTAATTTTGTCCAGGACAATGTCGTTTTAATTTTAAAATAGCAAGAATTAATACAAAATACACCAACAAAAATGCATTAAAATTGACTTGGTCTGTGAGTTCCTAGGGGCTATTTCAGTTTATTTCTTCTTGTTAAATTAGTACTGTAATAATATGGCATACAGAAACCTTCAAAGAAAATAAAAGATATATTAGCGATTAGGAGAAATTACTAAAAGACAAAAGAAATTGAGGAGTGACATAATCGCCCATGTGCTGAAGGGGTACGGCACATAGAAGAAGAAGAAGAAGAAGAAGAATATGAGATACGTAAATCTTGAGAGAAATCTTTTTAAAATATTTTGAATAATGTAAGGTAACTCTCTGTGCCTTTTCTATAAATACTTTCATAATAATTATTATGATGAACTTTTCACTATGGTACCTCAATTTTATGAATTTAAGCGCAGTACTGCACTGACGCAAGTTCTCATCATTTTAAAGTTGGAATGGCTAGATGTAACCGTAAGTTCTATGCTGACAGTTTCTTCTTTCACACTTCTCGTTTGTGGAACTCTCTTCCGGCTTCTTGTTTCCCAGTCAACTGTGAATCTTTAAAATATTTAAATACAATGTCAGTCGTTATCTTCTATATTCTTAATTTTAATTCTTGTTCTTTTATTGTCCTCCCTCCTTAATAGTATATTTTTCTCTTATTTTGTAACTGTCAGTAACCCCCTTGCGTCTTAGTGGATTTATTTCCTTGCTTGGAGTGAAATGATTTTAAAATATATATATATAAATAAATATAACTAAGTTTAAATTAGTTGAAATCTTTTTTTTATAATGATAAAATTGACTATTATTTTGTGCTATTGTTAAAACATTTTCGGCCAGCTTTTGCTTTCATCGAGCGAAGTAAATTTATTGCAAGCAGTTAAATGATTTTTTTTTAATTACAGTTGCGCACATTTGATTTTATATGAGAGGAATCCTTGTTCGATGTTAACTTCTAACAATCATGGCGTCCCATGTTGAAAATGACACGTGTTGGAAATCAGATTCCCGCTTTTTCTAAACGTAAGCATGAACATTACTTAGCGCCGGAATTTAGCGATCATTTTCTAATTTGCTGCTAAATGCGCCAATTTCAGTGGCATGCTCACCAGACATATACATCATTCGAACTCCTCATCATTAAATGATAAGGACTGGCCGTTTCTTGGCGAATACTATTTCCAGATTAAACGGCTAGTCCATGTATCTGACTTCCCACAATATCTAATGACTTTTCATCCCACGGATTTCTTTTCAAACTGCCAGCCAGTGAAAACGGATCACAGCCAACAGCAAAACGGATTCATTACAGTTTATTCTTTGAAAGCACCTGTAAGGACAGCAGGCTGGGATCTTTCGTTTCATCTTTCGTTTGTTAATTGTCAGTATATTAACACCAAGAAATTTATATTCGTCATAAAACAGTCAGACACAGTATCGTTGTCAGAGATTTACGACGTTTAACTTGCACGTGGAGAAAACGCCCGGACTCTGTATGTTTTATTTTTAGTCTTTTTTTCCTTCTGCTTAATATTTACAAGATCAAACTGGGAAATTCAAGGTAGGAAGATTTTTATTACGATAATCTTCCAAGTTTATTTGCCTTGAAAATCGCCATCCGACAGTTGGCTTTTTACTTGGGCGCAAATACAATCGCAAACACTGAATTAAGCGCTGATTTCCCCTATAAAAGTGGGCGCAGGTTCGATCGCTGCCAAGAAATGCGTTTTCCTTTACTATCATTTCTCAAATGCGCAGGCCGATAGACGTAATACCCACATAAATTGTGTTTATATATATATATATATATATATATATATATATATATATATATATATATATGCTAAGTTTGACTAGGAAATTAAATATGGAGGGGAGGAGAAAGTAAAATTGTGGTATTTTTTAGTTGTTTGTTTTTCATTGATTAAGCAGACCTTACATGTATTTATCCTGTCAAGCAGCTTTGATGCATATAATTCTTGTGCATTTGTGTATCACAATTCTCTGTGGAATTTGGTTGATGCGTGTGCGTGTGTGCGTCTCGTAGGCATTTTTATTTATATCTGGTAGTATCCGTATGTTTTGTGTGAGAGTGAAAGTATTTAGGTTACACCGGTTGTGGTTGTAGGTAACAACATAAAAATAATAAAAAAAATAACAGAATTTTCTTTTTTCATCCCTATTTCATTTTCTGTTGAAGTTTAAATAAAAGTTAAACCTTTAAAATATATAAACGTTTCTTATTTGCTCTTTATCCTATTATTCTGTTGGATTCTGATCTGTATTGATCCCAATTTATTATTATTATATATATATATATATATATATATATATATATATATATATATATATATATATATATATATACAAGTATAGAATTGGTGCATATGGAATAAATTCCAATAACCAACAATTACTATTCTTCAAAGAGTACTCAATACAGTGAAGAGCAAATATAATATATATATATATATATATATATATATATATATATATATATATATATAGTTTTCCAATATGCATGTATATATCTATGTTTGAATCTCACCATGGTCGATTTGTCAGGAAGGAGACTTCCTTGTGTTATCGGAATGAATCGAGGTCGGTCCCAGCGTGCAGGACCTTTGGAAAGTGCCTGAAAACAAATACCACGGGTTGACCCAACCCTTGTGATTGAAATTGGGCAGACGGAACTCTTGAGACCCGTCAACAGCTGTGCTAGCACAAAGCCACAAGTCATCGTGGCCGGGGACTTGAGCGTGCTGGCCTTGTTCAAATTGTTGATCACGCTAGATAACACGCTCTCTCCCAGAAACTGTAACTAAGGTCTGCTCAGCATAGTTGCATTATAAACCACAGGTTGGCTCTGTGGATGTTGAGCAAACACAGATGTACCTGAGCGAGCGTTTACAATAGGGATTGTCTAGCCGCCCTAATAGACGGGTATCCTAGAATACGACTCGCCAGCTATTATTTATTATAGATAGATGTATTTCAAAAGCTAAGCAAAATATTAAGAAACAGAAAAAAAGACATTAGAAATGAAGGAAAGAGTAGACTGTTCTATAATATCGGCACTTTTATATGATAGGAAATGCTAGACAATATCCTCACAGATAAATAAAATGCTTGAGGCAACAGAAATGTGGTTCTACAGAAGGATGCTGATGGACCAGTTTTAGAGAAAATGGAAACAAAAAAGACACTTATACTTAACATCAAAAAGAGACTGTTGAAATTTCTAGGTAAATAATGAGAAAAATGGACTTGGAAAATTTAACACTCACAAGACCTATTGAAGGCAAGCGGAACAGGTACATATATAACCTACAAAACTAAGGACAAGAAATTGTGGAGAACCATGATCGCCAATGTCTTGGATCTGCATGACACAGAGAAGAAGAAGGTGAAAATTAGCAATGACATTTCCATTTCTACTCAATACCCTGCATTTGCAGCCTTCTGCTAAACTGACCTTAGTATACATCTACTGCTCATTTTCATAAACGATGATAGATCATTTGTTAGGGGTATAAAGGCTCCACTATTGTGACCCTGTGTCAAACTAAACTGACGTTAGTTAGTGTCTACTTGGATGAAAAAGATATTTTAAAATATGTTAAAAGGTTTAACCTGGTGTTAGAAGAATTTGATGTGCCCTTTTTTAAAGTGGTTCTAGACTGAGTCAGATGATACCTACTGGATGGAGATGTTTCGTATGTTCTTTTGTGCTCTCTAAACAACAAAAAAAGCGTATTATAGTATAATAGTTTGCAAGCTTGTATCCCATACCACTTCGCATTCGTAATGAGTTTTGTATTCACTGTGTATCCCATTAGGATTGCCTTGTGCCAGATTAAGTTAAGTTTAAATGACTGCAGAGAATAAAAACTATAAACGCCAACTTGATTTGTGCAAGCTTGGAAAACGATAGATTTATTTATTTCTAAAAACTTTTTAAATTCGAAGAGCGGAGTATATTCGCTAACCACTTAAATATTCACAATCTTATGTTCTAAAGATTTTCTTTCTATCGTTTTACAAGAAAGCTATTAATAATGTTTTTGTTTGTAACCCTTTCGTTTTTAGCCTTGTTTAATACTTCGTTTCTCTGTTTTTCTTGCTGTCAGTTTTATTTTTTCGTTTTATTTTCGTTCTTTTTCCTTGTCGTCTGCTTTCAGTCATTTTTTTTTTCCGTAGTTTATTTCTTCTTAATACTTGCTTCTTTTAAAATTCTTATTTACTTACACATACTTATGTTTTCATTCAGTCATCTCTCACTCTCTCGCGCCATACCCTCTCTCTCTCTCTATCTATCTATCTATCTATCGCTTTCTCTTTTAATTCTTGAGTTTGTTGTTAAGTAAGAAAAAGTGCCATTTCCCTAAACAAAAGATACATTTCAGATCTTGACGTGTCGGCCGCTTATGGTTGAAGACTTTGCAAGTGAATCATTTCTCCTTTGTTTTTTAAGCTTTTTTTTTTTTTTTTTTTTTTTTTTGCAGTAAGGTTCACTCGAGGTAGAGGTTTACGTTAAGGGGTAGTTTATATGGATAGGAGGGTAAAATAACAGTTAACTCTAGACTTGAACACGTTAAGATTGTAGCGATCGGAGAAACATCCTATTGGGAGTCTGTTCCACAGGGAAGTGATTCGCGGGAAGAAGCTTTTTGAGTGGAACTTACCTCTCGCCGATGGAATACGGAGGCAATGTGGGTGGTTTGTTACAATGTAAGTGGCATGGCAGGTCCTAGCCGTGAAGGTTAGACCTGACGGAACCAAAGAATGTAGCTCGTCCGAGCACTTTTCATGGAAATAGCGATAGAGCAGTGAGAAACTCGCCACATCCCGCTTGCAAGAGAGAGGTTGGGGGGGTGAAAAATAATTCTTCTCCAAGGACTCGGAGAGGCTTTATCACACATTAGCATAAAAACAGTTTCTAAAATCGAAACTAGCAACAACAAAACAAATAGATACTCTTTTAGGGCGTAACAAGGAATTTATATAACTGAACAAAAATATGGAATCTAGCGTATCCGGTTAAAACTTTTACAACTACTATACAACATACCACATGCATAGAGTTAAACCGCCCTCATTTCCCCCGTATTCCAAATGTAAGGAGAAAGTTAAACTCATGCAGTTCAGAACTCTTACTTTGCGAAACTCCTGCATGGTCTCTTCCTGGAAAAATGCAATCATAACCTTTTCAAGTCAAGGTTAATCATTATCTATCCTTCTTGTTCTCGTAAACTTCACTTCCTTCACTTTCTACCACACACCTCATTCATAAAAGCCGTTTTTAAAGCATCCCTCTACACTGAGTGGCGCTCAAGCCTTGTATTGTGTTAATTTTAGTATTAAATAATTACACCTATTCTACAAATTATCAAACAACTTTAATGACTAGAAACGATAATTTTTTTTCTCGGACTTACTACTAAATTGCCTACAGGAATCTTTGATGCTCAAATCTAGAAAAGCAAACGAGAAACCCCTCATTGGATGAATTATACATTAAAAAAAAAACACATCCATCGAAATATACACATAAGGGAAGCAAGAATTAGAAAACTGGTCCGAATGTCTTGTGAAATAATGACAATGACTTGCCTAAGACTCTCAGATCCACAAGAAAATCCAAGGAATGTATCAATTTAAACACAATGGCAAAAAAGGAAAAGGATGAGAATTATTTTCGTCTGTATAGCTCGTTGTTTAATGACAATGATTCATCCTAAAATTTCAGGCAATTTCTAAAAAGAATATCACATTGAAACATCGTTTCTCGTACGATCACCGAAATTAAGCAACGTCGGGCAGGTTCTTGTGACTTTAAAAAGTTGTTGCAACATAATATTATTTCTACCTTTCCACCTCATATGGTCATCACGAATTGATCCACAAGACCCGCTTGCTAGATATCACTCTACGACAAGCTCCCGAGATATTTACAACTCTTTACATGGCTTGGCACAAAGCCACAATAGGGAGACACTCAGTTGGAATGAAATTCATTACACTAACAAATAAGTGATTTCGTAATTTAGAAGTTGTATAACATCTTCAAATAAACAGGATCAAATTACCCTTTGAAGAAGAAGAAGAAGAAGAAGAAGAAGAAGAAGACAGACAGACAGATGTGTAGAAAAAGAAAGTGAAGAAAATAGAATAAAAAATAGGAAAAGAAGAGAAAGAGGAAAGAGAAAAATGAACAAAAAGAAAGAGTGATGTAGACAAAAGATAGAGAAGAAATGAAAGAAGAAAAAAGAGAAAGAGAAAGGGAAAGGAAGTAAAAGAAAGAAGAGAGGGTGGAATGAAAGAATAAATAATAAACAGATGAGAAAAGCAGAGAGAATGGAGAAGAAGAAGAAGAAGAAGAAGAAGAAGAAGAAGAAGAAGAAGAAGAAGAACTAATAACGTTTGAATTTGACTAATTACAACCTTATCAATCATGGCGACCTCTGGGGAAAACAGATCCGAGCAGCAAAATTGAGGTCTGTCTGTGATTTGATTATGATGGGTTCACGCAGAGACAGACATGACTGATTGCCTACCCACTTTCATGTTTTTCTTAAACAATATAGATATAATTACGAAACAAAAGCTTATATAGATATTTTAACTGTTTCGTCAATAGCTTTTCCTATATCATTTTCTTATTATATCTTATTCTCTTTTTTCTATCACACACTAATACACATACACTAATACAGACACATACTCATACACACACACATAACACATACACATATTCATGCACACACACTCATACACACACACACACAAACATATATATAAATATAAACTACTCTCTATTAATCACCATAGAGATCCTTCCCTGCCCCCCCCCCATTAGAATGTCTGATAGTCAACTTCTTGAAAGCAACTCCCTGCGTCTGCTCGGTCTCACGTTGACTGCTGACCTGAGATGGAACAAATACATTGAGTCAATTACTTCGTCCACCGCGAGGAAAGTTGGCTCTCTGTGCCGCGCCATGAAATTTTTCTCCCCGGAATCGATACTTCAAATATACAAATCAACCATTCGCCCTTGCATGGAGTATTGCTGCCATATATGGTCTGGGGCACCTTCTGTTTGCCTCGGAGGTCTTGACAAGATCCAGAGACGGATATGTAATATAATTGGCTCTGATCTGGCGTCTCGTCTACAGTCACTCTCTCATAGACGCGCCGTCGCCTTTCTCTGTCTTTTCTACAAATACTTTCATGGTAATTGCTCCGATGAGCTGCTTTCACTGATTCCCAGACTTCATGAATTCAAGCGCCCTACGGGGCTGGCATCCCGCTCCCACCCCTACACTGTAGAAACTTTTAAATGTAGCCATCTCTTCTACTCCAATAGCTTCATATCTCGCACCTCTCGCCTGTGGAACTCCCTTCCCTGTTCCTGTTTCTGTGATAGCTATAATCTCCAACTATTCAAATGTAATGTCAATCGACATCTCCAGTTACCTTGATCTATCCACTATCCTTCTCCTCATCCTTTCTTCTATCACTCCTATCTGCTCTCGCTCCAAATCTTCTGCAACCCCCTGCATCCTATTGGCTTCACGCTTTGCTCGGGGCGTAATTCTTAAAAAACACATATATATATATATATATACATATAATAAAAATTACAGTTTTGAGGTATGTTATGATTATGGGCAAAAGTGCTTAATATCAGGGATACAGAGGTTTTGAACATTTAAGATTGAAAACTGAGGTCAGAAGAGACTGGTAAAAGTTTGTTTCATGCTTGAACGTAATCTTCAGGCCATGTGTGTTAGGTGATATCGCAAATGATTTATATACTGGTCATTGTGCCTAACAAAATCAGGTATTTCCGATTTAATGTGTTATCCTAATGGTTACTGGATAGGCGAGAATGGTTATATGTTAAATTAATGTAAAACTTATTCAGTTCCCAATTACTTCTACTCAGTATATATATATATATATATATATATATATATATATATATATATATATATATATACTGACATATCATGGGTCCTTACCTATAACTACAGAATGAACTCTTCCTAACACTATGTATACTATGCCTCTCAAGAGAGAGGGTCGAATCGAGTCGAGCCGATAGTAGTTTACTCGAAACCAGACTGACAGTCATACTAACACCTTCCACATCTTGTATTATTATTTCGTGTAATATACCTTCGTTATTTCTACTCTTGTGTTCGTGTTGTTCTTCCTTGGTCCTAACCTGGACCATAACAATATATATATATGCACATTTCATTGAATACGACAGACAAGGCGCTATTATTTAGTTTTTTATACAATTTCTCATGCGATCTAATAATTTTTTTTCTTTTCAGATGAAAAACTAAATAAAAACACCTTGTCGTATTCAATGAAATGTACACGAAAGGATTGCTGCATAAATACACTAATATATATATATATATATATATATATATATAGTTAGGTAATGAAATGTTTGTTAATCCGTATGGATAATTCCTTGGAGGATGTATCCCAGAGAGCTCAATGTAAAAACAGAGAGAATAGTAGTTTAATTAAAACAGACAACCTTAAGTGTCCATTGATTATATTTCATTTTCCCAGGAGAGACATTTTTTTTGATTCCTCAGATCACATTTTCAAGCATAAAAGAAAACAGTTTTCTTTTAAAAGAAAATGGATTTCTTTTAAAAGAAAATGGTTTTGTTTTAAAGGAAAATGGTTTTCCTTTATGGATGGAAATGTGATCTGAGAAACTAGGAAAAATCCTTTTCCTGGTGAAATAAAATAAGTTTGTCTGTATTAATTAAACTATATATATATATATATATATATATATATATATATATATATATATATATAAATTGGGATCAATACAGATCAGAATCCGACAGGATAATAGGATAAAGAACAAATAAGAAACCTTTATATATTTTAAAGGTTTAACTTTTATTTAAACTTCAACAGAAAATGAAATAGGGATGAAAAAAGAAAATTCTGTTATTTTTTTTTTTTATTTTTATGTTGTTACCTACAACCACAACCGGTGTAACCTAAATACTTTCACTCTCACACAAAACATGCGGATACTACCAGATATAAATAAAAATGCCTACGAGACGCACACACGCACACGCATCAACCAAATTCCACAGAGAATTGTGATACACAAATGCACAAGAATTATATGCACCAAAGCTGCTTGACAGGATAAATACATGTAAGGTCTGCTTAATCAATGAAAAACAAACAACTAAAAAATACCACAATTTTACTTTCTCCTCCCCTCCATATTTCATTTCCTCGTCAAACTTAGCATATATATATATATATATATATATATATATATATATATATATATATATATATATATATATATATATATATATATATATATATATAAACACAATTTATGTGGGTATTACGCATTTCGCCTGCGCATTTGAGAAATGATAGTAAAGGAAAACGCATTTCTTGGCAGCGATCGAACCTGCGCCCACTTTTATAGGGGAAATCACCGCTTAATTTAGTGTGCTTTACCATACGGCTACAGAGAACCACGCCACGGTGAGGTTCTGACTTTTGTTTTGAAGAAATCACATCCTCTTTAAAAATTGTTTTTCTCAAAAGCTTCATATCTGCTCAGTTTTTTATCTGAAACATAAACAAAGCAATTTCTAAATAATTAATGGATTTATCTCTAATCCGACATTTGTATTACTTCAAATGTTTTTAAAATGAATATTCCGTATCTAAAATAGATGCTCCATATTTTTATTGACGTTCGGATGTCTAAAAAGTCTAACCTTTCTCAGAGGTAATGATAGCCTTTATATCGTGAACAGTATTTAAAAAAT
Organism: Acanthosepion lycidas; assembly: GCA_963932145.1. Lineage (NCBI taxonomy): Eukaryota > Metazoa > Mollusca > Cephalopoda > Sepiida > Sepiidae > Acanthosepion > Acanthosepion lycidas. Next base: position 46,641,634 of record OZ010576.1, read on the forward strand.
TGTTATTAATGAAAATTGTTCTTTTTATTTATTTTTTATTATTATTATTATTATTATTATTATTATTATTATTATTATTTATGACATTTCGTGTTAAATTTTAAAGCATATTCAAAATTAATATTATTTTTCCTAAATCACTTACGGTGAATTTATTAGAGACACCGGTAATATAAAAAGTTTATTTGTAACCTGCTTGATATGAAATTTTGTAACCTGCTAGATATGCAATCCCTTGTTAATATATATATATATATTATAAAGAAGTAATCATACGAAAAATTTATCAGTAAAATTAATGTAATTAATGGCGAATTCACTTCGCTAACAGATTTAATAAAGCATTAACTTACTAACCACTCGTTGAATCACGCGTTTAAAATTGTAAGATGAATTAGATGTTCCATCGATGTTAGTACATTAACTTTACTGATTAATCCTTTGTATTATTACTTCTTTATAATATTATTTATACTGCACCATTTCATAGATTTATAAGGACTGGTCAGCAGTACAAAATTTCTGGAAAAACTACTAAGATATTACTCTAATAAATGGACTATTTTTTCCATGACACATTAACTGAAAAACACTTATAACAAAAAAAATTGTGAATTTGCCACATCTCTATATTCAAAAAATGTTCCCACTTGAAATATCTAAAATTACAACTCTAGCGTTGCGACACTACACGCTCCAAAATTATGTAACCGTTCATAAATAACACACTATAAAAAACATCTTTCGGCCTGCAATACATTTATTTTTGTCTTGGACCTTAAAAAAGGAAAAAAATACAAATGCCTGATGATGAAAATATGCTGATTTTCGAAAGTACTAGCATCGACGGAACATCTAATCCATTGTACAATTTTAAACATAAGGATCGCGTCATTCAACAAGTGGTTACTAAATTAATACTTCATTAAAACTGTTTGCTTCTTTGCTGCACCATTTAGTATATATATATATATATATATATATATATATATATATATATATATATATATATATATATGATAAAAATATAGTTCAACTGTGTGTTATATTTATGGGTTAAAGTGTTGAATATTAGAGTTAGAGCGTATATAAATATACATACATACATACATACATACATACATACATACATACATACATACATACATATAAATGGACACTCGGGTCAACATCGAGCGGTGACAGTTTGTTTCATGCTTAAACGCAATAATTTAATATTGCGTTTAAGCATGAAACTGCCGTCGCTGGGTGTTGACCTCAGTGTCCATTTACACACACACACATATATATATATATATATATATATATATATATATATATATATATATATATAACCCGGATCTCAAATGCAGAATTTCAAGACTGACATTAATTCCCTCTTGAAAAACTGTCACGACTCCATCTTTTACTCTTTATTTCCTTCCACTCTGCCTTGTACTGGACTAAGTTAAGCTTAGTAAATATCTTTACAGAGTTTGGTTGACATTAAACCAGACACCCACAAAACATTAGCCGCACCCACACCCTTACAGCTACGCCGTATACTAATTGCTACCAACGGACTTTTTTGTTTGTTATAATCACGTATCGTATTGCAAGTACGCTTAATTTAAGAGAATTAATAGCCTTTTCGACGTCGGAGAAAAAAACAAAAACTCATTGACTAATTATAAAAGCGGGAAATATCCTTGAAAATTGCCTCGAGAAACGGTTTTACAGATTTTGTCAGTGCAACTTAAAAATTACTGAATCACGTGACCAAGTTAGCAGCTGCCATTTTGTTTACACGCTCTTTTCATTGATATACACACAATACAAGTAAGACGTCACGTGAACAAATAGACGTTGCTTTTTCCTTCCTTCGAAATTCAAGAGTAATTCGACAATTGTGTTGACGACTGTTTCTCATCCCCCACTTTTTAAAGCCCTGAAGTATAATACATATAAAATTTACGGCAAAATCTTTCCTCTTCAATTTCCTTTTGCCAGGTTTTTCATACATTAAAATCCCTTACAGTGACTTGTTTTATTAGTCTTTATATTTATTTTTCAGTTCAATTTTCGAACTTGAATGTTCATCGGTGCTGTTTTTTTATCAAATTGTTTCAGCTGATTGATACATTCTCTAGCCTTCCTTAAGAATCCGTTGCATCTGCTTAGATTCAGTTGCTTCCTCCAACCCAACGCGTCAGGTAGTCAAAGCGCTACACCCAGTGCGTTCCTGAGTCATTCTGGTGGTGTTCGTCAAGTTTTTGTAGAAGAAATTCAATGTCCGTCTTCATTGTTTGTCGCCAGCTTAACTTAATCCGCTCTCTCTCTCTCTTTTTCTAGCCTCTCGGTATCATGGTTTGATTTAGCTTAACTTAATCCGCTCTCTCTCTCTTTTTCTAGCCTCTCGGTATCATGGTTTGATTTAGCTTAACTTAATCCGCTCTCTCTCTCTTTTTCTAGCCTCTCGGTATCATGGTTTGATTTAGCTTAACTTAATCCGCTCTCTCTCTCTTTTTCTAGCCTCTCGGTATCATGGTTTGATTTAGCTTAATTTAATCCGCTCTCTCTCTCTCTCTTTTTCTAGCCTCTCGGTATCATGGTTTGATTTGTGGATCATGTTGCATCCGGTGGTTTTAAAAGTTGTTTCAAAAGTCGATTTTGAAAAAACCTTGTTGGATCCAGACTATCAAATGAATGTTAAAGCTATTTTTCATATGGATGTCAAAACTTTCACGGTGCCAAATCCGTTCAGAAATATCTAAACTGTCAGCTGAAAAAAAAACGCTTTCTCAAGTCGATGTTTAAAAATTACTTCGAGCGTACGAAGCATGTAGATCTTACCGAGAACCATCCTTCTTCGAATATTGTGGACTGGAGCAGCAGAATTACAAAGAACTGTACCAAATAAAAGAAACCACATCACTTGAGGACTTTCAACAGCAGATTAAGATGGATGGCACATGTAACTTGAGAAAATATCAAGATGTTCATGTTCCACACTACTTCAAAGAAAAGTTTAACCCTCATAAATATTGAAATGAGTGATAATAGTTACTGCATTTGAGAAATCTATTTTCCTAAAAAAAAATTTTTCTTTTCTTTTAATTTTTTTTTTTTTACAAGTTCACCCTATTCAAGGCCCGGGAGTCACTCGAGGTAGATGTTTACAGATTAAGAGAGACAGTTTATGCGGATATGTGGCGAAGATAACGGTTAACCATAGACATGAACAGGTTAAAATTATAGTGATCGGGAAAACATCCTATTGAGAGTCGGTTCCACAGAACAGTGTTTCGCGAGAAGCTGTTCGAGTGGAACTTACTTCTTACCGATGGAATACGGAGGTGGTTCGTTAGAATGTGCCTAGCATGGTGGGTCCCACCCGTGAAGGTTTGAACTGGTGGAATTAAGGAATGTAGTTCGTCTGAGCACTTTCCATAGTAGTAGTAATAAGGCAATGAAAGGCTTGTGATATCTCCTCTATGAGAGAAGGATTGCAGGGTGGGAAGCACCGACAAGGACGCGGAGACGCTTTTGGACTCTATCGAAACTGGAAAGTGAGATCTGGGGAGCTCCTGCCCAAATATGACAGTACTACTCTACTTTAGGCCTGATCTGACAATTGTAAAGTAACGGTAGAGGTTAACACGAAGAGTCAGGTATTTACTAGAAGAATACACGGAACCGACCCTTTTTTCTGCATCTTTAGCGATGGATTGTATGTACGAGTTCCACTTGAGGTCTGGATTGAGTTTGAGGCCCAAAAGTCTCTTAAAGTATGGAACCTCCGTGAGGGAATATCAATTCATTGTGTCTGGTGGTGGTTCAGGGTTCGATCCGCAATGATAGAATGTAACTAGTTTGATTTTCGAGGCATTGAATGTAACTAGCCATTTTTCTCCATCTGAGACATTAGAGCTAGATCAGAGGAAAGATCAACTTCCAAACTCTGGTCATCTAGAATTTTTGAGGTGCCCCCGTATACCGTTGTATCATCAGCATAGATATTCACAAATGATCGGAGTATACTCTTAGGAAGATCATTTATGTAAAATAAAAAGAGGGTTAGTCCGAATCTGGTTGATTCCTGCGTTGATTTTTAGGGCGCCGGGGGACTGGCCGTTAAAAATTACCTTCAGGGACCTATCTGTTAGGAAGGACTTTATTATTGAGAAGATTCTTCCAGTGATTCCATGGCTAGAGAGCTTGAGCAGCAATTCTTTGTACCACACCTTGTCAAAGGCATTTAAAATATCTATCGCTATAGTCCATGAGATGGATTTATTGTCTAGTTCTTTACTGATTCTCAGCAGTGAATCGGTACGATCTTAACCAGTGCTGCTTGTCTTTCAAGAGGTTGTTGTCGTTTAGGTGATCAACAACTTTCTTGTTGATTTTAGCCCCAGAAAGATTGCTAATGACACGGGTTATTTATGGGTCTATAATAAGAGGGAGATGAGCACTTGCCCGTTTTCGTGAAAATTAGACATACGCTTGACACTTTCCACGGACTTGGGAAGGATTCCTCCTTCAAGCAACGGTTGAATAATTTCACTGAGATCGGGGTATTACTCATCATTTTAACTTCATGATCATTTAAGAAAATTTTATGACTGGGTGCTAAAATTTAATGCAACAAAAGAACTTACGAGATTAGAAGATACGCGTTCTCATCACGGAATTAGCTTTACATTGACTCAGATATTCTTTACAGATATATCCTCTTTGCCGTAGGCTTTATCCCTTCAATACGTGGGTGATCATGTCCCTCCACAACTTCCTATCTTTTTTTGTTATTAGCATTTTTTGAGTTTTTACTGTCCTTCCCGCTCCCTGTTCCGTCATTCATTTACACAAGCTCATTAGGTTGGTTACTCGCTGCTTCTCTCTATTCTTTTATTCTTTCTGTGAGTGACAAATTTTCCAAACCCTCTTTCCTCATTATGTATTTCAGAAATTTCAACACTTTCTGATTCTAAGTAAAGGCTTCCTTTCTCATTTCAGTTAAATTTCCTCGTTGCTTACATTCTCTGTTCATGGTATTTTTCAGAATTCTTCTGTAGAACCAAATCTCTGTGAAGAAATTGTCCAGCATTCACTGCTATATTGGAGGACTGATGTTACATAGAAGCTGAGCACTCTTTTCTTTGTTTCTAATGAAATTTTCCTGTTTCTTAATACTTTGTTTAGATTCTGGAAGGCAACTTTTGCTATTCCACTACACCTTTGGATTTCGGTGTCACATCTTACGTCCTCTATTAAAACCCTTCCCAGATATTTAAACTGCTCTACTTGCTTGATGCTGACATCTCCAGTTCGTAGCTCGCGTTTTGGTCTGTCATTCTTGCTTACAAGCATACATTCTCTCTTCTTACAATTGATGGTTATTTCTTTCTTCCCGCTCTACACTAATTTACTTAGGTATGTGCAAAAGTTTCCTGCGTTTTTATTTTTTTTAAATTGTTTTCTACCGTACATTTAAATGATGACGTTTGCAAGTTTTGTACATGGCTGATGTTAGACTCCTGAAGAGCAACACATTTCGCCTTCTTGGTCTCCCGTTTCCAACTGACTTGAAGTGGGACGACTACATTGAATCAATAGCTGCATCTACTGCAAGGAATATTGGATCATTGTCTCGTGCAAGAAGATTTTGCTCATTAGAGTTCATTTATAAATCTACCATTCGTCTGTGCATTCAATACTGTTGCCATATTTGGTCTGGCGCTTCTGCTATTCAGCTCGAGTTTATTGACAAAATCCAAAGAAGGATCTGCAAGATATTCGATCCTAAGCAGGCATCTAGACTCCAGTCACTTCTCACTGACGTGACGTGGTTTCACTCTGTCCCACCCTTTTACTGTTGAAATAGTTAAATTTAACTGCCACTTCTACTCCAACAGTTTCTTTTCTCGTTCTTCCCGCTGGTGAAACTTCCTTCCGTTTACTTGCTTCCCTGATAACTACAATCTTCAAAAATTTAAATGCAACGTCAGTCGCCACCTTCTATCTTATTGAATCCCGTTCATCTTTCATCCTTTCCTCATTTCCCCCTATACCCAGTCTTTGCACTTACTTTCATACTTTTTATGTCCCTGCACCTAGTGGCATTCTCGCCTTACTTGGTATGTAATTTTTTTTTTTAAATACCTAATTTACCATTAATTTTCTTTTTCAAATATATAAATGATTCTTCTTAAAGCATCCGGTTACTTGTCTATTATTTTGACCTCAGTTAAAGATGAAATCTTGCATAATCCTTTTTTGTTCATCATACATAAGACCGTGTAAAACTGTAGTAAGCTTATTCAGGTAAAAAGAAAGAGGGAACGAGAAAAAGTACTAAGACGCCTCTAACTTCTACATGTAAGCAGCATACACATGAAAAAGGCAAGTACGTAAGCCGAAGTACTGTATTAAAAACAACGAAGTTGAAAATACTAACCCCTAAAATAATATATATGAAATAAACGTAAAAACTATGAGCAGATTATTGCAGAATATCAGTCAGTATAATAAAAATACTTGCTTACTTGTCCAATATATGAAATAAGAAAGAATTTCTCTAGAAATTGTTAATACTATAGAAATGGCAATGAACTTGAAACGGAATGTCATATTACAAAAAATAAATTTAAAGTTTCTTATACAATAAATATATTCTTCTTCCATATATTCCAACAAAGATTAATTATTGGCGGCCATACTCTTAACAACATAAGATATTTAGGAGCTACAGTGTTGATAGCACAGAAAGTAAACTACTAGAACTCTTAAAGAAGGTAGTGAAGGAAAGCAAGAAGAAAGGACTAAACATCAATTGCAAAAAGACAGAGTATATGGTTGTTAGCAAAAATAACAGTCCAACATGATATTTTACAAACTAGAGATGCCAACATTAGACAAGTACAAAAATTTAAATATCACGGAATGTGCGACACTGAAATTCGAACCTGCAGTGGAATAGCCAAAAGATGCATGTTCCGGCATTAGACAAGTTACACGTTCTTTTTTTTTTCTGCCTTCAATATGTTCTGGGAGTGTAAATTTTTCCAACTCTTTCCTCGTTATAATACCCTAAAAATCCTGTTCTACAATCCATTTAATCAAGGTCATCAAGTATTGTTACGCACCGCTTTCCTCTGTCCTTCTTTCCCTCAATCTGTCTTATGAGTATCATATTTACCAAGCCCTCCTTCCTCATTACGTGTCCCAGAAATTTCAACTGCCTCTTTCTGATAGTAAATATAGGTTTCCTTTTTGTGTCTGTTCTCTCTAAAACTTCGTCGTTGCTTACATGTTCGGTCCATGGTATTCTCAGTACCCTTCTGCACAACCACATTGTCTCTTTCAGTGTCCTTTTTTTTTGTTTCTCTTTTCATTCAGACCCTCACATTGCTAACATGCTTGGTCCTTGATATTTTCAGCATTCTTCGGTAGAAACACCTCTTCTGCTTAATATATAGAAAAATAGACATCGTAAAACTTCAGATAACATTGGTTCATATAAGGTGTATCTCAAATATTTTGTATAGTTATTCTCAATCGCCGAAATAATTAATGCTGTAAAAACTCGAAAATAAGACGTTTGGGCAATGTGAGACAAAGCTGTGAGTATTCGTCTTTAGTGGGCTAATTACAGCATCTACAACAGTGAAACGAAGAAACAAAAAGAAAATGGAATGACAAAGCGAAAAATAAGCCAACCGCGGGTGGAAGGCGCCTAATGGACTTGCCTGCGTCTTTGGGTCTCTTTGTTAACGGTGTTTATCGTTCCGCTGAAAACAGTAACGAGACGATCGAACAGCTTGACATGCCTTTCTTTAGAATTTTCCTCTTTTGCTCCTGTTTGTTTTTATTTATTTATAACTTGAAGTGCCAAAAAATTAAAGACAGTTGCCTAATAACATGTAGCTCTTCTCTTCGCTGAAATAACACACAACTTAACTCAGCATGGAGTCTCTCCGGGAACGTTCCAGTGCTGCATATAACTGACTTCTGTTTTTGCGTGTGTATGTAACTTAGAGATCGTGGCCTATATACAGGGTGCGATGTATAAACTGTCGTCTAAATTACGCAAAATTGAAAATAACACTGACATCTCATTTTGACAGATATATTTACCAAAATTACATAAAAATATCTTAAAATACTAAAGAGTAAATTCATTCAATAAAATCACCATTGGCTTCAACCAGGGCCTCTAGACGACTTCAGAATCTCCTACAACTCTTTTGGACAGTCTCCTTGTTTAAGTTGGTGAATGCTACCATAATCGTTGCCTTCAGTTCATCTTTAGCGATATAAGGATTTTTGTGGGTCTGTCGCTCACCTGCGCCTCACACATAATAATCTATGAGTTTTCAATGTGGGGAGTCAGGTGACCAAATCTAAGGAGTGATATGGTCTCAGAAATTGTCTGGCAGCCATGACTGGGGTTTCCTGCTTGTTTGGCATAGTGCTGGGTCTTGTTGCCAGACATAAGGTCTTTTATCAGCCGCCGTCTTGACCCAGGGCATCGCCGCCTCCTCAATGCACTTGATTAGGTCTCCGTGTTGAGTCTGAGCTCCTGTGGGAAAATGAATAGAGGGATAATGTCGTCATCACTAGTGATCACTCCAAATATCATGATGTTGAGTCGATATATAATCCAAGTCTTTCCGAATCCTCTGCACTGTTCTCAAATTGACACCTGAACACTGTGAATGTTCATATTGGAGATTCTGACATGAATGCTAAGCAGTACAACGTGTCGTTTCCAAATTTCTGGCAGAGTGAATTGCGCCATGGTGCTCTTTTTCTCACAGATGATGCCCAACTAACACTACTATACTGTGCAGTCGACAAACTCAAAACCAATGCGCATGCATGCGCGAAATTAAAAATATAAAATGGCGACAATTTACCCATCGCACCCTGTATCTTCAATTCTGGTTAAGACTGGTGAGCGCGGGAGTACGCGAAACCCGTTCCGCGACATCTGTGCATGATAACAGGTTGTGTTATATATCTGGAACACATCCTCACCAACAAGATATTCAGTGAGCATAGAGGGAGCAAATGATGCGCAACAAGATTATTTTTTCCATGAGTCTTTTCAAACTCCAACAGAAAATACCCAACACTAGTTTGCACAAAACCCTGTTGCCAAGCTGAATCCATCGCTTCATCGGTCTCCTCCCCACATGAACTCGTCAGTCACCCCTGTTTGATTGATTGATTTGATTTACGGCTTTGTGGTTTACTTAAAGCTAAACATATTTTGGATTGTAAGAATGATTCAATTTTCAAGCCATTAACAATTATTTTTAGAATAACTGTGATTTTTCCAGTATTATTTAACCAATAGCTGGAGGATGGAAATGGATTCAAACCTTTCCTAGTGTTTTGTTGTTTTTTTGTTTTGTTTTTTTTGTTGTTTTTTTTTTTTTTTTTCGTGTAAGTGAATCTAACAAACACGGTTAGAATTCGAAATTGATTCTCCGATTTCTCATTCTAAACCGCTATCCATTATACCACCCGCACATCCACTCGTCAACTCGGAAGCGCTAGACTCATCTGATTAAGCGACACGGTGCCAGTCTTCCAGAGACCATTGTTCGCTGGCGCAGGGGAGACGCAGTAATTGATGCCGTGGTGTAAATAATAGTACCCTTGTTGTTCGATGACGAAACCACATGGAATGAAATATACGCTATACCCTGCGTTGATTGATGAGCTAAGCGGCCCCAACGTTGAATTAAGATCTGATTTTATGCTATGTTCCTCTTTACTGGGTGCTTATCATCCTTGTTACTCACCAGCGGTCACATTTTTGAATCAGCTGTGGAGACCTTCAGATTTCACATATTCTTGATGTACTATTGGTTCTGCTACCCGCGAGAAAGACCTTGTGCAATTGTCATTTTCTGACACCAGCAATGATTCTATGGTTAGAATGTGTTAAATCATGTCCACGTCCCATGATTGTCACAGATATACTGTTACATCTTTATCTATCACGTCGTACACACGTCATCTAGCTGTTTCATTTCTACAGGCAGGGGAGGGTGAAAATATACAGTGTACCATAGTCTCTAATTTATTAGACTTCAGTTTATGGATAGAGACAGAAACACTCTAAGTTAGATCGATAGCCAGAATATGTAGAACAACTGGCCATGGTTAATGTAATTAGTACAAATGCCCAACAAAGATGATTTTGCAATAAACAATATCAAAAGAAAGAAAAGAACAGTAATGAGGCAAAATAGTTCCCAAATTAAGAACAGTCTCAACATGCAAAAGGAATACAGACAACTGATCTCATCGTTTTGACTTCAAAACAAGAAAAACAAAAAATATGGCGGATGATAGCGAGAAGAAATCCCAGCATGCATCTGTACGGTTTATCTATATATTTGGGGAGAGGGATGATTTTGCAGTCCTTCCTATAGTGATTGCAACTGACAATCAAAACAGCTTAGATAGATAGATAGATAGATAGATAGATAGATAGATAGATAGATAGATAGATAGATAGATAGATATGAACAGTCTGAGACAGATGAACAGAGATAAATTAGGTGAGACATAGAGTCCACTGAATGGGGCCAACAATCAAATAAATACTTACAGACTCAAATATAAACGTCTAATATTTACATATTCCCATATAACTTACCTGTTCGGTAGCACCTAGAATATTCTGACTGTACACCCTGCAGAGGGAGCAAAAAATAAACTGTAAGAAGCCAGATAACAAGGAAATACAGACTCAAATATAAACAAGAAATATTCACCAATTTCTCAACCAAGTAAATACACAACTATATTTTAAAATGTTAAAGGACTTATCGCTATATTAACTAATAAAATAGGGGTTGACAACTAACCCAACCCACACAAATTTCTCTCGCTTTCTCTCAAGCTAACGGGGACACTCACGCACACACGGTGCACAAAAATGGAAATAGATTTGGCAGTTTCAAGAGTAATGTAGGGATAGGAAAACACCTCTCATCAACACATCTATTATCATCACCACTCAGACCAAATTTAATAGTATTATTACCACTTAGGCAGAAATTCACTTTTGACAAATACTGAAAACGAATAATAGAACATTAAAAGAACATAAGGAAAATTTATTCCTTTAAAAATTGATTCCTTTTATTTGCCTGAAGAAGGTCAAGAGACCGGAAACTCGTGTAGCAAAAATATAAAGAATAAAATATAATATATACGCTAAGAAAAATCCACATTATAACTAAAAATGTTTGCCGTTTATCACTTTTTTTAAATATACATTTTTCTCTCGTTGGAACAACTATAACCTTTTTCCTTTATATATATATATATATATATATATAGAGAGAGAGAGAGAGAGAGAGATTGGAAGATATGAAGAAACAGATATAAAACGGTTAAGAAAAAGAGGAGGAGGTAAGAGTGTGTGTGTGTGTGTGTGTGTGTGTGTGTGTGTGTGTGTGTGCGTGTGCGCGCATGCGCGTGTGTAAAAAATTATATCTAAAACAATTACTGGGAAATGAATGAGAAATGGAAAATCTCCGAAGTCACGCATTTCATCCCTCGAAAAAACTTCTTCAAACTCATAATGGTTTTATCGTTCGAGTCTTATACACACACAAACACACACATATACACACACACACACACATATATATATATATATATATATATATATATATATATATGTATATATATATATACATATATACATATATATATATATATATATATATAGAGAGAGAGAGAGAGAGAGAGAGAGAGGGGGGGGAATAAAACGAATGCCCGTTATAATTTTAGACGGAGAAACGCTGAAGATACATAAACGTTTCGCTTTAAATTTATTTTTTTTTATTTTATTTTATTTTTTGGCGTCTGATATACCGAGATGCATAATCTTGCCGCCTTTATCCAGTTTCCGCTTTTATTTTTAGCGCTTTTGTTTGTAAATATCCCACATTTTCACAGCGACGAATTTCCTAGTCACTTTTCTTAATTTATCCCCTCCTAGGCCGCGTAGACGCTTTTTGAACAGAAAACTAGAAAGTAAGGACTTAGCAGTTGCAGCCCAGAGATGGTAACGATTCTCCAGTTTTAATCTGATTTGATTCTTGTAATGATAGAACATGGATGTGAGTTTAACCAGGAATATTCTGAAATTAGTACACATTCAATAAATTTTCGACTTTAATTATTTTCTATATTAATTTATCAATAAAACCATCATTAGTCTGAAGAAGTCATTATTAGTCTGGAAACGTGTAACAGTTTTTCCACACTTTGTTATTCAAATAACTCTGTGTGTGTGTGTGTAATTAGTTCAAATTTTCAGGCGTTATTTTTTTATGCACAATTTTAAGAAAACTTTATCTTCGAACTATACGCAACATTTTATCAATTGTACGGGCCTATGTCTCGAGAACTGTTTATAAAAAAAACTGATAATATTTAGCCGAGAATCATGTCTGAATATAAAAAGTTTACTCGCTTTTTCATCTAGGAAGAACGCATACGGAAGATAAAGAATAGGATCACTTCTGGAAATGGTCGAGTCGAGTAGGTTCACTTTGTGAAGTGTCGTACTAGAATTCCAGAGAAAACAAGTGCATGAGAGGGTTGAGCTTGAAGGTGCAGCTGCAGAATCGTGGTTCCAAGGCTTTTAGTAGCTTCCCAGATTCGTAAACAGGCTGTCTACTCAGTTGAGATTAGGATATGTACACGTGGGACAATAGGGTGACAGAACGTTCTATAAGCACCCCACCCGTGATGGAAAAGACAGATAATCTCTTAAATCCTCACAAGTACAAGATCCACATTTGAAGAAAGCTCGCAAGATCACTCACACTGGCGGTGATATCAATTGACGAATAATAATTTTAAGTATGAAAGACTAAGTCTTGCATTCTAATTAGTCTTTAAAAGGATAACGCACGTATCTGGAGTGATTTGTTAAGTTTAAAAAGGAGATTTGGAGCTCAACGACAGTGAACCCTTTCGAAATATTCAACCTATGAATTGAAGTAACTTTTGAGCGAAGATGAAACATGGATATCATTATTAATTGCAAAAGAAAATAAAAGTCAATCAACTTCTTTGAATGATACACTGGAAGGGAAGAGACGTTTTTCTATGCAGTCAACTAGTGGATTTACATGCGGATAATACCCGTCGACACGTTGCAAGCGCAACGAAGTGTTAGATCAGTAAGCTTGTATGGGAAGTTCATCCACATGACATAAAAATGAAGTACCTTTACCATCTCTAGGCTGCAGCTTCCCAGTTCTTACATTCTAGTTTTGAGTTCAAAAACGTGTACGCAGCCTTGTGGGTGATAAATTAAGTAAACTACCAAGAAAGCTACTGCTATGACAATGTGGAATATTTTCGAGTTCTCCCATTCTACATTTTTTTTCACTCTATCCAACGATCTGATGGTCTTTGATTCCATCAATTCGAAGAATTCCTTAAATCAAAACAGGAATCGTTCATTTATTATAGAATACACTAAAAGGATAACGAGTATATTTTGGGGACTGAATGATACGAGGAATTTATATGAATAGAAGGTTTTATAATCAAAATGCTGAAAAGTTTTGCACCAGCCTAATATAGTTATTTACGAAGAGCAGTTTAGATGCGCCACAAGACGAACGGATAGAGCAGCCAGTGAGGCTCGAACTCACTATTCAATCGTAATTGGTCCAGTGAGACAAGCATGTCGAAGCGGCCACGGGGGCTTAATATATATATATATGCACAATTATTTTTGGTTTTATACTTAAAAAACAACGTTTGTATGTACACATCGATCATATCACGAGAGAAGCTCCACGCACGTACACATTCATTCAAAGATTACAACATGCGCGTCAACTTTAAGGAAATGTTGCGCACAAATACTGACGCATGCGCAGTAATTCAAACGCTAATAAACACAAAAACGTAAGAAACGTGTCAGAATGTTTGTGTTTTCGTCGTTTTACTTTACAATTGATGTCTTCCGCCTGTTCGAAAAGGAAAATGTGCCATTTTAACACGAAGACTGGATCGTATGACATTCATTACACACAGTCTTGTTTCTTGGTGTGGACTCAAAGTTTTTTTACTTTTTTTTCCCCCACTATCCTTTCTATTTCAAGCGGATCGTTAAAAACTACCAATTTTAATTTCTATTTGTCAGAAGTCCCAGGCAGAGTTTGTTTTGTGTTGCTTCCTTCTTCATATATGAAAATACAAGACACTCAAAATGAGAGTAAACTAGAGCAGATGATATTATGGTAGGTGCTTTCAAAGAAAAAAGATACCAAGTTTTAAAATGGATTTTTATAAATGAAAAATCTTTCTGAAAGTTTTTATTTCAGTATTAATTTTAAGCTAATAGAATAAACTTAGTATTTCAATAAGCTAAAAACGTTGCTGTATTTCAAAACGAATTTAAATTAATTGGAATGAGATTTTGTTTATCGTTAAAAATCGCTCATTTTAGCCATTATTTACAATTCTCTCAGCACAACAAAATTCTCTTTATTAAAAAAAAATCTTTAAAAAATAAAATATACTTTTCTGAAACTTTATTTGAGAGAGATTAGCTGATTTAAAGTTTAATCAGTCCGATTTGAAATAAATATTATTTTTAGTTTAAAATATCACAGAAAAAACATATTTCACAGGGAGTTAAGTGTTTTTATGAGGTGTTGACAGCTCTTTTGACATCTTGATGTTTGAGAAATATTTTTTCTACGGGGAAAATATTCTTAAAGATTACTTGACGAATATAACGTGAGCGCCTTTTCATATAATTTTTTATCTACCCAATAATCTTACAAATTTAGGAAAAATTCTATGTAATCTAATTTTTTATTGAATTTTAAATACTTTGGCTTTAAATTTTCTTATAGTTACCACTCTTATTTTCTGACAATGTCATGTATGGATGTACGTATTTGCAAATACATTTATACATACACAAATAAAAATTCGAATTTCTTTTCAAAATAATAGGAATCGCTGAATTGTAGAGAGCTTTTTCTATTTATGATTAGTAAATATAGTTTTTACTTAATAACAATATCACCTAATGTAAAAAATTAATACAGAATTTTAAAAGATTTTATAAACTATTCTATTTAAATTAAAAAAAAAAAAACGAAAGCAATTCTTGTAAAAATTCATTATTCATCGAAAAAAAAATTTAAGAAAATAGTGTCCTTAATATATCTTATTCATAAAAGCATTTAAAAGTTTTTCTAATTAAACAATGTTTTAGTTATA
>OZ010576.1:46658637-46691137 GCA_963932145.1 Acanthosepion lycidas
CTAACGATCTTGTGTAAATATTGGCAGAACAGGAATTAGGAGAGATAGCAAAACAATAAAAAAAAACTTTACTAAGACTGTGGAGAGCCATGATCGCTCACGTTCTGAAGGGACACTGTATATTATTCCATCCCTATCAATATTTAAGTCTTTCGTTTCTTGTTTCTTGCTATTAATCTGGAAGCAATGTCTCCATAAATTTTAATAATTTCACTTCATGCAAGGGAATAAAGCCACTCTGACGCAACATCAATCGTCATCTGTCTTTTAGAATCCTGTCGATTTTCTCAGTTTCTTTCACTCTCAGCAACCCCTTGCGCCTTAGTGGGTTTATCGTCTTGTTTTGGGTGAAATGATTAAAAACTTACAGCAGTTCGTAGGTCTTAGTCGGAGAGAAATAGAAGCTGTTATGAAAGCTTTGTTGGATTAATTGACGATCAGGGTCACAATACTGCAAATAACGTGCTAGTATCCAGATATGTGTAGATAGTAAATCTAAGTTACTCATGACATGTTAAGTGAATTACTCATCCAACGCTTTTATCCACTGAGATATCCAAAAAGTGACTTAACCCAAAGAGTTTTAAGTTCAATACCTGGCCACAGCAGAGGTGAACAAAAACTTGGAGAGTTTAGTTACTAAATGGAAATAACTGAAACTGAGATATCCAGAAAAGGCATGGTACGTGGAACTGGAACAATCTACCCTCGTGAATTAAATAAAGAGTTCGGTTCGAAATTCCAATAAATATCACCTGAAGAAGATCAGGGCGTACAACGACAGAAACGTCGTGAATATGGCAGTATGAATGAAGACAAGAGTCCGAACGATGTAAATAGTGTAAGTAGTTACAATACCTCATCTCAGAAATATAGACAGATATGCTGGTTTGAGTTATTTTATCGAACAAAATTAAGACTGTGATATCTATATATTATAGCGTTACAAAACTTAATTATCTCCCCTTGAACTCAGCTATAATTTATGCACAATGTGTCACGTTACAGTCTGGCTACATACGCTAAATGAAAGTTGCTTTACCATTTTAAAACAAGCCCTCAGAATGAAATCACATCTACTCTGTCTGTTAATTTCGCCTTTCATATGCCCTAACCACATCACTGACGCGACGCACGACCAAGTCATCTCACCAGTAAGACCGCCACTCGCTTTTCTGTTTTATACCTTCTAATGTTTCTTCAGTTCGTTACATAAAGAAACTATTTTCCATTTCTTCCTTGTGTAAATATGTAGCTAATTTTTTTTTCTTTCACGTGTTTATATACATTATTTTCCTGTTTTACACACGAACAAAGCCTTACAATCTCGTGTGTATGGTATTTCTTATGTTTGGATGGTAAGATAAATTTATCTTCACCAACCATTCCAATACACTTACGTTTCTTCTGAGATAAAGGCTTTGAAAATTTTGAATATTCTAATTCCTCTTCATTACTTTTGTTACGCGCAATCGCAACGTTTTTCAGCCAATCATTTCTTCAGCCGTTAAAGTAAACCGTGAGGAATCGGAATAAAGAATTAACAAGGAAATAAACAATTCAATTCTAATACAATAGATCATTAGTTAAGATTGCAACTCTGAAAGATTTACAATCTTAACCATTTCAGCTAATTATGCTTAATATGGTTTAAGCTACTGTTGAAATCTAGGGAAGTTTGCTGAATAGAATAATCACCCGTAGTAATGAACGACAATACTTAGGACAAGAAAAACACAGATCAGATTCGCCAGCGGTGCGTAGAAAAGTAGTCAACTGCTAGAAGTGAGTCAAGTGAATTCCACAATGAATCTCCAACGGCTGGATATCTACCAACCGCCCCACGCGGTCAGATATGGCACAAGGACGAATTTAATCTGGTGTATTCGAGCTGTAGGCTCGACCAAAAATTCCCTGTAAACCCCGTATAAAACGAGGTCGGGTAGCTGTTTCCCGAGACGAGACTCCGCCCTTCGACATAGCCTCGTCTTGGGATCCTCTCTGCCCGGAGGCAGAGAGTTTGACCACCATAGCTGCAGACGAATCAACTGCATTTATCTACCGACCGCCCCACGGAGTCAGATGTGGTACAAGGCTGAATTTAATGTTGGGTACCGAGCCCGTAGTCTCGGCCAAAAATTCCCCGTAGACCCCGAATAAAACGGGGTCGGGTGGCTGTTTCCCGAGACGAGACTCAGCCCTTCGACATAGCCTCGTCTGAGGATCCTCTCCGCTCGGAGGCAGAAATGCTTAGCCAGCACAATTGGAGACGAATCTCAAACTGCAGACCAACATACAGTATTTACTACTGTATGCACGTGAACGGGGACATACCCATTATCTTCCATAGGTATGCTACAACAGCTACTAAATAGTCAAGGTACCGATACTACAGAATAGTCAAAATTACATATTTAGTCTTCAATTATCCACTATTTCTTATGACACCATTCTACACTGTCGTATTGATTACTTTGTCATAGCGCTATTCTCAAGTTGTTGGTTGGTTAATGCGTTTTTACAGCTTATCAACCGTTTACAGGTTATTTAAAGTCAGAAAATATTTTTAGATTGTAAGAATTTTTTTTAGATAAGTGATTCAGTTTAATGATACAAGTCTTACTAATTAACCTATAGGCGAAAAGAAGTAGATTCATGTCTTTCCTAAGAGTATTTGTGCAGAAATAAATATAACGAACCGAACGGGAATTGGAATTCGGCTCTCCGATTAACAATTCTGAGCCTTTATTCATAGCACCACCCGCACATCCACGGTTACAGAATCTGGTATTCACAAGCTGTCACTCATCTGTCTCGATATTGCTTGATCCTACGTTGTTTAACGTGATGTAGCGGTAAGCTCCAATTCACGTTGTCTTTTGAAATATTTGAGCGAAGAAAAACTTCTTTAAAATATTTGAAACTCTGACAGTTTATAATATGACTTTGGGATCTTTTCTATTAATTCAACTCAAGATAAAATGAATTTTTATTTGCTAAAATTCACACCAGATTCTCCCAGAGAGACGCCCTTCCATTGCCCTCAGGTTGAGTGGAACTTTGCGATCGCCCCAAATGTGGGCGTCTCGATTGCGCTATTTTTAAGTGTGGGGTCTACATTCGCTCTCATCCCAATAAACAAACCAAAAACAGATTATTTCTTCTTTTTTTTAACTGTAAAAAATTCCTTTTAAGTACCTCGAATATCATCTTACGAAATGTGAATAATTCTCTGATTTTTGGTAAATTTTTTTTATTCTGAGGGTTGGAGTTGTTGCAAGACAAGCTAAACAAATTTCGATTTAATATTCATCATTTCAAAAAACTATCAAAAATTTAATTAAAAAAAAACTTTCACTTAAAATTTATAATTTCTTGGGGTGAATTAATTAACTTTACATTATTTGGGATGAATTAACAGAAAATATCATGACTTTGCTCAAAATTAACAATATTAAAAGAGAATTTTATGTAAAAGAAAAAAGAAACCAAATCTAACAACAGTTTTCTTTATTTCTATACTAGTGAGTAACTGCTTGCTTGCGCACGCAAAGTATTTTAAACGCAATTTGTCCACATGGCGGGTCACTCTTGTTGACCGGCCACTAGTCCCTGACTTAGTTCAACCATGACAAAACATACACAGAAAAAAACTTCCAGGCCGGAAATCCCTGCTGACAATCTACAAATTTTGAAACAGTAAACGACTTAATAATCGTTTGCTTATTGGCCAATGTCTGAACACATCCGTCAGAAAGAAACAATCAAATTCTCTAATCAATTTATATCCCTATGTATCTTGGTGAGCGAGTTAACTCGCTGCTTGTTCATGTAGTGTCAAAAATACATCGATAATACTCGACTTTTGCTTACCAAACTGAACGGAATACAACACTAAACGCATATAGGTAGTTACGGTTGGAAGATTAAACTGGACAGAATCTGACTATTTATACAATATTACTATAAAATAATATCCCTTGATATTTGCACTGAGCAGAAGAAAGAGTCCAACATACGAATTACAAATGGGAGATACGAAATCAAATAAGTAAACCAATTTAGATATCTTGAAAGTGTTTTAATAGAGGACGGAAAGTGCGACACTGAAATCCGAACACGCAGTGGTATAGCCAAAGGTGCATTCCAAAAGCTAAGCAAAGTATTAAGAAACAGAAAAATTCCGTTAGAAACCAGGATAAGCGTACTGAACTGTTACGTAATTTCAGTTCTCCTATATGGCAGATGATACTGGAAAATCTCCTCACAGAGGAAGAAGAGATTTGAACCAAGAGAAATGAGGTTCTACAGAAGGACTCTGAGGATACCATGGACCGAACGTGTGATCAACGACAAAATTTTAAAGGAAATGGAAACAAAATGGAAACTTATACTTAACATCACGAAAAAAAAATTTGAAATTCCTAGGGAACATAGTGAGAAAAGAGGCTTTGAAAATTGGATACTCACGTGACAGATTGAAGGCAAGAGGGATAAAGAAAAACGACCCATATCCTACCTAGCGAGCTTAAGTAAATGGATGGTGGAGGAAGGTTTGAGAGAGATAACAAAATGCCAAAATTTATTAAGAGATACAAAAAACAGGAAATTATGGAGAACTATGATCGCCAACGTCCTGAAGGTTACACGGCACACAGAAGAATAAGATCACTGAACAAGGAATGGGAGAGACAATAAAAAGACAAACATTGCTTAGAATTACAAAGGATAGGAAGTTTTGAAGAGCCATGAATGCCCAGATCTTGAAGGCGCACCGTACCTGGAAGAAATGGAAAATGCTATACTCCAATTGGGAATAGTTGTCCACCCTTGAAACTAACTGAGTCCGAATATGCATTATTAGTGCCTGTGGGGAAATACGCAACAACCACCGTCACTATATAATCTAAATAATTCCTCTAACTCGTTTTTTTTTTTTTTTATATTTCTCCCCCTAAGCAAATGCTAATTTATGCGAATGTCTATTGATCATAATCTGTGTATATCTTTCTATCTAACAGCTGCTTTTCTCTCTTAATCACTCTACTGGCTTTGAACGCCTACTGGGTCCCAAGTTCACCCCAGACATCTAGTGTAACTCATGGTTACGATCCATCGCTAAAGATACCGGGAAAAATATCGGTTCACTATACCGCTTATCGCTCCAGAAATTAGTTCACTCTTCCGGGCATGCTCTTTATCAGAGCAATGGAGTATATCTGCTATATCTGGGCTGGAGCTGCTCAATCCTCACTCTCCAGTCTCAAGTTCAAAAGTATCTAGATGGCCTTGTGGGAATATGTATTACTTTCCACTCTACAACTCCTTTCCCACAGACAAAACGTCGTAAATCTCTCGTCACACTATCGTTATTCCGTTATTCTATGGCAAAGGTCCGGACGAGCTACATTAATTAGTTCCACCAGTTCTTTTCATTTTTGCGTAAGTTAGGCGAGAATTAATTCATCACTTTATATATATATATATATATATATATATATATATATATATATATATATACATATACATATATATATACATCATACATATATATATATAGATTAATAGATATATATATATACATTCATGCATATATATATATATATATATCTACATTCATACATATATATATACATTTATGCATATATATATATATATATATATATATATGTATATATATACATTCTTGTAAATATACATTCATGTATATATATATATATATATATATATATATATATAAATGATGACACAATGCTTACACAAAAAAAATTATTTTTCTGTTCGTTTGAACCTTGGATGAAAACATGTACATTTCATACAACCCACTCCAATAGAATTTCAAAGCCCTTTCTGTTCTCCACCCCTTCTATTACGCTTCGCATTGTGCGCTAGTTTATTTATTTTTAAATAATTAAGTGTTAGGAAATAATTTAGCCCATATTTGCTGAAGATACCGAAATGTTGAAACCCAGGTAGCGTGATCAGATGATCTAGTAAATTTTTCAAATTCATATATATATATATATATATATATATATATATATATATATAACTTCATATATATAATATATATATATATATTATACATTCATACATTATGGCATATTTCATTAAATAATATAGACAAGTTTTGTTTATTTATTTTAAGCAAAATCCTTTCATAACGTCTGATAAGCTTAATAAAATTATGATTTAAAAGAAGAAGGAAAATCACCATGTTGATACATGTTTTATTCTTAATCCTTTCTTAGATTTTTGCTTACATAAGCCATCATCGGAGATTAAAGATGATAATTTTACAACAATGATAGTTTGTTTGCATGGAAGATTGCTATGCAACGATAAATTCGTGAATATAAAACGCTGGAAGTAAATATCGCATTGCGGTTGGTGACGTCACACATGACAACATTCATACACACACACACATATATATATATATATATATATATATATATATATATATATATATATATATATATATACACACATTCATACATATATATAACGTCATATATATATATATACATTCATACATATACATATCCATTCATATTTGCATTCCTATCCCCGTTCTTATCTATCATCTCCCTTTATATCTATATAAATATATATTGCATTATACATTGAAAATTTCATATCAACATTCAGGCATGATTTTATTGATCCACAAACCTATGTAACCGTGCTGTCAATTTTCATTTAGAAAAATAATTTTATTTAATTCTGTGAACACTTTACATATACATACATATATATATATATATATATATATATATATAGAGAGAGAGAGAGAGTAAACCAGAGTATACAATATTCATGCTACTTCCTGGACAAGTAAGCTAGCTATAGATAATCTCGTGTGTTTAAAACTATGACATGCCAATCATGTGCCGACGTACGATTATGTATCGTGAAGAATGAAGTAGATTTAGGTCTTTCAAGTAGGAAGATCTTGCTTGCCTTTTTACCTTGGAAATTAGTATGCAAAATCTTGATTCTGTTGTTGCATGTGTGCGTGTGTGAGTTTGTGTGTGCGTGACCTGGGTTCAAAATACTGACCTTTGACACTGGTCAAGAAACCCAGCTATGTCATCCACGAAGTAATCCCATAAACTTGGGAAACCTACTTCGCAATTTTGAGCGAACAGATTCTTCATAAAGAAAGAGGTTGGCAACCAGTCTAAGAGAAAAATATCAACGGGAAACTACTCCAAAATATTTCCTAAAAGCAATCAAGGCAATGTTTACAAATATTAAGAGATCAAGGAAACTGCGCAGAACAATTATTGCCTGTATTTTGAAGAAGGGAGAGAAAAAGAAAAAGAACTGATTACGTTTCATAACGAATAAAGGTTTCGACGGAACATAATCCGTCGATCCTGTTTTCAGAGTCCCTACTAACTGCACCAATTGATGCAAAAAGTAGAAAGAAGAATGGTTCGGTTTATTTGTTCATCATGTTGGCCTTTCATAGAACGGGATTCATTAATTACCAATCTGCAAAAGATGTTCAGAATTGGTAAGTAGCTGAAATTAATTAGAATTCTATTGGGAAATTTAGAATCGTCTTTAACGAGGTTCAACATTTTTCTTTTATCTGTTTGTCTTGATTTCATTATTCCTCTTTGTGTTCTGCCTTCACTGAATGCCAAAACTTTGATTCTTAAAACAAAATCTCTAACTAACAAAGAAACATAACACATTTGGAAAATCAATTTCAGATTTATTGCCAGGATTAAAAACAATTAACCTACAAATCATTCCAACTTGGCATTCTATGGAAAAAATTCTTGTTTGTTGCGTATTTATTTTCAATGCTTTTTTGAACTAAATCAAGGGATTGTAACCACTAGATCTTCGTTTCAATATCGGATTTCCTAAAAAGAAATAAACGTTATATCAATGTAGAAAATTATGAGACTTGTGCACATAACATTACAGTTATTAACACGGAACGCGAGATCGGCGAGCCAAGTTCAAATTTCAGCCTAGTCTGTTGAGTTCCCTTTCGTGCTAACGCAATTTGGAAAAGCATGAATATCTCCCTAGCTATGAGTTAAATAACATGGCAGACTGCGCTCTCTAGATTTGGGTGTCAGTCAGTCTCGGAGAAAGATACAAAACTGTGGAGAGGGCAACTGGAAATCGCTCCACTTTTTTTTCCAAGAAGCCATGGCAATTGACTGATAATAAATAGGCCACAAGCTAGCTTAATAACTTGATTCTTACAATCACCTTAATATATAGACTTGTGCTAACTAATCATAAACTTAGTTAATATCTCTATAAAAATAAAGTCTAATTTTATAATAATGCATATTTACAAGCCCAGCTTATGAAGGTTGAATTTAGTTAATTTGGTACTATGAGTTTTTTGTATGCATAAGCTATTTTAAGGAAGAAAATATGACAAAGAGGATAAAGATTTCGTATTTGTGTGGCGGGTTCGTCCATTAGAGCTTCATCGGACTAAAGTGATGTTTACAGGGAGGCGATTACACATGCGCACGAATGGAAGGAGACGCTGAAATTTTTTTAAATTAAATTTGATTTTTTTTTTACTATATGTTTTAGGTATATAGTCTAGCTTATTTCGCTTACTTTCTTTTTCTTCTTGTTCATGTTTCCATCACTTCTTTTGATTAAATATTCCAAATAGTGATACTTGGGTCATCTTTCATTTGTACGCATGCGTAGCGGCAACAATGTGAACATGACTTTAGCCCGATGAAGTTTTAAAGGATGAAACACGTCAAACAAAATTTTCTCCTCTTTGTCATAGACGTTTTTTCCCCTAAAATTGTTCTACTTTATATATTGTTGTCCCATGCATAGGCTATAATATCTTTCAGCAAATAACTGCTTTTAAAGTAATCTTTCGCAGGGTTTTTAAATGTGTAAAAGCAGCTGTTGCGAAATAATAAGACCACTAAAAGAATGTCAAAGAAATCTTTATTTTTAGTAACTTGTAACACTTCCTTGATTCTTCTCCTTCTTCTTCTATATACCGTGTCCCTTCAGGACGTTAACGATCACTGGTCTCCACAGTTTCCTGTCCTTTGTAGCTCTTAAAAATATTGTCTTTTTCTTATCTCTCCTAATTCTTATTCCGCCATTTATTTACTCAACCTCACTAGGTAGGTTATGTGTTGTTTTCCTCTGTCCCTCTCGCTTTCAATATGTCCTGTGAGTATCAAATTTTGTGAAATAATAATTTCAGACTATTATCTCTTAGGGGCAGTGAATTTGGCTTAGACCTTCTGAGGCTGACATTATGGTCAGATGGTAGACAAAATAGGGATTTTAATTTTGATTAGCTGAGCCGAGCGTGGGAATGTTACAGTTAAAAAGTGTTTTCGGTGAGTGAAGTTTTACGCGTCAAGAATGCAGACGTGTTAATTTCGTGTGCGGGGAAACTACTCCCCAGTGGGGTGTTATAGCAGCCCCACTGGCTAGCTAGAATATGTATACGCCGACTTGTTTAATAAAATAGATAAGTTTAAAATCCCTTTTGTTTCAGTTCTCATTTTACCTCTGAACAAACCAACTAGCGATCATCCGACCGGAAGATGACAGAAAGAAGAGAGAACATATGAATGAAAAGATCGTCGCCATAAGACTACCCTCAGCACGAAGGGGTTATACAATACTCTTTCATCACTATGTGTCCTAGAAATTTTAACCTTCTCTTCCTGATGTTATGTATAAGTTTCCTTTTTGCTGCCATTTTCCATAAACTTCATCCTTGCTCACATGTTCGTCCATGACATTTTCAGCATCCTTCTGTAAAACCACATTTCTCTTGCTTCAAGTCTCTTCTTCATCAGTGAGGAGAATGTCCAGCATCCACTGCCATATAACAGTAATCAGTGCTCTTTTCTTTGTTTCTAACGAAATTGTTCTGTTTCTCATTACTTTGATTAGCCTTTGGAATGCATCTTTGGCTATTCCACTGAGCATTCAGATTTCAGTGTCGCACTTTCAGTTCTCTGTTAAAACACTTCCTAGATATTTAAATTGTTCTACTTGTTTGGTTTTGGTATCTCCATTTTGTAATTTGCATGTTGGGCTGTTCCTTTTGCTAACAATCATTCATTCCATTTTCGGGCAATTGATGTTTAGTCCTTTCTTCTCGCTTTCCTTTACTACCTTCTGTAGGAGTTATTGTAGTTACCTTTCTGTGTCTGCTATCAACACTGTGTCATTTACATATCTTATTTTAAGATTGTGTCCGCCAGTAGGATTTTATTTTGGAACTTCTAATTCTGTCGGAATCGTCTCACTGTTGAATAAGTTCTATTACCTGAAAATGTGTTCTGGCAATGTTTCTTCTAATCTACACAATTGATTATTGTCTATTAAAGCCTATGTATTACGAAAAGACTTCTTCAATTTTGGGGTTGAAGGGTATTTACGTCCACTTCCGTACGTTATACGGGCAGTGATACTCCACAGGTTCCCAATTGGATTGAGATCAGGAGAACTTGCTGACCAACCAGTGTGTTGCGATTTCTTCTAGGTGGACTGAACGCGTTGCAACTTCCAGTTGGTACCAGCAATTTTTCTGCATGAGGAAACAGAGCACTGGATAAAAAAAATTTGTTATCTGACCGAACGCTGATAAAATATCCATAGAAATTCCCCTATAGCATCGTTTAATATTTGAACTTAACAACAAAACAATGCAGTAACAATCATAAATATAAATTCTAGCCGATATTTTAAGAAGTGGGTACAAATGAAAAGATTGGAAATTGGCGACATTTTTCCATTTTACAGAAACAGACGTTAAACAATTCTATCTTCCATTTAATTTGATTTAATTCAATTTCTTTCTTTTATTCATTTTCTCACTGAACCCAATTAGCGTCTCTGATGTGTGTTTTGATTATCAAAACGGAATAGTTCATTATTTATGAGGTATCAGCAGAAGACGTTAAATACTTCTTTCTTTCTTTCATTTTCTCATTGAAATCAAGTAGTATCTTGTCCCTTCTTTCCACGCGATCAAAACGTAATGGTCCATTATTTATGACATAATGGCAGGACATAACGGTCGTGCGAACCAACGAAAATCGGGACAAGCACAATTTTAATAGAATAGTATTAGTGGCAGTGGTAGTAATAGTAGTAGTAGCAGAAGTATTAATCATCCTCATAATCATCATCATCATCATCATAAGAAGAGGAAGACGAAGATATAAGAAATTTATTGAGTCTCTATATGTAATTATACTCTTCTTTTTTAATTCATCTATCCTACAAGATGTTGGTGTTTGGGTTTTTATTTACTCCTTTTATCTGTCTGGCTTTATTAGTTACTTAATAAAAATGGCAGATAATCTAAACTATTTGATATTTGCTGTGATTATTGATATCATATCATTTACATTCGGACTATTGTTTTCCTCTTTGTTGTCATTAGCTTCGGTCGTTATAGCCTCTAGCCTTTATCATGTGTTTATCGATCCGAATAACCTTCGGGGAAATTTAAACTAAACCCTTTATTAAATCTAAAGGAGTATTTATTTCATTCCTATGTCCATATTTAGAGATATTTTGTTCTTATTTAGTACAGCTCAGTTATTGCTCTCCCTATTTCCACTGGGTGTAAGTCTGTACTACCCGACCCAGGGATTGAACTCACAAATTCACGAACCAACGCTTTAATGCAATAAACTTTAATCCGCTAAGCTAGCATTATATTGCTGTCTTAATCATTAACATTAGAAATAACGTCAATTAAAAGGGTCAAAATGTGCTTGAACCTCTGTCTGAATTATAGCACTAATTTTCAATGTAGGCGGTTGCGTCGATCAACTGGGAAAGATGTGAATATTGAAGCTGTTCAAGGGTGATGTGAAGGCGTTTTTATTTTAAAAGGTCAGTAAGATTATTCCACCCGTCTATTTTACTTGTAGCAAATCTTTCAACCATGATTGGGTCTTGTATATTTGCTCATAGTTTTACTTACATATTTATAGTGTAACCTGGATATAAGAGACCCGGATATAAGAGAGATTTTCTCTGGCCCCAAATTAGAGCCATACTTACCTAAACAAAATAGATCAAACCCGGATATAAGAGAAACCCGGATATAAGATACTTCTTCTCCGGTCCCGGCAGCTCTCTTATATCCGGGTTACACTGTATTTTAAACGTATTTTAATCATTGAGATTTAATCGCAATACAGCGTAACCCGGATATAAGAGAGTTGCCGGGACCGGTGAAGAAGTCTCTTATATCCGGGTTTGGTCTATTATATATACATTAACACGGGCTCTAATTTGGGACCAGAGAAAATCTCTCTTATATCCGAGTTTCTCTTATATCCGGGTCTCTTATATCCGGGTTACACTGTATTTGTATGGAAGAAAACCTTGCAAACTAACATAGCTCTGATGGGTCGGCACGGTGACTATTTCTTGCCTGTTCTCGCCACAGCTACTTCCAGAACTGGATATTATTCTAACGCAGCAAAATGTAAATACGTGATATTAAGTCTGTTATATTAATACTACTTCATTTAACAATAAACATTTAACAGTTCGAGCAATAGAAAGTTTACGGTATTAATTAAATAAGACGAAATACTTTCAATTTTTAAACAAATATATTCGTTTCCTTAAATGAAGTGACGCTATTCGACATCGTTGTGGGTGTTTATAGGAGTGTGTACCGCGTTTTCTTCTTTTCTAGTTCGTGCGCGCATGCGCGTGCGGAAGTAAATAATTGATTTGCACATATCCGGTTATTAACCCCCTTCAGATGGGGACACCTACAGGCATTAAAAGAAGCAAGAAGATGAAGAAGAAAAAAAAATACTTTTCACTCTTATTTGTTTCTCGGATTCTTACGCAGAGGGACCGAGTAGAGAGCGCGGCATCTCTCTTTTTTCGTTTTTTTTTTTTTTTTTTTTTTTTTTTTTTTTTGATGCACAAGCGAGTCTCTTCTTAATCAAAAATGATTCCCCGGGACTGAGAAATAAAAGAACAGAGACAGTGGGGAAACAGAGGGGGTGTGGAAAACAGCAGTAGAGGAATAGAGAGACAGAAGAGAATGGTAAAAGGGAAAGAGAGAGAGAGAGAGGAGAAGAAGAAGAAGGAGGAGGAGAAATCGTCTAAACAGGAAAACGAGGAAAGGCATGAAAAGCCAACGAGCCAGAACAAATGAAAGAAAACAGGAACTCATCAGATCAGAAGCAAACATCAAAAACGTACAAAAGCCGTTCACATATATAGATTGTATGTGTGTGAGAGCACGTGTGTGTCTATGTGTGTGTCTATGTGTGTTTACTTATATGTAATGTAAATATATACGTGTATACTTCTACTTATATGAGCCTAATACGAACACACAGGAATATATATATATATATATATATATATATATATATATATATATATATATATATATAATCAGATGTCGTTTTATATAAATTTGCAATATACGTAAACTAAATATCATCACCTCAGTAATAAATATGAAATGTTTGTGTGTTTCCTTTTACTTACATAAACTATATATATATATGTGTATGTGAGTGTGATAAAAAATATAGTTTTAAGGTGCGGTATATTTATGGGCAAAAGTGCTCAATATCAGAGATAGAACATATGTAAATATAAAAGCAGACACTGTGGTCCAAACCAAACGGCAACAGTCGGTTTCATGCTTGAAAGCAATCATCAAGCCTGAGGTATTGGTCTTAGTGTAAAGATATATACATATTTCACATACTAGTAAAAGTTTGATATATACGTAAAATGAATACATACACACGCACACACACACATATATATATATATATATATATATATATATATATATATATATATATATATATATATATATATATATATATATATGAACCAATTTTCCTTAATAAATTAAACATATTAGGTTGGTGCAAAAATAATGACGTAATAATGTCGTTTTTCGACGTTAAAAATACGTCAAAAAACGACATTATTACGTCATTATTTTTGCACCAACCTAATATATCTTTCCACTCATATATGTATAAAGATATATTAGGTTGGTGCAAAAATAATGACGTAATGATGTCGTTTTTTGACGTATTTTTAACGTCAAAAAACGACATTTTTACGTCATTATTTTGCACCAACCTAATATCAACTGTATATACAAGAAAGTGCTGAAAATCTATCTCCTCAGTCGACTTCTCCAGAGTGGATGAAAAATCATTTTTACGCTTTTCTTTGTCAGTGCAAGAAATTCTCAGCACCCAATTGAATTTGTCATTTAATAATATGTATATAAACTATGTATTCAAATATATATATATATATATATATATATATATATATATATATATATATATATATATATATATATATATATGCAATAATAAGTATGTAATAAACAATTCTAACGAACAAAAAAATATCCACACCGCTTTATCACGGTATTATGAAATTGACTTATACCAAGTTTCAGATAATTGTAATTCGAAAATTATCACTTCGAATCAGTTTCTTGGAAAGACAATGAATTGTTTGCGAAGTAAGAATAATGACTGGTTAAAAAGTTATTTTAACCTTCAAACTTTTTGCATAAAGATTATTATAATAATGATTATTGAATTTATATGCTTGCATAGGTTTCACGTTTTAAGATTTTTCTAGACAATCATATAGCCTTATATAAGCTAATTTCATATATGTCTTCATAGGAATTTGATATTCTATGTCCGAATGCTGTAGAGTTAACATCAAAAAGATTATGCTCTGTAAGAAGATAAAAATGAAAAAAGGCTACAGAAAGCTAAGCATTTCAACGTTCTGATAAGCTCGGTCTAGTGTGTAAATCACTCATGTATAAGTCGACTTCATGTAGAGTGCGAACACTGAATTTGGGGGCATGACCCTTAAACCTGTCCCAAAAATTACTTGTCTATAATACAACCGGTCACTGAAAATGTATAATTTTTAGCATCTTCAAAAGAATTACCTGTCTATAGAGCGAGTAAAAAAGAAATGAGCACAATACTCAAGGGGTAATTTGCTTTTTAAGTCCCGTGTTAAGTATATAATAAAAATTTCCCAAATACTTATATTAAGGTGTAAATTTACATGCTTAATTCGGAAATAACAAAGAAATTTTGATAAAATCTACCGTTTTGGAGTTATCGACAATAAAACTACGTACTCATTTGCGTCGCGGCAAACATTACTGGCGTTGTTTGCATATATTTCGTGCAGGATAGTCTTGATTCAGTCCTCAGTTGCGCAGTAATTGAGTCAAGTAAGAAAGCCTGTTAACAAGGTAATCTTCCGCTCAAATTTAATCAGCAACGAATGTATAAAACAACGCCAGTAATGGCTGCTGTGCCGAAACGCTAATGAGTCCGAACTTTTATTGTCGATAACTTCTAAAGGCTAGATTTTATCAAAATTTCTTTGTTAAATTCGAATTAATCCTATACATTTACACCTAAATATAACTATTCGGGAAATTTTTATTACATACTTAGCGCGGGGCTTAAAAAGAAAATTACCCTACTCAAGTATATATGGTAAGAAGAAACTCAAATCAACTGTTCCAAGAAAGATTTCGAACCGGACCCGCTCGAAACTTGTTCAAATGGTCAATCAGCAATCAAGAATTACTCGGTTGGAGAAGCTGATCTTGGACCAGAATAATTGTAACACGTCAGACATGTAACATTATGCGTCGGAAGGAGGTGCGAAAACGCTGACCTCACTGAGCACCTTTAATGAAGAAAAGGTACTCATTGGGTTTGCCAACAAGCATATCAATAAAGAATATGCCTATTTCAACAACTTTTACCGGTCGGATGAGACCGAAGTCAATTTTTTGGGCAATAACTATATCAGTATTCTAAGAACTATTTGGTAAGGCTCGAACATATTCCTGGAATCAAAGATCAGACTGTTGAATACACTGGCCTTTTCAGTCTTTCTGTACGCCTGCGAATCTTGAACATTAACAGCAGAACTACAGCAAAGAATTTAGTCATTACAAATTAGATGCTACAGCACCATTCTAGGCGCTATCTACCTATGACGCAGTGCGAGAAAATATCAAATGACTAGACACCACCAAACAAGAAGGCCCGTTGGAAGACTTCATAAGCAATATTGAGAGGAGAAAGTTGAAATTGCATGAACATATCACACGAGCCAACAATATTTCCACTGCCATCGTAAAAGGTTCTACTTTAGGCAAAAGAAAAAGAAGCAGACAGAGAAAGGGGTTGACAACGTCACTGAGTGTTCACAGAGTTGGTCAGGTGCTCAGATGTACAGTGACCGCACACGACCACATTGACACAATGATAGTTCCTATGCTCACACGACCTTACGCTATCTAAAAATATAGTTTTAAGGCGTGCTATATTTATGGTTAAAAATGCTCAATGTCAGGACTAGAGCGTGTGTAAATATAAAAGTGAACACTGAGATCAACACTGAGTCGCAACAGCCTGTTTCATATTTGAACGCTATCTTCAGGCCTGACATAGAAAACTTTATATTAACAGTGCTATATGTGATATACGCTTGGGCGATCATGTCTCTTTCGATTAATGACTGACTAAGCAGAAGATTTACCGCAGTAGAAATTATTCAATTGTAATATACGGAAAAACATTCGTGAATGTGAAAAGATTATGATAAAAATAAGCAGACATAATGTTTGTAATTTATTCAATCAGACATGCCTAAAAGAGAATTTACTGCCTAAATACACAAATATATATTACTTATAGATGCCTATCGCCTTGCTCACATTTCTTCCCCGTCTTTTGAACAGGAGTAGATGTTTATCTCTTGTTTCCTGTTTAGGTGGGTTTTCAGATCCTCTTCCTAAAGACTTCTCATTCTTTTCCGTCCCCAATAACTACTTGCGTCTTAGTGGCATTATCTTTTTCCTTGGGGTGAAATGATTAAAAAAAAAATAAGAGCAGAATAACGCATCCGAAGAGGAGATTATTTTGGCCATGTAAAAGCTGTTTTTTTATGTAACAGCTATTTTGCATCTGTGACGACATTCATTATTGTCTTTGAGTAGAAATTTGTTTCCACTAGTCTTTTATTTTTTTTATAAAGAGAAGCGATAAAGTTATGTCTGTTGGCGTCGACTAAAACGTTGACGAAAGCGCTGAAGAATCAAAACGGGAAGCGTCAACCTTCTAAAATATCAGCGTTGAAGGAAATAAGCTATAAAGAATAGTGAAGAAATACCAGCGAATGGTATATGACGCTTATATCATCCTACAAGAAAAGTTTGGAGACAGTCTTGACAAACGAATGTTGCACAGCTAAATATTTATTAGTAATTTCTTAGATGTGACGGATACTTTTTTCGTCCCTCATTCACTTTTCTTAAATAATTTGTTGTAGGTACAATTATTTGATACTTTTCTAATTCTTAACATTTGAAATCTAGCATATGTCTAATTCTCTGCATATATATATGATGAAATAATAAATATTTTCTACGTTAGTAATATATATTTCACCCACTGTCGTATCAGATTTTATTATTCAAGTTAATGTTTGTACAATAAAATTGCTATTAACTTGGTAATAGTCTCGCGATATACATAGATTTATATGATAAATATAGCATGTAAATTTCGGCTTAGAATATCTGTTTTATCAGCGGTAATTATTTGGTCGTGTAAGATTTCATTATGTGACTCAGGAGTTTTTCATCATGTAACAAATATATATATATATATAAGAGAGAGAGAGAGGGAGAGAGAGAGATCGTTACTTAGCACTTCAAGTCGAGAGTGTCGCCATATTTGCTAAGAAATCTGTCACAGCGTTTGCTTCCTTTTTATGGAAAACGAAGAAGCTGGAGAACCGGAAGTTGCTTGTGATTTGAGTATAAAGACCCGAGGAGTCGCAGTAGGTTAGATGAGCCTTATACTATGAGAATAGTTGTAGCTAACGGATGGAACACAAGTCGATATCCTGTCAGTATCAACTGGGTCGCCATGGAGAAGGGGTATGAGGTTGTAAGACTCGAAACCTATAACGATCCGCGGTTAAAAATATCACTTTTGATGTGTGACAAAGTATCAAACCGATATATTTCACGAAATAGTTATTTATATTTATTTTTTTAATTTCAAATACAGGTTTACTATGACTCGTAAACAAGATATAATTTCGATTCAGAAATAACATATTGTAAATTTACTGAGTGATGAGAACACAACGGTGGTAACTGCGTAAATACTGAACGGCAATAAGAGATAAATAAAAAAAGAAGAAAGGGAAAATGGCAAGATAAGAACACGGACAAAACTGGTTTTAAGAATATTATGAAAAGAGATCTGAGAAAAATTAAGAGTAATAAGCAAAAACGGGGATTGACAGACAAGAAATTGATATTGTAGAAATAAACTGAGTGAAAAAATGCAGAATATTAAGAACATTATCTAATCACATAAAAGCAACTAGACTACCACCTTTAAATAGACATCACAAAGAAGCGTATGGATTGGGCAAAGAAGTACTTTGTTGTAACCTAGGAAAGGTTACTGAATGAGAAATAACCAAAACAGAGGTTGGAAATGAAATGGTAATCTTTATAACATCAACAAAATACAATACTCGCTAACGGCATGAAATAGATAAACCACTGCTAGTGGTGGACTACTTAGACAGAATATTACCCCCACTTACAATAATGTCCAATGTATTTATGAGGATTGGGACATACCCATTAGTGTTCATAGGTACGGTATATAATATACATGAAAGCTGATTTATCAGTGGTATTTTTAGTGATGAATATAGAGCTACACGGGTGAACCTGATGTTTGGGTTAAAAGTTGGATCCTGCATGGAAATAGTCAACTATCAAAACAAAAGAAGAGAAGTGAAATGGCGCTTTGTGATAGTATTGATATAATAAAAAAGTTGATGTGTGGTGTAGTTTAATGGAATCGGCTCCGAATGAGAAATTGGAGAGTCGTGTCCGTTACATTAAATTTTTTATTTACAGTAAGGTTCACTTTGTATAAGACCCAGGGTCCAATCTAGAAAGAGTGTTACATTAAAGTGTAGTTTATATGGATAGGGGGGGGATAACGGTTGACTCTAGACTTGAACAGATTAAGATTATAGTGACCGGGGAAACATCCTCTTGGGAGCCTGTTTCATAGAGTAGTGGTTCACAGGAAGAAGTTGTTCGAGTGGAACTTACTTCTTGCTGGTGGAATATAGAGGGAATATGGGTAGTTTGCTACTATGTAAGTGGCATGGTGGTCCTAGCCGTGAAGGTCAAACCTGGTGAAACCAGGAGATACAGTTCGCCCGTACGGGGAAAATACCCTTGAATTCATCTCCCCAGTCCTCTATGGGCTGAATATCAGGACAGACCTGGTCGTATAGCCTTGGTTGACAAGAATTCTACCACAGAAAGAAACAGCAGCTTACTGTGGGAAATTTTCTGCCCAGAAAGAGACATGGTTGCCCAAGTTTGTATCACACACGGCACTGGACTGTTAATATAAAAGTCTCTGTAAGTTGATGCTGGCGTCAAGATAAATACTGAGAATTACTGTAATTAAATTTTTTTTTTAAATTGAACCAAAAAGCTAAAGAATAACTAGCTTGCCAAAGAAAGGTTTCAGTCATCAAATCAATAGTATGGTCCTCCAGACCGTCCAGATATAGATCTATTAGAAAATTTGTATACCATCACAGGTATGAGAATGGAAAATGAACCCACAATAAAGGAACAGAAACTACTACAGGCAATGCTACAATTGAAAGTAGAAAAGGCAACAAAATCAAGAAATAAATGAAATATATGATATTTACTGGATAGCAAGAAATTTCAATATTAACATGGAAAATAGTAACAAAAATTTATTCAGTTATATGAGATAATCTAGATTTAGTGTTGCTTCCTATATCTCCACTGTATATATATATATATATATATATATATATATATATATATATATATGTGTGTGTGTGAGAGAGAGAGAGAGAGAGTACGTCTGTGTGTTCGTTTGTTTAGCGGTATATCAACACCTTATGGGTCATTTAATGCCGAAATTTAATTTTCTTTTGAGCATTAGTAATTTCTTTTACAAAAAATATATTGCTGGTACTTTTTTCAACAATATATTGCTGGTATTTTTACTATAAAAATGTATTTTTATACTTTCATAGTGTTTTGATGCCTGTTTAGGGGTTAACTATTTGGCCATAGCTGGGACCCTAACAGGTGCTACCACCCCGGGTCAGGAAGGGCCTGGGAACAACAATTAAATGCTTAAGTGATGATTCCTTGCTCCTCAAAACCTGCAGATCAGTGGGCTTGCTGCCGGATGTAGTTTATCGTTATACTAGGATGTGCATGAGTGTGAATATATATATATATATATATATCTGTCTGTGTGTGTGTGTGTGTGTGTGAATACAGACAAAAGGAAAACTTATCTTAGCCGACATGGTTCGTACTCTGAGGGACTTCATTCAGGCAAATGCGAGGATTTTATTCTGTAGTAAATATTTATATAGAAGAACATAAATTTTATTCGTTTTTCAAATGTTTTTTGTTAAAAACCAAAAACATTTTTGCTCTTGTATATAAATACTTGCTACAAAATAAAATT
The DNA here is from genome assembly GCA_963932145.1 of Acanthosepion lycidas. Lineage (NCBI taxonomy): Eukaryota > Metazoa > Mollusca > Cephalopoda > Sepiida > Sepiidae > Acanthosepion > Acanthosepion lycidas. The sequence goes on from OZ010576.1 coordinate 46,679,271, forward strand.
CTAGCATTCGATTGATAAAGTCCCTCAGAGGACGAAACTCGTCGGTTAAGATAAGTTTTCCTTTTGTCTTCATTTATATTGTCCTTTTACAGATGCACTATATCTGAAATTTTTACACATACACACACTCACACACACACACACACACACACACACACACACACATATATATATACACACACATATATATACACACACACACACACATATATATATATATATATATATATATATATATATATATATAAATGTACTCTTGTGCCCCACTTTGTAGAAAAAATGTCTGATCCCGCATGCTTTAAGCCGCTCTACCAAGGAGTGCATCACAGTCTAACAAGGTTCTATTAACCCTTTAATGTAATGCACATCCTTACGTTCAGATCATCTCGAAAGCCCATATCTACTGGCATCCGAAACTTAAACAAATCAATTCCTAAAGAATCAATAGATTTATTTTCGATCTGAGATTTTTATGGCTTCAAAATTACGTATTATTTTAAAAATAACGTTTGAAGTAATACAAAATAAGATATTGCAAATTTAACCTTTTAAAGAGAAGGCACGCCATATTGCGCAAGACTTTCAAATAAAGCGGGGCGCCTGCAATGAAAGTCAAAATTAACATTACTAGAATTTATCGCACCGAGCACGCAACTATTTCAACCATCAAGCACGATCTTGATAGATTTTAAACGTTCAATGCATAAGGGCGAAAAGCAAAAAAAAAATATATATATATATAAAATGCATAGGAAAGAAAAAGAAATAGATTCCTTTCTTATTTTATAAATACACGATGTTAGCAGATATGAGTGTGGGCATTTACTCTCGTTTGGTTTTGTAACAACATGGGATTAAAGACGAGATGCTTGATCAGGTTCGTTCCGTCATACCAAAATCGGTTTTCAGAGTAACCCAAAGCGAGTACTGTTGTCTGGAATGTAAATAACGTTGCCACTTACCAATGACAGTTAATTTTAGTCATTTATTTAATTTCGTTTTTCGGCTTTAACTGTGCTGGGTGTTGCTTCAGTGGTCGTGTTTACTTCTGAGATGTTTCGGGATGGACTGTCTTTAAAATGGTATAAGACATTCTTGTGGGGAAAGTATAAAGGTATGTAATGTGTCATAAGCAAAAGAGAAAGCTTGTGTATCTTCTATTTACTGATATGGTTAACCACACCCAAAGAAACACACTAAGCATACACTAAAGAAAAAACTTGTTTACATACTCGAATATACACCTCTTTACACAAAAAGTCACGCACATAAGCATTTTAAATATAAACTATGTACAGGGTACGCTGAGAACAAAATTTTGAGAACTATTAAGAATAAATTTGTAAAAATACCACGACGTAGTCGAGATTATGTTGTGAACTCCATGATCTTTCCAGTTGCTGCATAGCAAGTGCTACGCCAGAGCAGTATAAGGTTCTGAATTCAGAATTATCCTTTTCCTAGATTAGTTGCCAACCACGGCTAAAGAGCTGATATTCGCCCTTCTATTTAACTCATAACTAGTACAGAGAAGAGATGAATTCATTCTTTTCACAAGGGTATTTATACAAAAGTGAATGCAACGAAATTGGCTGGCCGATTTCTCGATTCAAGCCGTTAATCATTACATCACATTGCTAAACTAAAAAAAGTTACAATATTTTTGTTAAACTAAAACAATTTATAATATTTTTGCTAAACCGGAACAATTTATAATATTTTTTCTAAACTAAAATAATTTACAATATTTTTGCTAAACTAAAATAATTTATAATATTTTTGCTAAACTAAAATAATTTATAATATTTTTGCTAAACTAGAACAATTTATAATATTTTTGCAAGACTAGAACAATTTATAATATTTTTGCTAAACTAAAATAATTTATAATATTTTTGCTAAACTAAAATAATTTATAATATTTTTGCTGAACTAGAACAATTTTGAATATTTTTGCTGAACTGGAATAATTTATAATATTTTTGTTTAAACTAGAACAATTTATAATATTTTTGCTAAACTAAAATAATTCATAATATTTTTGCTAAACTAAAATAATATTTTTACTAAACTAGAACAATTTATAATATTTTTGGTAAACTAAAATAATTTATAATGTTTTTGCTAAACTAAAATAATATTTTTGCTAAACTAGAACAATTTATAATATTTTTGCTAAACTGGAACAATTTATAATATTTTTACTAAACTAAAATAATTTGTAATATTTTTGCTAAACTAGAATTTACAATTTTTTGCATAGTTTTTACTTATCGAATACAGTAAAAAAAATTGCATATTTTGCTGGAAGTGATTATTTAGAATTCTGGTTTTAATATATTTTCCCTTCTATGTATCTAATACAAAAGATATCAACTTTATTTGTATTTATTCTTGAAATAATATAATTTCGAAGTCAGATTGGAGGCTAAAATCTGCAGAAATAAGGTATTTCCGTACATTTTTTACAGACGATCTTTAAAGCTAAATGCCAAAAAAATAAATAAGCATACCATGATAAAAAAGTGTACCAAGGTTAATAAAAACAAAGTTTTATCATTAAAATCCTTATGTTATTATTAAGATGAAAAAAAAACAAAGGATTTTTATTATTAAATTATATTTTTTAATCTTTTTAGGGCCTTCAAAATGTTGGTTAAAATATTTTTCTTGCGTCAGCGGTTGACCATAAATTACAATCGGAAATTTTAGCTTCTTTTTGCAGTGGAAAACACATTGATTTGGGAATTCTTGCAAAAATTAAATATTTGTCGGATTTTAATGAAATTATTAGGACATTCAAAAATGAATGAAAACGTTTTTTTTTTTTTTTTTAGAAAATCTTGTTAAAATATGTTTTTTACATCTTTTACACCGAACATTTAATTTTATGAAATTTCGAGATATTAATTTTTGTAGGGCTTAATATTTATATTAGTTATAAGCACAAGTCTTTGGAGAAATTAAATCACCAATATATCTTCTTTTTTTTTTTTTTTTTTGTAAAAAACGATCCCCAGTTACCGAAAATTCTGTCTGAATCATAAAATATAGCATGCAATAATACTAAGATATTATTCAGTTATTCGAGGTACATCCTCGAGCAGGTCTGGAAGTGAGTTCGAAATAAAGTCCCTGTAGACAGCTCCTGTGAGACGTGCTGGGAGAACATATGGACCTACCACCTACAATTCCAGCCTACACATTAATCTAAAACTGATACCGGTGTCTAGCCTGTATTGTACCATAGGGATTTCGATCCGCTCACAAATATTGGTTATGTAAATTTGTTATTCCATCTCTTTCAAATGTTGCCTTAACCGTAAGCAAGACTGAAGAGACAAACAACGGATTGGCAGTTTGTACAGTAAACCATCGGCAAAGGATCTCTAGTGGTGAATGATCAGAGGGCAAAAGACTCTGCACACGTTGCAACTGATACGGATAGAGGAGCTTCTCTTGAAGTAGACTCCATGCGGTACTATGAGATGTATGACATGCTAGGGCCACTCAATGTGTGCTGATACGTAATATGGAATTTGTTCTTCGTGGTCAGGCGTAGGAGCGGATCTCGGTCTTCCTCAATCCATAGTTTGTGGTGCCACGGATCTTGTCTCAGTAATGCGACGATAAACAAAGATTAAATGACCCGGCTGCCTTCGATCTGGAAACGCCATCTGATACAGCTGTGTAGCGTCGCGTCCATTGCCATTCGCGCAGCCGTATGTAAAAACCATATCTGCCTGCTCCCGATATGAATATTGTTAAACGGAATACCTCTTAGTTAACTCACTACTACACACGTTAAACGTAGAAGACAGACTAGCCACAAATGTACACGAATGAGAAATGGAACCTCATCTACATGGCGACACAGAGACATCTACCGTAAAACTTCGTTTAAATCTAACAATTCAAAAACGAAGGATATGCAGACATACGTTTAGATGAACGTCTGTCTTTGTTCTGGTGTGAAGAAATCGCTCACAATGCTTGTAAAATTATTTTTGATACACCCTGTATATGGAAAAGATCTCCCTCTTTCGTTCCCCTGTGCAGTCGCATCACTTTAGCCCGATGAAATCATAAATGATGAAACCTGTGCCACGAAAACTTTTTCCACTTTGTCATAGAATTCCCTAAAACATATACATGTGTGCGTGTGTGTGTCAAAACTATCTTTGATCAAGAGACACGGCAAATATGAAGAAATCCATTACGCAATTATTGAGTATTATTTTAATACTAAAGGTTTATGTAATTTGTGATAACACCAGTGACATTTATGAGAAAAATATGTGTGAAACTATTCTTGACGAGTGCCACAGCAAAAACCAAAGATGTATATAGAAAGAGAGGAGATACCAAAATTTTCATTTAGCGTATGAAGAAATATATCGAATAAGAAAGTTAATATAAAAAATTAGTTATGCTAATGATTTTTAAATAAAAATGCTAATTTCAGCCGTACGCCTTGAAAGTAGTAGTAGTAGTACATTTTTTATCCTCCTCACAGAAGAATTTGTTATAACCCACTGTGAGGACTGATTTTGTTGCAAAAAAGTTGAAATTTATTCACAATGTTATGAACAAATGAAAATCGTAATAGGAAGCGTAGCATTTCAAATAGGTATTTTCTGATTTGCTGATTTAAAAACTTAATTTGATAAATTTATATCATTTGATTTAATAAATCTTGTTTCTGTGTAGGAAAGCTCAGGAAAAAATAGTCAATAGTCATGAACTAATGCAAACTTTTTCAAGAATGCTTTGCTAGATTATTTTACCGTAGAAATGCTTTGAAATTCACTAAGAAATGGTTTGCCAGTAGTCAGGAATTAATGCGTTACTGACAGAATAGGGTTATTATTGCACTTAAAGTAGTTTACAAACATTTAGCTAATATTTGGTAACATGGTCTTTAAATTGTTAAATTTAAATCAACCACTTTGGTTAGTTTTCACAAGTTTCCCACAATAATCTGCTGGAACTTTGATCCATTCCTCCTGAAAGAATTTGTAACCGAGTCAGAGATGCTCGCACACATCTTTTTCAATTCTGCCCACATATGTCCTATTTGGATTGATGTCAGAGTTTTGTGATGTCACTCTAATACATTCATTTTCTTATGGTTAAGCCATTTTGCTGCAACTTTGAATGTTTGCTTGCGTTATTATTCATTTGGAAGACCCGCTTGTAATTAAGTTTTAACCTTCTAGTCTATGTCTTTAGACATTACTTTAATATATTCTCGTATATTTCCTTCTTCAAAATGTCATCCATTTTGCGAAAGAAATCAGTACCTCCTGCAGTAAAGCACCCCCGCCCCGACAACATGATACTGCAATCCCCGTGCTACATGGCTTGGATGGTGTTATTCGATTTTCAAACTTGGCCTTCCCCTCTCCCAACATAATTATAGTCATTATGGCCTAATAGTTTAATTTTTCATAAAACCAAAGTTCATTTCTCCCAAAACTAAGATTGTTTCCCCCCGTCCAGTTTCAAACTGTCGTCTGGCTTTTTATCGCGGTTTTGGGACAGTGATTTCTTTCTTGCTGAATAACATTTCAGATTAGGTCGATATAATACGCATTCCAGTGTGATTAAAAATGACCTTTTACCTGTTTCTACCAACATCATTACACTGTTCTTTGCCTTTGTTCTGAGATCGATTTGCGCTTTTCGTACCAAAGTACATTAAAATCCAGCAGGTAGACCGCATCTTCTTGGGCGTTATGATGCATGCTACCATAATGTTTCTACTTGTTGTTTGTAAAGATTAACGGAGTACATTTAGACATTTGGAAATTGCTGCCAAGGAAAAACTAGACATGGAGATACACAATTTTTCTTTGAGTTCTTGGCTGATTTTTTTTATCTTCCCTAATGTTATACAAAGATACACTGCTAGATTCATGGTTATACCCCAGGTTGGCTCAAACCACGTCAATTGAACTATCAGATGACATAATGTTCTAGAATATTTAAAACTGTTTAAAGGGACAATCATCATAGGGTATGAAAACCTCCGACGCACTGGAAATGTAACGTAAGAAATAAAAGCTAAATCATTATCTTTTATCCCGATATTTCCAATTCTTAGAATAAGGATTCTGACCTAAGACAGCGAACTTTACGAGGATTAAATGCGGGAATTAAGTGTGAAAAACTGAGTTCAAACTGCCAACACCAGCAGGGCTCTTCAAATTGACAAATGAACAGAAGTCGAAGATTATTCCTTGTTTCCTGTTTAGGATTTGGTTTCCGGTTCCTTCTAAAGTCTGTTTCAGCTCTATGCCGCTAACAGTTTTCCTTTCCTATGCTAATATAAGTCCACATAGTAATCCTCTATCACGAGTAGCTCTTGGGCCTTGTATTGGTTGAACATTAGTAAAAAACAACAAAACAGCTCATCACATCCTTTTTTGGTGGTTAAGAGACGGCAGCTCGCTTATTTTATTTATTTATTTGTCTATTTATTTATTTTAGGTAATGTATAGACAACCCCACTGAGCTTATTAAGACTCCTCGTTTATTAATTTCGCACTTTTTGACTATATAAATGATTTTCCGACTACCGCTTTTATTAAGACTTCCACCCTCTCCCCGTTTATTACATACTGAGAAAAATTCCTATCATCCCCCTCAGATAAGTAAGATTCCCCCTTGTTTTAGGCACCAAAGATTAATTGCCAAGTTTAACGGCATCTACGCGTACAGAGCAAAAACGATAGCAACAACGACGTTATCACGTACCCTTAGCTGTTTTTACTCAAAATCAGGAAAAGGCAGCTGAAATTCATTGGACACATAATGAGGAAGGAAGGTTTGAAAAACTTAACCCTCACGGGGCATATTGAGGACAAGAGAGATAGGGGTAATCAGCGACCTACTTACCTGACGAGCTTATATAAATGGATGGTGGAACGAAGGGAGGGCGAGAGCCTTAGCAAAGATAGAAATAACTAAGAGCTACAGGATATGGGAAGTTGTGGAGAGCCATGATTGTCCATGCTCTAAAGAGACCAGGGGCGAAGAAGAAGAGGAAGAAGAAGAAGAAACCGTTGCATTACTACTAGCGGCATAGTTTCCTTTTGCATCTAATGTTACACAGTTTATTCAATTACTCATAATTCCTGTCTCGTTCCGACTTTTGCTGGATAAAAGTCTCATCTTAAAACGAGCTCTTCACTTCCAACATTTGCATCTCTAACCCCCACTTCAACATGGAAGTAACCGACCCTTCCAAAGAGAGAGGATGCAGACAAGAGTGAATTACCGACATCCGTTGGTTGGGAGATATTCGTCAGCGAATAACGGAAGCGACACCTGATTATCATCTCCAAATTGAATTGCCTCTCTGTAAATCTGAAGACAGTCGCACCTTTCCTATTTGAAGATAGTCGTACCACGTATCCAATACATGCGAATTAATCAATAAAACCACTGCTATTCAAATGCACCAGTTGTGCCACCTGGTGCTAATCAGTCACGATTTCTATGGATGATCAATTTATGAGCAGGACAAAATTCATCTAGTGGTAAACACCACTTAGGCCCAAGGAAGCAAACAAGGAAAAAAATCAGTCCTACAACAACTGATGCACTTTATCTGGGTTCTCTTGGTCTGTTGATACGTTTCTGTTGCGCAAATTTATTTGGTGATATCTAAATACCTGACTTCATATATATATATATATATATATATATATATATATATATATACATATATATAGATATATAGATTTATTCAAAAAGATCCTAATGTACGTCCAGTTAGATCAGGGCTACAGGAATGTAGGACGTTCATGGATAAGATACAAAGACAAGCTGAAATGCAACTTGTCAGCAGTCAATATACCACATAACACCCTTGAACGCTTAGCCTTGGAGCGGGTAGAATGGAGATCGACGTGTTTTAGTGGACTCAGCAATTTTCAATCTGCATGTCGGAATCACCTTCAAGAAGCGAGAGCAAGATCTAAAAGGTCAGCCAATCTAATAGTGATCTCATCTCACAATCCTCACACTTGCTCCATATGTGGCCTCCTTTGTAAATCACTAGCGGGTCGTAAATGCCACTTAAGATTATCGCACAAACTTTCATAACTGAATCAATAAGCTGTCCGATACTCATACGTCAAAACCGACGGGAGAGTCCATTATTATTCAAAAAGAAAGAATTTTACGAAAATTTAATCAAAATAAACGTTAGTAAACAGAAACACATTCAACAAATTACAATCAAAAATAGCCTTTAAACAAGATTGACAAAACTTTGTAACTTTTCCTATCTATTAATGTGTTAAATGTGTTTCTGTCTCTTAGCATCTCTTTTTTAATTATCCTGTACATATATATATATATATATATATATATATATATATATATATATATATATATATAACACGCCACGTGCATTCTATATTATTATATTATTTTCTTACTTTAAAGCTCCATAAATGACCCATAAGTTGTTGATATGCCGTTAAACAAAACAAATTATATATTATGTCATTTTCCCGGCTTGTGCAAACGAATTTTATATCAATAATGTAAAAGCATTGTGACTGAATTTAATGTGGCAATGCATAGAAAATGAAGAAGAAATGGTATTGTTAATTGTCAGAGGTTCATAATAGAATAGAACTATCATACGAGAGGGTGATGAAAAGTTCACACCCCAACAGGTTTAACTAAATCATACCAAATACTGAAAGATTTGTTTTATTGACGGGCTTCATGGGTGAACCAAGAACTCTTCAGCCACCCATTGTACGTATATATATATATATATATATATATATATATATATATATATATATATATATATACACGTATATTATATATACACTATAGGCCAAAAATGTGGGATTTCCTTCTAGACAGTGAGTTTCATATGCTCTTCTTAACTCATACAAAACTTGAATGCTGAAAGTTAGTGCATGGAGTCCAATTTTTTTGATAGTGGGGAGGTACCTAAAATTAATCACCATTGTAGATTAGGCGAAAAGGGCTAAAATTTTAAGTAAATTTTATGTTGATATGGGTATATTCCTTATTATTATTATTATTATTATTATTATTAGGTTGGTGCAAAAATAATGACGTAATAATGTCGTTTTTTTTGCACCAACCTAATAATAATAATAATATATGCTAATACTTTCAGGAAGAGAAAGACCCTTTGTCTTGAAGGGGGATAGTAAATTAATTTTGAAAAAGCAAGCAACCTTCAATTTTTAGGTGGTTATTCGAAATCCAGAGGGTGGTCCTAAACATTTGGCCTATATTGTGTGTGTATATATATATATATATATATATATATATATATATATATATATATATATATATATATATATATGCTATAAACCAATATATATGTGTATTGTGTATGACCACAATTTATCTCTCTCTCACTTTTTCCATCTTTTTTACTAACTCGCAGTCATAGGTACACGCATATCCTTATTCTTATAGGAGCCTCTGTATGTTTATATATATTTACACACATACAAATATACAAACGTCTCCTCAGGCGTAAGCAAAGACGAAAGCAAATGGATCGCAACTGTTCAGTTGCATCACGGGTACAAGTTATTTGTTTTAAATAAGTTGTTTAAGAACGTCGTGAGGTTCTTGGATTTGTTGTTTTCCGGAATCCGTTTAAGCTGTTCCTACACGTCACTCAACACACACGCACACCTTTTAACTTTAAGACTCTTTTTCAACAAAAACCTGAAAAGACTATTGACCTTCAGTCAAGGTATTTATTTTGCATTACTCACAGAATAATATTCACCCAGTGTAAAAGATATCCTTAAGATCTCTGAAGTTCTTAGACATTGATGCATTAGGTGTGTCGAAAAGTGTCCAGAAAACAAAACGTTTTCAACTTGAATTCAGTCTCTAGTTTTGAAAAGAATATCACGGAGAACTTTCGCACATACTGGATTTTCATTATTCATTAGCAGATCATCTGTCAAAAAGATGTGTTTTTCTAAGTATGAATCAGTACATCTGAACAAAATAAGTCTATCTAAGTGCGCTGACTAGAGCCGGAGTATGTGGCGCTCTGCCTATGATCAGAGTATTTGTGTACACTGCCTGAAGAACAGAATATATTTACGTTCTACCCACAATCAGAGTATGTGTGAGCTCTGACGAGAGCATGAGTATTTATACGCTTTGCCTTCGTTGAGAGTAATTTGCCGCTTTTTCTACGATCAAAGTGTCTTTTCGCTTTAGCAACGATTAAATTATCAATGCCCTCTGCCAAAAATCAAAGATTCTTTTCGCTCAGCCAATGAGTTAATCCTTAGATTACAGTATCTTCCCGCTCTTTCTACGATCAAAGTTTCTCTTCGCTTTGGCTAAGATCAAATTATCAGCATACGAACACGGTAATTTATACTCTGTCTACGATCAAAGTATTTTTCTGTTCTGCGTACGATCAAAGTATCTTTCTATTCTGTCTACGATCAAAACATCTTTTCGCTTTCCCTACGATCAAGGTAATTTTACGCTTTTGCTACGATCAATGTATCTTTGCGCACTGTCTATAAGCAAAGTATCTTTTCACTCTACCTATATAGTATCTATGCGTTCTGCCTATGATCATAGTATCTATGCGCTCTTCCTATGATCATAGTATCTATGCGTTCTGTCTATGAACACAATATTTGTTCCCTTTGACTACGATCAAATTATCTTTATAGTCTGACTAGGATAAGAGTATCTGATCGCTTTTGCCTATGAGCAAAGTGTTTTTCCAAAATATATATCGCACAAATATCTCGGTTTTCTTCGTCATGTGTACTTAAATGAAGTAGTTTTGTTACTTTCTTTAAATGAATTTTTACAAGGTGGGCAATAGTCAGCTTTTGAAACTGCGAAAGAGCGTTGCGCTGAATGATTATACTCTTTAACTTAAAACTTCTTGGTTGTGACTGTTGCCAGTCAAAAATGCCTCGGACAAAATCCTGCAATAATTCTCTGCGTGTATCATCAACGGTAAAAGGACCTATAATTTTATTGGCTAAAATGTTATCCCAAAACATTTCTCTCATTCTCCACCACGTTGTCATCCGTCTACCTCCTTGGTTATTTCTCTGAAGCTTCTAGTTCAGCCATCAACTAAAGCCAAGAGAGTTTTACAATTATGACTAAAAATTACTGTCGACGGATTATTTTGCATGTACTTCACGAAAATTACATGTTACGCTTTGTGATGTTTACTTAAATGTGATAGTTGCTTAAATTGGTTGCTTTCATTTTGGTCTGTCCGTATATGTCTCTCAACTCAAGTCTATTCATATATATATATATTTATCTTTCAAATAATATCTATATATCCCGTTTTATATATATATATATATATATATATATAATTATCTATATGACTATCGTCTTGTCCGTCTATCTGTGTATTCTAACTCAACCTGTTCATATATATCTATGTCGGTCTGTTAATATCTGTCAAGATGGTTGAGTAGAGGCATGATATATATGTATATATATATATATATATATATATATATATATATATATGTGTGTGTGTGTGTGTGTGTGTGTGTGTGTGTGTGTGTGTGTGTGTGTGTGTGTGTACAATACATATAGGATTAATATAAATATAAAATTTGGCACTTAGCTGATTTATGTTACCTTCAACATCCCGACACAAGAGTTTCGTCAGGAGATACACACACACACACACACACACACACACACACACACACACATATATATATATATATATATATATATATATATATATATATATATATATTACGTTCGAGCTTACCGTCATATCAAGTTCTCATAGTACGATCACTGAGGTTAAGCAACGTCGATCCCGGGAAGTG
>OZ010576.1:47306137-47551137 GCA_963932145.1 Acanthosepion lycidas
CTGTTAAAGTTAAGTCAGAGGAGAGATCAGCTGCCAGGCTCTGGTCATCTTTATGCACATGTAAAGGTTTAACAAATAACGAGTGTATAAAAGAAGTCAATTCAACCTTCTATGAAAAATCGAGTTTAAAGAATGCCTTTCGAAAGAACAAGCTATGATTACTTACGATAAACAAATTTTCTGATACGCACCTGACTTAAACTCCCACCCTCGTGGAAAAGAACAATGAAACTCAAGGAATAAAATTCCTGTTTTAATTGACCGTTGTGATTAATGCCAAAACATACCTAACATATTTGCTGTATAAAACCGTTGCTTTGACGTATGAAAGAACATTTAACATCTCCGTCTTCTCTTATTCTACTTGATAGAAGATATATTTTTCTTTATCTCTTCCTTCTCTTAATTTTAGTGGCACCTATTTGCTTGGACCTAATTTTGATTTTAATTTAAAGTAAACATAGCACCCCCAACTCCGTCATCATACTGATGAAATCGGTATAAAGTTTGGTGATTTTAGCTAGGAAAAGAAACACGTATTTAGTTTGTCCGGCATAGTAAAATCTAAAAGTGTAATAATAATAATAATAAAAATATACAACAATAAATGTATACGTAAACACGGGGTTAAAGTGGCTGGGAAGTCAGGGAATTTGGGGGTTAATAATTTCCTTGAATTTGTAATAGATTGTCTGGTGCCATGGGTGTAATTTAAAAAATCTGTTACCATTATAGGCATCTCATGATGTTGACTCTAACACTTTGGAGTTGACGCCTGAGAGGCTCTGTGTAGAAATATAAGATTAAAAACTCGAGAGCAAGAAAAAAATATAATGGTAAATTATATTGAATTTATGAAAACGAAAAAAAATCATTTCGCAAAGCAATTAGAATTATTCAGTTTTAATATCAGCTTTTTAAATTCCTTACCATCAAGAGTATCCCTTTAATCTTTCGGCTATACATTTAGCCATTTTCAAGGATGAAATATTTTAGCTGTTAAATAAGAAATAGTTTGTCGCATGTATGTATTTATATAATGTTTTCATTTTTCAAAACACGGTAAAGATATTGTGTCTACACATTTTTGATCATAGCTCAATTAGATCCCATTTAAATATTCAGGGAGACCTAGTGGACACTATTTGTAACATACTTGTTGATAACACTAATATAATAGCATCATCTACATGCAAAAAAAAAAAAGCTAAAAATAATGGAAGCCTTATTAATAAACAAAAAAAAAACACTTAATAATATTAACTATGAACATGTTTTGACCGTGTTTGAAAAATGAAAACATTATATAATTACATACATGCAACAAACTATTTCTTATTTAACAATTAAAATATTTCATCCTTGAAAATAGCTAAATGTATAGCCGAAAGCGCTCGGAATAAAAGAACATTCGGACAGTTTTTATACAATTTATCACCTGAAAAGAAAAAAATATTAGATCGCATGAGAAATTGTATAAAAATCTAAATCAAAGGACTTTGTCGTATTCAATGACATGCACATGAAAGACGAATTGCGGCCTAAATATACAAATTATATATATATATATATATATATATATATATATATATAAATTTCTCTCCATTAATCATCTGAGAGACTCATCGCTGCCTTCCATCAGCATGTCTGATGCTAACCTCCAGGAAAGTGACTTGTTGCGCCTTCTCAGGCTAACGTTCTCGGCTGACATGAAGTGGAAAGTCTATATTGAACCAATTACTATGTCAGCAGCTAAGAAAGTCGATTCACTGTGTCGTGCTAGACAATTTTTCACTCAAGAATCTATCTTACATATATATAAGTCTACCATTCGTCCATGCATAGAATATTGCTACCACACGTGGTCCGGTGCCCCTGACATTTACATTGGGCTCCTTGATAAGATGCAAAGAAGAATCGGCAATATTATTGGTCCTAATCTGACGGCTCAGCTCCAGTCACTTTCCCACCGCCGTAAGGTTGCCTCTCCGTGTCTTTTTTTTAAAAACACTTTCATGGTAATTGTTCGGATGTTCTATTCGCTTTTGTACCTAGAATCTTTGAATTTAAGCGCAGTACCAGACTAGACTTCGTTAATTTACAGTTGAGCTGGCTAGATGTAGCCGTAAGTTCTATGGGAACAGTTTCTTTTCTCGCACTTCTCTCTTTTCGTTCCATGCTTCCCAGCCAACTTTAATCTGCAAAGATTAAAATGCAATGCCAATTGCTATCTACTGTTCCTCTGATTTGTGACGTCGTCCCCTGGTCGCAGCGCCAACCGTGTCGTTCTATCCCAGTCTATCACGGCACCAAGTGTTGACGTCCTCGCCGCGGCGCCAGCCGTTCGCTCCTCGCTGCTCCGTTCGGGTGTCGCTGCTCCAAATGTGGCGTTCTAACCTTTTGGTGATTCGGGTGGGAATCTGGTTAGATTTGATATCAGCCTCGTCGTTCCCAACTCGCTTCCAACGCCTGGTTACCGAAGCAACTACTTTGATTTCCAGTCTGCCTACCCACGTTGTGAATTGATCTAGGCAGAGGAAATCAATCAGTCGTCGGGGCCGTACTGCAAACCGAGTTCAACGGGGGTGATACCACACAAATATGCATAAAAGGCAATAAAATGAAAACTCAAAAGTTCAAAGTATCAAAGAAAAAGGTAACAAACTTTATGTCTAGTTGTTCGATACATAGGACTGCATCTATCTCCCGACCCGTTCTATGGATTGTGACACGTCGTTTTCCGCTAGGCAAGTTTTAACACTTCAAGTCGTCTGCTCTCTAAGAAATTGGTGTTTCGGTGGGTCTTTGGACGAAAGTCAAAAGAAAAACTTATTTCGGTGATCTGGATCTAAGTCGCTCTTCAAAATAATTGTTCTTGGTTTGAAGATGGGTCCGGAATGTGCGTGAATCCTGGTCAGCTATCTGCGAGGCTTGCCTCAACCGGAGACTGACTCTGGGAACTGCTGGGACTCGACTCATTTCTGCTCGTTGTGGCTTCGTTTATATGGGCGCCGACCAAAACCAGGGTGAGTTTGTCGGCGCCGGGGGGTTCCTCGATAATTCTAAATACATATCCACCTCTCTGGTTAGGAATTTCCACCTTTTTCCATTTTTGGGAACCTTTCCTCACTCCCACCTTCTCATCATACTTCAGAGGGGCGTGAACTGCCCTCCCCACATCTTCGTGGCAACCTCTCTTACTCATCCTCCAGATGGGCGGCAACAGCCTCCCTCGTGCATCACGTGATCACCACTCGACCAATGATGTCTTAGTCGGGCGTGGACGAATCTGCGGCTTTGTTTCAGGAAGAAAAAAATATCTTGCTTAAAAAAAAAAAATTATCTCTTCTTTTTCCCTTTTCTTCCCCTTAATGGTTTATCATTTCTCCAGCCGCGAACGGGACAATATGACAATGGCGGTCATAACTCTTGCTCTACACGTGGTTTACGTCAGGTATTTTATCGCTAATTATCAGAATGTGTGGTCTTCTTAATACGGTCTCAAAAAGAAACATCTCCAAAGTTCCAGTCAGTCTGTCGAAGAAAGAAAAAAAAAACACATTCATTTTCCTTCGGTACAAATTCCTGATAACAAAATTTTATTATCGCAGGCCAAGGGTGTTCCGTCGGACGTTCGTGGGTGGTTTTTAATTTTTCATATCTGTCCAAGTCCTTTTAGTTGTCACTTAACGAAATAACATTTTCATTTGATTTTTTTTTTTTGGCCAGCCGGTCTGTAGTTGATAATAAGATGTCTTCCCGTACCAATAGTTTGTTTTCATATACTTATATAACACAGCCGATGCCAAAACATATCTGATTCTTTCCTTCTTTCCCTTTCTTTTTACTCAGAATTTCCCTGTCATTGTAATGACACTCTTTCGCCATTTGTTACTTATCAAAATATCCTTTTATCCATTGTCTCTTAGCTGTGTGTGTGTTCTTGCTTATCACTCACGATTCCGTTCTTAGCCTCTCCGTTTCTTCTTTTCTTTCTTTTCCCTTTCTGCCTCGTTAAATGGTGCCACAGATTGCTCTTTTCTCTTTCCGCTCATTATTAATGTTTTGTTCCTAATGCTTCCACACCCTGTAAACCCCTTATGTTTTAGTGGGTTTGCTTCCCTGCATAGGGTAATACCGATTTAATATATATATATATATATATATATATATATATATATATATATATATATATGAATAAAGACAAAAGAAAAACTTATCTTAGTCCTCTGATGAACTTTATATATATATATATATATATATATATATATATTGATATATATTGATATATATTGATATGGTATATATGTAGCTGAATAAATCTATGTACAAATATTTAAATATTATCTTAAAAATAGTTATGAACTTTTGTTCCGATTCAACACGTTCACACATCTATCTATCTATCTATCTATGTATCATAGCTAGTTAGAGCTAGATAGATAGATAGCTTATGGCCATATCACGTTGAAACAACCGTTTTCGCACGATCACCGACGTTAAACAGCGTCGAGACTGGTCAAAGCCTAGAAGAGTAACCGTTTGCGAATATCAGGTGCTGGTACAATGGGTAACAACATGGAATTGTTAATCGGAGAACTGAATTCTAATTCTAGTCGGGTTCGTTATATACACTTACGCGCAAATACTCTTGGGAACGTACGGATCTATCTCTTCTACCCCCAGTTAATTGCTAGTATAAAAATTCTTACAGTCTAAAACATTTTCTGGCTTTAAATTATTGAAGGTTAATAAGCCGTAAAGAAATACAAATCAATTCATCAAATTTTCTGTAATATATATATATATATATATATATATATATCACTTTAAACGTTATTTTTAGTGGATACTACGTTTATTTTTTAAACAGAATATTTATTTATTTTTAGCTACCGGTAGGGATATTCGAGATATCTTATTAAAGAAAAAGTTTCATTCAAATACTCAGGCTGGTAGGTGACAATAAATAAATATACGGAGCGCCCACTCAGATATAAGTACTAAAATAACGTTTAACGTGATACAAATCTGTCGGATTAATAAAAATTCATTATATATATATATATATATATATATATATATATATATATATATATATATATATATCAAATATGTCAAATATGTGATGCAGTTCAATTTATATTACAATGAATCATTCATACAAAAAGTAAATTAATAAAGTTAATGATATAGAATGGCGAAATCCCTTCGCTAACAAAATTTGGAGATGACTGAATGTACAGTCGAAAGTACTTGCGTATTAAAGAAATACCTTATACAGCTTAGAATTTAAAAAAAAAAAAGGGGATCATAGCATTCATCGAGTGATTGGTAGGTTAATGCACTTTTAAAATTTTGGTAGCGAAGGGATTTCCCCATTTTATATAATTAACCTTACTAATTTACTTTTTGTATGAATGGCTCATTGTAATATATATATATATGAATGAATATGTATGAATGGCTCATTGTAATATATATATATATATATATATATATATATATATATATATATATATAGACACACACACACGATTAAGACGCTTGTATAGTGAGGTGTATCCGCAATATGTCTGCACATTATGGTGACTTTTGCTTACTAACAGGGTGCTTACCATTGTGTCATTCATTGTTAAGAAGCTCGTTTCGCAGACCAGATCAATAGAATAGTGAGTTCAATCACCGCTTGGTTACATTATTGTGGCACAATACAAGACCAAACGGAGGTTTAAAAATGACAGAGCTACTTAACTTATAATAGCTAAGAATTTTGTCTAAATTCCTGAGTTAGTGTTAAACGGTTAATAACGACACTCATAATAATGTGATTGTTATGGGACCTTACCCATAATAACATAATGGACTATCCCATACGTAATAAATACTGCGCCTCAAGAGGAAGCAGGGAGTTCGGTCTGAAGTCAGGAGTTCCGTCTGAAATCTGAGTTCAGTTTGAAGTCTGAAGTGAAGTCCGTTAGGAGTCTGTCAGTCAGTCAGAGCGAGCGAGTCAGTCAGTCGAGTCAGAGGCAGTCCGAAACAGAGTCGCGTTCAGACAATTACTACTAAACCTGATTGTTCGTACTAACCCATTCTACCTCTCTGTATATATTCCTGCTTGTAATATATTTGTGTTATCCATATCCGCCTTCGAGTTCTTCTTTATTGGTTCTACCTTGGACTATTACCGCGGTACAGGGAACCGGACCATAACAGTGGCGACGATCGATTCGAACTCATTCGCTGGAAGGAAAAAAAAATTTGTCCGCCACAGCATAATAGTGGCAACGAAGATTCGAACTCTCACGTGAAAAACAAATAGCAAAATCATCTCTCGTCTGCATAACAAGTGACGACGAAGAAACCCCTAAAAAGGAAATACGAACTCTATACATGGAGGACTTATTTTTATTTTATTTTATTTTGCTATACGTCACACATAGCAAGTGGCGATCTGGAAAACCCTTAAAGAAAAAGTTTTAGTTTTTTCCGCCTCAAGAACAGGTAAAACAAAATCTTCTAATTATAATCAACATAAGAAACTACCACCAAGCCCATGCTATCGTTGTGGGTCTTGGCATTGGGTTAAAGACTGTACATATCGTGCTAAAACTTGTCTATCATGTAAAAAATTGGTCACAAAAGTTCTCACTGTTGGTATAGAAAAGAAAGCAGAATAAGAATTACGAGGACCGACCAAACAGATGAGACTAATATAAGAAAATATGTACAAGTTGAAATGCAAAACAGAAAAGTTAGGTTACAGCTGGATTCTGGCTCAGACTTAACAATCATAAATCTACAAACATGAAGAAAACTGAACAAACATGTCATGTTAAAAACGGATAAAATTGCGAGATCAGTTACGGGGAGAAAGATAAAATTCGAGGGTGAAATAATCACAAACGTAACATTTAACAGAATGACGAAAAAACTAAAATTGTACGTCTTAAGAAATACCGAAAACCTATTTGGGACAGACTGGATACAAAAATTCGAATTGTGGGATATACCTATTAGCACCTACTGCCAGAATGTAAAAAGCTTATCAACCGAGACAGACAAATTAAAAGGAAAAATAAAAACGAAGTATTTTCGCCAGGTCTCGGAAGATGCAAGAAAATGGCAGCTAATATCAAAATAAAGGATAACGTTCAACCTATTTTTAAGAAAATAAGGAGTGTACCGTTTGCGTCAATAGAAAAGATTGATCAAGAATTATCTAGACTCGAAAATACGGGCATATTGAAAAAAGTAGAGTACAGCAAATGGGCCGCACCGACGGTGTACGTTAAGAAATCAGGAGAAATTCGAGTTTGTGCTGATTTTTCTACAGGTTTGAACACAGCAATAAAGGACTACCACTATCCGCTACCTAGTCCTGAAGAAGTATTCACTAAATTAAATGGCGGAAAATATTTTTCAAAAATTGATCTAAGTGAGGCCTACCTTCAAATTCCAGTCGATGAAAAAAGTTCAAAAATACTATGCATAAACACACACAAGAGATTGTACAGATACCAAAGACTACCATTTGGAATTAAAGTAGCGCCGGCTATTTTCCAGCAGACAATGGATACGATGCTGGCAGGACTAGAATACACAATAGCATATCTGGATGACATACTGATTAATAGCGAAAGCGTTGAACAACACTGGCAACATGTACAAGAAGTGTTTAAGAGAATTCAAAGTGAAAGAAAATAAGTGTGATTTTTTTCATGAAGGAAATTAAATATCTTGGCCATATAATAGACCAAGAAGGTAGACGTCCAGACCATGAAAGGTCTACAGCAATAAAAAAAAATGCCAATTCCTAAGAACATAACGGAACTACAAAGTTTTCTTGGATTAGTGAATTACTACCAGGAATCCATGCCTCAAATGCATAAACTTCGCACACCATTGAACGAACTGCTAAAGAAAGAAAAAGTTTGGCAGTGGACAGACCAATGCCAAGAAACATTTGAAAAAATAATCAAGGCATTAACATCGGATTTATTTTTGGCACACTATGATCCTAAACTAGAGATTATTGTAACAAGTGATGCGAGCGCCTACAGTGTCGGAGCGTGTATATTACATAAAATGCCAGATGGAACAATAAAACCTATCGCACAGGCTTCTCGAATCCTACTACCAGCGGAGAAAAACTATTCACAAATTGATAAGGAAGCTCTAGCAATTATCTTCGCAGTAACAAGATTCCATAGATACGTCTATGGTAGACACTTTACTCTGCAGACGGATCACAAACCGTTAATAAAAACTTTTGGTTCAAAAAGGTCTACCGCTGTACACGGCAAATAAGCTTCTTAGATGGGGAACGATTCTTCTGAACTATAATTTCAAATTGGAATATTTAACAACGAAAAGAATCGGGCACGCGGATGGTCTATCGAGACTTATACCAACAAAGACAGAGCCATTGGAAGATACGGTAATCACAGCCCTTAGAAATGAAGAAAACATAAGAACAGTACTATGTTGTACAGTCAGAAGCCTCCCAGTCACATTGCAAGACATAAAAAATGAAGCCAAAAATGACGAATTTATTAATGAAACAATAGCAAAAATAGCAGAAAAAAATGAGAAAATTTCGGACAGCTTTTCTCTATGCGATAATGTTCTGCTTTACAACGAAAGGGTTATAATCCCCAAAACTTTACAAAAACGGATACTAAAGGATTTCTACAGAGGACACCCGGGTAAAAATAGAATGAAATCGCTAATGCGAAGCTATATATATTGGAAGAATATGGACCAGGATATTTCTCAAATGGTGGAAATGTGCAAAAGGTGTAATTTAGCAGCTAAAGCACCGCCAATCATACATAAGCCTTGGCCTGAAACTGATCGTCCATGGTCAAGAATACACGACACTAGAAATTACGGGAGTTACACGATTCTTTTAAAAATAAGCAACTTAGAATTTTGAACACTATTAACTTTGCTTAACTTTTATACAAGAATTAGTTCTTAAGTTGCTTAAAAGGTTGCTTAATTTTTTAAAGCTTGTATCTAATTGTTGTAATATCCTCCCTCTAAAGAATCTATGTTGGACTCTTCCGCCTACTATAAGATTAGTAGGAGAGAAGGCTTTGGGGGATCAGTCGACCAGACTGTTCGTAACTGTCGAACTCTCTGCCTCGAGCGAAGAGGAACTCGGACGAGGCTTTGCCGCAGGGCAAAGTTTCGTTCGGGGAGGTAGACAGTCCCTGAACCCGTTTATGCAGCTTCAAAGGGAACATTTTTGGCCGAGCCTACGGTAAACTCGGCCTTGTACCACATACACCCCTCGCGGGGGGACTGTTAAATATTATCAATCGACCAGACTGTTCCAGCTGTGCTGGTCAAACTATCTGCCTCCGGGCAGAGAGGATCCCAAGACGAGGCTATGTCGAAGGGCAGTCTTGTCTTGGGAAACAGCTACCCGACCCCGTTTTATACGGGGTCTATGGGGAATTTTTGGCCGAGCCTACGGGCTCGGATTGCCCCACATTAAACTCGACCATGTACCACATCCTCGTGGGAGGCTGGTAAATATAACACTCAAACAGATTGAACGCTGGGTCAACCGACATACACTCACTAGTCGTGTAATACTCTTCTGTTGTACTTACTGTTTAATATATGATATATCTGTAATACATGTTTTGTTATTTCTTTAACCATTTACTTAGTCACAACAGTAATAAATATAAAAGAAATACATTTCAATGTACCTAAAAACAAATACAATAATTTAAATATCTGTGAAGTGTCTTAACAGAGGACGGAAAGTGTGACACCGAAATTCAAAGTCGCATTGGGACTTCCAAAAGCTAAGCATATTATTAAAAAACAGAAAAATTTCGTTAAAAACAACAAAAAGAGTACTGAACTTTTACGTAATATCAACCATCCTATATGGCAGTGAACGATGGACAATCTCTTCCCAAATGAAGAAGAGACTTGATGGAACAGAAATGTGGTTCTACAGAAAGATGCTGAGAATATCAGGGACCAAACAAATGAGTAACGGCGAAGTTTTTTAGAAAATGGAAACAAAAAGGACACTTCTACTTAATATCAGAAAGAGACAGTTGAAACTTCTAGGGCACATAACGAGGAAAGAGAGTTTTGAAAATTTGATACTCACATGACAGATTGAAGGCAAGAGAAAAACAATGTATAACTTACTTGAGTAAATGGATAGCAGAACAAGGTTTAGGGGGGATAGAATGATAAAATTTATTAAGAGTAGAATTTATACAGTATAAAATAATGTATATAGTAACTTTTCTGATTCATTTTACGTTTTTCCTTTCTTTTTTTTCTTGAGTTGCTGAAGCCACACTGACGTCATTAGTAGAGTTGCTTAAGATTTCGTTAAATTTGGTTACAGTTATGCATAAAAAATTGTATAATTTGATACGAAGATCCGCAAATTGTTATAGTTGATAGCATAGACATACAGAAGGATTTTTTTCAATGGGTGATAGAGAAGAATTTACTCTTAAAATTTACTAAGTTTCCCCGAAAATAATCAATTTTTGCCCTGAAAATGTACAATTTGTTTGCCCCGGGATAAACTGCCTGGTCGTTTGCCTCGTACACCTGCGGTTGATAGTGACTCAGGCAATTGCATCTTAGAACTGAGTTTCGAATGGGAACACATTTGCTAATACCATTTTAATGCTATCATTGTTGAAATAAGTATGATTTCTATACATTCTGTGTGTGTTTTTTTCCTATCATCATTATTCCGCCTCTTGGAATGTCATTGGTATATAACGCAATCATAAACATTTCAAATACATCCCAATGTTCTCTTGAAACTTGTTTATTAAATACTTTTTCAAGTCGGAGGTCAACCACTATCTATCCTACCTATCCTCATGATATGCACCTCTTTCCTCTCTATGTACGCCCTTAAAAATCTAATTTAATAACCCTCTACCTTGAGTGACTCTTGGACTTTGTAATGGGTGAATAATAATATAAAAATAATTTTAAATCATAAAGGATGTCGTCATATTTTAAATTCGTTTTAAAATTCTGACATGATGTATTTCTGAATACGTTATTAGTTTTGACTAATTTCTTCATCATTATTGCATTTTATCGTAACGATTTTAGTTGATCTGTTTTCCTTCGGCTATTTTAGTGAAATAGTAATAGATTTTTTTTGTTTTAATTAGTCTTAATATGATTCCTGATATTTTCTGAAGTTGTATTATGTTATTTTTAGCTGATTTCCCGAAGTTTAACAGGTGAAAACAGCTAAAAAGCCACGATACAGAAAAACATCAAATAAAAAGTAAAAAATAATAATAAAATATATGTAACACTGAAAATATTCCATTTATGATTTAGAGATATTAGTTACTAAACAATCCATGGAATAAAATTGTAAGAAAAACAGCAGGAGAAAGATGAGGTAATAAGAACGCTGCTTTATCGGGAGAGCTTGATGGTAAGGAATAGTCTGTTAATGATGAGCTCTTAAAGGATGGAATGCAAGTTCGAGCCTCATCAGAAGCGATTTTTTATCTGAATTTTTGCAATTTAATTTAACAGCCGAAGAATAAAGCGGCTGATTTATTATTATTTAAAAAAATTCAATTACTCAGAACTAGTTAAAATATATTTAGTAATAAATGAAGAAACTCAATATCTGGTAACTAATCTTTCTAAACGAAATATTAACTTCAGATATGCTTTTCGGAGTAACTTTCATTCTTTACAATATTAGTCATAAAATATTTGCATAGCTACCTATGAATTGTAAACTAGTGTTACCCCAGATTTGTCGCTCACAGACATTTAAGTAATCTATTGAATAACTTGAAAGTTATTATAAGAATCCTTGTCTTGTCTTAGACGTTTCCCATAAACTATCGGATTGTTGTGATGTCATGCCAAGTAATTCCCTCCAAAGATGTGATCTAAATGCTAAGGTAGTTGTAACTTTCAGGGAAGGAAGAGCTAAGCAATTTGATTATAAAAATCATCAATAAAACAATAAAGATCGCAAATACCAGATTGAAAAAGAGAAGCTCATTTAAAAAAAAAAATGATGTTTAAATAAGAACTGCAAAGTTGGACAAGATATAAGACACACAACGGTAATTATAAAAAATTATATATTTACTATCATATTGTAGGTAATATTTGCATGCACGCACACATAAATAAGCAGAAAATAAACTTTATATATTTCAATAATATTCAGTTTCAAACAGACCTACATGAGCTTTGAGGTTTATATATTATATGTATATATGTGTGCATACGTTTGTCTGTGTGTGTGTGTGTGTGCATGCGTGTATATGTGTTCGTGTGCATTGGATAAAATTCTAAGAATTGCCTGATGTACACTTACACTTGTAGAATGATGTAGAATACATTGATCCATTCACTGGAGTAAAACTAACAAAAATGATGACACTAGACTAAACAATTCAAGTTTTGATTGATTAATTGATTTGTTTCTTACGGCTTATCAGCCTTTTTGCAAGTTATTTAAATCCAGAAAATATTTTTAGATTCTAAGACTTTTGGGGAGATAATGATTTAGTGATCGAAGTCTTATTAATTAACCCATAACTGGGGGAGAAAACTTTTCGGAGGGTATTTGCGCGTAAGTGAATATAACGAAGCCCATTGGAATTTGAATTCGGCTTTTCTATTTCAGATTCCGAGCCGTTATTCTTCACACTACCCGCACATTTAAGCTTACAGTACCTGGTATTCCCAAGTGGTCAGCCAACTAGGAACTGACCAGGCTCGACGTTGCCTAACTTTCGGTGATTTACGAGAAGCGGTGTTTCAACGCGATATAGCCGTAAGCCTAAACAATTCAGTAATGTGGATTCACATTTTTTTTTAAATATGAAGCTAGCACTTTGGGCAAACAATTGGCTGTGCGGTCGCATTTATGTCTATATGCAATGGAAGAAGAGAAAGTAAAGTTATATATTACATGGTTCATTGCCAGCAAGGGACGCGTAGAGATCTCGTGAATTTAACATATCGCAAAAAAAAAAAAAAAAAAAAAAAAATCGATAGTAAAATGTTGTCAAAGAAATTATCTTTTTTTATTTATTTATTTTTTTTTCATACGACACTCCCCACTTTTTAAACGGTTGTGTTTCTTGTCAAATGACTGGTCGAGAGAGGGTCCAGCCTGACACAATACCATCCCTTTCACGCATTCTTTCTTTCTACCTTTAATTGATTAACAAGAAAATTCCTGATGACGTAACTAAAAGTAGCGAGGTGTTTTTGCGACTGGATCCAGACAGTTCGCCTATGTAGGAATGTTAAAAATGTGAAGAATGTTTAAAATAACAGAGAACAGGGGTTCACTTTTGTTTCTGCCCTTCCTACTGTACCCATCTTAATTTTCCCGTCATTTTGTTGAGTCGACGTAAAGGGAGATAACTGTTTCTTAAGTAACAGAGTTGTTACCTCCGGGGTAAAAAAAAAAAAAAAAGAATAAAAGAAGAGAATAAAATAAAATACATTAAAATAATAAAAAAAAAATGTCAGTTTGGTAACTAAGCAGTGACGCGACACACGTGTTTCTTTTTGTTCGCTTCCTAATAAAGACAAGATTTAAAACAGCGTCGAATAAAATGTAGATTGACATCCTTAAAAGATCAACACCACATTACATTCCTGTCAGGTTTGGTTCAGTGGCTAGTGCATGGGACAGTTGTCGTAAAATTATGAGGTTTCATCTGAAGCACTGAGTAGTTTGAAGTGAAGCAAAGGTATAATTCTTGATTCAAGTCAAGGTAAATCAGCCTTGATGTATTTGGTTAATTTTATGCTTGTAAAATTTATAACCTTGGTAAATTAAAAATTATATAAAACATATTGATATTTATAAAGCTTAATTTTGAGAAGCATGTAATAATCTAATGAGGTTTAGGAGGGTTATGTTGCGGGATTCTACTAATGAAAACGGCTCGTCGACACATCCACGGGTGTTACCCCTGTTTAGCACCCCTGAAATCCCAAGAAGGAAATACTGATGGCGCTTGAGCATTTTTTTGGTTCCTAGTTCCATATGCACATAAGACTCTCATTTAAAATTCGGCTTTGTATTAGGTTGGTGCAAAAATAATTTCGTTTTCTAACATATGTTACTATGTGAGAAAACGAAATTATTTTTGCACCAACCTAATATTATCTTCTGATGGAAATGCCAGCAGTCAAAATCCTGAATTTTTAACTGCCGGTGCCACAGGGAAATATTGCAACTATTATATATCAGTCACAAAACAGGTTCTAAGCTTACTATTATTATTTAATTCTTTCCTTTTTATGTGCTATGTCCTTTCAGGACGTAGGCGATCATGGCTCTCCACCTGCCTCTATCCCTTGCAGCTCTCAACAATTCCTTCCATCTGCTTCTTCCTCCAGAACACAATTCTGTCATCCACTTGCTTAAGCCGGCGTTTTTTTTTATCACAACACTCTTTGACTCAGAGAGTAATTAGTGTGAAATAGAAATAGTTACAAAAGAGAAAACGCTTAATCTAATTTTTTTTTAAATATTCGGTAAATTTTATCTAGTTTGGCACAAGGTCAACTGCGCCCAAAAAGAAAGAATGTGTTACACCATTCTTCCAATCGGGGCGGTCTGTCAGCATTGAAAAATCAACGTTTGAAATATAGACCCAATTATCTAAAATTATCAAACACAACAAGAAAATAAATACCGAGATTTGTGGTAACAGGTGATGTACTGGTGGTATAATGAATAACGTCTCGGAATAGAGCCGAGTTCGATTTCCAGGTGGATTCTTTACATTCCAATGCGTAAATATCTTTGGGAAAGGTATGGACTTTTCTCCTCCCGAGCTATGGGTTAAATAGTAAGACTTGTATCGGGAAAGATCATTGTTAGTCTCGAAAAACTGTTAATGCAATATTAACTCGCAAAAATATATATTCTTACAATCCAAAATATGTTTCGACTATGAATAACCTACAAAGGGGTTGGTAAGCTGTAAAAAATCAAATCAATCAATCCTTGAGACAACAGAGATGCGTTTCTATAGAAGAATGCTGAGAATGTCGTAGATGGTGCATGTAAGAAACGAGCACGTTTTAAGAAAAAAATGGAAACAAAAACGAACACATAGTAGAATCAGAAAGAGATTTGAAATTTCAGGGACATATAATAAAAAAAGAGAGCTTGGAGAATTTGGTCCTCACAGGATATATTGTAGGCAAGAGTGGCAGAAGGAAACAGCAAGTAAACTACTTAACGAATTTGTGAAAATAGATAGCAGAAAAGGGGACAGAAGAGATATTAAAAAAAAACATTACTAAGAACAACAAAGGATATGTAATTGTGGTGAGCCATGATTGCCCACGTACAAGACAAAGGACACAGTAGAAGAATTTCATACACATCAGGCTCAAAATATATTATGTATCTTTTATAGGACGCTATCAGTATTTTAAAAATGTAAATTAGATTTCACTTAAATTATATCTAATTTAACCTTATACGCAGAGTGATGATACTTCATTTCTGTACTTGCAAAATCTTGCGGCATTAACTGAAACAGCAAAGAGTTAACTTGCCTTTCTTTTTAATTATTCATCAATTTATTGAAATTGTATACAAGAGCAGATTAAAAACTTCAAAATCTTTGATGGACATTTTCGAAACTGTCAATTTGAAATGTTATCTTTAATGTCAGAGATGTGAACGAAAATCAGATTATTAAGTTAGTAAAACTGTTTTAGTAAATTTAAAAATGTATTACTTTTCTTTTTTTTTTTTTTTTTTTTTACTAATATCTTGATTTTATTTTATTTTATTTTTTTTAATTGAAATATTCTCGGGCGATATATTCGTTCTTCAATTGTTGAAAATTGCAGACCCCCCACAAAAAAAAAAAAAAACCGCCCAAAAAACGAAAATGTGGATTTGGACGAGAATCCCGTAAAGCTCGTCCAAATCTACATTTTCGTTTTTTGGGCGTTTTTTTTTTTTTTGTTTTTTGTTTTTTTTGGGGTTTTTTTCTGCAATTTTATAACCCAAATGATATATCAGAGAATATCATTTGGGTTATAAGTATGTAGTAGAGCTATATCTATTTGAAAATGCTGAAATGTTTATTCTTATTTTATTTTTGAAAATTAAATTTTTTAATTAAATTTTTTTTTTAGTTTTATTCCAAGCAATTTAACAAGAACAACCAGAAAAGTTAGAATTATTTTTCTATGTGCCGTCAAGAGATGGGCGGTCATGTCACTCTACATTTTCCTATTCTTTGTAGCCCTTAGTAAAGTTTGCCTTTTTCTATTTCTCCTAATCCTTGTTCTGGTAATCATTTACGTACGCTCTTTTTTCATTTACGTTATACACTGCTTTCCTCTGTCCCTCTTGCCTTCAAGAAGCCCTGTCGGTGTCAAATTTTCTATGCGCTCACATAAATTTCTATTTTCCCTAAATCTTTGTCGTTTATCACATGTTCAGTTAATGCTACTCCCAGCATCCTTCTAAAGAACCACATTTCTGTTGCCTCAAGTTATTTCTCCATCTGTGAGGAGATTGTCCAGCATTCACTGCCATATAGGAGGAGACATATATTATATAACAGTTCAGTACTCTTTTTTTGTTTCTAACGAAATTTTCCCTTTTCTTAATACTTTGTTTAGCGTTTGGAAAGCATCTTTCGCTATCCTAATGAACTTTTGGATGCCAGTGTTGTATTTTCCGCTCTCTATCAAAACACTTCCTAGATATTTAAATTGCTACACTTGCTTGATTTTAGTGTCTCCAATTTTTTATTTGCATGTTGGTTTGTTCCTTTATCAAATTGTAAAATAATGAAAGTAAAATACTTAGAAAACTAAGTACCTCTTTTGATATCATTTAAAACGTCCTCCCTGTCGCCTATTTAGCTCAGTTTAAAACATTTTTTTCACGCATTTATGAAATATTGATATTTGTTTAAAAAAAGAAGGCGAATCATACTTGCTGTCAAATGCAGCAATTAGTACTTACAGCTCTTTACTTTATTTTCTTTTTTTAAATCAATTTCATCCCAAGCGAGGCGGTAAAGACACTGAGACACAAGAGGGTTACTGGATATGGAATAATTAGAAAACGGAAACTTTACTAAGTAGCAAGAACAAAAGAAGTGTAAGAGGACAGTAGGAGCGATCTTTGGTACCTTGACTTTAAGAATTTAAGCACAGTGCTATATTGTCAGGGAGCTCTCATTATTGTACATATACAATTACTAGATGTAAGTTCTATACTAACTGTTTCTTCTCTCGCACTTCTCGCTTGTGAAACTCTCTTCTGGCCACTTCCTTTCCATTCAATTTTGATCTTCAAAAATTTAAATGCAATGTCAATAGCTATCTTCTGTCTTCTTAATTCCTGTGCTTTTTTATATTCGATTTCACCTCAAGCAAAGCAGTAAAACCACTAAGATATAAAGGGTTACATAGTGTGAAAGAATTGAAAATGAGAAACTTTACTAAGGAGCGAGAACAAAAGAATAGTAATCGGGAGAACAGTAGAAAGCGATTTACATTTCATTCAAATTTTTGAAGATTAAAGTTGGCTGGAAAGCATGGAACCGCAAGAGAGTTCCACGAGCGAGAAGTGCGAGAAGAAACTGTTAGCATCGAACTTAGCGTCACATCTATCCGACTCAACTGTATATTGGTGAGACTTCGTTGCCAGTCTTGTACTTCGCTTAAATTCAAAAAGTCTAGGTACCATGCTGAAGTGCTCATCAGAACAGTTGCCAGGAAAGTGACTTATGCCGAGATGTCAGATCAGGACCAATAATATTGTTGATTCTTCTTTGGATTTTATCAAAGATCCCTAGATAAATGGCGTAAGCACTAGAGCATATGTGGTAACAATATTCTAAGCATGGACGAATGGTAGACTTATAGATATGCAAAATAGATTCAGGAGAGGATGATGTCTATTACGACACAGTGAGCCAACCTTCTTAGCAGCTGACCTAGCAATGGATTCAATAAAATCTTTCTGCTTCATGTCGGCTGATGACGTTTGCCCGAGAATGAGTAACGAGTATTATTTTCAATAAACTAAAGAAAGACTAAACTAATCGATGAACTGTCGATTAAAAGACATGCGAGTACATCAGAATAGAACAGCTGGTCGGCCAGCTGTTGTATTAACCTTTAAGGTTCCTCAAGTATAAAAGATGCAAGTCCGTCTCTCACTGAAAGTTTGTTATTTATTCCCAATCTATGTCGCTTAATGAAAAATTAAGATGTAAGAAATAGTAGTGATAAAGTTAATAATAACGAAGTTTAAATAATATTAACGTAAGCTTATTAAAGTTATTTTTATTATGTTACCAAAAAAATAAGTTGGGTACAAATTAAGTTAAAATTCTCTTATTCTATTTGGTGTATGCTTATTGATCCCTGAAACATAATACGGCAAATCGCAAATGGATGTCGGAAAATTATGCTGCGCGAATCTTCATTGTGAAGACAGCATGTTTACCTTGCAAAATCGGCATTTCAAATCTTGATATTTTACTGGGATTTGAACCGAAAACTAATGGAACTATTGGGAAATTTACCACTGTCTCAGCTACGAGAGGTGAAGTCACAGATATGTTTATTTTGGTACGAACAGGAACATATTCGAAATAATGAAAGATCTACTGAACTGCAGTGTAATATCAATCCTCTTGTCTAGCAGTGAATGCTCGACAATTTCCTCACAAATGAAGAGAAAACTGGAAGCAGCAGAAATTTAGATCTACACAAGTATACTAAGAATTCCATAGATGGAGCGTGTAAGCAACGAAAACGTTTTAAGGGAAATGGAAACAAAAAGGACATTCTACTCAGATTCAGAAGCAGTTGAAATTTCTTGGACACATAATAAGGAAGGAAGACTTTGAAAATTTGACACTCACATGACGTATTGAAGGCAAAAGAGTCAAGTGGGGAAGCAGACCACCTACTTGATGAACTTATATGAATGGATGGCGGAACAGGGGATAGGAGGCTTGGCAAAGAGACAAATCTTGCTAAATGTTACAAGACATAGGAGGTTGTGGAGAGCAATGATAGCTCACACCCGGAAGGGACACGACATATATAAGAATAAGATTTTAGTAGGGCACATACACACAAGTTAGGTTCTTTGAATATTTATCTTTACCTACAAAAATCTCAGTTTTACTCAAGTGGCTCGTCTCAAGTTATCAGTACCTCTCAAATAAAAATCATATCTTTTCTTGATTCTAAATTATTTAAATAGAGCCCAAAATCTGAAGACATAACCCAGAAACACTCTTGCTACAAATAATAATCAATTTACGGAAATGATGTCAGCAAATTTATCGATACGATAAAGTTGTATTTGAGAAATTTGATTACGCTTTTGATAAAGAACTGCTTGAACTGCTAGATAACCTTGACATATTTGGGAAGGATATTAGAATAATCCCGAACCTATACTGGCAGCAAACGCTTACATTCGGAAAGAAAATGAATTCAGTAAATGTACAAAAATAGAAAGGGGGTGTAGAACAAAGATGTGTCTTTCCACCGGACTTATTCAAACTAAACAGTGAGGCCATTTTGAGAGAATTAGAAGTCCTACGAGGATTCATTATTGGTGGCCACAGTCTTAACAACATTACATATGCGGATGAGACAGCCATAGAAAGGAAACTACAAGAACTCCGACATAATGTAGTGCAGGAAAGTGAGAAGAAAGAACTAAACATCAATTGCAAGAAAACAGAATATATGGTTGTCTGCAAAAGAAATGCCCAACATGCAAATTACAAATTGGAGATACCAAAATTAAACAAGTACACTAATTTAAATATTTGGGAAGTCTTTTAAAAGAGGATGGAAAGTGCGACACTGAAATCCGAAGGAGGGAAAAATGAATTTCAAAGCTAAGCAAAGTATTAAGAAACAGGAAAAAATTCAATAGAAACAAAGAAAATAGCACGGAACTATTACGTAATATCAGTCCTCCTATATGACAGTAAATGCTAGACAATCTCCTCATAAAATGGAAACAAAAAGGACACTTATACTTACCATCAGAAAGAAACAGTTGAAATTTCTAGGACACATAATGAGACAAGGACAGATTGAAGAGAAGAGGGACAGAGGAAAATATCGCATAACCTACCTAGAGAGCTTGAGTAAATGGTTAGCGAAAAAAAAGTTTAGGAGATTGAGGGCAAGAGGGACAGAGGAAAACAACGCATAACCTACCTAGAGAGCTTGAGTAAATGGATGGCAGAACAAATTTTAGGATAGATAACAAAAAGACAAAATTTACTAAGAGTTACAAAAGACAGGAAATTGTGGAGAGCCACGATCACCAAGGTCATGAAGGGACACGGCCCCTTGAAGAAAAAGCGATATATATTTGGTTAATGTACATGTTTTCACCATTTGGAGAGAGTCTTTTATTCATATAAATTCATAAAATTAATATTCACTCACAAGTTTTTCTGCTGCCTTTATATTAACTGACGCCAGCTTAGGGATAAATTACATAATACCCCAATAAAAAACAAACCAAAAAGAACATTTTGGTTTTTATTCGATTCACTTTTCAATATATTGAACTGGTTTGAACCTCTGACCTGATAAAAAGATCTGCAAATATTTGTCAACAAGAGAATACACCGCATATGGAAGTTCTTATCAACTCACCGCGATTATCATTTTTATCATTGGATTTGAAAACTTGATAATGGACGTCAACAGGTAACAAAATGAAATGTCAACTTACTTGCTCAGTAAAAAAAAGTCTATTCTCTTTCCATGTGTTGCTCAAGCTATCTAATTTATTAGTGTTTCACAGTAATAATTTGTCTAGGTAAAACTAATTCATAATTTTAAAAAATCCTTTGAATCTCACCATTGATAGCGTTTTTTTTCATTTGATTTTCATCAAAAATTTAAAAAAGATAGCTGACCATTAGAAATAGGCTAACATACATTTTTTTAAATAAAAAAAAACCTTCATTTTTATTCCAGCAGATAATGACCTGGTTCTAACCACGGGTTTTCTTCGTTTCGAATGCACGTAATCCATTTTTCATCGGAGGTGATTATCATGTCCAAAATGAAGTCCATCTAAAGTTGATGATACAGAATTATTGTAAGTTGTTTTATCTGGTGTAGGTCAGAACAAAGAATATCTAATCTAAGCAGTATATCCATACAAGACAATATTTCTTCACATTATGCAATACTGACTATTGCCCGACTTAACAAAAATGAATGAAATAATATCTACAGACATTAATCCAATAAAATACTTATGGTCGAAATGCAATATTCAAGTAAAGAAGACACCTGGGAAGCAATAAAAACGTTGTGATTAATGTTAAAGTAGAAACTGTAAAACACCTAACAAAATCAACTTAAAACATTTAATATAATAAAATAATAATTTATCCAGATATACTGGGTATTGTATTAATTATTATTAATATATGTTTATATGACCTATACCCTCTTGATTTATTTAAAATAAAAAAAATATTGCGTTTAAATGGTTGGATTAATAAAATGTAATATCCAGCGAAATGTTCATTACCAATATATCTTTTAATTAAAGATAGATATCACAAGCTGAAATTCATACAATATAAATTTCACACATATAAAAATATATCAAATTTTACCAATCGTTTGGTTAATACTAATTTTATTGTGAAAATAATACTTGCATAATAAAATTTGGTAGTGTAAATAGTCGCAATTCTAAAATATCCACAAGTTTATATATATATATATATATATATATATATATATATATATATAATTAATACAAGT
The DNA here is from genome assembly GCA_963932145.1 of Acanthosepion lycidas. Taxonomy (NCBI): domain Eukaryota; kingdom Metazoa; phylum Mollusca; class Cephalopoda; order Sepiida; family Sepiidae; genus Acanthosepion; species Acanthosepion lycidas. The sequence goes on from OZ010576.1 coordinate 47,327,975, forward strand.
AAAAAGTTTAGCTAAGTATTACCTTCAACATCCGGACTCCAGAGTTTCTTAGACGGGACCTCCGGGAATCACTCCGTCCACATGTCAGAGGCCATCAGTAATTGATTGTTTATACTTCTCACCATTTTCTTTTTTATATACACCTGTCATTGGTGCAATGTTTTTCATAGTGTATGTGTGCATACGTGTGCGCGCTCGTAGCGCGTTTTTGGCCATGCACCAGTCTGGGCGTATGTGTGTATATGTAGAATATCGTGGTTACTTGTCCTTTTCGTCGTTTTTTTCTCTCTTTACACTCATTCCTTATTGTTTTTTTACTTTTTCTCTTTTTTCTCAATTGTATCCATTTTGACTTCCAGTTTTCCAGACATGTACTGTCTTTGTTAATTCTTATGTATTAATTTTTAAGAAATACCCCCATATATATATATAATTCTTATTGCTTGAATTTTTAAATCTACTAATAATTTACTAACTGTCCGTCAATCTGTCCTTTTAGAAAATCTCTGCAGTCACGTCACAAATAGTAAATGCGAACAGTACAATGTTTTCTAAACTCAATCACAAATCAAAAAACAAATCTCACTAAAAATAAGATAGAAAATAAGGTAAACAGCATCGGCCTACAACAATAAATCCCCCAAACTGTAAACTCTCTCTGGAGGAGAAAATAGCTATAAGTAATTTCCCAGACCAACACTAATTACTAAACAAACGATCAGAACTCATCTCAAAATGCAGACACGAAAACAAAGTTTTACTACGTTACTTAAAAATCTAAAACTAAAAACGATCAAGAACAAAACCAAAAAATAAACAAATAAGTAAAATAAATGAATCCAAACCAATAATTAAACTACGAACGCACACATAAACACAAGTAAACGTAATAATAACAACCAACAATAAATAATAAAATAATGATTAATGAATAAAAAATTTAAGAAACAAAAATATAAAATAGACACAAAACTGAACACGGATCCAGTTATTTCCACCCAATAGCTCCTAGCATAATTCGAAACATAAGTTTTGCCGTTCACCCAAATAACCGTTAGAATAATAAAATATGCTTACCCATAATGCACCACTGACGAGTATATATAAATAGTCGAGCCAAAACAACGCATATGGCCTGACGATTACGTTTAAGCATGAAACACTGTCACCGCTGAGTACTGACATCAATGTCTACTTTTATATTTATCTACGGTCTATATCTGATATTGAGCACTTTAACCCATAAATATAGCATTACTTAAAACTATATTTTTATCATATATATTTATATATATATATATATATACACACACACAAAATTCGACATCAAGTCAAACTAAATAACCTTTTGACTCGCTTGGCGACTGAGATAACTATCTATTCAAAACCGGTGCTCAAGCCCAGATAAACGTTAGGCTCTTAAATTTTCTTTTAATGGCAGGTGACAGGCAACTTCTCATTTGTGAGATTGGCACATATCCCAAAGCAATAGTCCAGATGTACTTTAATTCTATTAGCCTTGAGCCATACTTAACCAAGCTTAGTAAATAATTGACGCATCGCTATTTCAAAGCACTGAAGAAGTCTACAAACAATTTTGGTAACCTGGGTTCAGTCCTCCAAACAGCATCTCCCAATTTTACGAAGTGTAGGTGAGACAGTAATAAATGTAAACACTGTATAAAGTAGCAAGTCATGTACTTTATGATAAATGCTTAAATAAAAAAAAAACGTCTGTGTTTTAATATGCGTATCTATAAAATAAATCTTCCACTGGCGCCTTTGGTTGATGTTTGTGTTCACACGTGCATATATATAAATAAAAAGAGACACAACGAAAAACTATTCTTAGCCGACGCGTTTCGTCATCTGAGGGACTTTATCAAGGGCATGTAAGTGTCATACAATTGGGGAGGTGCTGTTTAGAAGACTCTTCCTCGGTTACCAAACTTGCCTTGATAAAGCTTCTTTTTTCCTCTTGTTTCTTTTTATACATTTTTTCCTTTACATATACACACTAACTGAAAGTAATTTACACACACACACATATATTTCATTAAAGAGGACAGATAATGTTCTTCGATTAAGCTTTTTCTTTAATTTTTCTTGCATTCGAGCAAGTGTTTTCTTTTCTGAACACAGAGTGGAGAATGTAATAACTGCCCAAATGTTCTGCAATTCCGAGCACTTTCGGCTATATTTTTAACCATTATCAAGGATGATTTTATTTTTTACTTTTAACTGGATGTATGGGTTGTGTGTATGTTTATAGAGTTATAGGGATGTTTTCTTTTCCGAACACAGTCAGCACATTGTGGTCGTGTTCGTAGTTAATTTGTTGGTTTTTCTTTTTTACTATTAAGGCTTCCATTACTTTTAATTTTTGACATGTGAATGAAATTATTATGCTTTTATTTTCTATTAGTGTGTTTCGGATGGAATCTGGTAAGTTTTTGTGTGTGTGTTTAAATTGGTTCTGATGGAGCTGTGGTCGGATAGGTGTAATCTAAGTCGACTGGATAGGCATGTAGTAGCGAGACCGATGTAATTATTTATGAGTATGTTTTAATCAGGATCGCAGTTCCTTAAAGGTCATCTGAACTTTTAAACAATATTCGTACTTAATTATCTGCAACAAAAATTTTAAAAAAGTTAACCTTATCCTCAAAAATAACAACACAGCTTCAAAATCAAAGCTACAAAGAACAAACATTATTTACGAGTTTACAGAACATTTTGACAGTTTCTACGCACTGGTGTCCAGAAAAGAATATAATACACTGATGCTGCAATAGGCATGGCTATCGTGGCTTCTAATCTTAATCGAGTGAAGGTATTAACATCTACCTTTATTTTCTTGCTGAATTAAGAGGAACTACAATAAATATTCCGTTCAGCACTACAGATTTACTTGTCAGTAGATTGATCATAACCAGTTGGACATGTTTCCAAGAAGTTGACGCACTGTGCATTTCTGTTCATAAAGGGGAGTAGTAGCGAGAGCATTCATAGTCGAGTATCGAGACGGTTGTATTTTAAGTTTGAAGGATGAGGCAGAACTTGGGAGTCATGTCTAGATACTTGGGAATAACTTCAGTCAGTGATTGAGTGAAATGGGTTACCCGACATGAAGTTACTTCCAACTGGACCCCACATGCAAAGTTATATGCTGCTTTTATCAGAACCTGTCACCATATTGCTCACATTTGGCTGTGATGCATGTGACTGGTATACACTTATCAGATTATTTGCCATAATGAGTATACTGAGCTACGTATATTTGTACACTAGTGTCATTTTTTGATGTGCTGCTTTTTCATTCACTCAATGATAATAATAATAATAATAATAATAATAATTTCTTTTGATAGATCTGACCATACCATCAGATGAAAATATATCTGTTAAAGAATATGATAAAGTAAGTAAATATAAGGATGTCTAAATTGAAATTGCGAAATATGTGGCACTTTAAAACTAGTGTTATACCTATAATAGTTTGAAAACTGGACACGATAAATAAAAACTACAGGCAAGAACATTAACAAGATTTCTAGCATCTCCAATTTTTGAGGGGGGGGGGGCTAAAAAACGCGTTGTGTGGAACAGTTCATCTATTCGGAGAGTATTTGGGCACCTCGAGGCGGTGTAATGATTAGCAAGCTTGTCTCGCTAGAACAATTACGACTGAGTAGTGAGTTCAATCCTCACTGGGTGCCCCATACTTTCGGCCTTGTGCCACATCTAAGCTACGCTTGGAAAATCACTATTCTGGAGAATAGTAAAAAAAAATATAGACACTGTCCATGTTAAATATCACTTAACATTAGAACGTGTACTAACTGAATCTATATATTTACAACCTTGTCTTAAACAAGGTTTCAGTTAATGACCAGGTAAAGGATTGTACTGAATAGAAATCATTATCACTAGAAATAATAATAATAATAATAATAATAATAATAATAATAATAATAATAATAATAATAATAATAATAATAAATCCTTAAGACTTTGGAAATGTACAAAGTTTGCCCTATGGTAGTAAATTTCCTTAAGCACAGCATGGTAATGTGGAACACCACACTATACCTAAATCACAGCAGAGGCACTGACATCTCCAACCGTCTGAATATCCGACGCGAATTCTTTCAATGAGACTCCCTCTCACCCCTTCTGTTTTGTTTGTCCTTAATCCCCCTTACGCATGAACTAAACAACAGTAGCTATGGCTACAAACTAGACAAAAATATTCAATTACCTACTCTATATGGATGATCTCAAACTCTTTGCCAAAAACGACCATGAGTTGAAGGGCCTCCTTAATATTGTAATGTATCATTGCAAGATCTTCAAAAAGCTATCAAAATACAAGGACCTTAAATTCGAAATCTCAGAAATGTGGCATATGGGAACATCAACAATCCCTGTTGTAGTTGAAGCCCTAGAATTGGTTGGAAAAGATTCCAGTAGACTAATTAATGGGGTTCATGGAAGCCCATGCTTTAAAGAAATACAAAAAAAATGTTCTCACGAGTACAGCCCACATCTTATGAAGGGCTTTATCTATGTAAAAAAATTTTTTTTCAGTGGAAAATGTCATGATGCCTTTTCTAACCTTAGGTCTCTGGGCTGGCGAAGAAATGTGTACACACCAGAAATCAAAGGAAATAGAATAATAATAATTATAGTCGTAGTAGTGACAAGCAGCGAAAGAAAGTGTTTAATCGCCTATTCAACATGGATGATATCAAAGTCTTTAGCAAAGGGTATCCTCAATACTGTCAAATGTTTCAGTGATGGCATCAGTATGGATTTCGGATTACATAAATGTGCAAAAGCAACATTGAAGAAAGGGAGAGTACAGAATCACACTAAATAGATCAAGATTTTTTATCACAAGGAGTACGGAACTGGAACAAGAAACCTATAAGTACCAAGTAGTCAGCAAAGAAGATGGAACCCATATGAAAGAGAAAATAAGAATACTAGGGGCGCGTGGGTCATGTGTTAAATACCGAGTTGAATTCACAAAACAGAATATCAGCCATAAACACTTTGGCTGTCCTTGTGGTGCAATACATTTTCAACATCCTTAAATTGTACCATAGCTGACATTACGCGAATGGATGTCAAAACGAGAAAGCTTCTCACTTGCCACCGCATATATAATCCTAAGTATGATGTGGATAAACTGTATGACTTAATATCAAAACGTGTGCTAACAGAATGCATATATTTAATATCTTGTCTTAACCAAGTTTTTGGTTAATAACCAAGTAAAGGATTTTATTGAAGAGAAAACCGAAGATAAGGATAATAATAGTCGTAGTAGTGACAAATAAAAAAATAAAAAAAACGAATTTACGACAGTAATCACTATCTTTTACGTTTCCGTCTCAACCCTTTCCTCTTGTCATTCTTTTTATAATAATAATAAATCACTTTTTAATGTTTTTTTTTATTATATAATTAAAAAAAAATGCACATTTTTAGAATTAAATGCAATTATTAGTCAACGTTAGTTGCATTCCTTCGCTGTGTGAAAGTTGTATTCAAGGATATTGCGGTTAATAATAAACATCTTTATCCAATGACCACGGGCAAAATACCTAGGTCGTAAAAAAATAAGGAAATATTTTTGAAGGAGAACTTGAAATCTAAGAAGAGGAAATTAATTAAGCACACCACTACACACACACACACATATGATGATGAAATGGATTAAATCCGATAATTATTTTAATATATTTTCTGTTCATACGTTATTTTTCTCGGAAATTCAGGCCAGTAAACGTAGTTAGTACTGTTTATTATAAACAGAGCATTTACTTAAATATTTGCATCTATAAAAATAACGTATACACAGAATATATATATGTGTGTGTGTGTGTGTGTGTGTGTGTGAAGTGATTAAAGTTCACAACATTTATTGGAGGTCGGCTCGCGAGTGTCGCGATTCGTCACACATCAGGACCCAGATAAGAATGAGTCTGGGTTCTGAGGAGGGAGAAATCATGAAACTCCGAGTCGAACCCCGATAAAAATTGTGAACTTCGATTACTCTTGGTGCAATAATTATTGCTATAGATAACAATTGACCAATTTACTGTCAAAAATTCCGTTCGCCTTGATATTCGTTGAATTATATAATTTTACGTATATCATTAGGTGGCATTATTATTATTATTATTATTATTATTATTATTATTATTATTTTTATTTTCCTTGCATTCTGGCGTTTACACATTTCTTTCCGGGTCCCACCCAGGGACCTAAGGTTAGAAATGGCATCATGACACTTTTCACTGACAAAAAAAAAAAATATTACATAGATAGAGCCCTTCGTAAAGTGTGGGCTGTACTTGTCAGAACAATTTTTTGTATCTCCTTGAGGCATGGGCTTCCAGGAATCCCTGCAATTAGTCTACTGCAATCTTTTCCAACCAGTCCTAGGGCTCCAACTACAACAGGGATTGTTGATGTTCCCATATGCCACATTTTCGAGACCTCTATTTCAAGGTCCTTGTATTTTGACAGCTTTTTGAATATCTTCAAAGATACATTGCAGTCAGCAGGGACTGCCATATCAATAAGGAGGCACCGTTTTTGTTTGTGGTCTTTAATAACAATATCTGGTCGGTTGGCCTTGATTGTTCTGTCAGTGTGAATTGTGTAGTCCCATAGAATAGTAACAGGTCCTATCTCCGTAACTGGGTCTGGGTGGTGTTGGTACCAGTTTCTTTCAGTTTCCTTCCCGTAGAAGTTGCAGAATTTCCAGTGCAGATATTGGCCCACTCTGTCATGTCGGGTTTTATATTCAGTGGGTGCCAACATCGTGCAACCTGATACAAGATGATCAATCGTTTCTGGATATTTATCACAGAATCTGCATTTTGGGCTGACACAATATTTTAGTATATGTGCTTGATAATTTCTAGTTAGCAAGCATTGGTCCTGCGCAGCAAGGATAAAACCTTCAGTTTCCGCTTTCAACCCTGCACTGCGTAGCCACTGATGGGTACGGGTTTTGTCTACATCAGCTTGGTTGATACGGGCAGAGTATTGGCCATGAAGCGGTTTATCTTGCCATCGCTTCTGTATCTGGTCGGTTGCATTCGTCTTTGCTGTCTTTTTCAAGTATTTTGCAGTTTCAGCCGGTGTATTGTGCTGTAGTTGCATCTCTACGCCCATTTGAAGCTCCAGTTTGAATTTGTTGGCTTCTTTCATTACGGAGTAAAGACGCTTACTACTTTCATGTTCCTTGACGCATACCATCATCCAGTCTTCTGTAGTTTCCAAGTATTTTTGGAGGCCAATTGTTGTAGTTTTGTAGGACAGTTCTAGTTGAACTAATCCTCTGCCTCCTTCGGATCTGGGCACATACAGACGATCAACATCAGCTTTGGGATGATGCATGCGATAGCAAGTGAGAAGCTTTCTCGTTTTGGCGTCCATTCGCTTAATTTCAGCTATGGTCCAGTTAAGGACATTAAAGCTGTAATGCACCACTGGGACAGCCAATGTGTTTATAGCTGATATTCTATTTTTTGAGTTTAGTTCAGTATTTAGTATCAGACGTACACGCCTGTAGTACTCTTTTTTTTATTTTTTCTTTCATTTGGGGGTGTTGTATGCCATCTCCTTCGCTAATTCCTAGGTACTTATAAGCTTCTTCATGCTCCAATTCCCTAATCTTTGTGACAAAATCTAAATCTATTGAGGGTGTTTCTGTAATTCTACCTTTCTTGAATGTTACTTTTGCACATTTATCTAATCCGAAGTCCATACCTATGTCGTCACTAAAGTATTTTACAATATTGAGGAGGCCTTTCAACTCATTGTCGTCTTTGGCAAAGAGTTTGAGATCATCCATGTATAGTAGGTGATTGAAAATTTTCTTATTTATTTTGTAACCATAGCTACTGTTGTTCAGTTCATGTGTAAGAGGGGTTAAGGATAAACAAAACAGAAGGGGTGACAGAGAGTCTCCTTGAAAAATTCCACGTCGGATATTCAGACGGTTGGATATAGCAGTGCCCCCGGTGTGCCTAAGGTATAGTTTTGTGTTCCACATCCCCATGCTGTGCTTAAGAAAGTTTAATACCACAGGGGAGACTTTGTACATTTCCAAAGCCTTAAGGATCCAAGAATGTGGAACACTATCAAAGGCTTTACGATAATCAATCCACGCTGCACTGAGATTTCTGCGTCGTCTCCTGCAATTTTCCAGGATCATTTTATTTATCAGAAGTTGATCTTTGCAGCCATATGAACCTCTACTGCATCCCTTCTGTTCCAGCGGGAGAATGCTGTTTGTTTCGAAGAAGGAGTAAGTACGGTTCGTCAGTACAGACGTGATCAACTTATACGTTGTGGAAAGACATGTTATCGGTCTATAATTTTTCGGGTCGTCTGTTTCAGTTGTTTTTGGTATGAGGTATGTAATACCTTCAGTAACCCATTCCGGGATTTTATTGGGATTATTTACAAGCGTTGATAATGTTTTTGCAAGTATGTCATGGGTAGATGAGAGATGATACAGCCAGAAATTGGGCACCTTGTCATTTCCTGGGGATTTCCATTTTTGGGATTTCGTTAGTGCTTGCCTAACATCATCTGTGGATATATTTACCCATTCTTGCAGAGGTGTATCCAGCAGTCGTTCTTCTTCACGCCGTATCCATTCTGCATTTGGGTTACATTCCTTTGGGTTGCTCCAAATATTTTCCCAAAATGTCTGTACATTATCAATCGATGGTGGCGTTTCGACATGTATAGGCGTTTTTCCAATTTCCCTGTAAAATTTCTTAAGATCTGTTCGGAATGTTTTATTTTGGCGATAGAATCTACAACGTTTCTCGTATCGTCTTGTTCTCTGTGCTTTTAGCTGAAGTTTCTGTTTCAGCATTTCCTTGATCGATGGAATATCAATTAGGGATTTAATGCTATATTTCCGTTTGATCTTTTTGGATTTACGTGTGGAAATATTAGGGTTTCTGGTGAGCTCATCTAATATAGACAGCTCACATCTGATTATTATTATTATTATTATTATTATTATTATTATTATTATTATTATTATTATTATTTTTATTTTTATTTTCTTTGATTTCTGACGTTTACACATTTCTTTCCGGGTCCCGCCCACGGACCTAAGGTTAGAAATTACATCATGACATTTTCCACTGACAAAAACAAAAAAAAAAAAAAAAAATTACATAGATAAAGCCCTTCGTAAAGTGTGAACTGTACTTGTCAGAACAATTTTTTGTATTTCTTTGAGGCATGGACTTCCAGGAACCCCATTAATTAGTCTACTGGAATCTTTTCCAACCAATTCTAGGGCTCCAACTACAACAGGGATTGTTGATGTTCCCATATGCCATATTTTTGAGATTTCTATTTCAAGGTTCTTGTAGCGTTTATTATTATCATTATTTCATTTTATATATACATGCATGGATATATATATATATGTGTGTGTGTGTGTGTATGTATATATATATATATATATATATATATATACGCATATAATAACAATATTTTTGTTTTGCTAAAAAATTAAAATAAGTTGGGCTGATGAGCAGTGTATCCCAAGAGGATAAAGCTTTGAAGGCAAGCAGACTTTATGATTAAAGTTCTCACTATCAATATTTAGAGCATTAATAGCAACAAATAGAATGATCTTATCCTACTCGGAATTTTTCGGATATTTTAAGAAAAATTGTTTCTTTAAATAAGTTCAATTTCACAAAAACTTTGAAGAGTGAATACCATATCTGCGAAACTCCGAGTAGGGAAAGATAAGCTGAAAATTTAATTTAACTTTGTTACTGATATATATATATATATATATATATATATATATATATATATATATATATATATATATATATATATATATATGTGTGTGTGTGTATATATATATATATATATGTGGGTGTGTGGGGGTGTGCGCGTACGCGTGTGCGCGTACGCGTGTGTGTGTGAAGAGAGAGATTCGTGCTGATAATATTCACATAGTTTATGAACACATAACAGTGAAGACCTTTTCTACTTTCTTATATTCGGAAGCTTCATACTTCTGTTTATCTTCCTGTTTTGTCCTCCTCCTCCTGCTCCTCACTCTGACCGATTCACTCTTTCGTCAGAAATTATTCTAAAAAATATGCTCCCACCATACAAATGTCATAAGCAAAAAATGAAAAAAAGTCTGTTTTTCCATCAATTAGTCGAAAAGACTAATTACTAATGTACTCTTAATTAATCCAGACGCGATTCCTGAAGAGGATACCAAAGATGAGATAAGAAGGTATTATGCATTATGGGAAGAAGAAGAAGAAGAAGAAGAAGAAGAAGAAGAAGAAGAAGAAGAAGACATGGAGGTGGCTACTAGTGTCATCCTTAAAGTTCTGAGTGCATTTCGCCTGCAGACTAAGAAGCCGGCTTCCGTTCGTTGTCATCGCAGCGAAGGATTATTTGATTTATGTAATTTTATGTTTTGTAAGCTTCACTGGAATGTCCATTAGGCAAGCAAAAATTCACCATTCTATCTATCTATCTATCTATCTATCTAACTATCTATGTGTATGTTTGTAAGATGGCGGGCGCCTTTAATACCCACCCATTAAAATATCTTCATATGCACGTATCATAAAGTAATAATTATTCCGTACATTTGTATATAACACAATTTGCTTCTCCTCTCTTGAATCTATCTATCTATCTATCTATCTATCTATCTATCTATCTATCTATCTATCTATCTATCTATGCGATATGTGTGTGATACGACGGAAACCATCACCTACCACTTTTTAGGGTAGTTAAGATTTTACAAGCTATCAGTAGGAAAAATCACGTTTTAAATATTTAACTCAGAGAACAAGGACATTAAAGATTCCCATCTATATCTATAATTCTCAAAATGTGTGTGTGTTATTGGATGTTGTTTATGCATTTCCACAGTTTTCATTCGATTTCGATTTTTCTTTTATTTGCTAGATAATTCTTCAGTGTCGGTTTTGAGTCTACTTTGTTGGTGACAACGGCTCTCCACTACTTTCTGTCCATTATAACTCTCAGCAACCTTTTACTGTTTAGTATCTGTTCTTGGATATATATCTTTCATAAAAAATTTAATAAAAATAAATAGTTTAAATTATTACAATAATATTATTTATTATACAGTTCTTTTTTCAGCCCCCCCCCCAATTTGGGGATGTGCCTCAGTTTCACCCAAATGTTGTTACTAATATTGATTTTTCGGGTGGGTTGGCTTTAAACTTAAAGTGCTCCAATTGAACGGCAAAATTTCCCAGTAATGAATGACCCGGGCGAAGACGGGTTATACTGCTAGTCTACTTTATTTTAAAGTAATGTTTATGCTTATATATCTTTCGTTATCCCAATGCACCTTCGGATATCACTGTACTTTCCATGCTCTGTTAAAACAATCCCCAGAAACATTAAATTTTTGTACTTGTTTAATTTTAGATTGTAATTTGTAATTCGCGTGTTGGGCTGTTCCTTTTGTTGACAGCCATATATTCTGTCTTTTTACAGTTTATGTTTTCGTCCTTTCTTCTCAGTTTCTTTTAATGCCTTCTGTAAGACTTCCTGTTGTTTCCTTCTTGTGTTGGCTATGAACACTGTCATCTGCATATCTAATGTCCGGACATTACAGTGAGGTAAAATAGAAAAGATGCAAAATCTGATTTATCACCTACAAGTTGTCCAATGTGAAATCCATTTTTACCTTAGAAGATATTTCGACAATAGGATTTTATTTATTTATTTTTATCGGTATCACCCCATGCAAGGCAGTAAAGCCACTAAGATACAAAAGGATACATAGTGTGGAAGAATTAGGAACAAAAACATTAATAATAAGCGTAAAGAGAAAAGAGTAATCAGAGGGACAGTAGATAGTAATTGACATTGCATTTAAATTTTTGCAGATTAAAGTTGGCTGGAAAGCATTGAGCCGGAAGGAAGTTCCACAAGTGAGAAGTGCAAGAAAAGAAACTGTTAGCATAGAACTTACAGGTACATCTAGCCAGCTCAATTGTAAATTGATGGAACCTTGTGGCCAGTTTAGTACTGCACTTAAATTCAAAAAACTCTACGTACCATAGTAAAGAGCGATATTTATTCTGTACAATACAGAAATATGGTACAAGGCTGTAAGAGGGGATTGGGGAAAGGATGGTCTTCTTCTGTCTTAAATATAACTTAGCTAGCCGCAAAAACTGACCCAATCGTACGAACAATATTCCTTACACCAAAACAACACATTTATACGTACCTTTCTTAATACATCCACCATAATACCTCATTGTCTCTATGAAAATACTAACTAGTCCCCATATTTACAATTCATTGTTTGTGCGGGGAGGGGAATAAAACAACAATTCTAAAAACTTAAAAACTAGCCCTATTGAGTATTTACAATATGAATACAAGACTATTTACAAGAAACTAAAGAAAATAATATTAGTAATAAAACCCCCCACAATCACTAAATTTGGCAGAAACATCAGTTCACTGGCCGAAATCAATGCGGGACTATAATAGTATAAACCATGCATTCATCCCAAGCACTCACACTGACATGCGCTCATGCAAACACAACAACAAAAACGAAAAAACACTCACGCGAAACGAAAAGCACCCCCCATCCACCAGCGAACTGACATCACTGACCACCTAATGAGGGAGGTGATGGGGAGTTAAACTTAAAGAAAAATAGGGATAGAAATAAAAGGGGCCAATGAGCATACATAGCGAAGAGCTCATTCGAACAATTACCATGAAAGTATTTATAGAAAAGATACATACAGGCAAACTTACGACAATAGGAAAGTGACTGAAGCCGAGCTGCCAGATCAAGACCAATAATATTACTGATTCTTCTTTGGAATTCATCAAGGAGATCAAGGTAAATATCAGGGGCACATTTTATTTTATCTTTTTTAAAAATAATACCTCTTTTTTATTAGCCTATCTGTCAAAAGTTGATTATAGTCGCGATTGTTAAGAAATCCCATATTCAACAGAATTAAAGGTTCAGTCGCTGTTCATGACAGCGACTCACAGTCGCTGTTAGCCATAAAAATTAGGATCGTGTAGCTTAAAATTCGAAGGAAACTTTGCTAAGTTACGTACCGATTTTACCCTAAAGGTGTTTGTTGATGGTGAACCGGGATCCTTCGTTAGCCAACAAACCTTAAAATAATCAGATCGATGTTATTTTTCATTGAAAGATCTAGGTAACACGAATTCTTCTCTGTCTGATTTAGAGAAGGGAACACATTCTGCAATGATGTGTAACAAAGAAAATTAAAAAGGGACAAAAAAGAGAGAAAAATCACAATTCTGAATTGAAATTGTACTCAAGGCATTGCTCTTTGATTTTCGTATATTGTTACATATAACACAATCGGTTATTATATATATATATATATATATATATATATATATATATATATATATATTCAGCCCTCTATCATTCGCCAATTTACTCTACAGATAATGAAGGTTTCATGAATGGAATGAACAGACAGAATTAATGGATAATAGTATCTATTTATCTATTAAAGACAGCTAACGAAGCATACACGCACACACACATATATATATATATATATATATATATATATATATATATATATATATATATATATATATATATATATATATTGAGAGAGAGAGAAAGAGAGCGAGAAACAATAAACATATTGTAGATATACATTTCTGCAGGATATCCGGTATTAAATGAAGTGTGGTGGTTTTATGTTTCTGAAAAGCTTTACGGGTTGTTGCCATTCAAAAGTTTTATCTATTTTTTAAAGCTGATAAAGAGAATATCAAAAACATCACGAATCTTTTGTTCGTCTAATATATAACGTTTCCAACCGTTTTGAATATCTCGAGAAGTGGTTGCGCGGCAAGCTGCCAACCAATCAGAAGAATATTTACTGCGCATGCGTGAGCAGACATTCTCCCGTTGAATTATTCAGTCAGCAGAGAAGTGCCACCCGAATGCGTCTGTTAACTGTGTTATCATCACTTTCATTATAAAAATGCGCATGCCCATTGTTTTCTCTTTGGAAAAAACATCTGTTTGTGTTAGCCTCTCAGAGACTAAATTTCCCAAACTTAAAATTGCCGTAGAAATAAATGCTTCAAATTGTAGCAGAAATTGAAGAAAACTCGACAAGGTAGCTGATGGCAATCCCGAAAGGACTTTCTTCTTGTAAAATTAGTGTTATTTAAGACAATATCTTCCTAATAGTTTCTTTTTCTATGTGCCATGACTTTTCAGGAATTGAGCGATTATGGCTCTCTAAAATGTCGTGTTCTTTCTAGCTCTTAGTGAAGTTCGTCTTTTTAATATCTCCTCTAATCCATGTTTCGCTATCCATTTACAAGAGCCCCTTAGGTATGTTACCTGCTACTTTCCTCTGTCCCTTTTGCCTTCAATGTTTCCCGAGAGTGTCAGATTTTCCAAGCCCTCTTTTCACATTGTGCCCTAGAAATTTCAACTGTCTCTTTCCGATGTTAAGTATATGTGTCCTTTTTGTTTTCCATTTTCTCTAAAAACTTCGTCATTGCTCATATGTTCAGTACATGGTATTCTCAGCATCCTTCTGTAGAATTACATTTCTGTTGTCTCAAGTCTTTTATTTACTGCCATATAGAAGGACTGATATCGCATAACAGTTCAATACTCTTCGTTTCAAACAAAATTTTCATATTCCTTAATACTTTGCTTAGTTTTTGGAAGGTATCTTTCGTTATCCTAATGCACCTTTGGATTTCGGTGTTGTACTTTCCGTCACCTGTTCGCAGATATATAAATTGTTGTATTTGCTTGATTTTGGTATCTACAATTTGTAATTTATATGTTGGCTTGTTCCTTTGATGACAATCATACATTCTGTCTTTTTGCAATTGATGTTTGCCCTTTCTTTTCACTTTCTTTCACTTCAGTAGCATATTATAATATTAGGTAACGAAAAAGTTACGTATTTGTGTTTTTAGGGACATTACGTATAATTGTAGCAATTCGACAGCGACCTGTTAACTTTCGGTTGGTAATGTTGCGAGGTTTAGGCTGGCACTCGTAGTCTGACGATACGAAAATTGAAAGTTAACACATCACCGTCGAGTTACTACAATTATTTTAACACGATATAGCCCATCAGTTTAGGGCTATCCTATGGACTTAAGAGTTAATATGCTCCGCACCTTCTTTGGTTTAACTAACGTCTATTAAGCTAGAGAGTTAAAAGCCATTAGTGCATGACGTCCAATTTTTAGAAAGGTGGTTGCCTAAAATTTCATATCCACTAGTCTTAAATTACCATAAAACAGTAGGGTAGGCAAAAACAGCGAAAATTTTAAGGAAACTTTATGCAATAATAGTTTAATTTCATTATTATTACTATTTAATATATGCTAAAACTCTACAGAATGAGAAAGTCCCTCTGACTGAGAGGTGAGTTATTAAATTAGTTCTGAAAAATAGAGTGTGGGCTAAAACTTTTGGCTTATATATATATATATATATATATATATATATATATATATATATATATCAATTCACTTCATTCAAGGCGATAATGCCACTAAGACGCAAGGGCCTACTGAAAGAGAAAGAGAATGAAAAAACTTTAGAAGGAAATGGAAATAGAAACCTAAACAGGAAACAAGGGATAAACCTCTATTTCTGTTCAAAAATCCGGGTGTGGGGAATGTGAACAAGAAGATAAGCAAACATATCTACTCCTATTGAAATATATATATATATATATATATATATATATATATATATATATATAAAGAATTAATGGATTTATTTTTTATTAGACATTTTTATCACTTCAAAAGTTATTTAGTTGATACTCGTATTTGACATAGACGCGACATTTTTATTTTTACTTTAAACAGTATGTATTATGTCTATCGACCTGTTTTTTCCTCAAAGGGAGAAGCAGAACCTTGGCGTAATGTAACGCTGTTTCTCATCGAGCTGTAAAGCACATCGGATCAAACAGCGGTTTCTTATACAGAGGAGGGTTCAGGTTTGATTCCTGCTGAAGCCACAATTTCTTTATTCAAATTTCACGCACGCGCAGAACAACATACGTAGTAATACACCCTATTCAAAATAAAAATAAAAATGCGTCATCTATTTCAAATACGGGTATTCTTTTGAAGTATATATATATATATATATATATATATATATATATATATATATATATATATATATATATATATATATATATATATAGGGGAGATGGATAAATTGTCGTCTAAATTATGTAAAAATTAAAATAACGTTGGCCTCTCATTTTAACAGATTACGCGAAAATATCTTGAAATACTAAAGAGTAAATTTATTCAATAAAATCGCCATTGGTTTCAACCACAACCTCCAGACGACTTTGGAATCTCCTGCAACTCTTTTGGGTGGTCTCCTTGTTTAAGTTGGTGCAGTCTGGAGAGTTAGATGGCCAGATTTAAGGGATCATGTAGTCGCAGAAATTGTCTGACAGCGATGACTGGGTTCTCCTGCTTGTGTCGCATGGTGCAGAGTCCTGTTGCCAGACAAAAGGCAGCCACCCTCTTGGCCCAGGGTAGCACTACTTCCCCAAAGCACTTGATGTAGGCCTCCGTGTTGAGTCTGAAGCCCTGCGGGAAGACGAATGGAGGCATAACGTCGCCATCACTAGTGATCTCTCCAAACACCTTCGTGATCTCTATTAGGCTCATCCAATTGTTTCCGAATCCTCTGAACTGTCCTTAGATTTACACCCAAACCCTCTGAAATGTTCGTATTGGAGCTTCCGGTGCGAATGCATAGTAGTACAGCATGTCGTTTCCAAATTTCTGGCGGAGTGAATTGGTGCTTTTTTGCTCACAGAAGATGCCAACTGACTCCACTATACTGTACAGTCGACAAAATAAAAAAAAAAAAACAACAAACAATGCGCATACACACAATTAAAAATATAAAATGGCGACAATTTTCTCATGGCATCCTATGTGTGCGTGTATATATATATATATATATATATATATATATATATATATATATATATATACACACGAAACAGTCTGATAAGTATTTGATGTCTCATGTGAAGTATTTTGAAGAAACTCAGTAAAATCTATAGTTCTTATTCCGCTTTCTGTGCTGATAACCGTTACACTAACCAGATTTAATTATATAGATTCAACAAAAGAAAATTGTTTGCGTTATAAAATTAATTAGAAAAAAATCATAAAGAAGCTAAAGTATTTATAGGGAGCAATAAGTTCTTTCATTTTTTCCCGTGTAATTTGTAGAACAGATTGTATGAAATTCATTTTAAAGATCAATTAGTACATAGTTGAATCTATAAAAAACAATGAATCTTGTGTGTGCAAGCACTAACATACACACACACGCATATATAAAGACGTGCATACTCCAAACGAACATTATGCACACACTAGCCTGCTCAGTATTTAGATGGGGCTCCGTTTAGGAACACCGGGAACTGTATGCGATTTTCTACAATCAGAAATACGTTTCGGCTTTAAATAACACAAAGAATTGGTAAGTCGTAAAAAGCAAATCAATCAATCAAACCATGCGCACGAAAACACACACACACACACACACGTCCATTCTACCCAAAACATGACAATTATAAATTCGACTTGAATTTTTATGTAGACATCTGTTAGTTATTTCTGTCTGTGGTGACTGACTTGATATGTTTTCAAATTGTTTCATTTAAAATTTTTTTATATTTATCATTTAGGTTTTTCAAATATTTATTTTTTTCTTTACTAGTTTTGTTTCCGTTTTTTTTTTTTTTTCAATTTTTCTTTTTCTTTATTCTTCTTCACTTCCGTTTTTCATTCTCTTTATTTTCATTCTCTTTATTTTCATTCTTCGTCACTTTCCTTTTATTTCTTCTCATTTTCCTTTTTTTTTTCCTCACTGATTTTTAATTAAACACGTTTTTGTCTTCTGTTTTCAATTTCTTTCTGTCTGTATTGTCTTCCAGTCATTGGTCATATTAATGGCAGCAGCAGTAATTGTAGTGTCAATGTCCGAACATCTTAGATTCTCTTTAAGTCTATATATCTCCTATTGTCGGATCTTTATAACTTTCTTATTTGTAAGATTTGCCGTTCTCCTTGGTTTCAGTCCAGAACTGCTTTTTGAGTAAAGGTATTATACTGGCGTCTATCTTCCTGCCCAACTCACAGTAGGATTTCTTGGTATCTTAACTGAGGATCGTGTTTTCGTTGAAGAATCTGTTCCTTTTATCGAATATCTTTAGTCTTTGCTCGAATTTATTGCTTCGCATCTCCTTAGTTATTCATATATCGTAGTTCTGTTTCCTGTTAGGATTTCGTTCCAGTAATTTTCCCTTTTTCTCTTTTTCTTGTTGAAATCATTTTCGACTTCAGCCAGAAATGATAGATGACACTACATTTTTCTTATTTCTATCTCCCTCTTTCTCTCATATTGATTTTTTTCGTTTTCTGTTCCTATTTTTGTCTTCGTCTTTCTACCACTCTGTCTGTAGTATTATTATAAATTATTATTTCTATGATCCGGCATCAAGGCTTCTGATCAGTGAATGGAGATTTTGAAGAAATGTGAAACTACCTCTTAATTGCTGTTGTTCCTAGGTACACCCTTATCCGGGGTGGTAGCACCTGTTAGAGTTCCAACTATGGGCAAATAGTGACCCCCCAATTATAAATAAAAACAATATGAATAGATAAAAATACATTTTTATAGTAAAAATACCAGCAATATATTTTTATATAACAAAATTACCAACAATAATTATATATAGTAAAATTATCAACAATAGATTTTTATCTGTAGTTGAGGGCATACAATTGCGTTTAAAATATTTAGATTTCGGCATTAAGTAATCCATAGAGCATGATATACCTCTAAAGAAAATCAACTACCCAAAGTTATTTCTGATTGCTACTGCGACGGTTATTATTATTATTATTATTGGTTGAAAGGTCAGTATATCAACAAAATGACGCCGATCTACGGATATATGAAGCCCAATATACTGATCATGACAATCAGTCTAATAAGTGTATATTAGATTCATGTAGCACAGCCAAATGCGGGCAATGGTGAAACGTTTCGATAAAAGCAGCGCATGACCCTTTAGGGTGGGGACCCAGTTAGAAATAACTTCTGGTCGAGTAAGTTCGTTCAAACTAAGAAGGAAGACCGCCCCCCGCTCCCCAATTTTGACCGAGTCGAGTGTCAGTTTCTTGTGGTTATTAGTGATTTATGAGTCTAAATAGAAAAGAGATTGAATTAGGGTGTGTACATAGAACTGTCTTCTTTTTTATTTTTTTGTCAGTAGGTGTGAGACATCCATTCTGAAAAGAGTTCTTTGTTGGTTTAGTAGAATTATTAGATATGCCTGCGTGTAATCAAGTAAGCTTTAGATGTTTTCTGTTGCGTACTATACTGTGTTGTGTTCAATGCGACATGTGGTTCGCTGGGGTCAAAGGATTTCTTAAAGGGAAGTGGATGTGCAGGTAGCGTAATGCATAGCGGCTCGGAATGAGAAATCGGACATTCCACTTGCGTTTCATTTCATTCACTTAGGCGCAAATACCCATGGGAAAGATATGGATCCAACTCTCTTCCCAGATATGGGTTAAATAGAAGGACTTGTATCTGGAAAAATAATTGTTATTCTTCTAAAAAAATAATATTAATGTTATATTCACTGGCAAAAAAGATTTATACTTTAAAACGAAACCAAAAATATATTTGATAAGCCGTAAAAAAACAAATCAATCAAAACCTGGAAGGTAAAACATATATTGCCTTTAACGCATCCTTTGGTTAAAAGAAAAGAACAAAGGAGACATTTGCGTCCTTTTCTTTACACATTGCTTTGGCAACGCCATCTAGTGGTCATTAGCAGAAGTTCGTTGGCAGTCAAGTGGGATAGTTCCACAAGTGTACGAAGTTGGGCCTTTTGTAATATGTCTATAAGATATATTATACTGGTTTACTTAGGTATGTTCTCCTCTCCAAGTAACATGCTAAATATTATACCGTGTTACATATCAGAAACAGAAAATAATCTATTGAACAAAATGGATTCATACATGAGCGCTGAATGAACAAATTACCTAAATCTATATTTGAACTTGTGCAGTTAAGTATTAGGCCAACTCAGACAGCCAAAGAGGCTGTTATATTTTTAATCAAAAAGGAAAAAATATTAAAATTTATCGGTTATTTAACATTTTTTTAGTCGAGTCGAAAACTGGATATTAAATTTTGGCAATTCTCTTTACCATATGTTGCTACCTCACTCAAAGCTGCAGGCTCCAAATGGTACATACTGAAGCGTTGTTCATAAAATTCAGTCTTTTCATCCCTGGCACGCAGTAACGGGAAGTTAGGAATGGCTGCATAAAAAGTAAATAAATATAAGAAAAGAAAAAAGATAATTAAATTCGTATGCACAGAACAATAATTTTTTTGCACGACAGAGTCAAAATACGACCTTCCGGGCCCCAACATCTGGCATACAGTTTTAGCATTTTTTTTTTCTGGCCAAGGCTATGAACAAATGTTTTCTTGGTGAGAGGCTCAAAATAACAGACTCAAAAGTCCTTCACCTATAAATGATGTTTGTTTAACTTCTTAATAAATATATACGTGCATAAGGAGAGGGAGTGTTGCAAAAGACAGCGTGACACGCACATGGACAGACATATAAACATAAAGGTATCACAAACGCATACATACATACATACATACATACATATATATATATATATATATATATATATATATATATATATGCGTGTACACACAGCACACACACATATACACACACACACACACACACACACACACACATATATATATATATATATATATATATATAAGTGGACACTGAGGTCAATACCGAGCGGCGACAAACTGTTTCATGCTTAAGCGCAATCTTCAGGCTCTCTCTCTCTCTTTTTCTCTCTCCCATACATACTGAAGCGTTGTTCACAAAATTCAGTCTTTTCATCCTTGGCACGCAGTAACGGGAAGTTAGGAATGGCTGCATATATATATATATATGTAATTAGTCAAGATTGACAATGGAGGTAGGAGTATTTTATTACGATAGTCTGTGCAGGACAATAATTGGGCCGAATGCACTCTTTTCACATGAGTGAAGGGATATTTTACTAGGAATGTGTACCTATGTCTTTTTCGATGTCATTAGTGCAAAGTGAATACAGGCGCAGCTGGTATTCGAACTTAGCAGATTTCATTTCGTCTGGACTACTCAAACCCACCCTACCTCTTCACACGCAAACACACACATACTATATATATATATATATATATATATATATATATATATATATATATATATATATCTTTTAATAAAATAAATAATGAAGACGCTGTAAAAAACAGTGCTCAACATATATATATATATATATATATATATATATATATATATATATATATATATATATATATGTATATACATACATATATGTGTGTGTGTGTGTGTGTGTGTGTAGAAAGAGAGAGAGAGGGAAAGTCAGAAATAGAGAGAGAGAGCGAGCAATATACAAAATAGAATATATAAAAAAGCAATACTTAATTTCCGCTCTTTTCTCGCGACATAATGTTTCATGTGTACGTGCTGTTTATTTATCGACGGTCACACAATCACCAGACGCTTGAAAAGGACAGAAAACTCAATTTAATAATCATTATTACTACAGATTTGAGTTTCCTTTCCTTTTCAAGCGCAGAAGGGAAGTTATTTAACCGTTGCTTGAAGGAGAAGTTTGCGGAAGGTGTCAAATGTATTCCCGCTTTTCAAAAACGCGAGTGAGCACTCATCCCCCACTCATTATAAACCTATCAGTGTCATTAGCAAGATTTTTGAGGTTATAATCAAAAAGAAGTTTGTTGATCACCTAAATAGAAACAATCTCTTGAGCGACAAGCAGTACGGATTTCGATCGATTTGACCCACTGCTGATGTCCTTTACTCCCATTACTCACCGAATCATTGAGGCAGGAGACAACAAATACAATTAACAGACTATCGCATTAGATATTTCAATGGACTTTGACAAGGTGTGGCATAAAGGATTACTGCAAAAACTCTCTATGGAATCACTAGATGAGTCTTTTCCATTATCAAGTCCTTCCTAAAGGGTAAGTCTCTGAAGATAGTTGTTAAAGGGCAATCTTGCGAGACTCTAGCGATCAACGTAGGCGTCTCACTGGTATCGCTTCTCGGACCAACCCTGTTTTTACTTTACATAAATTATCTGCCTAAGAGTATACTCCGATCATTTGTGAACATCTATGCTGATGATACAAGGGATTTGGGTGTACCTCTAAAACTCTAGACAACCAGAGATTGGCATCTGATTTCTGCTATAACTTAACTCTAACATATCAGTGAGGAAAAAACTGACTGGTTACATTCAATGCTTCGAAAAATAATTTTTAGTTGCATTCCATCATCGCCGATCGGAATCCCGCACTATCACCAATCACGATGAATAGATGTTCCCTCAGAGAGGCCCCGTGCTTTGAGCACCTGTGAGACTTAAATTCAATCCAGGCCTCAAGTGGAACTCATACGTACGATCCATCTCTAAAGATTCAGGAAAAATTGTCGGTTCCCTGTGCCACTCCAGTAAGTATTAGGTTGGTGCAAAAATAATGTCGTTTTCTCACATAGTAACATATGTGAGAAAACGACATTATTTTTGCACCAACATAATACCTGACTCCTCCTATTATCCTTTAACTTTCCAAGAGTAAGATCAGGCCAAAAATGGAGTGCTGTTGTTATACACGGGCAGGAGCTGCCCTGTCTTTACTTTTAGTCTCGATAGAGTCGAAAAGCGTCTCCGCGTCTTTGTGGGTGACAAATTATTTTCCACCCAACAACCCCTTCCTCACAGACGAAACGTCGCAAGCCTCTCACTGCTCTATCGCTATTTATATGGAAAGTGATCAAACTACCTTCCTTAGTTCCACCAGTTCTAAACTTCATTGCCAAAACCCGACATGCTACACATATTGTAGCGAACCACCTTCATTCCCTTCGTATTCCATTGGTGAGATGTAAGTTCCACTCGAGCAGCTTCTTTCCACGAATTGCTATTTTGTGGAACCGACTGCCAAGAGGATACTTCCACGATCATTACAATCCTAAACTGTTCAAGTCTAGGGTTTACCGCTATCTTCCCAATATATCCGCATAAAATGTGCCTCTTACTTTGTAACTCTCTATCTAGAGTAGCTTCCGGGCCTTGTACAAGGTGAAAATCATTGTAAAAAAAAAAAGAAAAATTATTACGAACTGATGATGACCGTCGACAAACAGCGCGTGTATATGAAAACTTGAAAAGTCGAAGGAAAGCAGCAAAATCTAAGTATCGCTTTTTTATATATTGTATCTCATTACACACACACACACGCACACACACACACACACACATATATATATGTGTGTGTGTGTGTGTGTGTGTGTATGTGTGTATAAGAATTAATGGATTTTTATTAATTAATCCCAGAGATTTTATCAATTTAAACATTTTTTTAGTGAATACTCGTATGTGAATAGACGCACCGTTTATTTATTAAACAATATATGTATTTATTTATATATCTAACAACGGTTCCCTTTACCCAGGCTGGGACGCAGATTCCAATCTTACCGAAAAGCGCATATTTTTCTTGAATAGTATTTCTCGAACATTCAATCAGGTAGACGAAATTAAATAAATATATTGTTTAATAAACGGAACCTATACTCAAATAAGAGTATTCACTAAAATAATGTTTGAAGTGTTAAAATCTGTCTGATTAATAAATAAGAATTCATTACTTCTTTATAAAATTGCTTTATTTACGTTTGAATACGAAACTCAGCAGATGTTAAAATTTTGCTTAAAGGCATTATTCAACCTAACTTTATCAGCTAAGTTCTCTGCTGCTCAGTCGGTTTGAGCACGTCGAATCTAATGACGATTCCTTGAGAGCGCATTGTTCTTGATTATGCAGGCCAGTAGACGAAAATAAATATAGTGTTTAATATATATATATATATATATATATATATATATATATATATATAACACTTTAAACGTTATTTATTTATATATATATAATTTTCAGGTAGAGTATCTGTGAAAAGACAATATGAACAATAAGAACCAAAGGACAACTTAGCCGATGCGTTTTGTCTTCTGTGGCAAATGCAAGGATTTTATTTTGTAACATGTATTTATATACAGGAGCAAAAATGTTATTGTTTTTTTTCAAAATTCTTGAGTTAGGAATGCTCATACATTTTCATCGAGTTAGCTGAAAACGCTAAGTAAGCTATGGGTGATACGAAGTGATACAATATAATATCTAATAAACGAAAGTGAGTAAGTGATGTTTTGAAAAGTTTGTTTTTTTTTAGAAATTTTGTGCAAAATTTATAATTTTTTTTCAGTAATTTGTGCAAAGATTTTGTTCATCATTCGCACACACATACACACACATATATATATCAAATATGTCGTGCAGATCAAATTATATTACAATGAATCATTCATACAAAAAGTAGATTAGTAAAGTTAATGATATAAAATGGCGAAATTATTATCTATTTATTGAACAATTTACTTCATGCCACATTGACTGATAAACTCCTATAACAAAAAAATTCTCAAATTGCCTTATTTGTAAAAAACGCACTCTCTTAAATTTTCAAAAAATTCAACCATAGGGTTGTGACTGCACGCTCCAAAAGTTTGTATCCGTTAACAATAAAACATTTAAAAAAAAATATTTCAATTCGCATTATTTTTTTCGTCTCGTATGCTACCTGGATTTTACTAAAAACAAAATAATTTCCATGCCTGACGATGACTGAATGTACAGTTGAAACTACTTGCATATTAAAAAAATACCTTATACAGCTTATAATTATTAAAAACAAGGATCATAGCATTCATCGCTGTTAGATCGGACGTGTCTTAACTTACTCGGCCATGGAGCAGCCTTGCCGAACAGCCAAAATCTGAAACCTTTAAAAATATGAAGCCTTTAAGCGAAATCCTCTTTGTATTAATTCCCTCGAGAGCGCATATTTTCTTTAATAAGTAATATATAAGTGGACACTGCAGTCAATACAGAGAAGCGACAGTCTTTTTCATTCTTGAACGCAATCTTCAGACCTCAGTGTCAACTTGTATATTTCCATACGCTCTATCCCTGATTTTGAACACTTTTTTCTATAAATATAGCATGTCTATAAACTACACACACACACACATATATGTATATATGATCGTCATGTGACCATATATATATATATATATATATATATATATATATATATATATATATATGTATATATATATACATGTTTCATTAAATAGACAAGTGTTGTCTATTTATTTTATGTAAATTCTTTTCATAACGTCTGATAAGCTTAATAACATTATCATTAAACGAAGAAAGAAAATCACAATATTGATCCATATTTTTTTAATCCAATCTAAGCTATCGGCTTACATAAGCCATTATCAAAGATGTCAATTACTGTACAACATATTAAGCAATATACGGACAAGACAGTGATGATAGTCTGTGATTGTTTACATGGATTATTTCCTAGCAACGATAAACACGTGCATATAAGACGCTATAAGCGAAAATCGCACCGCAGCTCATGACGTCACACATGAACACGCGAGAGGGAATTCAATAAGTATTAAGTATGGGAAGCCGTTATATATATATATATATATATATATATATATATATATATATATATATATTTGGGAAAAGTATTCTGTTGTAAATTTGTGTTAAGCTTAAAAATTAAATTTAAAAATTCAGCATCACCTCTCCTTCATGCACATGTGTAATCACATCAACGTAAACATAACTTTGGTACGATGAAGTTTTAAAGGATGAATGTGGATCAGTTTTAATATTTTATATTACTAGGATCCACTTGGATTATATACCAACGGATTTTTTAGCTTTACTATATTGCTCCTATAACGATTGGTCGAGCTCTCACGGAATTAATCCATCTGAAAATTCTAACTCCTTCTACATTCTGCCACCATGGATAAGTTCTGCCCGGAATACTCTCTGAAAAATATTCCATACCCTTCTTTACACTCATTCAATCTGTCTCTCACGGATAAAATTATTGACTTTGTTAAAAGATTAGGATGGAAGGCGCATTTCTATCTCAACTCTTCCGAAACACCAGATCACAAATACGAAACCTACAATCTAAAAACCCAAATCCTGCAAATTCCTGAATCCCTTTGAAAGAGACCTGTTTAACCTAGCTAAAATATGAAATTCAGAAAGCCGTCTAATTCCAAGAAAAGTTAAACAAGGACATAAAACTATTAAGAACTTTAAAGACATTTGGGTTAAACGTGACAAATCCAAAACATTTTTAAATGTAACCCCTCACATTACCATAAAATTCTTACTAACAAAATAACAGACACGTATAAACAAGATAGATAACAGAATGATCTCCGAGATCGACCAAGAGACTGTCAATTTCACAAATTATTTAAATTATTAAGATAGAATGGGAAAGGTCCATACCAAGGATGCATAACTTTTATTTAAGAATGACAAACCTAACTTCGCTAGTAACATACAGTCTGGATTAATAAATCCAACAAAAACTGAACTAATTCTAATCTAAAAAATATAATAAAAAATAACCGATAAATTACGAGTTACACCCTGTACTAATCTTTGGAAAGATTCGTCGGACACTATCAAATGGTTTGTCAACATTGAAAATAAAGAAAGAACTATCTTTATCAAATTTGATATCACAGATTTTTATTCCTCTATCCCTTGGGATCTTTTGGTAAATGGCATTAACAACTATGTGGAGATCACTGATGAGGAGACTAATATTATCCTAATAGCTAGAAAATCACTTCTAACTCTTAACAATTCCATCTGGACTAAGTGTCATAATGACAGCTTTGATGTCCCTATGGGTGCATATGATTCATCCCAGGTTGCTGACTTAGTATGTATTTACATTCTAGATACCCTTAGTAGAATAGTAGATGGACTCATTTTCATCCCCGATAGTAATGGTTAACTAACATCGAAGATCCAAAAGAAAATCATTAGGGTCTCAAAATTACTAGAGTTTAGGATTGAGATTCCCTCTAACCTTAAAATGGTTGATTATCTAGATATCACCTCCACCTGTATTAATGTTAATTCTAACCACCCCAAAGCCATTATGAAACAGATCCCTACCAGCGTTAACACTAGAATTAGTCGATTATTATCCAACATAATCATCTTTAATGAAATATATATATATATATATATATATATATATATATATATATATATATATATGAAAATTCTCTTTCATAAGTTCTAAAAATAAATTATCTTATCTAACCCCTATAAGTAACACAGAGATATCTGAAGGGAAACGTAGACACAGATAAATATGGTCCACCCCACCACCTGCAAACTGTCAAATATTAACATCGGACAGTATTTTCTAAAGTTAATAAATAAGCACTTAAAAAAAACCCCCAAAAACCTTTAAGATCTTCAATAGGAAAACGATTAAGATTAGCTACGCTCGTACCAACAACATGTATAAAATTATTAACTCACACAATAACCATATTTTAAGAAATTTCTATGGGATCAACAACAAACCTGGTATCGAACCCTCCTGTAGTTGTAAATCTAAAGATAATTGCCCAGTAGTGGACAAATGCAAATCTACCAGGGTTATATATAAATCGACCATTTTACTCAAAGAAAATATGAAAAATAATAATGTCTACATTGGAATTTCCGCGGGGGAATGGAAACAGAGATTTTATACTCATAGTCATTCAATTTCTAACCCTAAACTAAAACACCAAACAGCTCTTTCAAAAATTTCCATATTGAATCCCCCACCTAAAACATTTTTATACGATATTAATTATAATTTATAAACTTTCCCCTACTTGAATATCTTCCTAACTCTTTCCGTTAATCCCTTACATCCTTTTATCAATATATTTTAAAGTTATTTTTGGATTCATTTTTTTATTTCTCCTTTTATTTTAAATTAAAAATTCTTTTTTCATATAACCCCAAATTAGTGTCATAAGGTTAATATTTGATTTTTAAAAATAAAACTTCTTCTCTTCAAGACAGATATTTCGATCCTCTCCTGACCCCTCACTCGTGCCTTTCGTCTGACTGAAACATTGAAATGTGTAAACTCTATATTAGATCTTTTCGGTAAGTTGGATTTGGGTTGATTTGTTAGCTTTCACAGTTAAATTCTACTTCCTGCCTCACTGAACTTTATAGACGTGAACTCATTCCACACCGGGGTTGATAAGACAGACGAGCGCTATTATCGTCTGCCGAAATAGGCCATTCCTCATATGAGGTAATTTTGGATTTATTTGTTTTTGTTTTTTTATTATTATATATATATATATATATATATATATATATATATATATATATATATATATATATGTGTATGTGTGTGTGTGAGAGAAAGAGAGTGTGTGTGTGTGTGTGTATGTGTGTGTGTTTGTGTGTGTGTGTGATGCGTTTAGACTGTAATACTTAATTCTCATCGGTCTCAATAGTTAGTGTTTAGGTTCAGAAAAAAGCCAGATTTCAAACAATAATTTTAAAATTTAGCGAACTCTTTCCACTCAGATAACTGTCACAACATCATCTACCTACACTTTATTTCCTTCTCATTAGGTAACGTTATGGATTAAGTTAACCCCACTATCAATCTACAGAGGAGACGGAAGCCATAAATGTGTAGATACACGTATTTGTTTGTATATATTTGGCGCAAAACCTATTGTTGCTGGAAACAACTCAAACAGGTAAAAATCTGTATAAGAAGATTATATTGGGCCAGTCTGCCTGGTAATTATATTATTATTCAAACTCACAAGTTCGTATTTGATGACAATCGGAAATACGAAACGTTCTCATTCATGCAGCTCCATAATATAGAAGGTAAATTAAAAGAAATCTGTTAGTAACATTATGTTAAACCATTTTCTGAGTAGTGGAGGATCTTACGAGAGAAATGCTATTTGAAATCATGACTATTTGACCTTTATATATGTTAACCCAGTAGAATCCTTGTAGAGTACAGGGAAAGAACCTCACTCTTCGGTGTTGTTGATGTGGGTTCCGCAGAAAATAGATTTTACAAGATGGTGTTGTTATCTCCCCATTACGAGTTTTGAACTCAGAATTGATTTTTTCCTATACTGGTTACCAAACCATGCGAGTGGGCTCCAGCCGAGAGGAGAAGCGATGCATTCATACCTTCTCAAGTTATTTGAACGACAGCAAACGCAACTACATCATCAGGATTTTGAACTCGATACTCCGAGCCCACTTTCTGCGCCGATAACCGGCAGAGACACGGGCTGTTTTGATATGTATTAAACATCTTTGCAAGGCCGGGACTTCCATTGACTGTCAGACCTTATTTTACATGTGGAAGTGCAAGCATTTCCCGAATATCTAACAATTATCTGAGAACCTGTAACGGAGGTGGACAACTCTTGAAAATATTCGTTCTTGAAGTGAAACCAGTAAGTCCGACAAGAGGCGAAATTAACACATGGGAAGATTGTGCTGTACCACTTTCCAAGCGGAACGAATCTGCCTGATTAAAAAAAAAAGTATATATATCTATCTATCTGATTATTTTCCGTTTTCATTCGTCCTACATCGGAAAATAGTAACACCTACTCTCTTTAATTTTCACAATTGGTAGGAACATTCAAAAAAATAAATTAGCTGTTTATTTTACTTGCTTGAAATGCTGTAAACAGTCCTAGAATTCGGCCTCTTTCTAAATGGAAGATCAATTCAACCAAACGCCAACTCGAACGAACGTGTAAGAGATCACGCGCAAACACATGGATACATTGTAAAGCGCAAAACAATTTAGTTAATCTCAATTGTAACAAAATTGTAGTGGCTGGCCGTTCGTATCCGAGTATGCCTGTATACTAAAGTGGCTAACAAATCCATGCTCCAGACGCCAGCTCAGGCACATGTGTGTTTTTTCAACACCCACAGAGCCAAGCTGCTGAGCAAACCTTAGTTGCAGTTTCTGGGAAAGAGTGCATTATCTGGCGTGATCAACAGTCTGAACAAGGCCAGTACGCTGAAACCCTCGGTCACGATGACTTGTGACTTCGTGCTAGCTAAACTATCGACGGCTTCCGAACAGTTCTTTCTATCCAATTTCACTCACAATGCTTGGGTCAATTCGTGGTATGTTTTTTCATGCGCTTTTCAAAGGTGCCGCACGCTGGGGTCGCCTCCCCAGGCCTATAACATCAAGAAATCACCTTCTTGATAAACCGACCACGATGAAATTCGAACCCGGGTTTCATGCTCTGAAAGCAAACGATCTAACCGATCGTGCATCTCATTGTAGTTAAATGGTTGGCAAGATCCTTATTAGTGAGTTCGATCCTCACTGGGTGTCCGATACTTTTGGCCCTATGTCAATCTAAGGCTTATTAAAATAACAGCTACAACAAAATTCTATCTTTATCAATCCTCTGATGGGGTGATGAAATATTCTCGACTCGATCCAATTCCAAAATTCTGAGCAAACAAGAGAATTTTCATAATCCCTTTTTGATTGAACCGAGAAATTTTCAGTATCCCATTATATATAAGCGGCTTGCGGTCACATTACGTTGAAACATTGCTTCCCGTAAGATCACCTAAATTAAGCAACGTTGTGCTTGGTTAGTACCTAGATGGGTGACCACTTGGGAATACCAGGTGCTGTAAGCTTGGATGTGCAGGTGGTGTAAAAAATACTGGCTCGGAATTGTCAATGAGAAAGCTGAGTTTCAATTCGCGTTAGGTTCGTTTTATTCACTTACGCGTAAATACCCTTTGAAAAAAGGTTGAATTCACACACACACACACACACCCAGCTATTGGTTAATTGGTAAGACTTGTATCACTAAATCAATATATTTAAAAAAAAAAATTTACAATCTAAAACTACTTTCTGGCATTCAATAACCTGCAAAGGGGTGGTAAGCCGTAGAAAACGAATCGATCAATCAATGTCTATATACGCGCGTGCGCAAACACACATACGCATGCGCCTGGGTATTTTTTATTATAAATTTTCTATTTTCAGTTCTAATTTATTTATTTTAATATCTTTTGACGGAATCTCTTTCTTCTTTCTGAAGTCTCTGTCTCATAAATTATTCCCCTGAGAGCGTGCACCATCCAAATAAAGGTTGAGTTGGCCTCGTAGATCATTTCTAATAAGGAGTGAGTTCGATCCTCATAGCTCGTCATCATAGCTATTTCGTTGTGCCCAAGTTAAGCGATACGTAGTGAATAATTATGATTAATACAACCCAACTGATTAGTTAGACACATCCTAGGATGCGTTAAATATTTGCAGCCTGACGCGTAGTTATTCTTATTTACTAGGAATTATTCAAGAGTAATAATAACTAAAACGTTAAGGTGTCCATTGGTACGTGAGTGAATAAGTGAATCTTACGTTGTTTGAAATTTTCACTGTGGCTCAATTTATGTAGCATTTTCCAATGAATTAAGTGCATTGATGAGGAAGGAGATCATGTTGAAAAGTAAATATTTGTTGTGCAAAATAAATGATGGGGGACAGACTTCTTGAAGTACCTACTCTCTGTCTGTCAGTCTTTATCATTATCTCTATCTCCCTTTATCTCCCTTTCTCTCTCTCTCTCTCTCTCTCTCTCTCTATCTCTATATACATATATTTAAATTTGCTATATTTGGAAATGAAAATGTTTAATATTGGAGACAGGGTGTGTGAACCAAGTCTTGGGCTGAAGCTCGCACTGAGACGGAAAAATAACAGTCACGATACAGAGTTCTAGGTTCCTCCCCCCATCTCTCTCTCTCTCTGTATATATATATATATATATATATATATATATATATATATATATATATATATATATATATATATATATATAATATGATTTGCGTCTAGCATCAAACAGTTTGTCGCCTCTGTGTGTTGACTTCAGTGATCACTTTTATATTTAGATACGCTCTATCACTGATATTGAGCATTTTACTCCACAAATATAGCACACCTTAAAACTATATTTCTTCATTCATATATATATATATATATATATATATATATATATATATATATATATATATAAATTTTTGGAGGTACAGAACCGTAATATTGCAAGGAATAGATACAAATTATTTCCTAAAGGCATTATGAAAAATAAAAAATAAGAGATGAAAACACAGAACGGACCAACCGGTTTCGTTCCCAAGCTCATCAGGGTCGACTGGGAACAATTTAACAATTATTGCAATATATATTGATTTACACAAACACCCTACATACAATTAAAACATTAAAAAATGAAATGATTAATGGTATGAGGGGGAAAAAAATTCAAACCGCGCGAATTTGCACAGCAAAAAAAAAAAAAAAAAAAATGAGGAGTGTGAGGAGAATGTATGATACACACTAGAGTCTAATAAGGTGAAGCCCAAGGAGACAGTCTTTTTGCTTACAAAGAGACGGCTCCCTGGACCGAATATACAGAGACTCAAGTGCCCGCAAATGAAATGGAGTGTGCGAACTGGACAGTACAGTAAGCCAATTCGGACTGAAATACTTCGCACAATCCCTGCAATTTATCAAATGTTCAGTGATCGCTGACCCGGAAGTATTAACCAACTGGCTCTTACGGACATCCGGATTAAGAACTCGCAATGGGACATGCTGCCTGATCCTACAATCTAAACGTTGGGAAGTCCTTCCTATGTAGTTGCTACCGCAACCACATTTAAAAGAATAAATCACGGAAGAAACATGATGGGGAGGAAGAGGATCCTTACGCATAGAAGGAAAGGCAGAACGAGTCGCAAAATGAATCCTTAGTTGAGCCGAAAAATAGCACAGGTGGACAGCAGACAAGACCCGCCTAGCCATAAGGTCGCCCCGTGAACCAATAAAAGGAAGCCGCAAGTAAATAGGACATTTCTGAACTAAATATTGTTTTTCCTTTCGAAAATTAATAATCTTATCACGCATGACACTATCAAGAGTATCACTAGGATATCCATTTTTTAATAGAGTGCAGCGGATAAAATCCAATTCTTCATCCAAATATTGTTGACTGCAAATCATCAAGGCCCTATGAGTTAAGGTCTTGATGAGATTAATTTTTCGCTTTCTGGGACAAAATGAGTCCCAACGCGTATACAAACCAGAAAACGCTGGTTTGCGAAATAACGAAGTAAGAAATTGAGAAGGAGTCCGATGCACAAGGACATCAAGAAAAGAGAGACAAATTTCAAAGATGGATGAAGTTGGTTCATAACTGTGAGAAAGGAATCAGCTTCCACTTCACTATTAAAAAGACAAAATGTATCGTCCACATACCTACGGTACATAGACGGTGCATTGTCATAAGTGAGGAGGGACGACTCATAAAAGCCCACAAAAATGTTGGCCAAAGCGGGACCCAAAAGGGAGCCCATGGCAACCCCATCAATCTGTCTGTACATAAAATTGTTAAAGCTAAACTCCACAGACATAGTGGCGAATTGCATAAGCTCAACAAACACATTTTCTGGGATACCCGGAGGTGACAAACCACTTCGATATAACATGTTACAACAAATATCAATAGTTTCCATTACTGGAACACAAGTAAACAGAGAACATACGTCAACGGAACACATAAATTTATTTTTAGAGGGACTATCACGAATAACCTGAACAAAAGAAAAAGAATCCTTAATAGTATACGAGCTAAAATGTTCAACAAATATATATATATATATATATATATATATATATATATATATATATATATATATATATATATATATATATATATATATATATATATATATAGGGGTGCTTAATTAATTTCCTCTTCTAACATTCAAAAATATTTCCTTGTTGTATTTGTTATATGATAACAAACAATAATATTAACCAGCTCGACCTGGGTCTCGAACTTACGCTCTCATCAGATGCAATGATAAATAATAAAATTCGCGCTAAAATATCGCACGTATAAACAGGAAATAGGAGGGGGTGACGTAATAAAAATTAATTACAATTTGGTACACACTTATCCAGGTTCATACAAATTTAGTGTGTTTTTGTTAGTGTCCCAAACTTAGACACAATCTCAGATGTTTCGTTCAAAACTCTTCTTTTTTCGGGTATGTTACAATAGCAAGCTTCTCTTAGCAAAGCTTATAAACGCCACTGTTAAAGCTACAGAGATTAACTCTTCTCAGGGTACTCCACTCCATGTCCAGGCTCCTCTTCAACTTATTTTTAAAATTTTTCACACACGCGCACAGAGAGAGAGAGAGAGAGAGAGAGAGAGAGAGAGAGAGAGAGAGAGAGAGAGAGAGAGAGATGTTTTTTTCAGCACCCTCTCGTGTTTATATATATATATATATATATATATATATATAATATGTGTGTGTACGCATGCTTACACACAAATGTTTCTACCTAAGTACTAATATGGGAGTTTTAGATACTACGTTCCAAAGTTTTGGGCTCACCCCATACCGACAATCCAAAATCGCATGAGTAATTATGTGGGGGTGTGAAATTGTAATTGCAGGAATATGTTAAGCTCCAGATGTGCGTCTGAAATTGAGAAAGACAGAACAAGGAGAAATAATGAGACAGGGAAGGTGTCTGTCATGATGCAGCAGTCAGTCAACTTGTCTCGCAGCCCAATTGGGTAGCGACATGAGTTCGATTTCTGTGATAGTTGGCCTTGCGTGGGAATAACAGAATTTTTTTTTTAAAACAGGGCCATGCCTCTCCAAGTTTTACACAATTCAATACATAAGTTTACATTGTATCTCCTCTCAAGCATAGTTTGATTATAACTCAATTTCTATTCGTTTCATCTTATGAATAAAATATGTTCTCACGGCACTCATGAAGTCCGAGAAAATAAACTGTTATCATAGAATTTATGGTTACATTTATTAGGTTGGTGCAAAAATAATGACGTAATAATGTCGTTTTTTGACGTTAAAAAATGCGTAAAAAAACGACATTATTACGTCATTATTTTTGCCAACTCAACTCTAAATTGATTGGATATCGACGCCAGTCTAGAAATGCGCTTAAATTCAAAAAGTCTAGGTACCATAGTGAAGAGTTCATCCGAACAATCACCATGAAAGTATTTATAGAAAATGTACAGGGAGGCAACTTTACGGCGGCGGGAAAATGACTGAAGCCGAGACACCAGATGAGGACCAATAATATTGTTGACCCTTCTTGGGAATTTATCAAGGAGCTCTAGATAAATAACAGGAAAAGCGGACCATATGCGCCGGCAATATTCTAGGCATAGACGAATGGTATACTTGTATATATGTAGGATAGATTCCGGAGAGAAAAACTGTCTCGCACGACACAGAGAACTAACTCTGCAGCTGACCTAGTGATGGATTCAATATAGACTTTTCATTTCATGTCAACCGAGAATGTTAAACCGAGAAGGTGCAACGAGTCACTTTCCTGGAGGTTAGCATCAGCCATGCTGACGGAAGGCAGAGAAGGGTCTCTCATATGATTAACAGAGAGAAGTTTAGTTTTGAAGGCGTTAAAATTGACAAGCTATCTTTTGCCCCAGTTAAAAACAGACTGAAGAGCTGCCCAGGGTCAAGAGAATGGCTATTGTAAGACCCCATGTCTGGCAACAGGATTCTGCACCATGCCACACAAGCAAGAGAACGCAGTTATGGCTGTCAGACAATTTCTGCTATCACATCACCCCTTACATCTAGCTACCTAACTCCCCATAATGCATTCCCTTGATTATTATTAGTGAAACACAGTTGAGTGAGAGACCAACAAAACTCATTGTAATGCCAAAGATGAATTGAAGACAAGGATTATGGCAACATTCACAAGCCTAAACAAGAAAACCGTCCAGAAGAGTTGCAGGAAATTCCGAAGTTGTGGTTGACACCAATAGCGATTTTATAGAATAAATTTACTCTTTAATATACTTAGATACTTTTTGTGTAATTTTGGTAAATATATCTGTTAAAATGAGTTGTCAATGTTATTTTGATTTTTGCGTAATTTAGACGACAATTGACCCCATGCACCCTGTATATATATGTATATCTAATTATTTGTTTGTAATTTTAAATATGCACATATGTGTTTATTTTGACGAAAGCAATTCAGAGATGGCAGACCTGCATGTACATATTCAAATATATAATATTCTTCCGTATGTAATATCCACGTAGTTATATATGGGCGTCGAAATGTGTGGAAATCACTTTGTTTTCAGAATGTTGCAAATCATTTTATTATTTCCACTATCCTTTTCATTCTGTTTCATTCATTCATACCAACACTCTTTGCTTATTTTCGTGTATACCTTTTTTAAATTTTGCTGTCAAACAAATACAAACACACACTCATACATTCACACATACGCACATACACATACTTTGTGTCTCTGTATGAATTCAAAACTTCCTATCTTTCTAAGAAAAAAATATTGAGAACGTTTAAAGCTTCGTCAGATTTGTATTGGGATGGGTTGGTTGATTTTACGACATGTCAGCCAATGTTGGCTTATTTAATGTCGAAATCTGTTTTTCTTATTATATGTAACCTCTAAGCTTTTAAATGGTTTGACGATAGGTAATTATTGTTCGTTTATATTTGAGTCTCTAAGCTTTGACTTGGTAGGTCGTCACTTTTGGAGGGGGCTTACTTTTCTGCTGGGGATGCAATCGTCAGTGATAGAACCACACACACACAAACACACACACACACACACACACACATATATATATATGATAAAAGTTTTGTGTACACATGACCTGTAGATTGACCTGAAACAGACTGTCGCTACTCAGTGTTGACATCAGTGTCCACGCTTATATATATATATATATATATATATATATATATATATATATATGAGCGCGCGTGCGCTTGTGTGTATGCAGAATGTGAAGTAGTATAGTATTGCATGAATATACCTTACCTTAAAACTTCATAGTTATGTCTTGAAGAATATGAATAATTCTCTTCATTTATCCTAAGACTACCATCAAATGTGAACAAAATATTTCTTCTACTTTTGGTTTCTAAGGTGTATTGGTTGGACCCAGCCTGTCATCCAGCCATCAATCTGTCCAATGTAAAATTACAGTTGAGAAATCAATTCTCTTGTGTTTTTTTACTTTATTTGCATGTTTCTGTTTATGGGGTCATGAGTGTGTGTGTGTGAGTGTGTGTGTGTGTATGCGACTGAGAGAGAGAGAGAGAGAGAGAGAGAGAGAGAGAGTAGTTTAATTGCTTTCATGTCATTATATTTGATATTCTACATATATTTTTCCATGTGTTTATATTAACAGCACTAATTCCTGCAAAGCTTTCTGGTTGCTAAATCCAATTTTCTTCTTTATTATCATTTTATTTATTTTTTATCTCCTATAGTATTCTCAAAGCTATATTTTTCTCTCCTTATCTTGCAAATTTTTTTTCAATTTCTCTTTCGAGTATTTTCTGATCTCTGTTCAACGTTTTTGTAATTTCCAGTGTTATATTCTCATCACTCAAGTTCTTTTTTGATGTTATATCTTTCTTCAAAAACATGCTAATATTTATATATTTGAAATAAAAATAAAAATAAAAATAAAAAACTATCATAAATATTTATTTATGAATAACTGTCGAGTGGCTTAATATAATGTCACCCCACGAAATGCATTAGGGTAAATATTTCAACACACACACACATATATATATATATATATATATATATATATATATATATATATATATATATATAATGCTACTAATAAATACACGATTGCTCCTCACTCTTTGTTACTCTGAGATGTACAAGTGCGAGCTATTATATATATATATATATATATATATATATATATATATATATGTATGTATATGTATGTATGTAATGTTTGTGTGAGTGTATGTATGTACGAGGTGCGTTCAAAAAGTATGCGACCTTTAGCTATAAAAAATCAATTTTGTATATTTCATAAATGTTATTTAATCTCGTAACAAATAGTTCCCTTGCGAGTTCACACACTTCTCCAAGCGCGGCTCTGTCACTGCTGGTAATGCTTCTGGAGTGCCTTCTCTAGAATGATACGGAGCTTCGCCGTCGCTTTTATCATAATTTCCTCTCGCGACTCAAATCGCTTCCCATTCAGCGTGATTTACAGTTTGGAGAATAGCCAGAAGTCACACGATGTCAAGTCGGGAGAGTAGGGATTCTGTCGAACAAGTGGTATGTTGTTCTTGACCAGGAAAATTTGTATTCTTCGGGACAAATTTTGCTGAAATTCTCCGCATACACAAATCCTCTGTTAAAATGGAATGCATTGATCTTGTGCTTATATTCACTTAGCAATTTCCTGGAATGTTACACGACGGTATTCCATCTCAACCTTCTCAATCGGCTTCTCGTTCCAGCTTGCAGATGGCCTGCCTGAGTATACCTCGCTTCCCACTGAGGTGAGGGCATATTTGAAGTAGTTGCACGACTCCTTGGTCATCGCTACAGGCCTGCTGAATCTTCTGGATAGTTTGAAAAGCTGTTGCCAAAACTTGATGAAATATCTCTGTTCAATACATTCAGTCATCTTGCGTGAAAGCGAAAATCCGACGAGCGCGCACTACACGTACTTTAGGCGTAACAGGCGGGAGACTGATGCAACTTCCCGGTGCGAAAAATTTTCACGGACGCGCAGGAACGGTGGTGCCACCTCCCACCCAAAGGATTTTGCTAACGCGGTATTAATTTTGACGAGAAAAGTCGAATAATTTCTGAACGCACCCCGTATATATATATATATATACATATATATATATATATATATATATATCATTTATTTATTTGTTTGTGTTTATTATTACAATAAATGCCCTATTTAGTGGTACACCTGTTTGATTAGACATCCCTTTGTTTTTAAACAGTAAAATTAATGTCTACCGGTCTAGAGATCAAGAACTAAAGATCTCTAAGCCACTAGGCATTAACTTCACTGTTTAAAAATATCAGGGATGTTTACTCAAATTCGTGTATCCACAAAATGTAACGTTTATAGTAATAAGAAATAATATCGGATTAAGACATTCTTTAATTGAATCTATCTATCTATCTATCTATCTATCTATCTATCTATATATATATATATATATATATATATATATATATCCTAGTTTGTTCATCTCTCTCTCTCTCTCTCTCTATATATATATATATATATATATATATATATATATATATATATATATATATATCGAGAGAGAGAGAGAGAGAGAGAGAGAGTGAAAATATGAGTCCATAGTTTAATGATGAAAAAGCAGTAACTGTACACAAGAAATATTCGATAGAAATACAGACTTGTGAGTGCGCGTATAAGCAAAAACATCTAACGCTTCCATCAACCATCTTCAATGTGCAATGGAGTAACTTCATATGAAACGCCGACATCCTCCAGACAACTATTGTTTTTAATCATTTTACCGCAAGGAAGGCGGTAATGCCATTAGTACGCAGGAGTTTACAGGGAGTGAAAGTGAAAAAGAATGAGAAGACTGGTAATACGGATGGCTGAAGAAAGGACAAAAAACTGAACGGGGTGCAAGAAGACAGAATATGGTGACTGACGTTGCATTTACATTGTTGAAAATTGTAGTTATCAGGAAAGTAA
Organism: Acanthosepion lycidas; assembly: GCA_963932145.1. Classification (NCBI taxonomy): domain Eukaryota; kingdom Metazoa; phylum Mollusca; class Cephalopoda; order Sepiida; family Sepiidae; genus Acanthosepion; species Acanthosepion lycidas. Next base: position 47,367,876 of record OZ010576.1, read on the forward strand.
ATGGAAGGGAGTTACACAGATGAGAAGTGCGAGAAAAGAAACTGTTGGATAGAAGTGGCTGTTGCATTTAGCTATTTCAGTAGTAAAAGGTGGGACCTAGATGCCAATCTGGTAGCACACTTAAATACATGTAGTGAGGTACCAAGGACAGAAACTCATCAGAGCAGTTGCTGTGAAAAATTTGTAGAAAAGACTGACGGAAGTAATGTCACGTCGGTGAGAAATGACTGAATTTGGGATGCTTGGATCAATTACGTTACAGATGTTTCTTTGGATTTTGTCAAGAATCTCGAGATGTACAGCAGGAGCACCAGACCAGATTTGACAACAGTATTCAATGCACGAACGAATGGTAGATTTATAAATGATGGATTCTGACGAGAAAATTTTTCTGGCGCAGTTAACCAACTTTCCTTGTTATAGTCGAAACAATTGATTCTTCATATCAGTAGAAAACGTAAGGTCAAGAAAGCGTAGTGTGTTAATCTCTTGGAATTTAGCATCAGTCATGCTGATGACAAGCAGAAAAGGTTCTCTATGCTGGTTAAATGAAAGCAGTTTAAATTTCATTAACCATGAAGTTATGCTGTAAAAGAAACATCAGTTCTGGTTATGACATGTGGAAATGATATAAAACATTTCTGTTCGGTGAAGTTTTCACTGATTGGTGAAACAGGGACGCTACAGAAGAGATACAGATACTTTAAAGAGGACGCTGTTTTTTGTGAACCGATTATCGCCTGAAGACAAAGTCTGTCGTGAGGGACACATGAAAATATAAGGCCTTTTAGGTAACCTTTCTACTTGAAACAATCGCAAGCTCGAGTAGAAGTAATATATATATATATATATATATATATATATATATATATATATATATATATATTATGAAATGGACAAAGTCCGACAATTATTTTAAGACATTTTATGTCCGATTGTAGATGTTTGTAAGTATCTAGATGTGACTCTCGGGTTGCCTTGGCTGCCTCATTCTTCAAACTTAAAACTAAACCCTCTCAGATATGATGCTTCCCTTTATTAGTGCAATTATTATTATTATTATTATTATTATTATTATTATTATTATTATTATTATTCAGAATGTTATCTTCACTTTTGTTGTTCTGAGGTCATATTTTTCTTTATTCCATGTAGTTTTCAAAATGTTGTATTCTTATTTGTTGCGTTTAAGAAACCGTTTTTCTGTATTGTATAATTTTATGAGATTGTGCTTTTTTACCTGCATTGTGTAAAGTTATGAGATGATGTGTTTTTCTTTCCGTACTCTATAGATTTTTTTTTAAATCGCTATCACCTCATGCAAGGCAGTAAAGCCACTAAAACACAAGGGGTTACAGGGTGTGGAAGAATTAAGAACAGAAACATTAATAATGAGCGGAAAGAGTAATCAGGGGGACAGTTATTAGATGATGTGTTTTCATTATTTGTATTTATTATGAATTTTTGTTAAGCTCATCACAACAGCTAAGCCAACAACTTTTGTGACTTTCCATATATTGTATGAAGTTCTATAAAAAAAGTTAAAGAAATGTCTTCCCTGTTCTCGTGATTTGATACTATTTATTCCTCAAATGGAAAGTTTGAACAGATTTTTAACATTTAACCGAACGTAGTAAGGACTTTTGCAGTTACTCTTTGTGAGCAATGTCCTTTATGAGACAATGAATAAACCATAGACAAGGAGTAATTTAGAACAAACCGTTGAAAGTAAGACGTTAAGTAGGTTTTCTTTTCACGTTTGAATTCCTTAAAACTTTAGGTAGCTCTATTGCTGACATAATTCGTATAGAGAATGCCTGTATTTTCACTCTGTATTATTCTATTTCAGTCGCTGTATTTCTAATTGTTGACGCTTGATACTGATGGGCTGGACCCTTGAAATATGACCAGATTCTGAGGGCTGAGAAGTAATCTGTTTATTTGAAGCGATCTATTATTAGGAGGAAAGCAGCACTGCTCGGATCTTCCTGAACAAAACACAGGAGAGGGATGAAGACGTGTAATGTAATATTGGCAAGTGAATGAGTGGGAGAAGATAAAGGGGATAGGCACTAAACATCATTTATGTGGGAAGACTAGTTAAAGTAAACAAACTAAACATTAAGACAGACGAGGAAAGATGTCTTTTTTTTCTCCCTTTGTGGGTCACGCAAAGAAAAATATTTTTGCAACTGTATTAGTGATATAAGTTTAGATTTGATTTTTTTTTAAATTGGAAAAAATTAAAAAGAAAGTGACAAGTATTCAAGCAATCAGTTACTTATGACTTTTTAAATTACTTGTAAACACACACACATGCACACACATTGATACAAGTAATTTAAGAAAATGTCTAAGTGAAAAAGTCAAGGAATTATGTAAAATTATTCTAAATCGTTTGATATAATATAAAAGAAAATATTTGTTTGTTTCTTTTTTTAGCGGCATATCAACTCCTTATAGGTCATTTAATGTCGAAATTTAATTTTCTTGGAAAGATTAGTAACTTCTCTTACAAAAATGTATTGCTAGAATTTTTTTTCTTTTACAAAAAAAGTATTCCTGGTAATATATCTTTTTATTTTCTTCTTTTTCTTCAAAAATGTATTACTGGCAATTTTTTTAACAAAAGTGTATTGCTGGTAATATTTTTTTTCCTTTCTATAGGAGAATGCTGAAAATTCCATGAACAAAACGAGTAAGCAACAAGAAAGTTTTAAAGAAAATGGTAACAGAAAGAACACTTACGCTCAGAATCAGGAAGAATAGCTGAAATTACTTGGACATATGAGGAGAGAGGGCTTTGAAAAATCAACCCACACGGTGCATATTGAGGGTAAGAGAGTTAGGGGAAGACAGTAAGTCACTAAACTGGCGAGCTTGTGTGAATAGATTGCGGAACCGAGAGCGCGGGCCTGAGCAAAAGTAGAAAAACTGTTAAGATCCATTGGAGATAGAAAGTTATGGAGAGCTATGATCGCCTATGTCCTGAAGGGAAGCGGTCCATACAAGAAGAAGAATGTGATATTTAATTAATAATAGAGTACTGTCTGTCATATAACATTGTTAATATATTTTCCATTATAATACCTTCCATGGTTTCTGCTATCATCAACTAATCCAACAACTAATCCAGAATTCTTGTTCGCTTCGCAAGACTAAGCGATTTTGTGTGTGTGTCTATATATATATATATATATATATATATATATATATATATATATATATATATATATATATATATATATAAAGTGAACATAACAGCACACGTGGCCTGACGATTGCATATAGCATGAAACAGACTGTCGCCTCTAAGTGTTGACTTCTATGTTCACTTTTATATTTACACACGCTCTATCTCTGATATTGAGCACTTTATTCCATAAATATAGCACACCTTAAGACTATATTTCTTTATATATATATATATCTTTAAAAAAGACCTGCCCTGGAAAGGGCATAATTCTTCGGGCGCAGATCCATGGTCTCCCGAGATGCTATCGATATTGTTACCACAACATTTCAGCCGATCCATTCGAATTCTTTAGGATCGAACTTCGACTCATATTTCCAAATTGAAATTGCTTTCAACGTCAAGGGTCCTGATTTCGTAATCTTGATATATTTTTTAACAAATAGTCCGAACATAACAGTCCCTTTCGAAGGACAATATGCAATGGGTCTACGAATGGTAATGATAATATTAGCCGTTTGCCAATAAAGAAACACTGAATATTCACTCACAGAACTGCCAGTCGGTTGAAATTTATAAAATCTTCCTTTTAAAACATGTTTTTAAGGAAAATAGGTTTCTCAAGTTCTGTTATTTTATTTCTGTTTCCAGTATTGATGGGGGTTTCCTTTCTAACCTTTTCTGAAGTCGTGTGGAATGGCCAACGTCTTGATTATGTCATTTACTCTTCAAGTTACATTTAATATCTATTTTAGTTGTTGCTGCTGCTGAAACTCTTCAAGTTATACTTAGGTACATTTCTTTGTGATTCTGTAGCGCCAGTCCACACTGTTCGAAGAAGGATAGTTTTCGCAAAAACACACAGGTTTCATTCGCTCAAAGCCGTTTTTAACTAAAGGTCTGAAACAGTAGTTGTATACAGTTTAAATATTTCTGAACATGGCATCCATATGAAAGTCTCGACCTGACAAGGCTATTTAAAACATAATACTAGTTTTCAGGTTAATTTTTTTGTTTTGTATCAATGTGAGGTGTTGGGCGAAACTACCCCTAACGCAATTTTCTTATCTTCTATACTAAATTTGTTATAGTTGATCCATATACGTTTCGTGGAGTTGTTTAATAATATAAATACCGTCATTATATCCATTACCAGAGAGAAAACCAAACTGGCTAGTGAGGTGTTGAAATTCATAAAAAGATGAACGCCTAGTTAAGATAATGTTCATTAGTACTATTTACCATAATGGATCTAATTGAGATACCTCTCTATGTGTGTGGTTCTTGAGGGTAAACTTTTTGTTTCTATAGTTGTATGAATGCGAGACAAACCCCAGGTTTTGGTATGTATTTCTGATTTCAGACATCTTTAATAAAATTGAGAAACTTGTTATTGAATTCGAGGAAAAAGTAAGCTATTTTGAAAAGTTCAGCTTCAATGTCAAATGATACTTTATTATTTGTTAGGTTTTTAATAGCTTTCTTAATTTATTCATCAATAAGTTCATTATTGTGTATGTTTAGAGATGGACTTTGTAATGATTGGATATATCATGCCATTTTTTTTTTATTTGTGTGGGTATCTTCGATTTCGTGAGGTCAGGGTTGAAACATGATTTAAAGTGTTTTTGAGACCAGGGCATTTTTTTCTGTGTTATTTTGATTGTACGATGTTATTGGGATTTTTCACTTTTCTTCACATTTTAACACATTGTCTATGCTGTCAGTCTTCATCAATTTCGTTTATCAATTTTCTGGAAATATTAGTTCTGTAAAGAGTTAACCAATTTTCTTTTTTCGTTGTTAATTGTTTAGTATTTTCCTTCTATTTTTCATCTTCTGTTTGTTACATTATTGTATCATTTTTTTTTCAATCTAGGATTGTCGTTCCAGTGGCGTATCTTTTTTCTTCTAGGTATCCTTGTAATGGTCTCACGCACTTCAGGTAATGAAGATATGTTGTTTCGATCTAAATTTATTGACATCAGTTTGGACTCAGTTACTGAATTCGAAATCTACCCTTTCATTTTTAAGGGCTTGGATGTTATACCTAGGTGTTTTTCGTTGTTTATGTAGGCAGAAGCGAGCTATTTTCTTGGCTGGTGTTGTTATGTATTGTATGATCAGATTCAAAGTAGGAGTTGTATACTTTAACATTTGTCACAAATTGCCAAATCCAAGAGTCTGAGATGCTGAAGTCAATAATCTTTTGGATACGTTATCTAGGCTATGCCATATTAAACGGTGTTTCATGGAATGGTCGAATTATGTGTTAAGGATAAAATATTTTGGGAAACGAATGTTAAACAAGAGTTCTCCATTGCTGTTTGAGGTTTCCGTTTCAAATGTGGTGTCTTCTTACCACCAAAGAGCAGTGGCGTTCAAAAATACTTGAGGATAGCATTAACATCCACATTAATACATAGTTTTCTCTTTGTTTGTTTTTTTAATATACAAAGGCAAGTTGGAAAAATACGAAGGTCGGAAATGTAAAAATGAAGGCGAAAGATGATGATATACAGATATCTACAGTTTTCGAAAATTCACTTTGCACCATTTTCTTTTGCGAAAGACCTAAATTTATACAAGTTTCTCCGTTATGTGAAATGGCGTAAAGCGATGAAGAAATTACTATTAATTTATAGGGGGAAATTATTAAACGTTCCTCGAACCAAATAAGTAAGCTTCTTTTATATTTTATGGCTTTGATGTCGAAGGCCGATGTTCCCCGCCTGCTGTGATTGATGTGGGTGACTTAAAATATACAAATATACATGTCTGTGTAGACTCACGTATTTTTTCTATTAGGTTTTAATTCATTCTGCAAGCCTGCTTTTCGAAGATTTAAGTTATACTTTTTATAATCATTTCAGGGTTGTCAGTTCTAGCGAAAAATCTAGCACTATATAATTTTGGGGTCAAGGAACACTTTTCTATGTAACTTAATAGTGTTCTTTTTTTTTGTTTTTTTTGTTTTCGCTTTACGTCATTCTAGCTTATAAAGGTTTCATAGGAAAGCCCCACTTTCGAATAACGGATGAAGCCTGTAATATATTTCCTTTTGAGGCTAGGCAACATAGATAAGTAAATATGTTAATCATTAAATATGTTAGGAATTTATGATGTAGTTAAAAGAACTGTTAGGAAATGTCAAGAATTTTGTAAAGGCATAATTAATACAGGTGATGGTTTAATTGACGAAAACTAAATATGATGCTTTTATGTGATAATTTTTATAATTAAGTGCTTATTTTGTCAAAATAAAAGCAAATACTATTTAGTTAGTGAAATTTGATCTTTTACTTAGAAAAATTCAAAAATATCTCATTTTAAGGTGATTTTGATTAAATGAAGAGTGGCTCCAAACTTTTCGTCAATAGTGTACACACACACACACACATTTACATACACAGATACACACAGACCCACACACGCATATACCCAAGTATAGGATTGATGTAGACGGTATAAAATTCCAATAATCAAAAACACTATTCTTAAAAGAGTGCTCAATACAGAATAGAGCAAATAGAATTTATTCAAAAATTATAACATAAACATGGTTATGTTATAATTTTTGAATATGTATATATATATATATATATATATATATATATATATATATATACAGGTAATAATCCGTTGGTAAAATCTAACCGAGTCCTATTAACACAATATAGACTTTGAAATCTTAAATCTTAAATGTTAAAACTGATCCACAAAGAGCGCTCAATGTTTATTTTCATTAAACAGAATTTTTTTTTCTTACAATTGGAATTAGGATACCATTAGTTAATAACCATTTTCACCTACGAATTTTAATTTTAAAATTCGGTCCAATCTTAAGTAATCAAATTTTACTATCATCATTTCTAATATTTAACATATGATACATACGTTAATATATGAATTTAATAAGTGGTATTAAAGGGTAACTTACCGATACATATTAGATTACGGGTTGAAGAAGTGACATTAGAATATATATCTAAGGGAAAGAATTAATGGTTATAAATTCGTACTTAACAATAATAATTATTTTTATTTCTTTTTCATTTTTATCTTATAATTCTGTTTAATTACGGTTGAGTTAATGTCCAGGTTTTTCTAACTTAACTCGTTTTATTACCCTTCGAAAATACTTCATCCTAACATAGGTTTATATGTAGATACATGCCGGCTAGTATATGTAAGCATGTGCATATATGTAGGTATCTATGTGTATGAACGTATAGATCGCTGTAAGGGTGGAGATGTTCATAACGTGGACAAACGCATGTGCGTGCATATATATTCAAATTCCCTCCAAATCTTTGAAAGTACTTCCCTAAATTTTGGGTTCTGATATATGAGCGAATTTAAAACACCAATAATTCTGAATTATCTCCCTTTCATCTCACTAAGGTTATCTCTTGATATTTTATATAAATTAGGTTTTTTGTCATTTTTTCGTTAATTTCTGTGGATTCCCAGTGAATCAAACTTTAGCCATGTGACCATTAAGATGTAGGTCAGCTCATCGGGTACCCCTTTTCTCCCCCCTACCAAGTTTCTTCTTCTTTCCCTCTGCCCACTCCTACCTCCATAATATAATTCCTGTAACGGTGCCGCCTTCTGTCATAACTCCCACTCTGTCCCCTCTAACGCCCCTTCTAACGCCCCTTCTCTCTCTCTCTCTCTCTCTCTTTCCTTGCCCAACAAACCAGTCTCCTACAAACTGATACCATAAACAGTTTGAAAAATCCTGCGAATTTGAAAATTAAAATTCGTAGGTGAAAATGGTCATTAACTAATGGTATCTTAATTCCAATCGTAAGAATATATATATATATATATATATATATATATATATATATATATATATATATATATCACAGAAGTTCAGAATTGAGCAGAGACTTCTTCTGGTTGGGTGCAGCAAACATATTTTCATCCAGACCGTTTTGATTTAATCCTTTCAACTGACAAATTCTTGTGGTATTGTGAGATAAAGTTAGGGTGCTCTAAGTTAGTGATAATAATATTTCGGCTTTGAAAAAAATGACTCAAGCGCCATGATCTGATGTAAGCTTTGTTGGGAAATCTGCTGTTTCCTCAATGTATATATATATATATATATATATATATATATATATATATATATATATATATGTATATACAATGATGTCATCATTTTGATATTCATCAAGTCTAGAGAATATCGCAAATATCGCTATTTCTTTAAAGCTTTCACTGTGAGAAAAGAAATAAAAATCAAAGGCTTTGCTGAAAGCTGCGAAGATTATAATGGTGAATATCGTATTCATAATCATTGTCATACAAGGAATGATCCCCAAAATATTGGCACTGCGAGGAAAAAGACGAAGAGAATATCCATTACAACACTGTTGAAATTAGCATGCCGAGAGGAGTTAAGATTTAAGGAAACGTGCTGTCTTTCAAAAATCTTAGAGATCTATTTTTGCCATCCACCAGCATATCTGATGTTAACCTCCGTTTTGCCTTCCTGTTTTCAATATGAAGTGGAACGATTATTTACATTCAATTGCGAGATTTACTGCTAAGAAAGTTGGTTCATTGTTTCATATTAGACAATTTTTCTTGCCAGAATCCATCTTGCACGTTTATAAATCTAACATTCTTCTGTGCATCGAATATCGTTGCCACATCTGCAAGGGGTGATGTGAGCGCAGAAATTGTCTGACAGTCATGACTGTTTTCTCCTGCTTGTTTAGCATGATGCAGAGTTCTGTTGCCAGACACAGAGTCTTCGAGCAGTCACTCTCCAGACCCAGCGCATCGCTACCTCAAGGCACTTGATGTAGGCCTCCGTGATGAGTCTGTGCCACTCACCAAAAAGTTCTTTTCTTATCAGAATGATCAATGTGAGTTTTTCAAGCTGCTGTACCTTTGTAATCACCATTAAACTCATCCAACTCCTTTCGAATCCTCTGCATTGTCCTCTGACACACTCTGAAATGTTCGTATTGGTGCTTCCGGCCCAAATGCCAAGCAGTACAGCATGCCGTTTCCAAATTTCTGGCGGAGTGAATTACATCATGATGATCTATTTCACACAGTCGGTGCCCAACTGACCCCACTACACCGTGCCGTCGACAAAATAAATAAAAAGAAACAACACGCATGCGCAAAATTAAAAATATAAAATGGCGACAATTTACTCATAACAATGACAAAAATTGTTCGCAAAAAAACTAAAAAATATCGAACAGGGTATTACTGGATGATAACTTTTTAAAGATAAGCAGTGTTTGTATGTTTATTGATCAATATTAATAGTAACGAATAAAATAAAACGTTCACTCATCCTTACTCGCGAAAATTGCATCCAGTCGTCAGGGGACTTGATTATAAAATTCCTGTAATAAATTTTACAATTACGTTCTCTCTAACGAGTGGATGCAACTTCTGTGAGACTCAGTGTAATTATACATACATACATACATACATATATATATATATATATATATATATATATATATATATACAAGGGACGCAAAAGTAAGTAAAATTCTTAATGTATACCAACTTTTGCAGCCCCTGTATATGTATGAGTGGAGAGGTATGTGTTCTCTAAAGCGATAGTTACCAAGCTTTTCACCATTATCATATTATGTCAGTCTGATTCTGCCTGATTACTCCATTATTAAGGCTTTGTGCCAATCTAAACGTAGTATATGTGTATGTATGGCGAGGTGGTTTTGGAGAGGATAAAACAGTCAGAAGTAACACAAAGCAATAGATTATGGCTTGCCTGGTGTATTGTGTGTTTCCCATCGGTACAAGAAATCAGTGTTTATCAGGATTTATGGTACTGTTTTTTTTTTGTTTTTGTTTTTTTTAGAGAAGTAGGCATTCCCTATTTAGAATATTAATGCAACACTATCTTCCATTTGTTCATTTGGTGTTGTGACAAGCTGAGCTAATCTTAATATAATGGTACATTAAAATATTTGCGTTTTTTACAGTCCTATGCTACAATTTCTTTCCTATTCATATCTAAAGTCTCTCTATGATTGCACACTATTATTATCTGTATTACTACAATATATACTATATACGATTCAGCCGACTCTTTTGTTTCAGATTTTATAATATTTGATATACGTACTGAGATTTTTACATATTTTCAATTGGACCTGAAAGCCGCTGACACTAATCGCAGAAATAAGAAAATGGAAGGAAAAAGAAAGAAATCTTATCTTAATGCACAAAATTGATCCCAACATTTTAAAGAAATAAAACCCTAAAGTGGACAAAAATCAGTTAAATGAATTATATTTTAAAACGTAAGGTAAATAAGAATTCGACACGACTACTCGAAATTGTTGAGATTTCGAATCATTGAAAGATACCATTACATAAGCTTGAAAAATAGAGTTGACGAAATGGAAAATACTTTTGAGACATCTCAATCGAAAACTATAAAATAAACACATCATTCTCTATTAAAGAACTTCTAAATGAATCACAAGATGTTTATAAAAAGAAATGACGGACTGACTGGAAGCTTAAACATACATAAAACAATAAAATACGGATGCATTGTCTCTTCAACAGCCTCTGCTAACTAGCCAAACTACAATTAAAAAGCATAAAAGAATGATTTTAACAAAATAAAACATTACAATATATATATATATATATATATATATATATATATATATATATATATATATATATATATATATATATATATATATTAGGTTGGTGCAGAAATAATGACGTAATAATGTCGTTTTTTGAAGTTAAAAATACGTCAAAAACCGACATTATTACGTCATTATTTTTGCACCAACCTAATATATATATTCTAATGTTTTGTTTTGTTAAAATCTTTCTTGTCTTATGCTTTTTAATTATAGTTTGGCTACTTACCAGAGGCTGTTGAAGAGACATGCATCCGTATTTTATATATATATATATATATATATATATATATATATATATATATATATGTATATATATATATATATATATATATATGTTGAGGCAGGTGTCGTGAGTAGTTTCTCAAGTTACAGTTGGTCGATCCTTATAACACCATGACGCCTTTATGTAGCGTTATGAAATGTGAACTGAGGTAACGTTCACGGCACGTAAACTAGACATCGTAACGTGTATCAGATGCATCGATGTACAAAGACATGGGAGAATAATGTTAATATGAAACGTTTTTAAATTCAGAATGGAATTTCTCCTAGACTGGTTGACATCCAAGGCTAGAGAGCTTAGTCTACAGTGCCATTTAACCCAAGGGCATTTGAGCTAAAGTTAATGTAACAGACTAGGCCGGAGTTTGAACTTGTCTCGTCGATTTCTCTTTCCATCCTGTTAACAGTTAAAAAGATCTTTTACAAAACAATAACTGACAATTCATTAGTATTTTTTTGTTTTACAAATATATAGCAAACAAGGCTAGGTATTGTTATCTTTCATAAAACTACATATCCAATAAATGGATGACCTATAATTATTCTGACATTTTTTAAATTCTTTTTTTTTAAATCAATTCACCCCAAGCAAAGCGATAATGCCACTAATATGTAAGGGTTTAGTGGGAGTGAAAGGGAATGAGAAGAATGTAGAAGGAACCGGAAACTCAACCCTAAACAGGCAACAAGGGAAATAAGGAATACTCTTATTCAAATGACTGGGGAAAATTGTGAACTGGATGGCAGGCGAACTTATCTACTATTGAGGAAAATGACTTTTCAGAACGTAGAGGTTCATGACTCTACAGAGACTCTTTTTCGTTATTAAATTTCAATTGCCATGCCTTCTTAGGAGAGATAATAGAGTGGTTTCCCATTGGTTTCTCCACAGTTTTTGAATTCGGAGTAGTCCTTCTATACTGACTATTAACCAAGGCTAGAAAGCCCACTCTAACCTACTATTCAATCCATAACTGAAGAATCTGAAATTAATGTTCAATTTAAGGAGAAATTGATCTTTTCTATTTGCACCATGTGGCCGTGTACAACATATGTCTTTCTGCCATTTATATAAATCCTTTCGTATTTAAATCTTCTCTTATGTTCTAAAGCCAGGATTTTAAATGATGATTTACAAGGCAGCACTAAAAATTACCTTACATCTTAGTGGCATTATCGTCTTGCTTGGGATGAATTGATTATATATTGATTATTCAATTATATATATATATATATATATATATTATTCAATTATATATATATATATATATATATATATATATATATATATATATACATATATATATAATTGAATTATATTGATAATATTGTTTATATATAATTGAATAACATATAATTGAATTAAATATATATAATTGAATTGATCATATATATATATATATATATATATATATATATATATATATAATAGCTGGCCACTCGTATTCGAGGATACCCGTCTACTATTGATCACTTGATAAGACACTAGAAGAGTTGTTGAAACAAAACGGCTATTTTTGTAGTGATTTTATAACATATTTATCTTATAATTTTCGAATAAATAATTATATTTGCTCTACTCTGTATTGAGTAGTATTTTAAGAATAGTATTTTTTGGTTATTGGAATTTATTCCGTATACACCAATCCTATACTTGGGCATATATATATATATATATATATATATATATATATATATATATATATATATATATGATTTTGATGAAGGCGTGCTGAAAAAATAAGTATTGGAACGATTAAACACAAGAGATTTATTTTGAAGCGGAGAAGTGTTAAAGAAAATTTGCGAAACAGTGCGCCAAAGTTGTTGATCCGATCAGGTAAATATGTATAATAATATATATATACATTTCATGGTCCTGGGATATATCTTTTTGGTAGGGCCAAGAATTTTTCGGAATCTCTAGGATTATCTTTTAAATGCTATGTTCCTTCAGGATGTTCTCAATCAAAGTTATTCACAGGTTACTTTATTATCTGTAAACTGACACGAATTCGAGAAAGATAGTGGATTTTTTTTCCATTGTCTTCTCCAATGTTTTGAATTCAGAGTAGTCTTTCTCTTAGAAAAGTCATCAGACCAAAGTAAGAGATTTCAGTTTATTATGCTATTCAACCTATAACTGGAGGGAGAAGAGATAGGTTTATGTTTTTCTCAAAGGCATCAGTGTGAAAGAACGAAGTAATACTGATAGCAGACACAGAACAAAAATTACAAAATCTCCTACAGAAGGTAGCAACGGAGAATGAGAAGAAAGGATTAAGCATAAACTACAAGAAAACAGAATGCATGGTCATCAATAAAAGGATTGCGATCAGATCCGTAAGCATATTGGTATGGCCAAGGACACATTCTAAAATCTGGGCAGAGTACTGCGAAACAGGAGGATATCTTTGGTAACAAAGAATACTGAAGTGTTACGTGACTTCTGTCCTTCTTTACGGCAGCGAATCTTGGACGATTTCCTCAAAGATAAAGAAGAGACTCGTGGCGACGGAGATGTGGTTCTACAGAAGAATGCAAAGGATATCATGGACCGAGCGTGTGAGCAACGATGATGTCTTAGAGAGGATGCAAACAAGGAGGAGGCTTATACTTAACACCAGGAAGACGCAGCTGAAGGTCTTGGGACACATAATTAGGAAGGAGGGCCTGGAGAATTTGATACTCGGTTAGAATACAGGGAGAGAGAGACAAGGGAAAACAACGCATGACATACCTAGCGTTGTCTGGGGGAGGTGGCAGAGGCATGTAAATTGTTGAGAACTGCAAGGGATAGAGGGTGGTGGTGAACCATGCTCATCTACGTCCCGAAAGGACACGACACATAAAAAAAGACTGGGCCAGACATCCCACAGATCTCCTCATATATTTGATTAATAAATGTTATAAATACTTAGAAGATTAAAAAGATCAGTTTAGTAGATCTGCCACCAACTCTCTCTTTGTCCCTAACGTCTTTTGAATATGGCATGTGGGAATTAAATTTGATCTATGCAAGAGACAGAAATAGTTCTACTTGACCCAGACAAATATTTTGGCTTTTCTTTGTGGGTCTCCTATCTTTTTGTTTCCCTGCGGTTTATTAAGTAACCTCTTCCGGATTCCGTAAAGTGTTGCGACTGATATGTTTGAAACGATCAAGGAGACGTAACACTCCTCAAGTGATAAGAGTCGCCACTTTGTCGCACCTCATCACTTAGTATATCTCTCTCTCTCTCTCTCGTCTATCTATCTATCTATCTATTTATCTATCTATCTATCTATCTATCTATCTATCTATCTATCTATATATATATATATATATATATATATATATATATATATATATATCACAATCACAAATGCCTTGATTGAGGTGCAAGACACTGTGCTCAAGCCCTAGGGCGAAGGTGTAACTGTACGTATTCCAGCTCATTCCCAAATGGTACATATAACTGGTGAGTGACTGCCCAAAAATTTTCACGAACATGTCACCACTCCCAGGTCTCCTAGTTTTAATCCCCTTGAATTTGTCTGGGTGTCGTCAAGAGGGGGATTAAACAGCAGCCCCCACAACACCAAGCACCCTTATCCTAGACGTAAAGGTGACGAGAATAATATCATCCGGACATGCAGTTGTTTCTGAGGCCGCTTAGATGCTGGCCTCCAATCAGACGGAGGTTTCCTTGAATAAATAATCTTCTTATAAGTTGAATATATGTACAAATTCCTTAAAAATAAATGTATACTATTTTTTTCTATTTAACTTCTTCATATTATGATCTGTCTTTAATAACCAAATGTTAACGATCTATTAGAAAAATTAAATATCCAACCCATCCATCAGCAAGAACAGCTGGATGGCAAAATAAAGATTATATCCTACTTACATTATATAGGAATTTAAATACCCAATAAGGAACAGCGTTCTCGATTAAAACAAATTCGTAAATAATAATGTCAAACACTCTACCACTTGTCTGTCAAGCTGTCTGACTCCAAACTTCTGTGACCAGAGTTCAATACTGACACATTTAAAGCAACCTCTATAAACAAATTACTTTTCGGAAGCCCAAATGTGATTTGCACCTCGAACCGTAAAAAGGGTTTTAAAATAATGGAAGAGCATATTAAAAACATCCTTAATAACATCAATTAGAAAAGCTACCACAATGTACTGATTACATTAAGAAATAAATGATATATTTACTTTTAAGCAACTTTTAGACTGTCTACAATAGCACTTACACGCCATTTATTATAATAGTGTAACTAAAATCATTAAAAATTACTTATAGATTAACCGAAAGTACTCAGAATCAACAAACTTTTTGACAAAAAAGTTCTCGTTCCGACTAGTTTCTCGAAATCAGATCAAATGAACAAACATCAGATGTTTGGGGGGGGGAGTGGCTTTTTGGTCAGACAGAACTTTACAGCACCCATTATGTATATGAATTAAACTTCATTGATTAAAAGGATATAGTTAAAAACATAAAACTTATGATTAAAGTTTATTTTTATTGCGATTTTACAAGTGATGATGATGATGATGATGATGATGATGATGATGATAGCTTATTTATATGAAAGAAAAGTAATACGACTTCTAGAAGAAACATTTTAATGAATAAATTCAATTATCACTGCAGTAAATGATAGAAAATTTTTATTAAAAACCCAGCAAGCGTGAGATTATCGGACATTTTTGACACGTCTGATCATTCACAGTATCTTTCCCATAAAATACATAAATCGTTCGTTTGTTTAGTTGCATTTTTAATTTTCTTAAAATGGATATTAATACTACTAATAATAATATGCTAAAAAGATTGCTTATTTATTCCTCTTAATTTTAGATAAATAAAAAACATAAATAAATTAATAAAACCAATAAAATAGATTAAAATCAATAAATAAAAATAGGCCGATTTTGATAAAGTGTTTTTTGTTAAAATAGCGCCCTAATAAGTCAGAAGTCATATTATAATCAAAAGCGTTTCTTAAGTTCGTTAAAAATAATCGCTTTTAATGCTATCTAAAGGATAAAAAAGCGAACGAAAATCTTTTAACAAGCCAAATATAAAGGAATGGATTCTTGGCCAAAAGTCAAGACTTGGCCTTGACGTGAAAGTGACAAATACTCGAGTCTATACGTTAGTTTCGAACTCAAGACAGATTTCATGCATATCAGTCAATATGGAAAAAAAGATTTGTTTATTTTCTTTTTGCTTATCAGTCATCCAAAGTTGTTATTTTATCGTGTTTCTTTGTATATGTTTATCAAATATTTTCGAGTACTTTTGTAGTTTAAAGAGCTGATAAGTCAAGCCCAGTTCTCGTTTCTTAACTAAATATTTCCAGAAACAATTGGCTTATCACAATTAGTTAGAGTTTCAGTATTTACTAAATCGAGGTCAAATTGGTACAGCGACATAGTTAAAATTGTACTTCACTAATCGTCCAACTACTTATCTGCCAAAGAAATTAGTATTCAAAATCCCATAAAATCAAGGACTACTGGCGATGATAGGCAGCACAGAACTATCTTCAACACAAACCAGGTAAATTTGAATAACTGATATAGATATCTCTAAACTTTGTCACTTTGTTACTTTTAGTAAAGTCGAATTTTAGGATAACTGAAAATTCAAGCTATGAACCTGTATCAGATTTTCCGTGAAACTTGACTAATCTGCGACTGAAACCCTTGAAATGCTTCCTTAGGCTTTTTGCAAATGTTTTGTTTTTGAAGTTGAACATGAGGCTTGTAGTGGCACGCGCATTTCAAGGTCCGTCGATCGTTGGTTCAAGATAATGAACATCCAGGGCAAACAATCATCAGCAAGACACCAGAAAATGTGCAAAATTAAAAAAAAAAGAAGCCATGCGTAGGTTTCCAAGCTGATAATGGTCAACTTTAAATGACATACAAAAGATTATTTACTGGAGTAAGATGTCATTTTTTTTTATATTTGCTTTGTTGTTTTTACCAGTTCAGTAACATTTTGATACCACCTCGTATATACCCTCTTATTTAAATTGTTATTTATTAGGTTTTGTTTAGTTTTGGCACAAGGTCACAAGCATGGAGGGCGGCGAGATGAGTCTCATACTTTCTACTTGATTGTAATGATCGGCAAAAACAGTTTGCTAATCATCATACCTCGAAGAGACAGCCATTTACCTGTACTGTTGTCTTCTACACTTCTGTTGTTCAAAGTAAATGCCACCTTTAAACTACATGTAGCTAAATGAGATTGTTTAGCTCTTCAATAAGCCGTCGGTGAGAAATAAACTCAAACTGGCTAGCAACGCTGTATCTTCAACCACAAAACTCCGTCAGAACGTCCCGTCTCAGTGATTGGTATCATGAAAGTAAACAATATGAAATCAAGAGCAATTAAAAGATGAAAGAAATTAGCAAAAGTATCAATAAAAAGTCTGCAACGAAAACAATTACATCTTAGATTAAGCGGCTTCAAATTAAAAATACATAAATATATGAAATCTCAAGTACTGAAGTGACGTAATTTTAATCTTCATTCTCTTAGCTTTGAGAACGAAAATCTAAGAAAGGGTCTGTTCATGTCTACCGCAGTGTCCGTGGTGTCTGACTAGTTCAATGAAAGAGATTTAGATTCGGCTGCAAAGAAAGGGTTAGTGTGGGTTTCGTATTGTGGTGACACTGTTGACACGGTTTTCCTCTGTTTTCTCCTGTCCATCTGGTCAGCCCTAAGTTCATTTTCAGAGGAAATGACAGCTCGACAGACAGCCGTATGGTATCGAGGATTTCGAGTACGTCAGATTACTGACGATGGTCACTATGACAAACGCTGATAGATTCCTTCACAGAGTCTTTGTCAGCTTTATAATATATAAAATATGACATATTATACAGACAGGGTGATTGAAAAGTAACTCCCCATTTTAAAATACTTATAATTTATTAACTATAATTTTTACAAGAAATGGATATGAGAGGAAAGTGTTTAGCACGAGTCCTTATTTAAAATTCGATATGAGCACTAGATTTCGTTACCAGTTTTTCAAGCTACCCAGGAATCGCGTCAACTGATTTCATGAGGAACTCATGTAGTATGGACGATATAACTTGTATTTGCCCTTCAAATTCTTCCAAACTTTAGTTTGACTTGTTCCTTTAACCAGCCCCAAAGAAAAAAGTCACGGGTTGTCAAGTAAGGATTAGCCACTCATACATAAAATAGGGAGTTACTTTTCAATCACCCTGTATATATATATATATATATATATATATATAAATATATATATATATATATATATACTTAATAGTAATATATATTGGTGAGATCGAGGAGAAACTATGCAAAGACGTCATCAAAAATTTTGACCATCAAGTGGCGGTGTGCCGCCAAAGCCTTGGCGGATATTTGGGCGATATTATCTTTCACACATAATTGCCTTAACTTAAATCACATGATCCAATAGAGAAATAAATTTTCACCAATAACAGATTTATTTACTGATAACTTTGATCCGTCTTAATGAAACACCCTTTATATATTTTGTATCTTTATGTGACTCAGAAATAGAACCAAGTTAACAAGAACTTTTATACAAATTTATTTATATTAAGTGCTTTTAACCTTAGAAGTGCATTGATATGCTTTGTGTTTATGCGCATTGTCATATTTTCTCAGAAGAATGGGTTTATTTATTAGGCATTAACATCAATGGTTGCAGACTTTTGTCAAATTCAAGGTGTACACGGATAAGAATGTAATGAAAAAATAATGTTTTCTGTTTTTACAGACAAATAAATAGTAAATTTGAAAAACAGAACCGGTTTTGTTCTCAAACAAGAATAAAAACAATTGTTTTCATTACACCGTGTCATTACTACGTGTCTTTAATTATTTATTTTAATATTGGGCGTTCATTAGTTAAAGTGAGACAATGTCTCCGAGTCGGAAATATAATCTGAAAATAAATGATCATACATAAAGCGTTATAAATGTGTACCGAGAACTACTTTATAAAATTGCTATTTAAAAAAATAAAAACCCCAACAATACATTATTATAGACGCACCTCACTTAACGACCCATCCCCTCAATGAGCTGTTTGCTAAGTGAGAGGTTCTTTGGCCGCTATTTCAGGCATTCCCCGTGTGTAATGGGTTTGTGCAATGTCTAATTTATTTCTAAATGTTTATACAGTACAGTAGTTTACTCAAACGTAAGTGTAATAAACAAATTTGAAAATCAGCTTTGTATATTATTGCGGTTTGCAGTCTGTAAATACAGCAAAAATATTTATTTTTCACGTTATTTATTTAGTTTATTTTAATTCATTTTGAAGAAAAAGAAAATGATTATAAAAGTATCCATACAACGTATAATACAAATTCATTGGATTTTTTATTTTATGAGATTTTATAGGTTGTCATCCCGCTCTCACCCTTTCACTGTTGAAACTATTAAATGTAGCCGTCTCTTCTACTCCAAAAGCTTCATATTTCGCACCTCTCGCCTGTGAAACTCCCTTCCCTATTCCTGTTTCCCTGAGCGTTATAATCTCCAACTATTCAAATGTAATGTCAATCGACATCTCCAGTTGCCTTGATCTATCCACTATCCTTCTCCTCATTCTTTTCTCTATCACTCCTATCTGATCTTGCTCCAAATCTTCTGTAATCCCTTGCGTCCTAGTGGCTTCGCACCTTGCTTGGGGCGAAACGCTTAAAAAAAAAGTAAGTGGTATCGTTAAACAGGTAAGTCGTTAAGTAAGGAGTTACTGTATGTATAAAAACAATAAAACATGAACATTTTTAACTGAGCTATTGAATCAACAATCTTGTTCGACATTTTGAACTCGTGAAGCCAGTATCGTGTCGTTCCGCGTTAAATCAAGAAAGCCTAATAATAAAATGAAAAAGACGAAGAAAAAAAAAAAAACGCAGATGTCCTAAACTATTTGCCAGAAAGTGTTTTTTTTTTTTTATTATTATTATTGACGAGATTGCTTTTCTAATTCCTAATAAATTATATAAAACTTTAACCGTAAAAAATGGTTGGAACCATAAGAAAATTTTTATAATTTGTTTTTTTCAGCTTAAGTTCTCATAAAACTGTTCCTGGCATATATTAGAGTCTCTAACTATGATTATTATTTTAGGCGTGGGGGCCAATATCTAAATTTATCGTCTCTGTTTTATTCAGGTGTTCCTGCTACCTATTAGAGATTATTGATAAAATTTAAAGAAGAATATGCAATTTTATTGGTTCTGACCTGGCATCTCGACTTCATTTCCTTTCCCACCGCAGTAACGTATCTTCCCTGTGCCTTTTCTATAAGTACTTTCATGGTAATTGTTCTGATAAACATTCCGCTATGGTACCTAGGACATTATGAATTAAAAGCACAGTACTAGATTGGTGGCATAGTTTTATCATTTTACAGTTGAAATGGCTAGATGTAAGCGTAAGTTCTATACTGACAATTTATTCGATTGCACTTCTCGCTTGTGAAACACTCTTCCGGCTACTTACTTCCAAGTCAAGTTTGATATTCAAAAATTTAAATGAAATGTCTACCGTTATTTTCTTAATTCTTGTTCTTTTATAGCCCTCTCTCCTTAATACTAGTTGTTCCCATATTCTCTAACACTCAGTAACCCCTTACATCTTAGTGGCTTTATTGCCTTGTTTGTGGTGAAATGATTTTAAAAAATCACACGTGAATTTGCTAATAAACAAACAGAAAAATAGAAACAATTCATAGAAAATCCTTGTCATAAAAACAATAAAACATGAACATTTTTAACTGAGCTATTGAATCAACAATCTTGTCCGACATTTTGAACTCGTGAAGCCAGTATCGTGTGGTTCCGCGTTAAATCAAGAAAGCCTAATAATAAAAAGAAAAAGACGGAGAAAAAACATGCAGATGTCTAATTATTAATGTGTTTCATTTGAATTTAATTTCATTCTATTTTTCACTTACTTTTCATAAATGTCCATTCAGTGCGCAGTTTTTTATTTCTTAATTAAAAAAAATGAATAAATATAAATTAATTAAAATTATTTTCACACATAATTGCCATGACTTAAATAATATAATCCAATAGAGAAATAAATAAAATTTCACCAATAACACTGATTTATTTACTGCTAACTTTGATCCGACTTACTGAAACACCCTTTATATATCGGGATCTGCTTTTTGTATCTTTATATGACTCAGAAATAGAACCAAATTAACAACTACTTTGATACAAATTTGTTTATATCAAGTGTTTTTAACCTTGCAAGTGCATTGATAACCTTCGTATTAATGCACATTGTCAGAAGAATGGGGTTATTTATTAGGCATTAAGACCAATGGTTACAGCCTTTTGTCACGGTCAAGGTGTACACGGGTAAGAATGTAATGAAAAAGTAATGTTTTTTGTTTTTACAGACAAATGAAGTGTAAATTTGAAAAAAGCCCCCAAAAAACGGAACCGGTTTTGTTCTCAAACAAAAATAAAAAACTTTTTTCATTATACTGTGTCATTACTACTTGTATTTATTTGTTTATTTATTTTAATATTTGGCGTACATTAGTTGAAGTGAGACAATATTTACGAGAAATATAATCTGGAAGCAAAACGTTATAAATGTGTAGTGTGAACTAATTTATAAACCGTTATTTTAAAAAATAAAAACCCAGCCACACCTCACTTAACGACCTATTCCCTCAATGAGCTGTTTGCTAAATGAGAGGTTCTATTTGGCCGCTATTTCAGGCAATCCCTGTGTGTAATGGATTTGTGCAATGTCTAATTTATTTCTAAATGTTTATACAGTACAATGTTTACTCAATCGTAAGTGTAATAAACAAATTTGAAAATTTTTTATTGCGGTTTGCAGTCTGTTAATACAGCATAAATATTTATTTTTCACGTTATTTATTTATTTTATTTTAAATTAACCTGAATTTATATTAGACTCAAAGGAAGAATTTTAATGCACTCAAACCAAATCAATTACACTTTTTTCATTAACATTTAATATAATGTGTAAAATAAAATTAACTTTGAAATATACACCTGCCAAAAATGAAAACCAAAACTACAAATCCTGAATAAACTATTTTCGTTTTCTTTTTCAAAAATTGAATAATATATATATATATATATATATATATATATATATATATATATATATATATATATATATATTTCAATTAAAAGGTGCAAATATAATTTATAAATTCATGAATCATTCATACAAAAAACAAATATAGAGGTTAATGATTTAAATGGCGAGAATACATCGTCGCAAACAATCTAAATAAGATACATCAACCCCAAACCTGTATATTTCTCATAGCATTTTTTCGGATTACATTTCTATTTTCGCTGTCCTCTTATTACTGAGAAGTAAAAACAAGAACAAAATCTACTTCCATACCTGATGATGTCTGTAGGAACAGACGAAAGCTTTTAAAATTAAAAAGACCTTATGCAACTGGAATTTATAAACGGGGATCATATCATTTATATACAGGTTCGGGGTTGATGTATCTTATTTAGATTGTTTGCGACGATGTATTTTCGCCATTTAAATCATTAACCTCTATATTTGTTTTTTGTATGAATGATTCATGATATATATATATATATATATATATATATATATATATATATATATATATATATATTATAAATTAATGTTTGACTTTAACGTGTTATCTACTCTTCACATACGAACTGTTTCCATTTGTGATATCAGAGTTTGTTTTATCAAGACAAATGCAGAGAATTATTGTTTTATTACTTAAATTAAACTTTCGGTGCCATGCGCATGATGTCACTTCCTTTTTATAGAATATATATTATAATCAATTACAAATGATAATTATTACACTTATCATTATAATAAAATTATTGATAAATATCTTCATTGGAATGTCACTATGGCTGATAAAGAAATGTGCAAACATATCAAGGACTGACCTTTGTATATTCTTATCTTCTCACTAACTAGATGGGTGACCGCTTGGAAATACAAGGTGCTGTAAGCTTGGATGGGCAGGTAGTGTAATGGATAATAGCTCGGAATTGTTAATCGGAGAGCTGACTTCCAATTCCAGTTGGGTTCGTTATACTCCCACGCAAATACCCTTGGGAAAGATAAGAATCCACTTCTTCTCTCCCCAGCTATGGGTAATTAGTAAGACTTGTATCACTAAAACCATTGCTATCTCAAAAAAAAAAATAATTAAAATTGCGTACAAAATATTTAGATTTCGGCATTAAATAACCCATAGAAGTGTTGATATGCCGCTAAACAAAACAACCAACCAACATCTCCTACTTGCATAACTGGCTCAGTGCAAGTGTTCTGATATAATTTGTGCCAATTTGTCTTTGTGTAATACCAAGCTTTGTTTAAATATAATAGTTTATTCAAAAACTGATATTGTTATAATGTGTTATATTATGTGTGAATAATTTATTTTTCTATACAGTTGATGTCATGGGTCTTTACCTATAACTACAGAATGAACTCTTCCTAGCACTATGTATACTACGCCTCTCAAGAGAGCTTCTCGGCTTGACGGTCGAACTCTCTGCTTCTGAGCAGAGAGGAACCCGGACGAGGCTTCGCCGAAGGGCGGACTCTCGTTCGGGGAGGTTGACCAACCCGATCCCGTTTATACGGGTTCAACGGGAATTTTTTGGCCGAGCCTACGGGCTCGGGAAACCCACGTTAAACTCGGCCTTGTGCCATATGCAACTCTCGTGGGAGGGTGGCTAGATACCGATTCAAGCCGAGAAGCTCGGCTTGACGGTCGAACTCTCTGCCTCTGAACAGAGAGGAACCCGGACGAGGCTCCACCGAAGGGAAGAGTCTGGTTCGGGGAGGTTGACCAACCCAATCCCGTTTATACGGGTTCTACGGACATTTTTTGGCCGAGCCTAAGGGCTCGGGAAACCCATGTTAAACTCGGCCTTGTGCCACATGCAACCCTCGTGGAAGTGGGGCTAGATACCGAATCGAGTCGAGCCGATAGTAGTTCACTCCAAACCAGCCTGACAGTCATACTCGCACCTTCCACATCTTGTATTATTATTTCGTGTAATATACCTTCGTTATTTCTACTCTTGTCTTCGTGTTGTTCTTCCTTTTGGTCCTAACCTGGACCATAACAGTTGATTGTATTGTTTTATATAATAATGAATTCTGTATTTGGAAAAAAATGTCAGAATAATCCAGAACTTATACTGGGAGTCTACCGCCTGCATACGGATAGAAAATGTATTGAAAAGCTTTACAAAAATGGAAAGGAGCGTGAAACAAGTATATATCTTCTCCTTAGATTTATTCAGTCCCTACAGAGGGTTTATCCCAAGGAAAATGGTGAACCTACCAGGATTTACTGTCGGTGGGTGTAATCTTAACAATATAAGATTCGCAGATGACTCTGTGTTGATTGCCGACCCGGAAAGAAAACTACAGGACTTCTCCTAGACAAAGTGGTAGAAGAAAGTGGGGAAAAAGACTAAAGTAGAAAAAAAAGGATGTGAATTATAAATTGGAGATATAAACATCAAACAGGTGCAGAAGTTTAAATATATGGGAAGAGTTTTAATAGAGAATGGAAAATGCGACACCGAGATCCGAACACGAGTTGGACAAACTAAAGAAGCATTTCAAGTGTTAAGCAAGGTGCCAATAAAAAGAAAAAATCGTTAGAAACAAAGAAAAGAATATTGAATTGCTGTGATATTCATCTTCTTTATGGCACTAAATGTTGCACAATCTCCCACAGATGAGGAAATAACTAGAGGCAACAGAAATGTGGTTCTATAGAAGGAAAATTCCAATGAGTAAGAAAAAAGGTTGTCTAAAAGAAAATGGCAACAGAAAGAACATATTCAGAATCAGGAAAAATAGATAAAATTCCTTGGACAGATAATGAAGAAGGAGGGCTTAGAGAACTTCACGGAGCACATTGAGAACAAAAATGATAGGAGTAGGTAGCGAGACACTTACCTGACGGGCTTGTGTGAATGGATGGTCGAACGGGTGTCTGAAGCAGGTATTTACCCGACCTCCCCACGAGACAAGATGTGGCACAAGGCCGATTTTTATGTGGGACATTCAGAGCCCGTAGGCTCAGGCAAAAATTCCTTGTAGACCCTGCATACACGGAGTCGGATTTGTCTACCTCACCAGACAGGACTCTGTCCTTCGACATAGCCTCGTCTGGGTTCCTCTCTGCCTGAAGGCCCAGGTGACTGAAGCCTTAGCAAAGAGAAAACTGCTAAGAGCTAAAGACATAAAAGTTGTGGAGAGCCATGATCACCTATGTCCTGTTTTTCAAATATATGAGTATATAGTTTAGCTGATTTCATTTCGTTTCTTTTTCATTTTGTTCATGCTTCTATCACAATTGTTATTAAATATTCTCACATTGTGATCTGCCTAGAAAGGTGAAATGTAAGAACTTGGACGTTAATCTACTGTGGGTGATCTAGCAATTAAAGCACTTTATATAGATTTTCATTTTAGTAAATTGATTTCTCTTATATTAAAGTAGCATTTAAATTGAAATTATCAGCATCCCTTTGTGCGCATGTGTAGTTGCATCAGAGTAAACATGACTTGAAGTCTTAAAAGACGAATTGCGTCACACGAAAACTTTTCGCACTTTGTCATAGATTTCCCTAAAATTGTTCTTGATACATAAAAAGTTATATATCGTTTTCCTAAAGCAATAATGTTTTATATTGTAGAATTATGGAAAAGATTAAAACTATTTCTTCTTAGCGAAGAGTTCAACTAGGATTATTTATTCATTTCATCCAATAGTAAGGATCATTATATCATTTTTAATTTCCTAGATTACAAATGATTTTAGAGGTATCGATTTTGTTATGTTACATTCCATTAAACAGCAAACGATAAAACGCAGCCTCTTTTTTTCGATGTCGTCCACTGCAAGAACGTCTAATATTTCGCTCTCTCGCTCGCTTTCTGAATCTATTCTGCTAAGAACTGCTGTTCAGTCTTTTCAGTTTACGATACACTAAGGTTGTAAGAATGGGTGACAAGCAGGTAGTTATTTTTATTTATTAATTAATATTTAAATTTTGATCGGCGCTGAGAGATTTGTAAGTTTAACTAACGTAAGAGTGAAACAAAAAAACAAAAAAAAAACAAAAACAAAAATCATTTGTAATATTGGTAAAAAAAAATGGAAAATTTTGAAAATAGTTAAGAATTTATACATACAGGGTGATCCAAAAAAAACGAGAATTTTTGAAGTGCGTATTTCCAGACATGAGCAAGTGGCAACACTGCGAGACAGTGACCTTGGGCAAGTAAACATTTCGCCATTTAGAATTCAAGATGAAATTCACAGTATCCCAGCTGAGATGTTGCCGCAGTCAATGAGGAATCTCAACAGCAGATTTCAAGAATGCATTCGTACAGGAGGATGCCATCTACAGGACGTAATTTAAAAAAAATGAAAATTCCATCATTGTTTCTTAAATTATATATTTTAAGGTTTCAATTACTATGAATAAAATATTTTTCTTCCATCATTCTTGGTTTTATTGGATTGTTAAAAAGTTCCCGTTTTTTGGGGTCACCCTGTATATACGTGTATGCGCACAGGCAAAGACCTTATCGGCTGACTTACTTTTTTTTGCACATGGCTACAAGTGGACTAATCCGATACTGTTCTGCTTTTTCACTGACTTTTCTTTGGGTGAGAATTTTAATTTTTGATGCTAGGAGGTTGAGAAATGACCCGTAATGTAATATCTATTTTTTTCTTAGTTTCTTTTCCTTTGTTTAATGAATTCCTTGATGACTCTTCCTCCTAACTTGTAGTGTATGTGTGTGTGGTGGTGGATGATCTATCCTATAAAACTTGAAATTTATCACTCATTGATGTCGAAAACTTAAGCATTTTTCGGGTGGCATTCTGTGCCCCCCTTTCAACATGTAAGTTGTCGTAAATTTTATACATTTTGAAATACATTTTTCTTTTCTTTAATTTCATGTTACGTCTTTTTGGCTTTATTTAATTTTTCATTTTAAATATTTTTCTTCTTTTTCTGTTAACTCTCAAAGTAAAACTATGTCCACATCTGACACTTCATCTGGCAGTGGTAATTGTGACATACTAAGTTAAAACTTATTATAGTCAATACCATTTCCATACCTCTATTGATACCCACCCTGTACTCAATAATGAACTCTTGAACCATGTATCTCTGAATATAATCAACCCCACACTATCCCATGGGCAGGATGTGCTCTTTAGTCTTGGTCGGCAGTCGTCCTAGAGATGATGACTTGAAAAAATTACCCTTTGGCGATCGAGACGAAAACGCAAAAAATTACAAATCTCAATGAATACGAACAAATATTCATACCGGATCGGCCGTTACCCGGGTCAGCAAGAGCCGCGTACCTCTGAGAGGAACCAGTCTAGGGCCGAAAAATCTATCACTGGATCAAACTCTTCCAACAAGGAAGAGACACTTGGTCACCAAATTCAGACAATTTCCAACCTTGATCCAAGTGACTCAATGCTAAATCAACTAATAAAAAGAAAGCGAATGGGATGATCTCGCGAAGAGCATCAACAACTCATAAAATCTTTTCCACCGCACTCGAAAACTCACAAAAGAACACCACGGATCAGATGTACCAAATATGGAGAACTATGGTAGGAAGAGGAATAAGAGTCCATCTTAACCCAAACACGCTTGCCAATATCCGCAGCGAAATCGTACGAAACAAAAGATTTTCAAATGCAGAAATAAATAGGATAAAACTAGATATAAGACAAAATACAATAACCCATCATTCAAACAATAAAGAGATCAGAGTAGAGATAAATAATATGACAGAGGATGGGGTAAAATCTAAAATAAATGAAATACGAAATAATAATCTCTCAGAAAATAAAAACAAAAAATCCGTGACACAACCTACAGTTATCCAGACGATGTCACCGAAGATGATTCCAACTACTTCAGGGTAGAATTCCTTGAAAACCACAGATGTGAACGAAGCGTCTCCGAAGCGAAAAACCACATCATCCAAGTACTCAGTAGAGTAACTTTCACACAAATGTTAGACAAAGACCAAAATAAAATATTCCAAACGGACCTTAAGAAATTTTACAGGGAAATTGGAAAAGCAGTTATACATGTCAAAAAGCCATCATCTATTGAAAAAGTGCAGAAATTTTAGGAGAATATTTGGAGCAGCCCAAAGAAATATAACCCCAATGCAGAGTGGATCCAACGTGAAGAAGAACGAATGCCGAATAAACCTCTACAAGAATGTGGAAAATATAACAACGAATAATGTTAGGCAAGTTCTAACGAAATCCTAGAAACGGAAATCCCCGGGAAATTACAAGGTGCCCAATTTCTGTCATCAATCCATAAAACACTTGCAAAACCTCTATCAACGCTTATTAATAACCCCAATGAAGTCCCAGAATGGATCACTGGAGGTATTACTTATCTCCTGACAAAAACGAGTGAAACAGATGTTCCGAAAAATTATAGACCAATAACATGTCTGTCCACTACGTATAAATTGATCACGTCTGTCCTGACGAACCGTACTTATTCTTTTCTCAAAGCAAACAACATTCTTCCATTGGAACAGAAGGGATGCAGGAGAGGTTCATATTGTTGCAAAGATCAGCTACTGAAAAACAAAGTGATCCTGGAAAATTTCAGGAGAAAAATGTCGAAATCTTAGCGCAACGTGGTTAGATTACCGTAAAGCCTTTGATAACGTGCCACACTCTTGGATCCTTAAGACTCTGGAAATGTAAAACGACTCTCCCGTGATATTAAATTTCCTTAAACACTCCATGGGAATGTGGGAAACCACATTATACCTAAATCATACCAGAGGCACTGCCACCTCCAACCGCCTGAATATCCGACGAGGAATCTTTCAAGGAGACTCCCTGTCACGCTTTCTGTTTTGTCTATTCTCAATCCCCTTATGCATGAACTAAACAATTATAGCTATGGATACAAACTAGACAAGAAAGTATCCAATCCCGTGTTCTATATGGATGGTCTCAAACTCTTTGACAAGGACCATAATGATTTGAAGGGTCTCCTCAATACTGTAAAATAGGTATGGATTTCGGATTAGATAAATGTGTAAAAAAAAGTAACATTCAAGAAAGGGAAAATTACAGAAAAACACTCAATTTAAATTTTGTCACAAATATTATGGAAATGAAACAAGAAGAAGCCTATAGGTACCTAGAAATTAGCAGAGATGAAATACAGCATACCCACATGAAGGATAAGTAAAAAAGGAGTACTACAGGCATGTGCATCCGATACCTAACTTAATTTTAAAAACAGAATATCAACCATAAACACCTTAGCTGTCCCTGTGGTGCAATACAGTTTACACATCCTTAACTGGACCATAGCTGACATTAAGCGAATGGACGCCAAAACGAGAAAGGTGCTCACCTACCACCACTTGCATCATTCCAAGGTTGATGTTGATCGTCTGTATGTGCCCAGATCCGAAGGGGGCAGAGGATTAGTTCAACTAGAACTGTCTTACAAAACTACAACCATTGGCCTTCAAAGGTACCTGGAAACTACTGAAGACTGTATGATGATGTGTCAAAGAACATGAAAGAAGAAACTTTATTCAGTAATAAAGGAGGCCAACAAGTTCAAAATGGAGTTTCAAATATTTGAAGAAATGCAAGTGAAGCCTAAAACATCAACTTCAGCTGCAAAATACTTTAAAAAAAAGCAAAGGCAAATGCAACCAACCAGATACAGAAACGATGGCAAGATAAGACGCTTCACGATCAATACTCTACTCGTACCAAACAAGCTGATGTAGACAAACCCCATACCCATCAGTGGCTACTGAAACCGAAGGTTTTATTATTGCTGTACAGAACCAATGCTTGCTAACTAGAAATTACCAAGCACACATACTGAATAATTGTGCTAGCCCAAATTACAGATTCTGTGATAAATATCCAGAAACAATTAACCATTTTGTATCAGGTTGCGTGGCATTGGCACCCACTGAATATAAAACTCAGTATGACAGAGTGAGACAATATCAGAACTGGAAAATCTGCAACTTTTACGGAAAGGAAACTTCAAGAAATTGGTAGGAGCCCCACTCAGACCGGTTATGGAGATAGGACCTGTAACAATTTTATGGGAAATACACACAGAGAGAACAATCAAAACTAATCGCCCACACATCGTGATTAGAGATCGCAAAGACAAAATGTGTCTTCTTACTGACATGGCAGTCCCTGCAGACTGCAATGTATCTGTCAAAATTGTTAGAAATAAAAAGTATAAATAATAAAACTCAAAAACAGTATAAAAAAATTAAAAAATGGGTAGTGAAAAGATAGAAATAAAAAAGGTAAAAAAAAGGAAAAATAGTAAAAATTAAAAAAAATAAAAATTGCATCAAACATATAGAAATAAACAATAAAAATGTTAGAAAACTAGGTTTAGGAATCATTGATAAATGTGTAACTGCAAAAATATAAAATAAAAATAATCGTAAAATTATGATACATATTTTAAAAAGAAATTGTAGATTTGATTGCTATATCACATATGCCTCCGAGTAAAAGATGATACAATTCTAACCTCTTTTTCTCAAGCGAGAGTTTCTCCTAGACTGTTGACATGATTTTCACAGCAGTCTCACGCCCAAGTTCCGGTAAGGTAGAAGTTATAAGTTAATTTCGGCCGTCTGGGCGTCCTTGATACGTGTAAGAATTTTTTTTTTTTATTCCAAGAAACGAATCCCCAAACTACGTTGCAATCAGCTGGCTTTGAGACGTGGTTTAATTTGCAATTCTCTGAGTAAAACAAAATAAACATCCAGGGAAACCCAGAAAAGTTGACTCTTGCTCCAATTATTATTATCTTTTTATATTTTATTCGCCGGAAAAATACTTTTACTATATTTATCTTTATTGTTTTCATAAGGATTTCCGTCTGGCTGTTTGCATTTTATGGAGATCAAAAATATAAAATAAAAATAAAAAACTTTGAATAAAATCAACAAGACACGTAATTGTACCCAAATTCTTATGTATATGAATCAAATTATACTTATTAAATTATCTAGTCTGATTGTCATTTCCCCTGGTTAAAAATACTTCGCGGATCTTGTATGGGAAATCTAGGTATCTACTGAGTTCATTTTCACCCAGACACTGTACATTACCAATACTTGTACCAAGCCTACATTGAAAATAATGTAAACGGAAGAGATTGAGATGTCATCAGATAAGACAATTATTGAACCAACTATAATAATAATAATATATTGTAAAATACTCTGGACACTTCTTAAACTGGACAAGTGAGAAACTCAGAAACTTTTTCGTCTACCTAATTTAATTCCCAAATCTTGGTGAACTCGTGGTATTGTTTTAATGCCCTTCCTAACGTTGCCGTACACTGGAATCGTCTCCCCAGGCCAATATTATGACGAAATTACTCAATTCATACATCGACCGTAGGTGAGAATCGTATCCGTGTCTCGTGGTCGGAACGCAAACATCTTAACCACAAATACTTTTGATAATCTTTAATATATAATAAGAGAACATTTTCTGGTTATGTTTTCTGTGAACGTGTAAATTGAATAAGGAATTAATTACTTTGACTTAATAAAGAACATGGATATCTAATTAAATCTCGACTAATTACAAGCAGTGGTAGGTGTTTTTGAGTATTAATATTTCAATGCTGAAAGCTTACAGCTGGTCATATTCACTTTCAACAGACCTATCTGGAGCATGGTTGTCAGACTGAGCTACAAGTAGAGAACTGGGCTACATTTGAAAGTCGGGCACTATGACCGAACTTATTCAACTTTTACAGTGAAGCAATCCTGAGAGAATTAGAAGTCCTACCAGGCTTCATTAATAGTGACCACAATCTTTTAACAACATTAGATATGCAGATAACACAGTGTTGATGGCAGATACAGAAAGGAAACTACGTGAACTCTTACAGAAGGTAGTAAAGGAAATGAAGTAAAAAAAAAGGAATAAACATTAATTGCAAAAAGACAAAATGTATGGTGTCAGCAAAAGAAACCACCGAACATGCAAATTATAAATTGAAGTTAACAAAATTAAACAAGTGCAAAAGTATAAATATCTATGAAGTGTTTTAACAGATGATGGAAAATGCGAAACCAAAATCCGAAGGTGCATGAGATAGCGAAAGTTGCCTTCCAAAATCTAAGCAAAGTTATAGAAACGGGAAAAATTCATTAGAAACAAAGAAATGAGTACTAAACTGTTATGTAATATCACTCCTATCTAAGAGTGAATGCTGGACAATTTAATCACAACGGAGAAGAGAACTGAAGCAACAGAAATGTGTTTCTACAGAAAGGTGCTATGGACGGAACTTGTGAGCAACGACGACGTTATAGAGAAAATGGAAACAAAAAGTAGACTTTTACGTAGCATCAGAAAGACATTTAAATTAAATTTACTTTCAAATTAAACTGGGCTATCTTCCGTGTGTTGTGTTCATTCAGGTCGCATGTAATCATGGCTCTCCACAATTTGTTGTCTTTTGTAGCTCTTAGTAAAATTTATCTTTTTGCTATATCTCCTATCCGTGTTCTGCTAACCATTTACACAAGCTTATTAGGTAGGTTAAGTGCTGCTTTTCGCTGTCTCTCTTGCTTTCAATATGTACTGCAAGTGTCAAATTCTCCAAGTCTTCTTTCTTCACTATGTCTCATAGAAATTTAAACTGTCTCTTTCTGATGCTATATACAAGAGTCTTTTTGTTTTATCATCGTTAAAAATTCTTTGTTACTCAGCATCCTTCTGTAGAACCAATCTTTGTTGCCTCTTCTTTATCTGTGAGGAGATTGTTCAACATTCACTGACATTGAGGAGGACTCGCATTACCTAACAGTTCAGCACACTTTTCTTTATTTCTAACGACCTTTTTTCTTATTTCTTAATGCTTCACTTAGCTTTTGGAAGGCATCGTTTGCGTCTTGGTATTTCGGTGTGACCTTTACCGTCCACTGTTAAAACACTTCTCAAATATTCAAATTTTCGTACTTGCTTGATTTCGGCATCTCCATTTCGGAGCTCACATCTAAGACTGTTCCTCTGACTGATACGCATAATATGCTCTCTTCTTACGTTTTAGGTTTAATCTTTTCTTCTCCCCACTTTATTACCTTCTCTAAGAGTTCCCACAGTTCCCATTCAGTTATCTGTATATCATATCCTGTTAAAACGTTTTCCGCCAATAATAAACCCTGGTAAGGCTTCTAGTTCTCTCAGGATCACCTCACTGTAAAGGGTGAACAAGTCTGGAGAGAAGACACACTTTGCCTTACGCCTCTCTTTATTTTCGTGTATTTACTGAATTCATTTTTTATCAGTATACAGGCGGTTAGCTCCCAGTATAATTAGCTGAATGCTACCATAATCTTTGCCTTCAATTCATCTTTAGTGTTACTAGGAGTTTTGTTGGTCTCTCGTTCAATTGTGCCCTACACATTATAATCAAGGGAGAATTAGATGGCCAGATGTAAGGGGTGATATGGTCGCAGAAATTGTCTGACAACCATGACTGGGTTTTCCTGCTTGTGTGGCATGGTGCAGAGTCCCGCTGCCAAACATAAGGTCGTCCAGCATCCACCCCCTTGACCCAGGGCAGTACTAACTCCTCAAGGCACTTGATGTAGGACTCCGTGTTTAGTCTGAGGCCGTGTGGGTAGATGAATGGAGGATTAACGTTGCCATCACAAGTGATCACTTCAAGCACCTCGCAATCACCATTAGACTCATCCACCTTTTCCGAATCCTCTGCACTGTCCTCAACTTGACACCCAGACACTCTGAAGTGTTCGTATTGGAGCTTCTGGTGCGAATGCCAAGCAGTACAGCATGCCATTTCCAAATTTCTGGTGGAGTGAATTACATCATGGTGCTGTTTTTCTCATAGACGGTGCCCAACTCCCTACTATACTGTGCAATAGACAAAAATAAAAAAAAAACAAACAACGCGCACGCGCAAAATTAAAAATATAAAATGATGACAATTTACCCATCGCACCCTGTAGATGGTGCCGGGAAATTTTGCACCCACCTAATATATGTCTGAATTACATTTACCTTCCGATTTGAACCCGTAACTACTTTTTGAGCTCTATCCCCTTTAAGGTCGTTCCATAGGTACCCTTCTGTTAAAAAAATGACCGCTTATTATTTACTCGATTAAATGTTTGGCTAAGAGGTAAAACTCGGTCCAGGTGCTTTTCTAACACTTTAACCAATATGTTTTTGTTTATTTTCAAATCTCCAGTCTCGTTAACATCGTCTGCCAGATGTTAACATTGATTTAAAAAAGAAAAAATGTCGGCATATCAAATTTCCTACCTTAATAGTTTCGTCTGAGTGGACAGTGAACCGCTGAATGACGACAGTATTAACATACGTTTAAAAAGTCAAAACAGAAAAAAGTTGCGGGGGTGAGAAGTGAAAAAAAATCCAGGTGTGGGAGTTTTGAGTGATATGAGCGAAGAAACAGGCATATTCTTTATTTACATTTTGTACTTATGGAAGTGTCGGTTGGTGTAATGGTTACTACCACGGAATTGATGAAGCGAGTTTGAATTTCAACTAAGACTGTTTATGCTCATGTCGAAGTGAGAAAGGCCTGAATCCATCGAATTCCCATCGACACATTTAATTTCTAATTTACGATGATTAATTGATTAGAAGGGCACTTAGAGAAACCACTTTCTAATAACTGTTGACCAATCAACATTAACAGGGGCCAATAGCATACTAATAATTTAGTGATACGAAAATATATATACTCATTCTTATAACGTATCCTTCTGAACTCTGAAGCAAACAATTTTTTTATGGCCGCCTTTTAGTCGAGTCTGGCATTATGTCATAATAGTGATGTTTGGTTGATTTTCCATGCTAACTCTTATTGGTTTATTTAATATCGAATTTTGTGTGGCGAAGGATCGAACTCAGTACATGATAGTAATGGTCAATCAGACTATCCTCGCTGACCATTACCGAACGCCGATGCACTGGTATAATTGCAATAGTGAAGTATCTATTGAGGATGAAACCACTTCTGATATGTGTTGCATCTCTTCAGAAGATAAGCGATCGTGACTCTCCACGACTTTCTAACGTGTTGCTTTTCACAGTTCATCTCTCTTTACTAAGGCCTCCGTTCCGACATTCATTCGAGCAAGCTCATCAAACTAACTTCTTTCACCTATCTCTCTTGCTCTCAATATGCCCCGTGAGGGTTAAGTTTTCCAAGCACCTCCTTCCTCATTATGTGTGAAAGGAATTTCAGCTGTCTTTTCTTGATTTAGCGAATTGGTTTGAAATTCGTGACGCTGAAAAGAGTTCTCCTACTTCATATCTATCTTCCTGTCCCGCAGTGGGTCCTGGACAATTTCCATCCAAAGGAAGAAGAAACTCAAAAGACAGTTGTTGTTCTACAGGCGGATGTTGAGAATACCATAGAGAGAACATGTGAGCAACGAGGAAGTTCTAAAAATGTAAGAACTAAAAAGGGACTCATATTATCGGTCCTGGTATGGCTGCTTGGATTCAGTCACTTTCCCACCGCCGTAAGGTGACTTTTTCTATAAATACTTTCATGATAGTTATTCAGATGAGTTCTTCGCTATGGTACCATGACTTTAAGAATTTAAGCTTTGTGCTAGACTGGCGTCGCGATCTCATCAATTTACAGTTGAGTTGGCTAGATGTAATTCTATGCTAACAGTTTCTTTTCTCGCACTTCTTGCTTGTGGAACTCCCTTCCGGCTCCATGCTTCCCAGTCAACTTTTAATTTGCAAAAATTTAAATGCAATGTCAAACACCATCTACTGTCCTCCTGATTACTGTTTTTGTTCCCACTCATTATTAATGTTTCTGTTTCTAATTTTTGCACATCCAGTAATGGTTTTACTGACTTGCATCGGGTGAAATCGATTAAAAACAATTCAGAAAGAGACAGTTGAAATATCTGGGACACATGAGGACGAGGAAACATGGCTTGGATAATTTAATATTCACAAGACGTATTGGGGAAACGAAGGATAGTGGGAAAATGTTAGAAACTTGCCTTGTGAGTTTGTGTGAATGGATGACAGAGCAGAGACAAGGAGGGATGGCAAAGAGTTAGACATCGTTTACAATTTACAAGGAAGATGTGGGATCCATGATCACCCACCTCCTGAAGGAAAAACTGCATATAAATGAAAATGAACTTTTATACAATGCTTGCTATGCGGTATTTACTAAATTTAACTTAGTATGAAACAAAGTCACAGGTGCGCAGTACTCACTAGAGTAGGAAAGATTTAAGTGATTAGTTTGTTAATTGTTGCTTTCTGGTGGGTCAACAGTATACATTTTTATATACTGATATTACTCTAGTGCAGTTATTCTCAACGTGGATGGTAATGTACTCCCTCCCCCATTTGAAGTCTGTAAATTCTCAAGGGTTGTAAGGGACATTGTGGGAGCGTTAGAATTTTAAGAAGATAATTTTTAACCGTATTAGATATTTTATATACACATTTGTTTATTTTTTTGCCAATATATTGATATTTTTAGATTATAATACAATTTCTAAAGACTTAATGGATCTATTTTTAATCCGCTATTTTTTAAAAACTTCAAACGTTATTTTTATAGGATATTCGTATTTGAGTAGACGCCCCGTTTTTTTAAGTGTATATTACGTTTACCGGTCTACACACTCAAGAAAACTAGATAAAGAAGTATCTTTCGACAGGATACGAACCTGCATCCCCCTTTGTAGGAGAAACCAGCATCTGATCCGGCATGCTTGAGACCGCTCGGCCACAGAGAGTATCACGGCCCAGCAAAGTTCTATTTTAATCCGAAATTTGCAGAAGGCACATTTGAGGCATCAACTCAAATACGGGTATCTACTAAAAATAAAGTTTGAAGTAGTAAGATTCTTAGATATATTGTAAACATCTTGATGCAATTACAATATGTGTATGAAGTAAAAACCTTGAGGGGTAATGCGCCATGGTTAATTGAAAACAAACGGAATTGGCATGTTAACGTCCGGCGACTTCGATAACCTGGAACAGTTGTTTGGCTATTTTCGCCACAGATTACATCCGATGATTGATCCTTCTGTAATTCGGCAAACATGAACAAGTGATATTAAATCTGTTACAATAACTATGTTCCTTTTACCAGTGCATTATTACTATAGGTGGTACCAGCCCACGCAAATA
Source organism: Acanthosepion lycidas (assembly GCA_963932145.1). Classification (NCBI taxonomy): domain Eukaryota; kingdom Metazoa; phylum Mollusca; class Cephalopoda; order Sepiida; family Sepiidae; genus Acanthosepion; species Acanthosepion lycidas. The sequence continues at coordinate 47,405,376 of OZ010576.1, forward strand.
TCTATCATAAAAAAAAAAGGAAAAGTCACTGGAGAAGAAACGTTTAAGAACCAATGCTCTAATTCGTTCAGTCCTCATTAGTTGTTTCAAAATTTAGACTTTGTGCCGTATTTAGGCCTGGTAAACGTCTGTAGGTACAGCCGTACCTATATATGCGAAAATAGAAAAGTAGATGATATGAAAATCATTTAGTAGACACTTATAAATGTTTAAGATTCCTTACTTCATTCGCCTAAATATATTACTCACTTACAGGAATTGCAATACTTTTATGATATTATCGTCAATTTTTCACTGGTTTTCTCATTTTGTTGAGTCATTTTGCTAGATACAAATGCTTGATTTGTTCTACAGCCAAATTCAGGCGTATTTTTAACACTGTCTTCACGTTGTTTAAAATGATTTTGTATTGTACACAAATACCATTAATTCATTAATTACCAACGCTCCATTTTTGGATGGCGAGTATTAAAGGTTTATATCTAATAAAAATACACAAATAATATTGGATTTTTCTCATTGTTTAAAATCTTTTAGCCCAACAATTCTCCTTGTCCCATTAATGGAATGGCAGGCATTAATGGGTTATAGATAAAAAAAAACTATAATTAATACCGGATTTTTATTTTTATTATTTAATATCGGATTTTACAGTGGACACTTTTCGTTTGAATTAGCTGAGATGAAGTCTTTCATTATTATGTGTAGATAGTCTTCTTCATCTGTACACTTTTTTTTATTATCAAAACGTGATAGAAATCCATTCAACATTTATTAGTGGTCAAAATAGGTTCAGAAAAGACATGAATTTGGAACCAATATCCCAGCTGCTCGTCTTACATGGACGGTGTCTTAACAAATTTGGCCACAGAAGTCTAACAGCTAAACAGGGTTCAAATCTATAGTCATATTGATACTGCTGTCTTCTATTTCTTCACATCATATTGTTTGTTTAATTCTTTGGAATAACAGCAAGTCTTTTTGTGAGATAAAGTATTCTAAAATTAATATTTCACTAATTTTCTGCGTCTTGTTGTTGCTTTATAAGACAACGTACGAGGTCGAATATTTTCCGATCGTTAAAATAAGTTATGCAATGTAGGAACAAAGAATTTCCATAATCTTACCGATTAACAAACATTGTGCTTTAAGAATGTATTTTTGTTTTGTTTTTTATACCCATTACAACAAAATCTGACTGTTTTTTAAAAATATCCTTTCGATGCGACGAACGCATACATTCAAGTTACTTAATCCATATTTTTATGTGTTTAGTTTCCTCTTTCATATAGAGACTTGTTTATGCTTAATTCTGATTGTTATGGCGTTTTGAACAGAAATCCAGTAAATAATTATTACTCCATTTCAATATTAACGTCCTGTAATTCTATTTACTTGAAAACAATGTTATATCTTCAATGTTTAATGGAAGAAAATAACTACTGTGGCGTAGTTCATTTTTTTGTTTGTCATAAATTAATGAAAATCACGTAACAATCCATCAATGTTGATAAATATTAAATTAAATAAAATACCGAGACTAGGAATTTTCAATTTAATGTGTTAGAGTGAATACCCTTTGACCGTGAAAGTATTGTAAAGTCGGAATAAAAATTTAACTTACCCGCATAAACACTTCATTTCACTGTTCTTGGTTGAATACACTTTGACCATTAATGTATTATGAAGTCGAAATAAAGATGTAACTTTCGGTGAGTTTTCGACTCGCATAAACACTTCATTTCAATGTCCAAAGTTGAATACTCTTTGACCGTTAAAGTATTGTAAAGTCGGAATAAAGACGTAAATTCGGATGAGAACTGGGATAAACAGTTCATAAAGATCAAATGCTGAAAATTTTACATGAACGATGACAGAATCAATTGTGTTAACAAATGAACGTGAAATAACGCTTTTCTCTTTTCTTTCGGATGTCATATGTTTTCAGGATGCGAGCGGCCATTGCTTTCCACAACACTCTGTCTTTCGTTGCTCTAAACAGGGATTTTTATTTTATTTTTCTCATTGTTTAAAATGGTCAATAAGACTATCCTCGCTGACCATTTAGTCTGAGGCCGTGTGGGTACCCTTCTTTGTCTCTGTTCTGGCATCGATTAACTAAAATTCCTAAAGTCGATTATACATTGTTCGCCTGCTTTTCTCCATTTCAGGAGCCATGCATTAAATTCGCCTTATTTTCTCATTATGTATTCAAAAATTTCAACTGTCTCTTTCTGATTGTTAGCAGTAATTTGCTTGTATTTTATTTTTATCGTAAATCTTCCTTATTATTCACATGCTCTGTCCAAGATATTCAAGGAATTCGTTAGTAGAGCCACATCTGAGAAGAGAAAGACTACAGGTTGAAACACCATTGCTATGTCTTTGAGGAAGATAATAGAGTAGTTTCCCATTGCCTTCTCCGCGGTTTTTTTTTAAATAAGAGTAGTCTGCTACTACGAAAGTGAACGAAATAGACTCACTTGGAATCTACATACTCCCAGATATATACTGGGAATCGTCCTTGAGCATGACAACGCTTCACTCTGTAAAATAAGCCACAAGCGAAAATAAAGTCATTATACTGGATGCTCCACACTTTCCGCTGTTATAATATATCTAAGAAACGCTTAGAAAATCAAAGGACACTTCGGCGTTAGCAAGCTAGATCAATTGTGACTGAGTAGTACGTTCGATCCTCACTGGGTGCCTCATACTTTCGGCTTGGTCTCATATCAAAGAAACTCAAAGGGCACTTCGACGTGGGATAATAGCAGGCTTGTCTCACTGGATCAGTAACGACTAAATAGTGAGTTCGGTCCTTACTGGGTGTCCCATACTTTCGGCTTTGTGGCACATCTAAACGACGCTTAGAAAACCACTGGGCACTTCGATGTGGTGCAATAGTTAGCAGGGTTATTTCAATGGATCAATTACAACGGAATAGTGAGTTTGATTCTCACTGGGCTCTCCCTAATTTCAGCCTTGTGCCGCATCTAAGCTATGCTTAGTAAAATCACTATAAGGTCGTCTGTTGTGAGGCGCAGCAGATGCCTGAGCGTCGATAATTTTACAGAGCTTGATTCACGCCACACGACTTCTCGGCTGGATTCTTCCCATTGTTCTCTCAACCTGACACCCACTCTCCTCATACTGTTTGTTTTGTCGGTTTTTTTTTGTTTTTTTTTGCATTGTGTTTTTTTCTGCCGCCATTAAATTCTTTATTTTCAATCACCGATTCACCGGGCTTCAAAGAGGAAGGATGCGTTTCAAAAGTGTTTGGTTATAGAAACAAACATATTTTGTTCGTATTCAGGTTTTTGTTTACTCGGAATGTACGCGCGTTCGTTTTGTTTGCTCCGCAATCTTGCACAAATGATCCTCGTATCTTATAACAAAGACGCCGAAGTACATTTCATGATTATTACGGCTGTGAGTTATGCTTTTCCTCTCAGAATGTCTTTATTTGTACAAAGGTCATTGTAACCATCTAAGTAAGATTTTACGAATGTTGGCTTTCTTTGTAACCCAGTGAAAACAAAAGAAAATCCTATATGCAAATAGCACGTTCTTTGGTACATCAGATGCATGACAAAATATGTAAAATGCCACATAGGTGAAGCTCGTTATCACCTACTCATCGAAAAAAGGAATGTTCAGTTTCTGAAAGCTCTGTCTTTGATATTTGTATTTTGTTTAAAGATATTCAGTACACATAGAGATGTTTGGAATTGTTTTTATAACAATGGCATCAATCCTCTTTAGGGACGGAAAGCTTTATTTTAATGAGTTGGGATGGGTTAGTGCTATAACTCACTCCTAACGGTTATATTATATCTTGCTTAGGATACTCGTCGTGACGTTTGTTAGAAATTCTCTTGATTGATTCCAACGGAATGGTATTTACTTAGTCTCGCCACTGAGTTTATTGTGGGCAACCCCAGGGCGTACGCTCGGGTCAAATGTCAAAATTTACTCAGCTCCTGCAACCGCTGGATCGGGTACATTTATTGTCTATTTTTCTTAGCCGAGTCTCCGTTCGTAGACAGAATACCGACTGAGTCGTACTTTGCCCGAAGACAGAGAGCTTGACAATCGCAAGCCAAACAATGGAGTGCCTGACTGACGGACTAAGATTTATTACTGACTAAACACAGTAATTGTGGTCTTTTCTTTCTTTTTATGTGCCATGTCCTTTCAGGACATACGCGATCATGGATCTCCACCTCCTTCTGTCCCTTGCAGCTCTCTACAAGTTCCTCCCCCCTGCCACATCCCCCAGACCACGTTCTGTCATCCACTTGCTTAAGTCCGCCAGATATGCCACACATTGTTTTCCATTGTCTCTCTTTCCCTCTATTCGACCCGTGAGTATCAAATTCTCCAAGCCCTCCTTCCTTATAATGCGTCCCAGAAACTTCAGCTGCCTCTTCCTGATATTAAGTATAAGCTTCCTCCTTGTTTTCAACCTCTCTAAGACCTCTTCGTTGCTCACACGCTCGGTCTATGATATCCTTAGCATCCTTCTATAGAACCACATCTCTGCCGCCCCGAGTCTCTTCTTCATCTTTGAGTTAATCGTCCAACATTCGCTGCCGTAAAGAAGGACAAATTTCACGTATCAGTTCTTTGTTACCTAAGAAATCCTCCTATCTCGCAGTACTCTGCCTAGCTTTTAAAATGCCTCCTTGGCCATCCCAATACGCCTACGGATCTCAGTATTGCCCTTACCGTCCTCTATCAAGACGTTTCCCAGATATTTAAACTTCCACGTCTGCTTGATTCTAGTGTTCCCGACCTTCAAATCGCATTTCAGGATCTTCCTCTTACCTACGACCATGTATTCTGTCTTCTTGTAGTTTATGGTTAGTTCTTTCTTCTCACTCTCCGTTTTCTGTAGGAGATTTTGTAATTACTTTTCCGTGTCTGCTATCAGTACTGTGTCATCTGCATATCTTATGTTGTTAAGATTGTGACCGCCAATGCTAAATCTCAGTAGGGTTTCCAATTCTCTCAGAATTGCCTCGTTGTAGAGGTTGGACAGGTCGGGTGAGAAGATGCATCCTTGCCTTACCCCCTTTTCTATTTTTGTCTATTCAGTGAACTCGTTTCTTATGCGTTTTCATGTTGTTTACTGCCAGTCTAGGTTCTTGATTATTCTAATATCTTTCCTGAATATATCAAGGTTGATGAAGAGCTCGATCAGATCCTTGTGGCGTACTTTGACGAAGGCCTTTGCGTAGATACACGTCCTTCTGCATCTGTCTCGCTCTTTTTTATAATATTTTGAGCATGAATATTGCGTTCCTTGTTCCGATATCTTTAACGAACCCGCACTGTTTTTGTCCTATCTCTGGGCTACAAGGCCGAAAAGGGGGATTTGGTTAAGGCCGGTCGACACAAACTATCCTATACCTAGCTAATCAGATTTACGACCCATTCTTTCATTACAATTCATCCATTCACCACAAAAACTCACCATTCACTCTTGCATATACCACAATACCACATCTTTCTTTGTGAATCTACAATACACCCCATGACATAAAATTTTCATTATGTGTAAATGTTTGTATACAAATATATATATATAAATATAATAATGTTGTGAAAAACACAATAAATGTTAGTAGGGCCGGTCCACCCCTTAAAAATAAGAGTGATCGCTGTATTCTGTCACACAGACAGAATCAAAAAGCTCACTCACTAACGGAGAGGGAAGAGGGGCTTAAAGAAAAGAAAATCACGGTTAGCGCCGTTCACGCGAAGCAGGGTCGCCACAGTTACCCACCTTTCGCTGAAATGTGTCGATACCAAACCCTTTCTATCAGTTTCAAAGATTCTGGCCAGATCCTGATTAGAATTGCGTTCATATCGCATGATTTACTTCTTCCGCGTCGTCCAAATCACCATTCTAGCCACGGCTAGCAGCGTCAGAAACACCATCCGTTTCACCTAAGAATACAGTGTCGACACATTATCACACACGTATACGAGATCAATGAACACTAGTTTTTCGGGGGCGATACGAGCCGTCATCTCGCCGACATAGTTCCAAAAAGGTCGCACCCGAGAACAATAGTAGAAGGCGTGCAAAGCCGTTTCCTCTAAGTCAAGGTGAAACCGATGATAGTCAGGCAAATCCGACAACCCCCATTTGAAGTCCACGTCATTGAAAGATAACCTATTCCGAACCAATTGCTAGGTAAGCGAGAACTCAGGGTTGCTGAGGTAATGCGCTGCTGGCGCCCAAGACCAGAAAGAGCGCATGTCAGTCGCCGACAAGCCGAAACGGTCAGAGAGAGGATCTTTCGCGACCCCCTCCACGATACAAGACTTTCCTCGACCGAGAAAGGTCACTGTACCAAGGAATGACCTTCAAGAAACTCGACTGATCCCGGGGCCTACGATGGCGCTCAACCCTAGAAACAGAGTGACTGTGACGGACTGCCCTGACTCACTAGGAGGTCTTTATTTAAGACGTCTTGCCTAGTTCATTCGTGACACCGTGGGGGGTATTTACTCTGCAACATTCCCCCTTTTGAGATTTTCTTTTATTAGTAAATATTTTATTTTATTTCTTAGCATTCACTCCACTTTCTAGCGAGTTTGCCAATATACTGAATTTTGTTTTTCTTTTGTTCTGGGTCATCGTCTAGTTTTTCCGTACGTTTCCTTTTTCCGGTAATCATACTTGTACGTTCAATGAATTCTTGGGGTGTTGGTACATCAGAAGTGTCATACGCAGATTCTTCCTTTCTTGAGAGACTTTCTTCACTAAAACTTTTCTTTAACTGATTCCAATGTCTTTTGTTTTCCCAATTTTTCGTTTTACCATATATATCATTTTTCTAATTCGTGATCTTATTATGCCGTCTTCTCACATTTTTTTTTACATTTTTATACACTCTGAAAAACACTTTTTCGATAATTTTGAAAAAAATTGCCTCTTTTGTTAACTGTTCTTATTCTTTTTTGACCTGGTAACAACTTGCCGAAAACCAATTTAATTTTTCTTGCAAACATCAATTCTGCCGGTGACATGCCTGACGGTGTATTGGGAGTCAGTATTATCCGGTATACTCTAAAAAATTCTTGTAGTGTTTCTTCGGTCACTTTTTCATTACTTGCTTTTTTAAAAGCTCTCTTCAAAGTACCCACAAACCATTAAGCTTGTGCGTTTAACCTGAGGTGATATGACGGGGCAGTAATATGTTCAATCGTAAATATTTTTACAAAATTCTTTAAATTCGTAAGCAGTGAATTGTGTACCATTATCTAAGACTATGGCACTAGGAATGCCATATCTTGCCAACAGTTCGTGTAAAAGATTAATTGTAACCGTGGAAGTTGCTTTTTTGAACATACATTTTTCAGGCCGCTTAGTAAATCTATCCACTACCACAAGATAATGTGGATCCGTTTATTGGACCCTCGTAATCTATGCGCAGTTTTGACCACGGAGTAACTGTCTTTGGCCACGGAGTAACTGTCTTTGGCCACGGTTGTAATTTCATGGTAGGTGATTTTGCTGGCAGAGTACAACCTCTGCAAAGTTTTACTAATTTTTCAATGTCTTGATCCATTTTTATCCAGTATACATAGATTCTCATAAGAAATTTAATCCTTGAAATTCCCAGATGTCCACTATGAAATTCATTTAATATCTGTTTTTATAATATGCTAGGTATTGCTACTCTTTGTGCAAACGTCAGTACTCCGTTACATAGCGAGTAAACGTTCAAGTCTGGATTGCGTTCTAAAAATCGTCCATTTTTCTTACTTTCTTTTAGCTGTTTTTTTTTTTTTTTTTTTTTTTCAAAATAAACATATCTTGTCCAGCTTTTACTTTAATGGTAGTTCGCGTACTACATTGCTACATTTTAATTTTTATTTCACTTTCTAATGCTGCAATAATATTGTCTTCAAACGGTTTAGTACTTTTTGGTATCAATCTTGATAAACCATCATCATGTCCGAATTTTTGGGACGGTTGGTATTCCATCTTGAAATCGTAATTTAATAAAATGGAACGCAGCATTTTAATCTATTCGCAGTATGCGTAGGAATTCTATTTTTTTTTTCGAACTATAAATTGATAACAGAGATCGATAGTCTGCAAACGAAAACTACTTCCGCGTATAAATTTATGAAATTTTTCCACTACAAATATTATTGCTAACTAACACCTCTTTTTCGATCTGACTTTAGTTTTTTTTTCTGTCGGTAGTAGCGAACGCGAAGCCTGTGCGATGGCCTTCATGTTACCGTCATCATATTTATTTAGAATTACTGGTCTTACGACATAATCACTAGCATCTTAAGCTAATACGATTTATACTTTTGGATCGTAGTGCGGTAATGATAAGTCTAACGTTAATATTTTCTTGATATTTTTTCAAACGCATTCTGACACTTATCGGTCCAGTTTACACCTTACACACCAGCAAATTATTCAATGGAGCGCTCAAAATCTGCATATTAGGTATATAAATTTGATAATAGTTTGCTAGTCCTAGAAATGCTTGTAACCTAACAACGTTTGCTGGAAGAGGCATATTCGTAATTGCACTTGCCATCGACTGTACTTGTTGTCGACCATTTTTGTCACTGATTTGTCATAGGTACTTGATTTAAGGCAAAAACACTTCGCAATTTTCCTCACTGAGTTTCAACCTCAACTCTTTTCATATGCCTGATATGTTGTTTCTTAGATATACTTTTAATTAATATATAACGCAGACAAGTAACTGTAAAATCACAATCTGCAAGCATATTAGCCATAGCTTTTTTAAATATATCTGGAGCCATTTTTATTCCAAAAGTAAGTCGGTTGAACTTATATACAATCTCTTAACATTCTACAACCTGTATTTGCAAATACGCTTCAGAAAGATCCAGTTTCGAAAAAAATTTACTACCGTTTAAATTCGAAAAAAAATTCATCTGGATTTGGTAATAGGTAGATATGGATTCTCAACATTTGTTTAGCCCTGTCGAAAAATCAGCACAACCCCAAATTTATCAATTTGTTTTTTACATACACTGCTGGTGCTGCCTATTTTAAATAGTCAATCTTTTCAATGACACCTATTTTTTCAAGTCTGTCTAATTCTACGTTGACTTGATCCAATGCTGAGAATGGTACACTACGTTTCGGTTTAAACACTAGCGTCGACTCTTTTTTCACTTGAAAATTCGCTGTGACTTTGAAACACCGACCCAACTCATCAGACCACCGGAAAACATTTTCTCAATTCTTCCTTTAAATTTTCATTGTTTTTTAAACTGCTCGCTTGTCCACTTACATCATTGCAATAAATATTTATAGGTAAATCCCACAGCTCAAATAATTGCATCTTGTGTACCGAATAAGTTTGTAGTATTTTTACAACATAAGCCTTAGCTGTTGCACACTTATTACAGAATGAGACGTTACAAGTTATTTCTCCAATAAAAAATAATTTCTCACCCGACACGCCCCGTGAGATTTTCGAAGTTCTTTATAATAGAGGTTTTCCGTTTACTTTCTATGTTCCTTCATTGATTATTGTGATATCACAACCATTGTGTCTAGTTTTGTTTGTTTTTTTTACATCCACATTATTCATTTTCATATACACAAATTTTCTGTAATTATTTTTTCCGTCACAACGCTGTGTGCGAATTTTTTTCGGTGAGAACTTTTCCTTGTTTTAGTTTTACCGTGTGACATTTTATGCTCTACTTTTCCACACTTGTAGCACTTTGAATTCTTAAAGGGACAGTCGACTCCGATATGTAACCTTCCACATCTGAAATCTGGATTAACTTTTCTTCTTCCACATTTTCTTTAGCTTCTATGCATGCATATTTTTTTTCAATTTCCTCAGTATCGCGTCTCAGATTTAGGATTCTCTTACATTCACCGGATATTTCTTGTAGTGTTTGTTCTTGATTCTCTTCAAGTTTCGTTAGAATTCTCGCACGTATTTCTGCATCTTTTTTTTTTTACCGTTAACCCTTGAATGAAAATGAATCCTTTAAACATATCCGGAGTGACTTCGTTTTATTTGAATCTTTCACACTCCTTGTTAACTATTCCAGCATATGTGACAAACTCTTCGTCTTTTTTCATCAGAGTCATACATTTCCAACGAGTATTGAATAACGAACTTTTCTTGCTAAACACTTTAGTCAGAATATTACTGTTTCTTCAAAGCAAATTTCTCCTGTTTTTTTTTAGTTTTTTTTTATTATTGTAGTACTAAATTATAATATTTCTGATGATCTACTGGTGCTAGCTTTCTGAACAAAAGTCTTGTTTCTTTTTTTTCGTCTTCTCAGTCGCTGCATTCTTTTTTATTTAAGACCCAGTTCATTTGTGTTACCTTAGGTGTTATTTACTCCACAACAGTTAAATTCCACGCTTTTTCACCATTAAATAAAGGTTATAAGTGGATTAGGAAGGGAAATTCGAATTCGTGCCTTTGCAAATGTTATTAATACAGAATCACACAAATGGTAACTTGATTCGAAACTGTTCCAACACTTTTAATTCACGGGTGAACATTTTGAAGGTAACGTGGCCATATGAGTGCAATACAGGGGAAAACCTAAAAGTTTTAAACTGTTATCGTCGTTTGCCGATCGCTGAAAATTTCGCTGAAAAGTTGAAATTAATTCATTTGGAAATATTCCGTTACCCTTCTAATTTGTTTTGATTTGTTTCCCATACTTCTATTTCTCCGTTTTTCACACCTACGGTTTTTACCCTCTTTAGGGACTGAGTACTGCATATTACTTAAATTTGACTTTCGTTAAACCTTTTAAAAATATACTTATCCTATACTGATTAATTTAATGGGAGTCTCAGCATGAAGTAAGATGTCATTTTATGTTCTTCCAATGAAACAGCTTTTTATACAACACGTCCAGTAGTTTAATACTAACATTACTCGTGATAGAGTTAAGTGAGAGCCAAATGTCTGGAACAGTACAGCACGAACATCGAGGGTCAGAGGTCCTTCCTTCTCATTTCTTACATTAACCATCATTTTCTACCACAAAAGAAATGTATGATTTTCATCAAAATTCTAATAAAAAATATTTTTTAAAACTCCCAGATTCCAATTGGATAAGCTTTACTAAAAACATTGATTTCGGAAAGTACGAAGATTTTAAATCAAAGTTTGAATATTTTTGCATCGTCTGAATTGTTCTTGTAGAATTTGTGATACTCTTTGTTTATTTGTTTCTTTCTTTATCTCTCTCTCTCTCTCTCTCTCTCTCTCTCTCTCTCTATATATATATATATATATATATATATATATATATATAAAAGCGCATCATCAACAACAAAAACAATAATAATAATAATAAAACTATTAACCCCAAAATAAGATCGACTAGGCCAACTCCAGAAGACAACGAATTCAAGGCAAGCAGCCCTTGCAAATACAGAATTCAATATCAAGAGACAGATCAATACAATCTGTTGAGGATAGAACTTTCATGAACTTTAAATAATTTGTGGGAATACAAAATTTTATTATGGCTTTAAAAACAGATATTTTAACAGTATATACTCACAAAATATATGCAAATATGTTAAAACGGAAGTGTGGGAAGAACAAACATATGGAAATAATAATACTCACCGTAAAATGGTGAATCGAAAAATGTATAAAAAATGAAACCAAAAAGAAAAAATAATAAAAAAGCTAACCGCTTATTGCACCTCGCTCCTTCGAGCTCAATCGAGGACAAAACATAAATATGTACACAACTACTAAAAATGAAGTAAGAAAAATACTACCAAAATCGGCAATATCAATCACAGACAAAGTAGGATCCAGCAACCATTTCTTCTATTTATGGGGGTGTGGTGCCCAAACTTAAAATACAGGGATCAAGCACTTTTAAATTGTAATCCCAATGTGCTACTGTGAACAAAATCTCCGAGAGAAGACGAGGGACAAATAGGATTATTTATTTCGTGTTCAGCAATCGCAGAACCGGAAGTATTGACAAACGTATGCAAATTTTGGTACTGCCCTCTTCGGATCTTGATATGTGCTGATTAATTCTCACTTCAAACCTCTGATTAATTCTGCCAATACATTCAACATTATATTGATATTGAAAATTATAAAACACCGAACTAACATGAGGTTCAGAATGTCTTTACGAATGGATTTCAACGTAGGTTCGGAAATGAAAACAATCCGTGGACTAGCAGAAAAATAACAAAACTGCACACATTTAGAGATCTTGTACTAGTTTCATCAATCAAAGGTAAAGGGATAATTTAAAAAAGGTGGGATAATTTTCCCGGTCATACTATTTGGGTTTGTTAAACTGTACAATGTTATCACGAATGATTGCACAATATCAAAAGTTATTTTCAACTAATACATTTTAGAAAAATAATTAAACCGCGATGAACCAAAGTCTTAATCAAATTCATTATTTGCTATTTAGGACATAAAGAGTTACAACGAATGTACAATGTAATAAGAGTAGTTTTCCGGTACACAAAAAAGTGTCTGACCTGTGCACCAGCGCACCCATAAACCCTAAAATGTGATGTAATTCATTCAACAATCTAAGGAAATACTGAGACGGATCCTAACTATCGAATAAACAAAAATATCAAACGAGTTTCATGAATATATATATATATATATATATATATATATATATATATATATATATATATATATATACTTGCGGAAAAAATCATCGGCTCAGTTCAATCTGCTTCTCAAAATCTGACAAAATAACCAAAAAGAAAAATATATTTTGAAATTCCTTCTTGATCGGGCTGGGAAAGTTTCAGCGTACGCTATAGTGTATATATATATATATATATATATATATATAAGGATAGGTCGATTTTACACGTTCTTTCACAAATCAACTTTGAACAAGTCTAGATAGTTGTAACTTAATGAGATAAAAACTCATATCAAATTTTAAATTCCTAGCTTTAAACCCGTTTTGAAGAAATGCAATCAGAAGTCGGCATTGAAAATGCGTTTAAAAAACTATTCATTTTGGTAATATTCGATTGAAAAATGTTATTATTTCAACAGTAAATCAAAAAAGTTTGATATTTTATTAAATAAATTATACATTACATGAAAACTAATTCAATCCAAATAATTATATAATTATATCATCAAAATTTTCCGTGTAAGAGCCTTTAGAAACAAAGGAATGTCTTAATTGATGACATATTGTGTCATGCTTAAAATCCGTATGCAACATGAGCATCTTCAGGTGTTAATTTCATTGCTGTTTCAACACTCAGAGAAAGTGAAGGAAAATCAACTCTAATGTTGTGTTATTTATAATAGGTTCTTGAATTTCATATTTTGAAAAGTTTTCAGTAGTTGCAGGTTCACAAATTTCAGTTTCGGATAGATTGATTAATTCTGACCAATATTATCAATAATGTCACTGATTTTTATAAATTCTACCTGTGGTAAATCATGACAATCCCTTTTACTCAATCTACCTAGTAATCCTGTAAAAGCAGTCGGGCTTCTTGTTGTACCATCAACATATTTAAAAACAGCTATGAATGGTAGCTTATTCTCATGTAATGGACAGCCAATTGTATGAAATTTTCAATGGAGCTTCTTTTCCAGAGCAGTTACAAGACCTGCTTTGCATCCAGTATTTCTATTTATGATGTCAAGAAGAAAAGCCTTAAACCTATTAAATTCTTCCAAAACATTAAAAGCTTCTTCAGTTAGAACAACACCAATGGTACCTGTAGTTGGAATTATTCTATGAATCAGGTATTTTCCAGTCTCATTTCCTGTCTCTTGAATATATGTTAAATGGTTTTCTGGGCCCCCTCCCATTTTTAGTTTAATGCCACCATTTTCACCTATAATTTCGTTATACAATAAAGTTTCTTTATTAATCTTGCCATCAACTCCTAAACAGATAAGCTTTTTAATATCTTCAGTGTATCTTTCATGTGCCATTACTTTTATTTTAGACCTTTTCTCTATTTTTGATTTATCACTTATAATGTTCTTAAAATCCAATCCTGGGTTAAAAAGGTCCATAGCCTTTAAATCCAAGAGAAAGGCATTAGCAAGAGATGCTCCAAGATTAGAAGAAACATTTCCCTATATTGAGTTTTTCTTCAAACATTTAAGACATTTTAATAAAACGTTTGAAGAATATTACTCTAAGAAATAATAATAAATTAAAAAAGGACTGTCAATTTATATTTTACTTATAAAATTGGCAATTAATATCATTTTTTACCTTATATTTCATAAAAGTTTCCTATATAAATAAAAACAAAACGCATGCTGACATGACGGTGTAAAGGCAAATAATCATCCACAAAATTTAAATCCGGTTCATTAAAAATAGAAAGTGAAACTGAAGTTTTTTGTCTTTTAGTTTTTCTCCGAGATAAAACTATCGCTTAAAATAAATTAGGACATATTTATGATTTATGAATGGTTTTATTGAATTCATTGTGAAAAGATATTCTTTCAGAAAGAAAAAAAGCAAAAAAATAGTTTTTAATTGATCTTGACATAACCAGCGATTTGAATACATCGATATTGCCTTATTGCTTATTTATTTTAAAGTAAAATTCATAAAGCATGCTATTTCTTAAAACAATTATGTGTGCGCTATTTTATGTTTATTTTTTTCCAGTATTTTAAAGAAATATTAAAGTCATTTTTAATTTTCATTCACTTTATTACTTTCCATGAAATAATCTGGCCCGGTTATTTATATACCAGTTAAGACCCGCAACAATCTCCTAGATATTAATTACCGTATTTGACGGCATATAAGACGCACAGGTGTATAAGACGCACCCGAATTTCAGCAGGGAAAATCAAGAAAAAATTAGTAAAATTAGTAAACCTACATATGGCATATATGACGCAGGGGAATTTAAAAATATATTTTTAGTAAAAAAGAAAGTGCGCTTTATATGCCATCAAATACGGTAATTTGATTTTGCGTTTCCTCAAATGGAATCGAAATTTTAACGTAAAATATTTTGTGTGTATCTTTATGATATCATGCCCAAATATCTAGATCTGTCCAACAAGAGTCTGGTTTAAAACTGACCTACCCTAATACATACATACATACATACATACATACATACATACATACATATATATATATTTATATATAATATATATATAACGAATCCTGGGCTGTGGCTCTAGATGTCTCGAAGGCGTTCGACGGGGTTTGGCATTCTGGCCTTCTACACAAGCTCAAGGGCAACAGTGAAACGGGACGAATATTTGGGTTAACCTAATTGTTCTTAACAAATCCTGTAATGAAGGTCGTTCTGAACGGGAATGATTCCAGATCATTTCATTCTAACGCGGGGCTTTCCCCAAAGGTCTATCATTGGACTAGTTCTGATCTTCATCAATGATCTCTCTTGTTATGACATGTATTCTCTCTGACAGATGTAGTGTCGTGAAGTGAAGGTAAATCTCTCGTAAGTATAGCGATACTGCCTTTTATACCGTACCTAATTTACATATCACTACACCTCCCTGAACGTAAGGGACTTTATACCTTTAGTTGACCTATGACTTCTACGAACAAGCCTGGGAGACCTAACCCGTCTTTCTTTTCATAGATCTAGGTTTTAACTGATTCTCTTTATTTGAATCATCATGATAACTCCAGTCAATTTCATCCCCTGTTTGTTTCTCAGTACTACTGGATATACTCCTACTCTCCTCCCTCTCCTATTCTTCACTTTCACATCTCTGGTAGTCTTCTTGATCACTGTCAATACAGGATTCCCTCAACCTTTCTTGCGTCGTCTGTTCTTCTGCTTCATCTTTCCCCTCCTTTTCCATAACTTCCTGCTCTCTTGTGGTTCTAAATTGGTCTTCGTGGGACAGTATGTCATGTCAATTCTTTGTTAACACAGCTGTGTTAAATCCCTTTTACACCACAAAATTCACCTTTTCAGAGCTTGAATCCTTCTACTTTCTGTACTACACACTTTCATTCGTTGCAAAAGACACGGTAATCGGAGCTCTTATTTGTCTTCCCATCAATGCTGATGGGATTTCTATTCTGCCTGCATGTAGAATAGCTCTATAATTTAAGAGTAATCTGGGTAAATAACTTTCAATATCATAATTCATTAAATAGAATGCTTTTAATCCCATTTTTACCGTTTGAAACATTCTCTCCGCAAATCCATTTGACTGTGGGTAGTTAGATGGTGTTTTGTATGGAATGCAACCAATATGTTTTAACCATGCACATAAACTCTCTTCACAAAACTCAGGTGCATTGTCGGAGACTAAGGTATTTAGAAGTCCATTTCTCGAAAACACTATCCTCAACAGTCGCTTTATAGTAGTGGCTTTTCTATCCGCGACTTTAATAACTTCAGATAAACCTGAATACGAGTCGACTAATCAGAAATAGTCCTATACCTTTAATGTAGGCATGATCCATATTTACTCGTGTCCACGGTTCCGTTTCCTTTGACCAAGAATGAATTTTAGCTTACCTAAATTTCTTCATTTCTGTACACTTTGGACATTTTTTAACATACTCTTCCACGTCTCTCAAATACCCTGGTCACCATACTTGCAACTTTAACCTCGTTTACGTAGCCACTATACCTCCATGTATATCATCGTGCATGGCTTTAATTAGTTCTTTTCACAGAAACTCTGATGATATCTTCATTACATTTAATTCCCTTTTGTATTGTCAATTTGCATCATGTGTCTTTATAAGACCCTCTCAGCCATAGAGCGATTACTCCATATATTCATTTTTATTCTATCCATAATTTTATTCGACACTTGATCCTGCTTAGTTCCCAATCTAAGCTGATTTAAGGGTAATATGTCCATTTCTATCCAGTGCAAAATTCTCGCTTCAAATTTTTTACTCTCAAAATTTAACCGAGATAATGCATCCACATACGGAATAGTATTTCCTTTGTTATATATACTATGTTAAAGTCGAACGCTATAAGCTTAATCGCCAATCTTAATATGCTGGCAGATTTGACCTTTGACAACTTCCTTCTGGGGTTGAATATAAATTCCAAAGTTTTATGATCAGATTTTAATAGAAATTTCCTTCCCAGCAAAAATTTCTAGCTCTCTCCATGCTCTACCCAATCGCCAATACCTCCTATTCAAATAATTCGCCTCTGTCGCTGTTAGTTTTCTAGATAAGTACATTACAAGGTGATCATCCTGTAACAATATTGCACTTATAGCACATTCACTAGCATCAGTAATTAACGTCAATTCTTTCGCTGGATCGAAGATTTTAACAACTGGTTTGTTTATAAGTGCCTTTTTTAATTTCTCAAAAGCAATCTCATGTCTTTTTGTCCATTGAAACTCGGTATTCTTCTTCCTTATTTAGTTAAACGATTTCAAAAGGTCACTTTATTGCGGTAGATATATGTTACAGAAATTGGTTAATCCTGAAAAAGATTCTCTTTTTTCTTTCTGGGTGCAGCTACCTCTGAAATCTTATTAATGAGTTTATCATCCGGCGATATGCCGCGTTTGGATATTTGATATCCTAGGTACGAAACCTTTTCACAATTAAATTAGCATTTATCGCGATTAATTGTCATACCTGCGCTATTTAACTTTCTCAAAACTTGCTCCGTTTTACTTTTGATTTCTTTTTTACTGCGCGCACCCATGCCAATTTCGTCTTGATATAAAATTATATTTTTAATCCCCTCTAAAACTTTTTCGATGGCTTTTTGGAAAATGTGAGTTGACGATTTTTACTGCAAACAGCAGACGAATCAAATAGGGGTGATCATTGTGGTGGTTTCTTGAAACTTGCTATCAATTTTTATCTGATTATATGCTGACCTAAGGTCAACTTTAGGTAAGTATTTTATACCAGCACGCTGTTTCAATGTTTGGCAACGGAAATGAATCCGAACAGGTTTGGTGATTCACGCCCACCTTATAATCGCCACAAATTGTCAAATCTCCATTTGGCCTGCGTATCGCCACAATAGGTGAAGCCCTATTGCTACCACTCTGGCTGACTTTTTCTCATATTCCTTGTTCCATCATTTTGTTCAGCTTGGCAACCACTAATGGTAGCATTGAACAGGAACTTTTCGGTCTTGAAAATACATGGGTTGACTGCCTTTCTTAAGCTGTATACTCGCCTCATATCCATTTAATAATCCAATATCCGATTCTGCAGACTTCATGGAATTTACAAGCTTCGATGCATTCACTGTTAACACGTCAGTTTCTAAAAGACCGTGGTTTTAATGTTTTTTAGCACTATGATCTGGAATCTCTTTTTGACTCAAACGTGTTTTAACGCATCTTAAAATGTTGATGATAGACCCTTCGAACTGTTTCAACTGGTTATTACTTTTCTTTAACTTTGGTTTACCTATTTATTCCCCCAAATTCCCCGTTATCAACGTAACATCACTTCGAATATCCACCTGTATAAGTAAAGTTACTACATTCAAATTTACCATTTCTCTATTTTTGTCTTTTACTTTTATCTCAAATACTTCCGTACTTTCAATCGGCAGATCTATATTTTCCACTTTTTGCACTCGCTTTTCATATGTGTATACTGTTTGGAAATGGTTCCTCTTTTTACACTTAAAACACCATTTTCCAAAGGCTGGACGCTTAGTTTAGCTTCTTTCATGTTCCTTATTGCAATAGGTGCATATAAGTAAGCTTTTAGCAGCACTATAAGTCTCCATGCTGCCTTCGGAGGCATTATATTTTGGAATCAATACCAATTGTTGTAAGAACTCCACACATGCGTCGAGATTCATATCGTAAGCTTGAAGCTGCTCTAGAATTTTACGCTTAAACGAGATGTCAAACAATCCTTCAATCAGTTTTAGCACAATTAGCTCGTATTCGATAAACATTTGTTCCGAACCCACTCTTTGAATATTCACAATATTTCGACGTTTCTTTCAGGCGCTGTATAAAATAGTTTCGTCCGGTCTTTGTCAACTTTCGAGAAGTTTAGTTCTTTTCGCTATGACCAATCTTTTTTTCGGTCGTACATTTTTGACGGCTGCAATTTCTTCATACGCTGAATCTTCCAACACTTTAAGATATACCATGACGGAGATTTTTTGTGGTCTCAAACCCCGCTGAGGTAGAAAACAAATCCATAACTTCATTTTCTCCTCTCCTAGCTTTGGTGTCTTTTAACCGTTTTACTCTCACCGATGCTGCAAAACACCTAAGCCAGGTTTCCACATATTCAGGATCTTCCATCGTGGTTAAGTAGCCGATCAGCGACGCCATATTGTTATGATAGGTATTCTCTCTGATAGATGTAGTCTCGTCAAAAGAAGGTAACTCACTCGTAGGTATAGCGATACTGCCTTTTATACCGTACATAATTTACATATCACTACATCCTCGATGTCATCATTTCCAAAAGTCTGTATTTATGCCGATGACACAACCACTTACTCCTGTCTGAGTAGCAAATCCGCAGGCCCGACAAAGTTGTAACTATTCTTGAAAAGAACCTCCAATCAGTGGTAAAACTGCTTTCACCACAGAGAACCTTTTTTGCCAGCTATCAGCATGACCGATGCTAAAGTCCAGGAGCGCAACACTCTACACCTTCTTGGCCTCAAGTTTTCCACTGACATGAAGTGGAGTGACTATATGGAATCAATTACTGAGTCTACTGCAAGGAAACTTGGTTCACAGTATCATGCTAGAAATTTTTTCTCGTCAGAATCCATTTTGCATATTTACATATTTACCATTCGACCGTACGTTGAATACTATTGCCATATCTGGCCTGGCACTCCTGCTTTACATCTCAAGATTCTTGACAAAATTCAAAGAAGGATCTATAAAAGGTAATCGATCCTGACCAGGCATCTTGACTTCAGTCACTTTCTCATCGTCGTGACGTGGCTTTCCTCTGCTTTTTTACAAATATTTTCATGGCAACTGTTCTGATCAGATTTTTTTTTATTAATAACCATAACATGTTGAACACGAGGTTCGAATTAATATCTACATGTTTCCATAAATACAAGTACCTGCTAAAGCTCATCAACCCCGATTAAATGAGATTGTAAAGTAGATTACACGAATATTATAATTTGCAATAACTTTTAATATTCTTAGAACTCATCATGAATAACA
Organism: Acanthosepion lycidas; assembly: GCA_963932145.1. NCBI lineage: Eukaryota > Metazoa > Mollusca > Cephalopoda > Sepiida > Sepiidae > Acanthosepion > Acanthosepion lycidas. The sequence goes on from OZ010576.1 coordinate 47,425,544, forward strand.
TTTCTTATATATATAATCTAATATTACTGTACTCTATTTATTTATAACGTGTGTTTATATAATTTCACCTTATAAGTACAAAACTTGGCTCCAAACACATTAGTTAGATATCGCTAACCTATTCTTTTTAATTTTTATTTGCACACTTACATTATATTTCCACCCTGAGTATTAATTTTTTTATTTGACATTAGTATGATAACAACTGTTTAATATGATATTGTTATTTGATATTGCTATGATATTTTTGTCAAAAAATGAGAGTTACCCCCTTGATATTTTGTTTACCTTTGAATCCAAATTTAAATTAAAATAATTAAAAAAAATTAATTTTTTATTTCTTCGTCATTCAAAGTAATGTATTTAAATGATATAAATTATTATTCCAAAGTAATGCATTTAAATGATATAAATTATTATTATTTAATTCTAATACTTTAGGCAGCAATAATTAAATAAACAAGTTTTAAAACAAAAGTTTGAATCATCACCACAAGAACGCGAATTAACGGTCTGATTGTATTTGCACCTGAAGATTGCAGCAACTGCATGAAACTCTGAGTCTTGCTATTGACGTTGGATATTATGTGTATTCAATAATACATCTATATATATATATATATATATATATATATATATATATATATATATATATATATATATGATGCATCAATAAGTCTACAGTTTGACACAATTATTAGTTGAATTTATATGTTTGTTCAATGGATCCGAGATACTGACAAAGAGATTATGTTGAATATATATAGATACTGTTAGATTTTCTCATGCAAATTATTTTCTCGCAATAGGGTTGGTATGAAATAATCAAGATATTTTAAAATTTCAGGCTATACTTATAATTATATGAACAGCTGATAATGTCAATATCTTTTTAGAAAAATACTGATAAACTCTTTGGAAACTGTTAGGTTTTATTACGCAAACACTGTACAATATAAATTGTTATTGACACCTTTATTACTTTTTCAAACACTTTGTTAACATTTTGTTACAATTTGTAATGGAAATATTTTAGTAAAAAGAAAAAAGTGCATATGTGTGTTAAAAGCTTTTATTTACATAGGTGCTTTTCATGACGCAGTAGGTTTTCAACCTAACAAATCCCACTATCTCCACGGCTTACAGACACCGGTAAGAGAAGAGTCCATTTTACTACACAGCATCTTCCTACTGTTTCAACTTTAGCTCCCAATTCAACCCTCGTCTCCTTCATCTTCCAACTTCCATTTTCACTTTGTGATGTTTACTCAAACGTTGCTTTGCTTACTTTCATGTCTTTAACCAGAGTTCTTAATATTTGAAACCCTTTTCCCTGTTTACATTCGCAACACTAGCTTCTTCCAATACCTTCTTTGCTTACGCCCATATCGCGCTGAAACATCGATTCTCGTACAATCACTGAAGTTAAGCAACGTCGAGTTTAGTTTGTACCTAGATGGGTGAAAACTTGGGAATACCAGGTGGTGTAAGCTTGGATGTGCAGGTGGTGTAATGATAATTACTCAGAATTTGAAATCGGTGAGCCGAGTCCTAATTCCAGCCAAGAATTACGCTTTGGAAAAGTAGTAATCCATCTCTTCTCCCCGCAGTTATGGGTTAACTAGTAGGACAGGTATCAAGAAAATAATTAGTATCTCCCCAAAATTCTCCCAATCCGAAAATATTTTCTAGATTTAAATAACTTGCAAAAGGTTGATAAGCCGTAAAAAAACAAATCAATCAATCGAATGCTTTCTTCATCTTTACATTTTTGAAAGACATTTTTTCTTGTTTTTGATTGTTCTGTGATTTTTGATCAGTCTTTTTCGTGATTTCCGCCATCTTGTTCTTATAATGCTTTTCTTTTGACTTATTTTTTTTTCGATATAGTAGATATTAAATATCAGTAACTATACTGTTGTATATATATATATATATATATATATATATATATATATATATATATATATATATGTGTGTGTGTGTGTGTGTGTGTGTGTGTGTGTGTGTGTGTGTGTGTATAATTATGAAAAACCCTCAAGTACCATCAAATGTTACACTACCAAATAAGTTATTGTAGGTGTTTTTTTTAAAGTAGATGCTGAAATTCATATATAATTTTAATCATAACTTTAACATTGCTTGGTTTATACCAATTTCATTGTAATAAAATTCGATATAACAATTCTAGAATGGATTAGTTTACAAGTTAATAATGACAGAAAACCAATCACCCACTTTATGTCCAGTGGAAACAGATTAATATTTAATGTAAATAGTTCAAGAAAATTCTCCCAACATTAATTGATTATTACCAATTTTATTGTGAAAACATTGACTTGCATAATAAAATCTAACATAGAATATTTATTTGACTGCGAGTGTATGCATTTCTGCATTGTTTTAATTTTTATTATCGAATGTTGAAAGATCTTGCACAACACTTATATACTGACCTCTTCCATATTCAGTAATTGTCTGCATTATAAAAACAATGAAAGCAACTAAGCAAAACACGTTCTTAGATTTTCTGAAAAGTTCATAATGAAGGAGTAATGCTAAAACTGTGAAATCTTGTATGCATTAATTTCTTTCTTCTTTTTAATAACTGCATTGATTATTTCCAGGTAAAGTGATATGCGACTGTTCAAAGAAAACTTTAAAAATAACCAATAGCGATTTCTCTTGAAATTAGACAGAATTTGGCATCGTGGTGTTATCAAATACCTGCATAAAAACGGTTTAGCCCCCATGAACATTCATCCTGACATTGTTGCTATATTAGGGAATGCGCCTCAGCTTTAACAATAGTGCAAATGCGGGCAACTGGATTTAGGAGAGAAAAGGAGATTCTTGAAGATGATCTATGGTTCGGACATGGTTCGAGGAAAACTGATCGTGTTCAGTACATGGTGATGGATGACAATAAATCAAATAGCCAATGCTATTGGCATATCACGTGAGAGAGTTGAGAATATTCTGCACAATGAACTTTTTATCACACTTGTACCAGACAGATCACATTAAGGGAAAATCTAACATTATTTGAAGCAGATCCACTTGGTTTCCTTGAACATTTCCTAACCCAGGATGGGCGCTGGGTTCATCACTTTGATCCAAAGACAAAAAGATAATCCATGAAGTGGAAACATTCCTCTTCACCTGCTCCAAAGAAACCTATGGTCGTTTCTTATGTAGGGAAAGTGATGTCCTCATTTTTGGGGGTATGCAAAAGGCATGGTGTGTATTGATTATTCCAAAAGAGCTACACTATCAATGGCGGGTACTATGCCAACCTACTCAGGCAGTTACAAAAGGCTATCAAGACCAAAGTATAACTGATGAAAGGGGTTTTGTTTCATCAGGACAATGCTTCTGCAAACACTTTCTTGATTTTAATGGCTTCAAACTGATTGATCACTCACCTTATTCTCTTGATTTTGGCTCCATTTGACTATCATCTGTTCCTCAGTATGAAGAAACTTGGTATCACGATGATTATGCCGTCATATCTGCTGTTGACTTTTTTTACTAACAGTATGAAAGCTTCTTCATCAATGATATCCAAACACTACAACGCCAATGGAAGAACTATGTGGACAACAAGGGGGACTATGTCGAAAAATAAACCTCATTTGATCACATTCCATGAGGGCATCTTGGTCAGCCTATGAATTTTTCAGCCAACCCTCGTACAAATTTTATATTGATATGTTGTTCTATTACATAACATTATTAATATATTTTTTAATGATGGCAATTACTATAAACGCTCAAGTAGCACCAGTAATTTTTGCTGTAAGAAATTCCAAAAGGATTCAAACGAATATAACAGTGTGGGAAAAATGTAAATATTGTTAACATTAACACTAATTAAGTGTTTTTTACGTACGGGCTTTGATCCGTATAGTTCTCAACTCCAGTCTGTAAATTATTCTTGCTTGTATAGTGTATAGTTGCATCCCTATTTTCTAATATTTTTGTTTAATTTTTCTGAAAGTTTTTTTTGATAATGTTTACTTATTAATGAAAGAACTTCAATGTCAGAAACTTCTAAAAGAAAACAATAAAACCATGGAAGACAAAAGTTATGCAATTTACAGACCAGATAATTTGATTCAACAAAATTTAATGTTACTTAAAAAATCAATAGTGGGTACAATCTATTAGGTTGGTGCAAAAATAATTTCGTTTTCTGACATATGTTACTATGTGAGAAAACGAAATTATTTTTGCACCAACCTAATAGAAATCATATATCTTTGTTTAATAAAACGTATTCAGCTTACAAAATTTGCCACTACACGCACAATATTTGCATGCAAAGGCTATTCTTAGATTAGACTTAATTTACGCCTTATCTATTCTGATCTTTAAAGTACACACCAGAAGGGCTCCCAAAATTGAAGGCAGATTTTTCAGTTTTTTATAACTTAAATAAGTAATTAAAAAGAACAAATTGCTTCTAACACTTTGGTCCACGGGATTAAAAATTACGTCGAACTATATGTTTTGCTCTTTTGTTTTTGCCTTTTTATTCAATACATGCAATGATCTATCTATCTATCTATCTATCTATCTATCTATCTATCTATCTATCTATCTATCTATCTGTGTGATGCCACTATTTCCTTAAATAACATAGTGAAAACTTTGATATAACTTCTAATTAACATGTAATGTACCGTGTTAACGAAACTGAGGGGTTACAGAGTATGAGAAAATATGAGAAAAAGAAAACAATAAAAGAACACGAATTAAGAACACATACGATAACGACTGACATTGTGTTTGAAGATCAAAATTAATTGGAAAGCAAGAAGACGGAAGAGAATTCCACAAGCGAGAAGTGCGAGAGAAGAAATTTTTAGCATAGAACTTATGGTTATATCTATCCATTTAAACTGAAAAAAAAAACACGGAAAGATAAGACCTGGCCACCAATTTAGTTCTGCGCCTAAATTTATAAAGTCTAGGTACCAAAAAGGAAAACTCATCGGAAAAATTAGCATTGAAAATATTTATAGAAAAGACAAAAGGAAATTAAATCATGGCGGTGGGAAAGTGACTGAAGGTGAAATGCCAGGTCAGGACCAATTACATTACAGATTCTTCTTTGGATTTTGTCAAGAATCTCTAAATACATAGTTGAAGCATCAGACCAGATGTGACAGCAATGTTCAATGCATGGAGGAAAACACACACATACACATACACACACACACACACACACACACACGTGTGTGTGTATGTTACATACAGTGATCTTTACATATCATTTAATACCTTTTCTTTTCATTGTTAGACTAGAAAAAATTATGTTACGTCATTATAAACTTGTTAAAGTTGGCCACAAAAGTTTTAAAAAACAGAAAAGAACAGACAAAGAATTTTTACTTTTGTCTGTTATCAACTTGGTATTATAAACATGAGCATTTAATATCGCATGCCGTGACTTTTTGGGATTCTAGTATGTCCCGTTCAGGGAAGCAAGAGGAAATGGAAAACCTGCTGGAGACATTTAAAACCTTCTGGATATAACGCGTAACTGAAAGTGATAAAAATTTTCGGCTTTAATGTTTTGATGAAGACAATAGTTTATATAACAGTTTTGGCAGGCACTGAAGAAAATGCAAATTTAATTGGTGTTATTGATATTTTAATAAAAAGAGCTAAAGATTTCTTTACTTTTTGTAATCTGAATTGAAGTTTCCTGTATTATATAATTTAATATTGCTTGAGTTCAAAATTGATATGATTTGGGAGTCAGCAAAGGAAAACTATAGACCGTTTACTGAGAACAAAAATTCCCTTTCCCTCACACATACACCTGTATGTGTGCAAAATGTCAGGTTGACTGTGAATAAATCATTGTAGTCTACGATAGGCAGTGATTCACAAAACCAGTTTGGCTAATCCAGCAAAAAAAAAAAAAAGATAGAATTACGGCAACTTCATGATATATCATCTTTCGTTAATAACTATATCGGCGTCTGTCAAAATATATTCGTACTTTTGACGTGTTTTAATTTACTGTCACAGGTGAGTGTCGCACCTGAAACAAAAGGCGTGGCTTCCAAGTGTTGCCAGGTGACCAACAAATATTATTAGCTTGTTCAGCTTGGATGGATGACGTGTTATATTGTCAGTTAACTGGTTGATGAATCGTCCGACATCTTTGTTAACTTTATCTTCGTAAATTATTCTTGGAATTTCAAGATTGAGGTGACGCCATTGTTGTTTGTTGTTACAATGAGAAAGTGAAAGTGGAAATGCAGATAAGGAACGCGTAACTATTTCACTAATTTTAAAAAGAAAAGAAAAGGATTGAGTCAGAGATTCTAAATTTCGTGGTCTGATTTCAGACCTGCTTTTTTAATCATTTGCTTCAACCCTGTTTAAGACAGGGCAGCAGAATGATACGTTTTGTTTCTGAATATTGAGTATCAATATTCTTTCTTATGGGGTTGGGGAATAGGGTTATGTATTCTAAATTTTGAGATATTCCCGTGCGTTGATTTGAACACCAAGTGAAAGATCCATTCCTCAGACAAAATACCGTTATTGTCCATAAAGAGGAAAATCGAAGAATTATCTTCAGTCTAGGCGCTAAAGATATTCTTTGGGAAACATAAACAAAGAAAAAAGATTGTATCCAATTCTATAACTTATATACTCAAATATATAGTCCAATTTCGATTTATAATTTACCTATCGTATACCGCAACTATTTAATTTAATTAATGAATTATTAGTTATGATATACCAATGCTATTCTTTTTACTGTGAGTATTATCTGTACAAAGCATGGAAGCCAGTCGAGGTAGAAGGTTATACAGTAAGAAGCCCAGTTTATGTGGATAGGTGGGGAAGATATCGGTTAACCCTAGACTTGAACAGGTTAACATTGTAGTGATCGGGAAAACATCCTCTTGGGCGTCGGTTCCACAGAGCAGTAGTTCGCTGGAAGAAACTGCTCGAGTAGAACTTCTCAAAAATGGAATACGGAAGGGATGAGGGTAGTTCGCTATAATGCGCGTAGTATGGTGGGTTCTCGCCGTGAAGGTTAGAACTGGTGGAACTAAGGAATCTAGTTCGTCTGAGCACTTTCCATGAAGGTATCGATAGAGTAATGAGAGTCTTGCAAGGTTGCAGGGTGGAAAACAATTTATCACCCACAAGAATGCGAAGACGCTTTTGGACCCTATCGAGACTAGAAAATATGACACTGCAGTACCCCATTTTAGGCCTGATCCTCTCTTGTAAACTTAGATGATAGCACCAGGAATCAGGTACTTACGGGAACGGTACAGGGAACCAACTATTTTTTTTTTTACTAATTTGACATATTTGAACTATAAATTATTAGTTTATGAGATACGTATACAATGCATAGATCTATCCTTAAATTTAAATTATAAAAGATTAATTCTATATGATATATATATTTATTGTAGAGGTTAAATGTTGACTTTGTGCTGAGAGATAATTAATTTATATTCCTTCTCGTGTCTTAGTTAACCTTTTGAATGTGATCTAACAAAGAACAATTTTTTAAGACAGATTTCAAGAAACTCTTAAATAAAAATTATGCTGTCCAATCACACTGTAATCTGCCTTACATTGACTAATTCGAACTTGTCATAATTTCTGAGCTTGAATTTCTGGAAAGTAAGGTTCGCAGAATTTAACACACACAAGACATATTGAAGACAAGATAAGAAGAGGGAAACAGTGAATAACCTACCTAACAAGTTTATATAAATGGATGTCAGAGCAGGGATTGTAAGGGGAAAACATTGCTTATAACTACAAAGAACAGAAAGCTGTGGAGAGTCATGCTATCCCATGTCCAGAAGTAGAAAGTCAGTAGTAGAAAGCCTTAACAATGCAGAATCACTGTTTCAGGACCGAATTCCTTATAATAAATCCAAGCTACTAAAAAGAAAATTCTGTATGTATTTTAATTTCACCTTGTATATACAGGTTAAAAATATCTCCCCACTTTAAAATACTTATAATTTATATATTAATTATAATTTTTATAAGAAATGGATGTGAGAGGAAAGCGTTTAGCATGAGGTTTTATTTGAAATTCGATATGGGCACCAGATTTCGCTACCAGCTTCTCGAACCGCCCAAGAATCGCTTCAACTGATCTCTCCAGGAACCTTTGTGGTATGAAAGACATAACTTCTTGTATTCACCCTTCAAGTTCTTCTAAAGTTTTGGTTTGGTATCGTAGACTTGCTTCTTTAACCAACCCCAAAGAAAAAAAGTCAGAGGGTGTTAAGTCAGGACTTCTGGCTGGCTACTCATACATAAAATAGGGAGTTACTTTTCAATCACTCTCTAGTTCAATATCCATGGTCTTATGACTAAAAACTTTAATTTTGCACGAAAATATTTTTTCTGTATAATCTCTTTCCGTGTCAATGCATTTAATTCAGTGGGGGTTATTAATTATTTGACAAAACCTAAGAGAAAATTACATAAAAACGTTTAGCTCTTTCCTTTGTTTTTAATAACGGCGGTAGCGCAACGTCGCACAGAGTCTACTAGGAGCTGGGGTCATTGAATGTGTATATCTATCCAGGAACATTCCAATGCTGCATATAGCTACGTTTTATTTAATGGGTGTGGCTGTAATGAATTTAGTGAGGTCTGAACATATTTGTTATATTATCAATGGGGTTTAAATCTGGTGAGCGCAGTAAGACAATAGCGTGTTTGCAAATCAACCGAGTGTTCCTGGAATCAATTTCGTGTTACCTATGTACAATAGTGGGACTTCGCATCTCACCAGAGGAAAACACGTTAAGCATAAAGGAATGGAAATGGTCTGCAAGAAGATTTGTGAATATCAAAGAAGAATCGATGCGGCAGTATCGTTGTGAACGTATCAGTATATTCAATGTCTAACAAACCTCAGAGTAAAACTAAAAGAAAAGCTAGATAAGTATCCTTACCTTGCCAGAGAACTGAGAAATTATGTAACGTAAATGCAACGGGAACATTCTCTAAGACCGGTAAACAATTCCGAAGAGCCTTGAAAAAGAGGCTGTAAAACCCGAAAATCCGATCAAGAAAAAGAGACAATCCAGATAATGGCACAGCTAAAATCAGTTAGAATACTGAAGAGAGTTCAGAAGTATTATGGAGACTTGCTGTCACTTGATCACAAGTCACTTTTTGTGTAAAATCCCAACAAGTACGAATAATAATAATAATAATAATAATAATAATAATAATAATAATAATGTAATGAGAATACTGCGGAAGGTGCTGAAGATCCCGGGAAATTAGCTAGCACGTGATTCTAGACACAGCTTCCAGACTCTTTGTGAGAACATACAAATGCATATAATAATAATAATTACTGATAAATAAAATGATCCTGAATAAAATGATCCTGGAAAACTGCAGGAGACGACGTAGAAATATTAGCGCAGCGTCGATTGATTATCGTAAAGCCTTTGATAGTGTTCCACATTCTTGGATCCTTAAGACTTTGGAAATGTACAGAATCTCAGAAAATATTCAATCACCTACTCTACATGAATGATCTCAAACTGTTTGCTAATGAGTTGAAGGGCCTCCTCAATATTGTAAAATACTTCAGTGACGACATAGGTATGGATTTAGGATTAGATAAATGTGCAAAAGTAACATTCAAGAAGGGTAGAATTACAGAAACACCCTTAATAGATTTAGATTTTGTCACAAAGATTAGGGAACTGGAGCATGATGAAGCCTATAAGTACCTAGGAATTAGCGAAGGAGATGGCATACAACACCCCCAAATGAAGGAGAAGGTAAGAAAAGAGTACTACAGGCGTGTACACCTGGTATTAAATACCGAGCTAAACTCAAAAAACAGAATATCAGCCATAAACACCTTGGCTGTCCCTGTGGTGCAATACAGCTTTAATGTCCTTAACTGGACCATAGCTGAAATTAAGCGAATGGACGCCAAAACGAAAAAGGTTTTAACTTGCTACAGCATGCATCATCCCAAAGCTGATGTTGATCGTCTGTATGTGCCCAGATCCGAAGGAGGCAGAGGATTAGTTCAACTAGAACTGTCCTACAAAACTACAACAATTGGCCTCCAAAGATACTTGGAAACTACAGAAGACTGGATGATGGTATGCGTCAAGGAACATGAAAGTAGTAAGCGTCTTTACTCTGTAATAAAGGAAGGAAGCACAAAATAGAGTTTTAAATGGGTGCAGAAATACAAGTAAAGCAAAGCTGAAGCTACAAAATACTTAAAAAAGAAAGCAAAGACAAATGCAACCGGCCAGATACAGAAACAATGGCAAGATAAACCGCTTCATGGCCAATACTCTGCCCGTACCAAACAAGCTGACGTAGACAAAACCCGTACCCATCAGTGGCTACGTAGTGTAGGGTTGAAAGCTGAAACTGAAGGTTTTATCCTTGTTGCACAGGACCAATGTTTGTTAACTAGGACTTATCTAGCACATATACTAAAATATTGTGTTAGCCCAAAATGCAGATTCTGTGATAAATATCCAGAAACAATTGATCATCTTGTATCAGGTTGCACCATATTGGCACCCACTGAGTATAAAACCCGGCATGACAATATCTGCACTGGAAAATCTGCAACTTCTACGGGAAGGAAACTGAAAGAATCTGGTATGAACACCACCCAGACCAGGTTACAGAGATAGGACCTGTTACAATTCTATGGGACTACACAATACACACTGGCTGAACAATCAAAGCCAACCGCCCAGACATTGTTATTAGAGACCACAAACAAAAAAAAGTGCTTCCTTATTGATATGGCAGTCCCTGCAGACTGCAATGTATCTTTGAAGATATTCAAAAAGCTGTCAAAATAAAAGAACCTTGAAATAGAAATCTCAAAAATGTGGCGCATGGGAACATCAACAATCCCTGTTGTAGTTGGAGCCCTAGAATTGGTTGGAAAAGATTGCAGTAGACTAATTGAAGGGATTCCTGGAGAGCCATGCCTCAAAGAGATAGAAAAAATTGTTCTCACGAGTACGGCCCACACTTTACGAAGGGCTTTGTCTATGTAATTTTTTTTTTGTCAGTGGAAAGTGTCATGATGCCATTTCTAACCTCTCGTCCCTGGGCGGGAGCCGGAAAGAAATGTGTAAACGCCAGACATCAAAGGAAATAAAAAAAAAATAATAATTTGATATGGCAGTTGTATCTTTGAAGATCTTCAAAAAACTGCTAAAATATAAGGATCTTGAAGTGGGAATCTAATAAATGTGACATATGAGGATTTCAAGTTGTAGTTGGAGGCCCGGTTTCATTGGAAATATTCCGATAGATTCATTAAATGGATCCCCGGTAGCCCATGTCTTAAAGTAATGCACAAAAAAGTGTACTCACAAGTACAGCTCACACATTACGAAGAGCTTTATCTATGTAAAATGGTTTGATTTCCTATTTTTATTTTTTTACAAAAATGCTCAATGGAAAATGTCAAGATACCATTTCTGACCTTAGGTTTCTGGTTGGGACCCGGAAGGAAATGCGCATACAATAAAAATCAAAGGAAATAAAATAATAATAATTTCCCTGATGCTAGACCAAGCACATGGCTCTCATGACTTCTAATGTTAAACTGAATGAGGGTTAGCGTTAACATATACATTTTTCTTGGTGAATTAATATCAGTTCATGTAAATATTACCTTCACGACCACAGATTTATTTGTCACTTGCTTGAACATGACCAGTTGGGCATTTCTACTGATTTTGAAGGATGTTAGCCAAGCTAATTGGAAGTCACATCTAGATACTGGAGAACACCTTCAACGGAGACCATCTTACCAGACTGGGTTACTTGACCTAAAAGTATTTAACTAGGTCTCCACCTGCATGGTTATACACTGCTTTTATCGAAATCTGTCACCATATAACACACATTTGGCTGTGATTCATGTGTCTGATATACACTAATTAGATTGCCTGCTATGATGGGTAGACTGAGCTTTGTATATTTGTACACCAGCGCCATTTTGTTGACGTGCTGCTCTCTCAATAATCGTAATTGTTGCCGTAAAATACATAGAAATTTAATTATCAGTGATCTTCTAAGAACTGCACTGGCTGTTTAAGAGCAGGGGTTTATTCCGTTTTCAAATCTCTTCCCGATACAGAGGGTGGTGTAATGGATAGCAGCTTGGAATGAGAAATCAGAGAGCCGTGTTCGAATTTTAGTCGGGTTTGTTACAGTCACTTAGGCGCAAATATCATCAGAAAAGTTATGAATCGATTCCTCCTCCAGCTATGTGTTAGATAGTAGGACTAGTAGCATCTGGAAAAATAATTGTTATTTTTTAATCGTTAATGCAACATTGACAAACACAAAAAGAATTATTCTTCAAATCCAAAATATGTTTCAGCTTTACATAACGCATAACAAGTTGATAGGCCGTAAGGAACAAATCAGTCAACCAATCCCCACCACAGAGTGTCTGCAGCTCAGAAGAAAGGTCAATCTTTTAAATGTTCCTATTACTGCGTTATCTTTCAGACCATATTTAACGGTCAAAATCAATGACGAAGTACCGTGTGTGTTAGCGAGACTAAGAAAGAAATTCTCTGAACAGGAATGGTGTAAGGACGGAAAGGTACAAGGGTGTTATTCGATTAATAGCCTTTCTAACTGGTTTGCAGGTGTGTTGACATCTTTGTATTTTTCATGCAATTCGGCACACAGGTGTGCCCGAACTGCCACACATTATCTTTTGTTAGCCATCTCACTCATTTACCTTTCAGGGGTCCAACAAATTCAATACTGATCACCGGTTTTTTCTTAAATTCTTTTCATAACTTAAATTCTTTGGCGTCTTTTTTTGCAACTGAGTTATTAACTGACAGTTGATGTATAGCTGAAACAAAGTGTTTAACTGTCGACAGAGACGATCCACACCTTTGTTTGTCATGGCTTTCTGATCAGAAAGCACAGGTCGGCGCAACTTTTAGGTCTCCACAATTTGAATACATTCCATGGGATTTCTTTTATAAGAATAGAAAAAGATTAAAGGTCACTTCAATAGGAATGCCGTGAGGGGTCAAAAAGTTTAAAATAAGAGATGAACATTTCGTTCCTGCTAATTTTAATTGGAAAACAATTCTTAGTTTATTACGGAACAAAAGACGAATGATAGTAGGAAAACGGTGTTTCCATCTTTCAAATGGACCTGCTTGCTTTTCTTCGAAATCTCAATTCGAAATTTTGACTTTTAATTTAATACCAAAACTGAACATCAACGTTGGTGGGAAACACGTAACCATCTTAGCTATAAATCATTCCATTATTAGAAAACTATTCTTTACCGATTCTAAGTACTTTTGACAGATATGATCGAATCCAAACAGAGAATCTTCACGAAACATTGTTAATCTAATTAAAGAATTGGCGTTAACATTGGATATAGATTTTATAAGCATTTGGCTAATTCTAGATTAATATTCTCTGAAAATACGAGATCATTATTATTATTAAAACCTCAAGAGACAGTTATACTAATATCATGATTCTTGTTACTTTTATCTTTATGTTTCGGTTGATACCTTGTTCTGATTCGTCAGGTAGAATCAAGAACCTATTATGTATAGTCTTGAATCTTATAGTATTCTTCATTTTTGTCGACTTTGTCGATACATATCTTCTCGACTGGCGCTACATCTTCAAATACTTTGAACACCATTCTACTAAGTTAACTGCAAAAATGAGCGTCGAGGAACCGTAAACGTCATTCACGGGGATTGGCTGTCAGTTAAATTGCTGCTGCTATGGAACACATGCCTATGAAAGGCACCTCTCAAAGACAAAAGAAAGCGTGATCAGTTCTGGAGACACTATCTTCAAGAATGGTAATAGCAACTGTGAGATAGCCGTTTCCATACAGGAAACATTCGGTATTCATTTACCGAAAAGTTAACGTTGAAATTTATAAAATATTTTTCTTAAAATATTTTGTAAGGATATTAGACTTACCAAGATCACTGCTATCGCTATTTCTAGTACAAATGGGAGTTTCCTTCCTAACCTTTTATTTAAGGCAGTGTGGAAAGTCAACACCTTGATTATATTATTATTTTCCCTTCTAGTTATATGTACTATCCATTTTAGTCGTTTCTGTTGGAAGTCTAGTTTTTATTATTTGCTTAAGCACTTTGTGGTCTTTTAGCAACACCATTCTATAGATTCTAGTGAAGGATTCTCTTTTTTAAGACCAAAAGCATCCATTTGCTACAAGCCATTTTAATCATTGATTTGATAAATCCAGATGGGATTCTAGAACTGATGAGTCTATTTAAAAACATAACTCGAGTTTTCAGGTGAATATTTTGGTTTTCTATCATCTTACGGTATTAGACAAAAGTACCCGGAGTGCAACCTATTCTGTGTTCAATTTCTTTATCTTCTGTACTAAATTTGTTACAACTGATCCATACATCGAATTATTAGAATTGTTTATAATTTATTGATTCCGCATTCTGAATTTTTATGATGGATTAATAATTTATGAGGAATAGTATTTACTAAAACAAAAATATTCTTGTATACAGAAAAAATGTACTCACGGTCAGGAACATTTTACGGTAAACTTCTTTTACATTTCACGGTAAACATTATCAAATAAATTATTTTAATAAAATTCTTTCGTCCTTGATTTATCATAACAGAACAATAAGGAAATACCATAACAATTAGGGGTAGGGGGTATATGCACGTGAGCCTTATATGCTTTATTACGGATAATCTTCAAAGGAAGTGAAGACAATTATCCATATATATATATATATATATATATTAAGAGAAGAGAGAAGCCTCAAAACTTTTTGGTTATAATGTGGATTTTAAAAAATATATATTATACTATATTTTCCATATTTTTGCTACACGTGTTTCTAGTCTTAAAATATACACTTTTCTCTCGTTAACAACTATAACCTCTTCCTTATATATATATATATATATATATATATATATATATATATATATATATATATATATATATATATATATATATATATTAGAGGAAAGTCTATGAAAAACTAAATAATTAGTTAATCACAAAGTTCTGAAACGGAAACGATTAAAATATCAATATATTTTATTAATGAACATATTAAATCTTTGAGAGAATACAGAAACAGAAAAAATTAACCGATTGAAATCGAACACTATTTCTTTACAGATCAATCCAATTAAACAAATCGAGTCGTATAATATAATGATACATATTTAGATTGAACTATAAAAGTTGGATCAACATTGCGTGGTAGATGGGATGGTAACAACCTGATCTCCAAAAATAGAGTTTATTATAAGAAAAATATAATTTCTTTTAATTTAATATTTAAAAAAAAAGTAAGATTAGGAATATATGAAACTAGCATGATATCCAGCGCTGTCCCAGGACCAAAGTATTCAGTTTGGTGACTTTTTAAAAAAATATAATTTATATCTGATTTATAAATTTTTGTGACAAAATATTTATTTTCTCCATATGATCAGTTTATCCATAAATTTAGTCTAGATATATGACAGAATTATATACAAACTGGAAAAATGTAATCAAAAATTCGACAGACCTAGTTGGTTGACTATAATAAACCAGTATATATATATATATATATATATATATATATATATATATATATGTGTGTGTGTGTGTGTGTGTTTGAAAAAATGGAAAAATAATAACGGACTTCAGCCTATCTCCTCTGTGAATACCGCAAAAACATGTTTTTGAGAAGACACAGATATTGAGATAGAATTTCAATATTTCATCCTCATCCAACTTCTTATATCTTTCCCAACAGCTGATGAGTCAGGACATTCTTATCTCGTATTGCCCTCATCAGCCATCAGCTAAATTGCACCGACTAGATGCGCCTCTAATGCGATCATGTTCTAATTTAAATACATATATATGAAACCTGTTTGATGACTGACAGTTGTGTCATAAATGACTTTGAATCTAGAATATTTTTGTAGGGCGTGGTCTGAACGCTGCTTAAACTTTGAATAACGCAAGATGTGCAGCTGTAAAGAAAAGCAACACTAAATTCCATCTGCCTTAAAGACAAATTCATATGTGTTGTTTAAGAATATTTCACAGATTAAAAAAGCGTCTGCCGCCGATCTGTAAAATAGTTAAAAATAACATTGGTAATGCAGAAAGATAAATTTGTATTTACACCTTAAATGGAATTAACGAAGCAGAAAAAAACAAACAAAAAAACATTTGAAATAACACAAGGGCGGCTGGGTGTGGTGGTTTTTATTCTGAAGTGAACTTGCCGGTATCAGTTCCAAGTTTGGTATGTTTGGGTCCAGATAAAAACGTTTAATGGTTTCGAATTTTAATTTTGTTTTGAAAATTCTTGGCTACACAAACTACACACCTGATCGTCGATTAATGCAAGCATTTAAGCTTCGTCGTTGAGATAGTAATGAATTTCACTTTGCCGCTAGCAATAGTTGAGCGAATGAAAGTCGAGGCTAGAGTTTTGAAAGATGATTACAAATAAGGTATTCTTCAATCACATAGTTGGATTTATACAAACTTCCTACAAAACCGATGACAATCAGAGAATTTGTGATATTCAAGTGATACATATTTCTGAAGTATTTTTATTAATGTTGACCCAATACAGGGCCCAAAAGACATTCAAGTTAGAGGGTTGCTGAATGAGGTGTATGCTATGGATGTAAGAAGAAGTACGAAAAGAACATATGTGTGTGTGTGTGCATGCGTACAGAATGTTATGATATACGTACATATTTTCTAAGAGGAATTTCTCTTTCTACTCAGGCACATAATTTCTTGAAATAAATTCAATTTTGCTATCAAGCAAGCGCAGATGAGTGGATATCATATCTTTGGAACTCAGAGTAGGGACAAATAAGTTGAAAATTTAATTTTATTCATTGTTATTAATTATCTACCTCTTCCTATTGAATACTTTAAACATAAACACTGCTTGCCTAAGCGCTCCTCACCGAGAAATACCTTCGTTAGTCATATTTACAAAGAACGAACATTATCTATGAGTTCAAATGCCCCTTAAGGAACTGTGGCCCTGATCAAACCGGACTCATAAATAATTACATCGGTTACACAACCACATGCTTATCCAGACGTCTTATGTTACACCTATCTGATCACAGCTCCATTAGAACCCATTTAAACACACACACAAATTTATCAGACTCCATTAGAAACATACTAGTAGAAAACACAAATATATTAACTGCATCCACCTGCAAAAAAGACTAAAAATAATGGAATAATATAATAAAAAAAGAAAAAGCCAACTCTTAACAATATTAACTACGAACAAAGCCACAATGTGCTAACCGTATTCAGAAATTAAAAACATCCCTACCACACACTAAGACATACACAGAACGCACACACTCAAGTAAGCTGAAAAATCGAATCATCCTTGATAATGGCTAAAGGTATAACCGAAAGCGATCGGAAATATAAGACATTTGGACAGTTCTTACACACCCTTTGTCCAGAAAAGAAAGCTCTTGTTCGAACACAAGAAAAATTAAATAAAAAGCTTAAACGTAGTACCTTGTCTGTCGTTTTAATGAAACATATATATATATAGCATGCCAGATAGAGAATAAATTTACACACACATATATATATATATATATATATATATATATATATATATATATATATATATATATATAAACTAGCAGTTGTCAAGGTTGGTAATGATTGTAACGAATCTTGTGGCTATTACGTGGAAACGTAGTAAATTTAGACAGCGTGGGTTTTGCTCATATTCTCACTCACAATTTCTTTTTGTTAAATTTCTGATCTATAATATTTCTAGAGATTGCTTCGTCACGAATTTGTTTTTCATCACCTACTGTCTGATTTTAAACATGGCCGATTTTCGTTTATGATGTTCAACCAATTGAAATACGAGAATGTGTGAAAAATATCCCTTAATAATAAATCCATCTTCATTCTGCTGGAGTTCCAGATTGTCTTTTCATGCATGATGGCCTTCCGTACCATATACAAAAACATAATCCAAGAATGACAAATCCTGAAGATATTAACCTATATTTGATGTCAAAAAACGTCTACGAAAGTGAATTCTATTGAATATATCTAAGTCGTTTTGGACTGTGAAGAAAGGAAAATGTTTAAAATCTTTATGCAAAAGAAAATTTGTTTTATCCTTTGATTGCATCATTGACGGAAATCCCAGTAGAAAAGATAGTAAGTCTGATAAATTTCATAGCAAATTAATAAAAGGATGAAAATCTGCAAATGGCAGGTACAGTAATTTTTATTGACATAATAAAATACTCTTGCTTTGTTTAGGCAGTTAAAAAAAGAATCTTGTTTGAAAATAAAGATATTTTACACACATACACACACAAAACACACAAATGTAATGATAAAAAAGTGTTGTACTATAGATGTGTGTGTGTCTTTGTTGGGAGACGTGATTTGTAGCTGTGAAATAGCAGGTCTTTTACTTTGTCACTTATTTATTTTGACATTTATTTATTTTTATTTATTTTATTTTGACAAAGTTGGCAAAACACAAAACTTTCCCGTCGCAATGCTGAACATGGGAAATCGGAAAGAAAGTTGTAAAGAAAAAATATATAAAGATAAGAATAACACAATGACAAAATAATGAAAAGAAAGAAAGAAAAGTGCAAAAAGAAAGAACAGAAAGGGAGAAATATGGAAAAGAGTAGAAAGAAAGAAAGAAAGAAAGAAAGAAAAAGAATTTGGGCAAAGAAAATGATTAAAAAAGAAAGTGAAAATGTTAAAAAGTAAGAAAGAGAGAGAGAGAGAGAGAGACAGAGACAGAGAGAGCTAAAATGAACGATAAAAAGTTTTTTTTATTGTAAGTTCTTTTTTTTTAAATTTGAAGGTTTTTTTAATTGTTAGCATCATTGGAATGCGAATACAGACGGATGTCATTTTTGCAGAAAGGGAGGTAAAAACCGTATTTCTATTAAATTACTTCAGTGTTTACACAATACTGACCACAACTTCGAAGGTGCGGGTTTATTTAAATGTCTGTTGCTAAAAAGAAAGTCGAAATAAAGAATTACAATCAACCGGATTATTGCCTAAAAAAAAGAAATGCATTAAGCAAAAATAAAAATAAAATAAATAAATAAAAAAATAAATAGAAAAACGAAAATGGAAGAGAAACGGAAGACTATTTTTTAAAGCACTGCAACTCCATTCCTTCCAACTTCATTACCAGATTTAGCTTTAGCCTATGGACGCACAAAAGAACGCCATCGTCCTACAAACAAATGCGTAAATATGCTTGCTTTCTTTCTCTTTCTTATTGTTTTTTTCTTTTTTTTTTTTTTATAAAAGAATATGATTAAAATTGCTTCCAAATATAATTAGATTCGTATTATGCATGTCGTTGATCGCAGAAGATTGTACACAAGAGCAGCTGAGAATTTGCTGACGCAGTTGGATGTGGCCTGTCCAATTTTACAGCATAAACAGGTGTGGAAAGCGACTTAAAGCACCAGAGGAAGGGAGTCAACATGTAACATCTGGAAATACTTATAGGGTGAGAAAAAGAGTGATGCGTTTGACAAAGAGAGGAGTGAAAGAATGCATAGAAGAAAAAATAGTAAAAAGTAACAGAGAATAATGAATGCAAGAGAAAGAAAAGAGAAAAAGGTAAAAAGGGGGGGGGGATATAAAATAAAAAAGAAAGAGAGAAAAGGGACGAAAGGAATCCAGCAAACAAGGGGAAAGAAAAGAAGCAAAAAAAGAAAAAAAGCGAAAAATTTTAATAAGTTTATTTAAAGAATTTAGACATTAAGAATAAAGAAAGATCGAAAAGTAAGAATGAAAGAATGCTAAATGAAAGAAACAAAGTAAAAGAAATGAAAGAAAGAAAGAAAGAAAGAAAGAATTAAAAGAAAAGGTGAAGAAAAGAAAACTCGAAGAGCTGAATTATATAGAAAAAAGAAGAGAAAGAGAGAGGAAATGATGAAAAAGAAAAGGCGAAAAGAGAAAAAATAAAGAAAAGAAAAGGTGAAGAAAGGGACAAAATAAAATTCAAGAAAATAAAAGAAAAGAAAAAAAAGAACGTTGAAAAACAGAAATCTTCAGAAACATAAATGTGAAAAAAAATTAAATTAAATTAAAAAAGAAGGAAAATATGAATAAAGAAAATCTGACGAAGAGAAAAACTAGAAATATTAATTCGAAAGAAAAATATGCAAATAAATAGGTAAAACATATCGATAATAATTTGGGGTTTCTTTTTCTAAGTCAGCAGCGGAAGTCAAACAAGAAAGAAAAACTAAAAGAAACGTTTTGCTATTCATTCTGGCTCAATTCTTCCCGCGCCTTTCATTCAGACTTTCAATTTTGTTTGTTTTCGTTTTTATTCAAAATTTACAAATGCCAACTAAGACGCACTCATGTTAGTAATGTCTTCCTTCAACACCATTGTCTTAGCCTGCGTTTCGATTTCGTGTATAAGAGACGTGAATTCCTAACCCTCCTTTTTTGGCATCCCCACAAAATTTGGGTTTAAGTATTTAAATTATTTTATTCTTTATACATAGTAGGCACTAAAACAAAATCAATTTTATAGTGAATACATAGTTAATGGTTAGAAGGCTCATCTCATAAGCCATTACTAAGCCATAGTACGTTCAATACTCATTGGACACGCAATCTATCATTATCACTTATTAAAAAAAAGTTTTTTTTTATGATGTATGCCTATATAAATGATCATATATTGTTTTCTTTCTGTCTCAGAAAATATTGACTATTATTCTATTTGTTGTGTATAACCATTTTGCTTTTCTACCGGTGATTCCCCCCCTGAACCAAAAGAAAGAGGTTCAGATTACTGTGTGAACTGGGCAGTTTGTTTTTTCCCATTCGGCCATACTCACATGCGCAAGGATCCCACTAGAAACCAAGTATGTGTCAGTAGGTAATTAAAGGATTCGAGTGTAGTATTTACCCGATCTTCGACCTTTCAAAGCTGGAATCGGTTACACTTTCTGACTGAGAAACCTACAATAAAATGGGAGTAATTGTGAAAAGCGAGGTAGGATAAGAGGAAAATATGGTATCAAGGAGAGATAGTAGGTGAGAAACAGAAAAAAAACGAAGAGAAAAGTGCAAGGAATATATATATATATATATATATATATATATATATATATATATATATATATATATATATATATATATAATTACTTAAACGTTATTTTCAGTGGAGACCCATATTTAAATAGATGTTCTGTTTAAGTAATAAAGATATGTCAGATTGATAAACGAAAAATCTATTCCAAAAAATCCTTTGTTTAGGTTACGATACAAATGTGATCAATGATGTATATTTCGAGAATCGCACTTTCCTTGGCCCTCAGGTTCTCTGTAGCCGAGAGGTCAAAGCACGTCAGATCTAATGACGGTTTACTTTATGGGAACGTAGGTTTGACTCCTATCACAGGGCGCATATTTTCTAAGATTTCTTGAATATTCAGGACGGTAGATGAAAATAAATAAATATACGGTTTAATAAATAAACACAGCTTCTGCTCAAATATGAGTATCCACTAAAATAATGTTTAAAGTAATGAAAATATATCGCATGAACAAACGAAAACCCCTAAACACACACACACACACACACACACACACACACACAGATATATATATATATATATATATATATATATATATATATATATATATATATATATATATGATGGTTTCCGTTCAGACTATGAAACCAAAGTTCGAATCTCATCATGGTCAATTT
The DNA here is from genome assembly GCA_963932145.1 of Acanthosepion lycidas. Lineage (NCBI taxonomy): Eukaryota > Metazoa > Mollusca > Cephalopoda > Sepiida > Sepiidae > Acanthosepion > Acanthosepion lycidas. The sequence goes on from OZ010576.1 coordinate 47,447,392, forward strand.
ATTAGGGATATTACCTTGATTTAAATAGTGTGTGGTACTGTTGGAAAGTATCTTCAAACCATACTAGGTGTTGATGTAAGTCTTATCAGTCAAAAATTGGTTGAAATTGTTTGGAAGCTGTCGATGATTCTGCTAGTATGATGACACAAATATTCACGCCCGTGTTTCATCGTACTGGCCTTGTTCAAACTGTTGATTCTGCCAGATTATACGCCTTCTCTCAGAAACTGTAACTAAGGTATGCTCAGCGTATTTGCAGTATAAACCACAGATTGGGACTGGTTGGAGAAAAACAAATGTTGACCTTGCCAGAACGTTCGCTATAGGAATTACCCAGGCACCCTAACAGACAGGGTTACCGGAAACGAGAAGCCAGCATATATATATATATATATATATATATATATATATATATATATATATATATATGGGCGTGTGTGTGTGTGTGTGTGTGTGTGTGTGTGTGCCCAGATGAGAGAAAGAACAGATGGAGTAAAAATCCACTGTTCGTAGCTGTTACTTTTTAAAAAGTGCCCAATACAAAGTAGAGCAATATATTAATGTTATATCTTATTATGAGAGATTATAATGAAATCATTTTGAAATCGTTACGCAAAAGCTTTCATATTTCAATACTATGATTTGAAACATGAAAGCTTTTGTATAGCGATTTCAAAATGATTTTTATTATAATCTCTAATAATAAAAATATATATATACATATACATATATAAACATATATATATACATAATATATATATAAACATATATACACACACATAATATATATATACACATCTTTCTCTCTCTCTCTCTCTCTCTCTCTATATATATATATATATATATATATATATATATATATATATATATATATATATATATACAGTAGGGGAAACAAATATTCGTACACATACAAATGTTTAATTTATTGTATTTATAACTAATGAATGAACATAATTTTCATATAATTAACTGTACACACATGCATAATAACTAAATATGCATAGAAAACAGAAAAAATTGAAATAAATCCCATTTATTCATTTTAATGGGTGATAAAATTATTCGTACAATGCAAAAAAGAATGAATAATCTTCATTTAATACTTTGTAGAATAACCATTATTCACTTCTACGACAACCAACCTCTTCTTGTAGTTCTCAATTAATGATTTGCAAATTTTAGTTATTTTGTTCCATTCTTCTTGGCATATGGTCTTCAGATCCGGGATGTTTGTTGGAGCTCTCGGTTGGATTTTAATTTTCAAATAACGCCCCAAATTCTCGATTGGGTTTAAATATGGGGACTGATTTGGCCATTTCAGGATATTTACATTATTTTCAGCAAGCCATTTCTTCGTAGATTTTGCAGTATGCTTAGGATCATTATCTTTTGAAAGATCCAATCAGAAGGAAGTTCAAGATTTTTAACCAAAATCATTAAATTTGCATCTAAAATATTTTGACATGCTGTGGCATTCATTCTACCCTCCATTACTGATATGTTGCCAGTAACTTTTGCAGAAAAACATCCCCAAACCATAATACTGCCACCACCAAATTTCACTGTTGGAACTGTGTTCTTTTGTTTGAAGTCATCACCATCTTTCCTCCATGCATGATTTCTAGAATTACGTCTAAACAACACAATTTTGGTTTCGTCTGTCCGTAATATGCTTTCCTAATATGATTTTTCCTCATCCTTATGTTCACGAACGAATTTCAACCTGGCATCTCTGTGTCTTTTTCAGTAAGAATGAAGTTTTACGAAGGGAGCGTGACTTTAGATTGTTCCTATGAATTTCATTGCTTATTGTCCATTTAGTGACACAGATTCCTAATGAAAGAAAATCATCCTGAAACACTTAACGAGTAATCATTGGATTTTGTTTAATTTGAAGCAATAATTTTCTCGAAGATCTTCAAGAAATCTTCAGTGGGATATCTGTTCTTCTTTAGATTTTAACAGTTTTATTTTTTTTATATCTTGCAATGAATGAACTAATGATAGTAAATTGAATATTCAGGTTGTCTGAGACTTTCCTGTAACTTTTAGTTTCTTTCCTTAGTTTTTTTTTGCGAATTTGTCAATTCTCTACCTCTTGCCATGATAACATCTTGCACGAATATTAAATGCAGAATTTCTGTTTGTATTTTTAGGCTACAAATAACTACTGATAACATTATCGGAACATTCTAGAATATTCCATTTGAATCATCTAGATAGAGTATTAAAGCAATTGAAAAGTTTTAAAATCTGAAATTTGCATTGTACGAATACTTTTTTCACCCATTAAAATGGATGAGTGGGATTTATTACTATTAAAGCATTTTTTCTGTTTTCTATGCATATTTAGTTATTATGCATGTGTGTACAGTTAATATATGAAAAGTATGTTTATTCATTGGTCGTAAATACAACAAATTAAAAATTTGTATGTGTACGCATATTTGTTTCCCCTCATTGTATACACACACACACACATATATATATATATATATATATATATATATATATAGAAACATACACACACACACACACATATATATATATATATATATATATATATATATATATAAATATAGATATATACATATATATTTATATACATATATATATAAATATATATATATATATATACATATATACATAAATATTACAGACAACGTTAAGGTTTTTATATAATTTCTCGTATGGAAACCTTATTAATAAAAACAAAAAACAACACTCAATAATATCAACTATGAACATGGACACAATATGTTGATCGTGTTTCGAAAATAAAACATAAAAATACATACATACAAAAATCTATTTCTACCTACCAGTTAATATATTTCAACCTTGAAAATGGCTAAATGTATAGCCGAAAGCGCTCGGAAATACAACATTTGGACAGTTTTTGTATAATTTATCGACTGGAAAGAAATAAAATATTAGATCACAAGGGAGAGTATATAAAAAACTTAAAGCACTTTGTCAAATTCAATGAAACTTGCATGAAAGGAGGATTGCTACCTATACATACAGTATATATATATTCATGTATATACACACACACACATATATATATATATATATATATATATATATACATATACATATGGATACACACAAGTACACACATACATACACAAACACACACACACATATATATATATAGAGAGAAAGAAAGATATATATATATATATATATATATATATATATATATATATATATATATAAAGAGAGAGACACGGATGGGGATTAAAGGACATAGAGTGATAGTCTTGATAATTTGATATCTAGAGAAATGAGCGAAAAATCTAAAGGCCGACTGAGAGAAAAAGGCTTCAAAATTCCGATACTGTTCGAGTTATTTCATCAGAGAGAATAAAAGAAGCGCAGAGGAGAGTATGCCGTTCAAAATATTTGTGTATTACTTATTCCTTGCAAACATCCGTATTTGCATGAGATTTAGAATCATGGACACGGAATGAAGATTGGAATGTATTAGGGAAAGAATGCTATGATAGGACCAAAGGATGAGAAAGGAGCAAAGATATGATATAATGGATAATATTCGTTGTAACACGTACTCAGATGGTCAGAGTATTAGTAAAGAAATATTTTACTAATTTTATCAGAATCTGAACGAGTATCTTATTGATGACATAGACCTCGCCTATATCGACTTGGCTAATAAGGCTTAACGGCATATTGGAGTCCCATCTACAGTTCAGACGAAGGTTCCGTCTTTCATTCCGATTCACACTGATTACTGAAATGTTTGCTTTCTATTTTAGCATTCACATAAATACAGTAGTAAATACTGTATGTTGGTCTGCAGTTGGAGATTCGTCCCCAGCTGTGCTGGTCAAACTCTCTGCCTCCGAGCAGAGAGGATCCTCAGACGAGACTATGTTGGAAGGCAGAGTCTCCTCTCGGGAAACAGCTACCCGACCCCGTTTTGTACGGGGTCTAAGAGGAATTTTTGGCCGTCCCTACGGGCTCGGATACTCCACATTAAATTCGACCTTGTGCCCCATCTGACAGCGTCGGGTGGTTGGTATATATCCTACAGTTGGAGATTCATTGTGGAATTCACTTGAGTCAATTCTAGCAGCTGACCTCTTTTATGCGCCGCTGGCGAATCTTATATGCGTTGTTCTTGTCCTAAGTATTATCGTTCATTACCAACGTCCGTGTGATTATTCTACTCAGTAACCTTCCCGAGGTTACAACACTTTCTGACCATGAAATTAAAGTTCGAATCTCACGATGGTCAATTTGTCAGGAACGCCATTTTTTGATGTTATCAATCTGCGGAGGCGTTTCATGCACGAAGCACCTTTGAAAATGCCTGAAAACCATATCACGAGGGCTTCGATGGTTGTACTAGAAGGAAGCCAGAACCGAAAGTTTGAACACCCTGTCCTTGTTCAAAGTGTTGATCACGCTAGATGATGCGCGCTCTCCCGGGATCTTTAGCGAGTTGAGGTATAAACCACCGGTGGTCACCGAAGGTGTTCTATAGTACCCAAGCAGGCATCTGTGACAAGGGTTGGCTAGACGCACCAGCAGACGAGTCTGCTCGGAAACAAGTGGATTAATTGAAATAAAGTACTTCCTTTTCGTAAGGTGAAGAAGATAACTACGTTGCCTTGTGGTAGAAATGTCGAAATTAATTCGGACTTCTTCCGTTGTCATTGAGACTTATCACTTTTATTTGAAATGTTAGTTGAAGAAAAAAATGAAAGATTGAACAAGGGATTAAAGTTCTTTGTTTATTTATGACCGCACGGAAAGACAGAAGGAATGTGTTAACTTTTCTTTACTTGTCGCTCCTGTTCTGCTTTGCTGCTTGTGTGGGTTGCTAGTCGCTTTTTATAAGTTCCTTGCAACATCAGAGGGAACTTTATTGCCAGCAGAGATTCTCCTGTAGAGTTACTCAGTTGGCAGTGAGAAACCACTGAATGCGCTTGTGTACTGTGTGGCTGACGCATTCTGAGTGGGTAAATGACAATGAAGAGACCAGCAACTTTACTACGTCTATTGGTTTAACAAAAATATTAAAAGACACCTCGGCGTTGAGTAATGGTTAGCGAGGCTAGTCTGGTCGAATATTACTTTTTAGTAGTTAATTCGATCATCATTGAATGCGCGATATTAGGCACTAAATAATGCAACAAGGGTCGGCATGTAGCAAAATTAGCCAAATTAACTGTTACTACTGAGTAGTGAGTTCGATTTTCATTGAGTGCCTCATATAGAATTCGGCATTAAATAATCCAACAAGGGTTGACAAGTTGTAAAATCAACCAAACAAAAAAAGCGTCGTTGAAACTCTGTGAACGAGATTAAAGAGAAAGCGACGAATCAGCTGATTGTGGCATTTAAAGAGGAATGTGAAAAACGATAAGTGTGTCATGTCCCAAGGTCGGGTATTTTCAATGGTAGTAAGGTGCCACTGGCCAAAATGGGATATTTTCTTTTTGTCGATATTGATTGGTTGAATAATTTCCAGAAAGACTGATCGTATATATTATCTTGTTACTTGAGTGTCCGGAGAAGTGTTATTATTTCATTCGTCTTATTTACTTCATTTGATGTTTTATTTTTGTTATCTCGTAACGCTAGATTGTCTTTATATTCGATGACCGTTCAGTAAATACCAGAGATTGGAAGTCAACAAGTCTCCGACTAGATTTTAACTTGCATCCAAAACCTTTGGGATTCTGACTGATATGAAAAGCGCTTTACCGATAGGCCACTAAAACCCACCAATATGCAAAATTCAGATTTAATGACACACACAGAAACACACATTATATATATATATATATATATATATATATATATATATATATATATATACACTGCGTGCCAAATTATTATCGAAATAACTTTTTTCTAATATTTCAAAAACCGTCCAATCAATTCACACAAAATTTTCACACAACGTTGGCAATACTGACCTGCGCAATCACTGAATTTTTCGTACTGATCTGCGCAATGTAAACAAACTGGTGCCATATTTGTTATCAGCACGGTGATTTGAGAGTGCCAAATTATTAGAAAGGTTTAGTAAAATTCCCAGAATTGAGCAAACAAAACTTTTATTAATGTTGCACGTGAATGTTTATGATCAAAAGAATCTAATAAATAAGATAATCAAAAAAATTATAACAGATACAAACAAAGGCACATTTATAAACAAATTAATAGGGAATGTGCTTTCCCAGTTTTGAAATTACTTGAAGAAGTCTACGATCCATAGAATTTGTTAATTGTAGGATGTCATCTGCTGCAATGACGCGAGATATGTTAAGAATTGCTTCCCACAACTCAGCGTTGCTCCTGAATTGTCGTCCGTTGGCGTACAGTCTTCGCTTCATGATGCTCCAAAGGTTTTCGATTGGGTTCAAATCCGGAGAATTTGCTGGCCACTTCATTTTTCGAGGTCCATCGAAGCCTAACTGTTTCAAATATTCAGTAGTCTTGTGAGCAGCATGTGAGGGAGAATCATCTTGCATAAAAACAATGGCCCTTCTGAAGGCAACTCTTTGCCTTTTCATCCACGGTTCAAGATGCTCCTTCATAAACAGTCATCAGCAGCCATATTGATGCCATCTGGTACTCTCCATGGGCCCACTAATGTTTTTTCCAATAATACCACCCCAGATCATTATGCCTCCACCGCCTTGTTGGCGTCTCAAACGCTGATGGCGATTCTACCCGTTCATTACCCAGCCTTTGCACCATTTATCTGGCCCATTAAGTGTTGCTCGAGTTTCGTCTGTGAACAAAACTTTAGAGAAGTCAAACTTCATATTGTCCTCGGCCCATTTCAATCGATTTTGAATGTGATTTCTCGTCAACGGAGGCTTCGATACAGGTTTGACTGTTGTTGCTATTTCCCTCAGATACCGACACCGAGTACTTTTAGACACAGTAGGATCCTCAATGCGACTTAAAAGCTCTTGACTGGTAAGTCCAGGGTTCTTTGTGGCTCCTCGTTTAAGTCGTGACATGAGACGACGTGAAATAACCTTCGGCCTGCCTTTATCTGCCCTTTTGCGTACTTGTGTAGGCTCGGCGGAGAACATTTTTTTGATGACACCTCCCTATCATTTTAGAAATTCCTAGGGTAGATTTACCTTTTGAGAGTTCTGAGGTGATAGTTTTCTTTTCAGCATCCCTTAAACTGCTTTTACGACCCATCTTTTCACCAAATTCTTACACTTTTATAATAATTCGGCACTCTCAAATCACCGTGCTGATAACAAATACGGCGCCAGTTTATTTACATTGCGTAGATCAGAACGAAAATTTCAGTGATCGCCAGGTCTGTGTTGCCAACATTGTGTGAAAATTTTGTGTGAATTGATTGGAGGGTTTTTGAAATATTAGAAAAAAGTTATCTCGATAATAATTTGGCACGCAGTGTATATATATACCGTCATCCACAGACAGACTGTTTCGCAGCTCATCAGTGTGGCTAGGCATCCGGTTGCCTCTAGCTCGGATCGAAAACCGACTGAAGTAGTATCAGCCGGAAATTCTACCACTAAGCCGTCGGCGCACGGCAGTGAAGCAGGTGGATTTTTAGCACATTTATTTTTAGAAACACGCCCAGTGACTGACAGTGACTCGATTCGCTATGCGAAGAGTCTCGCTATATATAAGCTATAATAGTCACTGTTTACAAACCCAAACCTACTCCCTAGAGAGCTCAACTGAACTTAATATTTATTTCAGGAGCCAATATATATATATATATATATGATGGACTCTGATTGTTTTTGACGTATGCGGGTTCCACTATTGATGCCCTATTTGTGTTCAGAACAAACTGCTGAACCACCTACAGAGAGATTTGATTATAGTAGCGAAGGATGTCTTAGGGCCATTTACACCTTTTAGAAATGCTAATAAAATGATTGGTACAAAAGCTTGTCATGAATCAAATACATAGCACATCTCAGTCGTTACGTTTAAGTGTTTTCTATCTCCTAGACTGGCTACAGAAATATATATGGAGGCCAGTGTACTCCAGTAGTCTTAATGCAGGCTTGGACCCCATACCAAATATTTCTATGTCTTCTGCTTGATCTGATTTGTCCACGCTAAAAAATACGATTACCATACGCGACAGGTAAAGATAACGTGATTATCTCGAGGTGATGTTTGTTTGATTTTGTTTAGCAGCACATCAACCTGTATGGGTTATTTAATGACGAAATTTAAATATTTTGAACGCAACTGTATGCGTTCAACTACAGATAAAATGGATTGTTGGTCATTTTACTATAAATATGTATTGTTGGTAATTTATTTACATAAAAATGTATTATACTTTTACTGTAAAAAAGTACTTTCATAATGTTTTGTTTTTGTTTGTAGATTCACTATTTACTCATAGTTGGGACCCTAACAGGTGCTACCACACCGGATGAGGGTAGACCTGGGAACAACAGCAATTAAGATGTGGTTCTATGCTCCTCAAAACATCCACTCTCCCAATCTAAGGCCTTGCTGCTCGATGTAGTTTATCGTCATACCCAGGACTATGTGGGGGTGAAACAGTTTTACTTTAATGAAAAATAAGAACGTTTAAATACAAATAGAAGATCACATAGGATAAGAAGTCTGTAGAAAAACGAATATAAAATGAAGTTGTTAGTTTATTAACTGCACAGATATTAAAATGGTTAAGTAACTGATTGTTATGGCGGTTGTAACCATTTGTTTATCGAAGTATATGTTAAAATAATGTTTTTCTTTTCGGTAACAGTACATCACAATCCGTGTCTTTCTATCGCATTGCGATGATCAAATTTACGAAAACATAACTTGAGTCTTTCTTTATTTAAAATGTGAAAGTTGTATTGATAAATGAGCAATTCGAAATAACAATCACCAATTCAGTTTATGAGAAAAAAATGAAGATAATATCAAGAAAATATAAATTTATGAGCTTATTTCGGTGAAAGTGCTCCCAAACGTGTTCTGTTGGATCCATGTCAGGACTTTAGGCTACCCATCGCAATGACTTGATTCATTACGATTCTTTCTAGGCCTTTGCTACTTTGTTCGTATGACAATGGTGCTCCATTTTCTTGAAAAAGGTAAACATTCTTGTCAACCTGATTGGTTTCAAATAGTGGGAGTAGTCCTTTCCCTAATATTTGACATTATTTTGGACCATTCAACCGCTCATCAACAAGAATCAGCTCAGATTTCCCTCCAAACCAGATAACACCCCACACCGTTGCTCAAATCCCTCCATGTTTCACTGTTGGCGGCAGACATTCAGTGTTCCAATTTTCATTCTGATTTCTCCAGACATAAACCTGTCTCGAATTCGAATACTGACAATTTACTTTCATCTGTCCAAATCACAGAGTACCAAAATTCATGATCTTTACTCTCGAATTCTCTTGCCCAGTCCATACGAATGTTCCTGTTAACCTCTGAAATCAAGGGCTTCTTTCTTGCAACTCTTCTTTGATAGCCTAGCTCTTTCAGAGTCTTTCTCACTGCATATGGCGACATTTCCATGCTGACGATGACATCTTTGACGCTCTGACGACGTTTTTTGATGACTTCCCTCTTCAGCACCATTTTCGTTCGCTCAGACACGATGCTTGGTCTTATTGAACGTTGTTCCACAGGACACTGGCCTTCTTCAGTAAATTTCTTGACGATATTATTAACCGTTCGATGATTAACCTGGCAAAATCTAACAATTTCCCTACTTGACTTGCCACACTGATGCCATCCTATTATTTACCCTCGTTGAAATTCAACAATTTCCTTACTTAAGCGAACTTTCATTGAAAAATATGTCAACAATCGTTCATAGTACCTTGATACTAACACGGTATTGTTGGGAAAAAAAGAAGATACGTAATTAAGTGTGGCTAAAAAAAAACTTACAAAACAAAAGGCCATTGTACGTACTTATTAAAGATTGCTTTCAATTGACCATTATCATATACCTATTATATGAAACCAATTGGAAAAACCTATTTTAAAAGGTGGCATTTTTACATGTCGATTAATAAAGTTAGTTTCACTTTATTCTAGGGTAGCCGATATTCCCAGTATAGAATCACCTTTATTGACATCGTGACATTTTTGTTGGTGAATTTCACGTGTGTTTCTTAACGGAGTGGTAGCATTCTTTCACAGGTAAATCGATCCAACCGGATTTTCTTGAAACTTCAATCAAAATAAAATTTAACACAAACGGGAAATACAAGAAATTCAAAAGAACGGGTTTGAATCTCCAAGGTACAATAAAAGGTATATATATATATATATATATATATATATGAGAATCAGTTTTACACGACATGACATTCAAATTAATTAGGAGGATACTGTTAGTCATCTAGTGAAAAAAATGCTTTTCATATCCACATGATACACTTGTTTGTTCAGAACCGAAACTTAGAAACGGTTAGATTTTTTTAAACAAAGAGTTAAATATAAATACATATGGCTATTAAACTCGCCTTACATTTACTAAAAGATCCTATGAAAGCAAAAATAAAGGCAATTATACTGTTAACCGAAAGATTTTCGATAGCTTATGCCGGCAGACGTACATTTCACTGTTAAAAAAAAAAGGATGTTTACTCAAACGTGTATCCACGAAATATAACGTTTATAGTAATAACAAATAACGTCGGAATAAAAATTCAAAATATATTTTTTTACGTTTCAGGTAGGAAAATAAAGTTGGCATATATAGGCTTCGAAAGGTCTGAACGAGAGATGTACATTTCAGAAATAAAGCTAACTGAACCTTGCTTTGCTGTCAGGTCTCTCGTTAAGAAGTTAAAAGCGCACCTACATTAAAGATAATTTTTCCAGGTTAGAGGGAACACAGATTCATTCCTTACCGAATCTTTCGAATGTCCAGGTCGGTAGACGTTCATTTCACTGTTAAAGCAAGACCGGAATATCTTCTCAAACACATGTGCACACTAAATATAAAGTATACAGTAATAAGAAATACAGAATAATGTGACTTTTGATAATAACTTATGATCTGTGGAAAAACTTGAAATATCCAACTGCTTAACATTTCTCTGAACATATCGAGATCTGAAAGTAATTCCAATGCAGTTTAAGAATAAAAATATCTGTGGTTAGGAAAGCAGGATAATAACTGAAACGTGTGATGAGAAAAACAAAAATGTGAATACTAGTTTAAAAGAATTATTGGACACGTAGAAAAATCAGAGAGAAATTGTCAGATTGGTAGAAATAAATAGAGACTTCTAACTTAAGCTAGCACATAGACGCCTTGTAATGAAGTAGTGATTAAGAGTCGCATAAGCAGTTGCAACTATAAAGAGTTTGATTCTCTCACTTATGTGTCATGTGTGATACACGCTTAGGCGATCATGTATTTTTCGATACATGACTGACGAGGAGGATTTTTTCCGGCAGTAGGTTAACATTTCTTTCTGCGGTAGACCATCCAAGGCTGTAGAACCCGGTCTGTCCTGCTATTTACCCATATTTGGTGGGGAGAAGATGATTCATACCTTTCCCAAGGGTATTAGCACGCAAGTGAATGTAATGGATTCGACTAAAATTCGAACTCGGCTCTCCGATTGCTCAATTCGAGGATCACTATGTCTTAAACTTGTAATCGTGTGTCGAGGCTTATTAAATACACTTTCTCCTGACAAGTGCCATAACGCAGCTGACCATGTCACTCCAGAATGTTTGATTTAGAAAAAAACATATCTGTAAGTTGTACCTTGTGATCGTTCTTGTTTTTTCCGCAATTTTGAATTCAGAGTTTTCCTGACAACCATACCACGAGTCGACGCCTTGTGAACGAAATTTGGCGAAACTGTTCGAAAGCCGTTGACTGTTGTGCTTCATGATTAGATATGATTGTAATTTGTAATTGAATCAGGTTTCGGAATTAAATGACTCATAAGGTTTTGATAGGGCATCAAGCAAATTGAATGATTATACATTCATTTTTTTCAGAACAATTTAAAATAGAAAAGGTACATTTTTAAGTTTACATGAAGTGAGAAACGCGAAAGGAAGAGATCTCAAATTTATCATCACAAAGGACAGTAAATTTTGGAGGCCCAAGACCGCCCACGTCCTTAAGTGACACGGCACGGAGAAGAAGAATCCTCAGTGATACTGATATAGCAATACAATCTGTCACAAAGGCAACCCAACAGTTGATGGGTGGTGATTTTCTAAGCGTAGTTTAGATGTGGCAAAAGGCCAAAAGTATGGGGCATTTAGTGAGGACTGAACTCACTATTCAGACACAAAAGTTGCTATAAACATGCTGGAGTATTGCAATAAACTACCAAGCCGAATTTAGATGTAGATGTAAACTAAAAAAGGTCTAACGCTGAAAACAGAGGCCACCACGCTAGTTATTTCAACATCACGATAAGTTACTACATATGTATCGTCTCTTTCCAAATATTCTCCCTAGAAAAGTTTATGGTAAGTTACAGAGACTTAGCGTACTGTCCTCTGAGATTCCTGGTAAATATGGTCGGCTCACATTTTGGCTCACTGTTTCTCAACCAAAATAAGCATGAAAATCCGAAAGAATTATGTAAAATTATGACTATTTAACTTAGTATGGCCCAACACCATACATGTTGAGTATCCAATGAGGATCATAGTCTACTCCACTCGCTTGTAAACAGAGGATCTCAGGTTAAAATTCATTTATAACAAGGATTATAATAGTTTGAAAAATAATTAAATGGTTTCGCTAGACATGTTTGACAGTCATCGAATACTGGATTGTCCAAAGTTATATTCAGGAAAATTATTCTGAGAATTTATTAATTCAGGTCTGACACTACGTTCTTCCTGTTTGAAGAAGGAATCAAGCTGGTAATTCTTTCGTTAATTTTTGTAAGAATTCAAAAGATTATTTATATTCCACGATTTGGCGCCAAGGTTGTTCCACTGGTTTCGTTATTTTCTTTAGGCGTGTTTCCGCATTCTTTGTAACAAAATCACAAATGTCAAATTAACGAATGACAAAGCAAAAATGCAACGAGTTCTTTTTGTTTGTTTGTTTTTTTTACTTTTATTATATTTCATGCACTTGCATGCCTACTATTGTTAAATGATCATCACTGAATACTGAACAAGAGCAAGTCTCCAGAAATCTCTAGCAGCATTTTCACAGACCCCAGCAATACATACTCTGTAAAATATTTACCGTTCCGCAGATTTCTAATTCATTGAATCTCCCTTTCAATCTTTTTGGCATAGTACCGAGTACGCCAAGAATGATGGGCATGGCTGTAACCTTCATATTACGCAATTTTTCATGTTCTCTCTATGATTCACTTTCATTTTCCAACCTCACAATTTGTCAGGTTCTTTTATCTTTATTCACCGTTTTAAGACTCGATCTTATATATATTTGTAGGTCTGATGAATTGGATCTTGATCACAATTCCAATGTTATAAATTATAACCATGGAATATTAATGTTTTAGCCTTTTATATTATATTCTTACTCTGTCCTGGACATTGAGTTCTACCTGGATTATATCCTCTTGGGAATATATATATATATATATATATATATATATATATATATATATATATATATATATATATATTGACCACTAATATTATCAATATATATATATGTATATATATATGTATATTGACCACTAATATTATCAATATATGTATGTATGTATATTGACCACTAATATTATCAATATATATATATATATATATATATATATATATATATATATATATATATTTGAATAAATTTTTTTGTACCATCGGATGTTTTATATTGTTTTAAAAATGTGGACTCGAATTCTTTTTTTTAAAAAGGAACTTTTTTCGTCCAATACTTCTTCAGAAAGTTTCGTTGGAAAAAAAATAAACATAAACGGCGAAAAGGAAAAAGTGCATAGTGGGGTAAATAAGGAGCCACGACTAAAATAAATTTATTACTAGAACAATAAATCGGTGTAAATAATCTCCTAGTGAGTATAAAAAACTTTGACTCACGAACCACCCATGAGATACTGAAAACCAAGAAAGTTTTTCTGCCCGTACAAAGTCCGTCGATGAAGCTTGATATGAACAGCTTCTAAAAAACAAATGTTTAACCGACCGAGATTTGTGCAGTACCCTAAACGCTTCGTGAGAATCTTTCAAAGCGCAACCCAAGTAGTTCACCAAATATAGACCAATCGCTGAATCAGGAACTGACTGAGTCAAGCGAATACTGTCAATGGCTCTACCCTATATATGTGTGTGTGTGTGTGAGCTATACTTGTGACCCTTATTCCACGTAGAATAAAAGCCACAGCCTCACTGTTGCTATGGTTTCCGTAGCACGTATGTTTTTAAGAGCTGTTCTTCTCCTCGGCTGGTTGACAGAAAAAGCGAGAGAGTACACTCTATCTTGCTATTAAGCACATGCTGTGATGGGGGAATGAATAGATTCATACCTTTCAAAGTGTATTTGTATGAAATCGGACGCAACGACCATACCTGGAATTTGAATTCGATATGCCAATCCTAATTTTCGCGCCGATACACGTGCATCCACACACACGCATGAATATATGTGTGTGTGTTTGTGTGTGTCATATATCTACATCTAGTTTGAACCTTTTGCACATAAAAGCCACATAAAAAAACATCATCAACTCATGTAAAAAGAGTTTTTTTATTATTTCATTCCCAAGCAAGGCAATAAAGCCACTAAGATGCAAGGCGTTACTGAGTGTGAAAGAATAAGAAAAACGTTATTAAGGAGAGAGAACAATAAAATAACTTGGATTAAGAAAACAGAAGATAACGAGTCACATTGCATGTAAATCTTTGCTGATCAAAGTTGACCGGAAAGCAAGAAGCCGCAAGAGATTTCCACAAGCGAGAAGTGCGAGAGAAGAAAATGTTAACATAGAACTTCCGCTTGCATCTAAGAATTTAAACGGTAAAATGACGAGATATAACTGCCAATCAAATACTCTGCTTAAATTCGTAAAGTCGAGGTATCCAAGGGAGATCATCAGAACAACTAAAATCTTTATAGATGAAAATCTTTATAGATGAAAATCTTTATAGATGAAAATCTTTATAGAAAAGTCATAGGGAATCTACGTTACGGCGTTGGGAAAGTGATTGAACCCAAGAAAATAGTTCAGTTATTATTTTGCATAGCGACAATAGATATCGCAAGAAAGTTCTTTTCAGACAGATTTTAACTTTCTATTACATTATAGTTAAATATGAATTAGACAAAAAGAGATTGATGAAAAATACGGATATAATTTAGGTCACGACGGTGACTTTTTGTATAAAATAAAATAAAAAATATGGTATATAAGAAGTCGCTGCTATGACCTAGATTATATCAATGTATTTTTCTATCAATCTCTTTTTTGTCTGGTTCATATTAGAAAGAATTATATGCATATGTTTTTATTTTTATTTAAATTTCTGGTATGAGAAGTTATTAGTATTTTCATTACTTACAGTCGGATTAACGCCCACATCTTTATTGCTACGATCACAATGTTTTGGCTGTTGTTCCCTCTGGCCTTCTTTAGGTGTCTGTTGATCTGAGTAACCATCAGGAAATTTAGAATCGAGCTCTTTATTCAATTTACGGTACAGATTGATCTCATTCTTGCGGCTATATCTAGGCATACCTCACTTTGGTTAATCGTTCTGGTATTGCTCGTCTTGTTACCAGTCAGCCTGAGTATATTCGTAATATCCGACCCAGAGATTAAACTCACAGTTATTATATTTGAGACGCACACACACATTATATAAATGAAAGCTTTAGGTTGATTGGAAACAATGTAAATTATGTTTTTATTTGTCATGTCTCTGATATTATTCGGACTGTTGATCACAAACTATTTCATGATATCGCAAATTGAACAAATTTATCATTTTTCAAAAATAAGACATGAAAATATTCGAGTGCACAAGTCGATCATCCTTGTTATGAGTAAGTGAAGGAGCAGCACGCAAAAGTGATCCTGGGGTACAAATATACGAATATACCTAACGTAACACGCAATAAGGGTACCACAGCCAAATGTGCACGATACGATGACAAATTTTGCTAAGAATAGTGTATGACCTTGCAGGGGCCCAGTTAGAAATAACTCCAAGTCGGGCAATTTAGTCCGCACATAAGATCAAAATTAATTTGAATAATTTAATTTTAATATTCATTTATAATAAACAAAAAAAAAATTACTTAAAATATCATGTTATGTCATTTATTTATCTTTTATAATGACATCTGAATCTGCCAAATTCACTATCAATTCATAATTTTTATTATGTTTGCTTAAGCTGTACGAATATTGCACGGCATATACCACAAGTTTCCCACCTAGTTCATCACATCCGCATACCTACGGGCAACCTTTAATAAAAGTTCCTTACTTGACAGCTGACCAATCCCAGCAGACAGCAAAAGTACTGCCCGAAAGAAGGTGTTCAAGTGTCTGTTTGACAGGGATTAAAACATTTTTTACGTTGTTCTTTTTAAGAACGGAAGGTATTTTCCTAAATATGCAGGGAACGCACTTGAAATTTCCATTCTTTGCTAGAATAAACTGAAATTGGTAAAAGGAGACAATGTCTCCGACTCGAAGATATGGTCAGGAAACAAAATATAATAGGTATCATTATATGTCAACAAAAGTCTTCTGAAATCGCTGGGTGGAATAAAAATTATTATTTATTAGAATAAATAAATACGAATGTTTTCGGTTTGACAATATTAACAACACATATATAGCGCACAACACACGCATTCCCAATGATTCTAAGTATCCTCAAAGCGTATTGCGACGCAAAGTGATTCCTGGAAATAGTCCCAGGTGATTCAGTCACAAAAGAGACTACTTCAGCTGCTTCAGTTTTCCCTGCCATGTCTTGGTACCTTTGTATTTTCGCCTGCTCTTACAATGTTCTTATCCCAATGTACCACTAGAATTATTATTATTATTATTATTATTATTATTATTATTATTATTATTATTATTCCATTCATCTGTATGTTTACACCCGATGTCTGGTGGATATCGCTGGAGACCGAGTGACAGCAAAACTACACAGTTCTCGAGACCAGACAACACAAATCAGAAATACAGTCAAATGACACAATACATAAACATAACCCAGTTGGCTGCGAATGAAATGCACACATAGTTGTTCTTGGCTTGGTGTAATGGTTAGCAAGCCTGTTTCGTTAAAACAACTACGACTGGGTAGTGAGCTCGATTCTCACTGGGTGGCACATACTTTCGGCCTTGTGCTACATCTAAGCTACACTTAGAAAATCATTTAGGCACCTCGACGTGGTGTAATAGTTAACAAGTTTGTGTTGCTAGATCAATTACGACTAAATAGTGTTAGATTCTCATTGGGTTCCCCATACTTCCGACCTTGTGCCACACTAAATCTACATTTAGAAAATCACCATATAAGACGTTCTATCCCTGTGTTTATTGATCTTATCATTTGCATTTTACATGAGTACGACAAGAACAATGCGGCTTTGTCAATGACACTGGAACAAGAAATGCAATATTTGTGATCAGAATAATATTGGAGAGGGCAATGCAAATGCTTTTGCGTAATCTATAAAACATAAGTGTATATCCTTTTGAACGATTTGAATTGTTAGGAAAACTAAATCTATTTGGGAAACATATTAGACTAATATACAACTTATACTGGGTGCAAACCGCCTGTATACAAAAAGAAAACAAATTAACTAGGATACAAAAATAGAAGGGGGCATATGACAAGGATGCATCTTCTCATCGGATTTGTTCACCCTCTCCAGCGACAGATAAGACAGTGTTGAGCAGACGCAGAAAGAAAACTAGAGGACCTCTGAGAAAGGGTAGTGAAGGACAGCGAGAAGTGACAAACCAGCAGCTAAAAAAAAAAAAAAAAAAAACTCCAGAAAGTATGGCTGTCAGCAAAAGGAATAGCCCAAGGTGGGAACTACGAATTGGAGATGTCAACATCAAACAAGTACAGAAGTAGTTTGGAAGCATTTTAACAAAGGATGGAAAATGTGGCAACGAAATCTGAATGTGCATTGGATTAGCAAAAGATGCATTCGATAAGCCAAACAAACATTGTTATGTAATGTATGCTATGTATGTAATGTTGGGCACGTGGCCGAGTAGTTAAAATGTACACATTCTGACCATGAGACCCGGGTTCGAATTTCACCATGGTCGATTTGATAGGAAGAGGACTTCCTGATATTATCGGACTGGAGGTTTCGATCCCAGCGTGCGGCACCTTTGGAAAGTGCCTGGAAACCATACCACAGGTTGACCGAAGCCTTGTGAGTGAAATTGGGTAGATGGAACCATTGGGACTTGAGCGTAATGGCCTTGTTCAAAATTGTTGATCACGCTAGATAACACGTTCTTTCCCAGAAACTGTAACTACGGTCTGATCAGCATAGTTGCAGTATAATATCTGTGGGTGTTGAATAAACACAAATGCGCCTGATTGGCAAGCTGCCTAAGTAACGGGTATCCTCGAATACAAGTGGCCAGCTATACTACTACTAGTACTATGTAATATCAATCGTATTGTGTAGCAATGAATGCTGGACAATATCATAGATAAAGAGAAAATGGGGTTGGGGAGAAACAGATAAGGATGCTGAGAATACCATGAACGGAGCGCATAAACAACGAAAAAGTCATATGGAAAATTGAAACAAAAAGAGAACATACTCAGAAACTGGAATTTATTGGACATGCAACGAGGAAGAAGGGCTTGGAGAATTTGACACTCACAGGGTATATCGAGAGCAAGAGGAAGAAGAGAAATCAGTGGGTCACATACCTAACGAGCTTCTATGAATGGATGACAGAACGTGCACAGGCGCGAGATTTAGGAAATGGACAAACATTAATAAGGGACACAAAGAATAGGAGACTGTGAAGATCAAACATCGTTCATGTACTGGAAGGATACGGCGTATAGAAAAAGAAGAATTTGGGTACAAGTTCGCACCAAATTCAGGCTAGCCTAGAGGGCTCCATCAACCCTTAATACTGAGATTATCCTATTTCATTAATTAGTTCTACCGAGAGTGTACACACATTAGAAGAGAAACAAGTTTAATTTAGGTAAAGGTACAAAACACCTTACCGCTCTAGTAAGATATTGACGCCGATATACACACATTATTATTGTTATCGAACACTCAATGAGATAAGTCTATTTTCATATCTTTATCACCCCACTACATCTGATAATGCACGTAAGGGATTTTTTCTTTAAATCTTATTTTTAAGATGACGGTAATCGTCGTCCTAAATTCGGCTCAAATCAACTGAATATTTCCTAAAAAAAAGATCAACAGGAAGAGAGACGAACGTTATAGCATTGGAGAATCCGTGTTGTTTCTCTTGAAACCAAGTTAAGTACATTTACCCGGCCTCCCCACTAACGTAGGATGTGACACAAGGTAGTTTTTACGTGGGGAGCGCTATACGCATACGTATGCATAGGGGCTAACGACAAAATTTTTTGCCCAGTTCCTGCGACCATTGTCACGCTGGTATCAATATTATACAGACCCTACCTCTTTTACTGCGAGAGGTACTGCTATAGGGTTGGAATCCCCGCGACTGGTCGCCTTGTCTCATTTAAAATGTGGAGAAAAGTTTACTCCACTTCCGGCAAAATGTTAACTCCTGTGCCAGGTAAGGCATGTCAGGTGTAACGAACCTAAAATACGTTTCAACCACTGAGCTATGCCAGCAAATGCCTAGAAAATAAATTTGAACCTTTGCCACTTTGTGTTTCTTGTTTATTTTTAGACAGAAAACACAAGTAATCTTATTTTTTGTGAACTTCGATTATCACCACTTCCTTCTTTCTAGGCTTATGTAAGAGTATATCGTTACACTTTGATGAGCTCTTCGAAATACTTGCATGTATCGTTAGAGCTTAATATGGCTGTTGCGAGAAAAGGGGACAGCGGTAAATATTTTAAACTTTTAGCAAATGTACACACCAAGGTTGTCATATGGAATCACTTGAAGAAAATACTGATTCTGGCCTGCGCCTAAGAAAGAAGGCGACAGTTATGAAAATAATAACAGGATGTTTGAAGATGAAAGCAAAAGAAGAAAAAAAAAAATAGGTTGCATAAATAAATCCTGGAATTTGAAAACAAATGTCAACAAATCACCAGGTTTTTGAATCAATGGCAACTTTTAAATCTACAAGGAACCGGAAGTTAAGATATTTGATGAACAACTGATTAGATTTCATTAAGAATTGATGAACCACTGATTAGATTTGATTAAGAATTCGTCGATGTTGATGACCGCATGCGATTATATCTTATTTCTTAATTGGAATTATCCTGTGGTTATCTTTTTAAATGTTCCCTTCTCTGTGAATAAACGATTGGTAAGGTGATTAAGTGCGTAGCGGGGTTTGCCTTTACCGGCTTTACCACACTTATGAGTTTGTCCCATACTAAAAAAAAGTTGATACCAAACAGTGATTAGAAAGATACACTTTCAAACCATTTGCAATTTTTTTTTAATCGATTTCACTTCAAGCAAGGCAGTAACGCCACTAAGACACAAGGGGTTATTGGGTGTGCAAGAATTAGGAAAGGAAAAATTACTAAGGAGGGGGAAGAGAAAAGAGTAATCAGGAGGACAGCAGATAGTGATTGACATTGAATTTAAACGTTTAGGGATTAAAGTTAACTGGAAGTGATGGAACCGGAAAGGAGTCCCACAAGCAAGAAGTACGAGAAAAGAAACTATTAGTATAGAATTTACGGCTGCATCTAGCACGTGAGTAATGAGGAAGTTTTAAGGAAAAAAAGATACATGATATCTAGACTTTATGATTTTAAGCGCAGTACTAGATTGGCGGTAAGGTCTCATTATTTTGTAGTTTAAATGGCTAGATCTAACCGTAAGTTCTGTATTAACAGTTTCTCCTCTCGTACTTCTCGCTTGTAGAACTTTCTTCCATCTTCTTGCCTTCCAGTCAACTTTAAAATTTAAAAGTTATCTACAGTCTTTTTAATTTTGTTCTTTTATTGTTCTCTCTCCTTAATAGTGTTTTTTTTTTCTTTTCCATATTCTCTAACACTCTTGGGTCTTAGTGGCTTTATTGCCTTGCCTGTCGATGACCACGTCTTTTCTGTTATTTTTGTTTTACTTTTATGGATATCTGCCTCATTTATTCTATGTATGCACGATTTTTGTTGAGTCATTCATCTTTTACCTGCAAGAAAGGGTTTTATTTTTTGTGTTGAATGCTCTACATGTTCTATATTCTGTGTCATTCCTTGGCATTCTTTCTTGTCTGTTTTTCAACATGCCTAAAATTTAATCTGACATCCACTCCTTTTTTTGCTGTTTCTTTTTTCTTGGAATTCTTCTACAGACATATGCAAAGAATACCATTTACAGAACTTGCGAGCAGCGAGGAAGTTCTAAAAAAGCGGGAACAAGAAAGTTGCTCTTACTTAAAATCAGAAAGAGACTACTGAAATTTCTCGGGCGCATTATGGACTAGCAAAAGGGCTGAAAAACAGAAACATTTCGTTGGCTTTCTATGTGATATCTATCCACTTATATGGCAGCGAATGTGAGATAATCTCCTCACGAATGAGGAAAAAACTGGAGACAACCTGTTCTACTGATGGATACTGAGAATTCCGTGAACGAAGAAGTTTTAAAGAAAATGGCAAAAAAGAACACATATGCTCAGAATGAGGAATAGACAGCAGAAATTCTTGGATATGTAATATGAAAGGAGGAACTGGAAAACTTAACCCTGACAGGGAATATGTAAGACAGGAGAGATAGTAGAAGGCAGCGAACCACTTACCTGACTATGTGAATTGATGGCGGAACGGAAAGCGGGAGCCTTAGCGAAGCTGCTAAGAGCCACAAAACATTAGATGTTATGGTAAGTCATCATCGCCTATGTCTTGAATGTACGCGGCACATAGAAAAATAAGAAGAAAATATTCTCAAAACCGATTTTCGTCTTGTATTAGGTTGGTGCAAAAATAATGACGTAATAATGTCGTTTTTTGACGTATTTTTAACGTCAAAAAACGACATTATTACGTCATTATTCTTGCACCAACCTAATACAAGGCCATCTGGCATTTCCTATTGTATAGATAGTTAATCAACTGGGCATAACATGGCACAAGGCTTAGAAAATAAGCATTTAAACCAAAGCACGAGGTAGGACACGAGGAAGCAATGGTAAATACGTAAGGAGACTCACGAGAAATAAGCAGACCAACAGTAACTACATTTTCAACGAGGGAAGTCTACCTGCCTCAGAAAACAGTCTTCAAGTGTTATAAAGCTCTCACCGAGGATTGAACTCTCTACATTATAGAATTTATTTTCGAAACGAGCTTTTAACACTCATACAACATACAAGAACAAATATAAACATGTAAATAATTACTGTTTCCTATTTACTGTAGCACGCTTAAATTCATGTAGTTCGGGAACTAGCGAAAGTAGCTCGTAGGAGCAGTTATCGTGAAAGTATTTGTAGAAAAGACAGAGGGAGGCGACGGCATGTCTGTGAGAGAGCGACTGTAGACGAGACGCCAGATCAGGACCAACCACATTGCTTATCCGTCTCTGGATCTTGTCGAAGACCTTAAAGCGAACAGCGGGGTCACCAGACCATATATGGCAGCAGTATTCTGTGCAAGGGCGAATGGTTGATTTATAGATTTCAAGGATGGACTCGGACGAGAAAAACATTTAGACGTGACACAGGGAACCAACTTTCTTTGCGATGGATGAAGCTATTGATTCAATGTAATTGTTCCATCTCAGGTCAGCGGACAGTGTGAGACCAAGCAGTCGCAAAGAGGTGCTCTCGTGGAGTTGAGCATCAGACATCCTAATGGGTAGCAGGGATAGTTCCCTGTGGTGATTAATAGAGAACAGTTTTGTTTTAGAAGCATTCAAGTTAACTTGTCAATTCCTGCCCGAGTCTACAACCGATTGCAGGTCCTTTTCGAGACTAACGGCCAGGTTAGTTTTGTCAGCGATACCAGACTTGCTATTGAGGCAGGAGTAAATAGTAACGTCATCAGCATAGATGATTACTTGGGAACTGTTGACATCGGGGAGATCGTTAATGAAGATAAGGAACAGAGTAATGCCTAGGATATAGCCTTGGAGAATACCTGCGTTCGTGAGAAAGGAACTGGGAGAGAATCAGTTAAGGGCGACCTTCATTACACGGTTTGACTGGAATGATCGTATTAAGTCAAATAATCGACCTGAAATTCCGTATCCCTTAATCTTACGAAGGAGGCCGGTATGTCAGATCCTATCAAACGTTTTAGAGATATCTAGAGCCACGGCACGGGCTTCTCCGTTATTGTAGAGTGCTTAGTAAATAATTTCAGTTATGGCCGTGAGCCCATTAGCTGTAGAACGGGCAAAGCGGAAAACATATTGCTTGTCAGAGAGCAGATCATGGGATATAAGGTGCTTAACCACTTCGGCGTTGATTAAAGCTTCAAAGACTTTGGCGAAGAGTGGTAGGAGACTGATAAGACGGTAGTTAGATGGTCAGAAGGGTCTCCAGAGTTCTTAAAGACAGGAACAATAGATGAGGACTTCCAACAGGCTGGAAAGCAAGATTCATTGAGGCAGTAGTTATATAATTTGGAAAGAGCAGGAGCCAGTTCAGTAGCACATTTCTTCGGGACAATGACCTGTCGCCACCGCTAGCCTTATGGGAGACTAATTTTGAGATGATGTCCAATACCAAGGATGGGGTTATGTGCAACTCGCTCAATAGAGCTTCGGTTCTAGGGGGAAAATCGGGTGTGGGTACACCGGATGAGTCGAGCGTTGAGTTGGAAGAGAATTTCCGAGCCAAACACTCAGTCCTATCAGCTGAGGAGGTTAAGAACTCAAATTAGTTGAATGAAGGAGGTATTGAAGGTTTGCTCTTGCAGAGACGCCAATAATCCTTGGAGCTGAATTTGCGAGATGCAATACATTGTTTATAGCGCGAATTTGTAAACGATGACTACTACTGCTAATACTGCAAAGCTCTTCTGTGAATTTAGCACTATCGGTCATTGAAGAATGGGTACGTAAAAATTCACCCTAATCTCTACCAGGCGCTGATAGCTCAGAGATAAAAAAATCCCACACTGATGCCAAATCCAGCGAAACAGTTTGTCTGTGGATGACAATATATATATATATATATATATATATATATATATATATATATATATAAACAATTATTAGAAAATGAGAAAAGCATAAAGGGATCGAAAAATAATATTTGAAACGAAGTGTTGTACTACTAATTGAAGTGTTTACCCTGAGTACTGGATAATTGTGTTACATATGACAAAACGACTTGAAGTGACTGAAATGTATCGATGGATGTGAAGACATTATAGACGTAGCATTTAATAAATGAAGAACTTTTAAAGAGCAGAGTAACAACAAAGGAACTGTTTCTACAACTCATAAAGAAACGTCTAAAATAAAGAAAGGAAGCTTAGAGAATTTAACACTCACTGGACACATCAGCAGCAGAGGAAAGCAGAGAGTAACTTACTAAATAAGTCTGAGCAAAGGAATTGAGGGACAACTGCAACAAATACAAAAAGGGTTTGTCAAGGGAAGTATTACTGAGAGCAGGAAATTGTGAAGAGATATGATTTTCCATACCTTGTAGCGACATGGGGTGGGAGAGAAACACCCAAAAATATATTGTAGGTAATAATCATTTAATGATCAGAGAAAAAATAGTTCGGGCTTTTGCTACTTTCCAAGCTAAGCATTTGGGCACACTGTGTGGATAAATCTCACTGTACTAAAAGACTAAGTTGCTAGACGAGTTTGCTAACGGTAGGTTCTTTATAAATATATATAAATATGTATATATTTACTAAGTTTAGCTTCGACTTATGAAAAATAGAGGTGGTGACAGGAAGAACTTTTTGCGCCAATTTAGTACATGTGTGGATAACACAACTACCGTAGCTATAAGTCATGTCTTAACGATATAAATATATTATTGGCCCCTGTCAAGGGTGACAAAAAATATAACTTTTATCTGCTACTGCCTACATACGGTAGTAATTGGAGAATAGTTTTCTTTCTTTTCTTCTATTTCCCATTACGGCATGACAGTAACGAAGTATTTTAAAATAGCTGGGAAATAACACAAAGATTCATCCCTGTCCCAAACGTATTTGCACGAAATTAGAGAAACCTTAGTCGAATTTTGGACTCGGCTCGCCAATTCTTTTTTTCTTGCTGGTAACCGTCACGCTAACACCACAACTGCACAGAAAATACGCATTTACTATACAGTGTCATATATATTCAAAACACGCTGCTTTATTTGCACTATCAATTAATATGACTGAAAATGGTATAAATCAATTTAAGGAAAAACGTTAGCACATAAAAATTATATTTTAAAATGGAAAACATGCATAAGATAGCATCAACTCACTAAGACTAAGGTGTGACGACAAATTAGTACTAAAGTTATACTAGTGGTTGAAAGGCAGAATTTGAACTTTGGATCTGAATATTACACGTGAAAGAATAAATAATATGCAATAATAAAAAAGATAGTTTACGCCTAATAAAAGTAAATTACTGAGGATAACGTGTTTATGACAAGCGGAGTTTTGTTAATAATTGCTGATTATTAAAAAATAGAGCTGTAATAGAGAATAAATAAATAAAAGTTAAATGATTTATCTTCCGAACTTACATTTCAGTTATGTCATAAGATCAGTCATTAAGATAAGTCTATTTAATTTAATAACAGATGTTGCATTTATTTTAAATACGTTAAATAATAAACGTTAATTATTGACATCATTTAAATTTTAAATTTGTTCTATCTTAAATATGTCGTATGACAACATTTAATTTGAAATTATTCGATTATATATTGGATAGATTTACCATTACAGAAAGTCATATTCATAAAAATCTTATGTAATTTAACATAGTAAATATTCCCAACTATATTTTATCAAATGATGGTATAAGTTAGAAACATTACTTAATCATTCCGCGAATAAAACCATAGAATCCATTTGATTAAATTAAATTCTAAGCTAAAAACGTTTTAGAAAAGCAATTTGTGATCATGACATGACCAAAACATTTATATTTATAAAACACACACAAACATATATATATATATGTGTGTGTGTGTGTGTGTACATGCATACAGTGTGTGATGGATAAATTGTTGTCTAAATTAAGCAAAAATGAAAATAATACTGACATCTCATTTTAACATATATATTTACCAAAATTACACAAAAATATCTTGAAATACTAAAGAGTAAATTTATTCAATAAAATTGCCATTGGCTTCAACCATAGCCTTCAGACAACATCGGAATTTCCTGCAACTCTTTTGAACGGTCTCCTGGTTTAAGTTGGTGAATGCTGCCATAATCCTTGCGTTCAGTTCATCTTTAAAAGGAGTTTTGATGGTCTCTCACTCAACTGCGCCCCACACATAAAAATCAAAGGGGTTGGAGACTGGGGATTTGGGTAGCCACATGTTAGGAATGATGTGGTGGTAGAAATTGTCTGACAGTCATGACTAGGTTCTCCTGTTTGTGTGGCATGGCGCAGAGTCCTGTTTCCAGATATGGAGTCTTCCAGCAGCCACCCTTTTGATTAAGGGTAGCTCTAGCTTCCGGTGCGAATGCCAAGCAGTACAGCATGCCGTTTTTAAATTTCTGGCGGAGTGAATTACGTTATGGTGCTCTTTTTTTTCTTTCTTTTTTCATAGACAGTGCCCAATCTGACTCTACTATACTCTGCAGTTGACAAAATCAAAAACAAACAACGCGCATGCATAAAATTAAATAAAATTAAAAATATAAAATGGAAACAATTTACCAATCGCACCCTGTGTGTGTATATATATATATATATATATATATATATATATATATATATATATATATATATATATATCAGGTCATCCCATAAGTTCTGTCCGAATTTTGAATAAAGAAAACAAGTGACGAAATGTTACATTTAATTACAGATTCAATCAACAGTGTATTTTCCCTGATTATCTATGACTTCCTTCCATCTATTAACAAGCTTACTAATTCTATTACTGTAAAATTCTTTTGGCTTTGATTCGAAGAACTCACGAATGTCAGTTTTAACCTCTTCCTGTGTTACAAAAGCTGTTTCTTCCAAATGATTCTGTAAGCTACGAAGCAAATGGTAGTCTGAAGGAGCAAGATCGGGAGAATAAGGTGAATGAGGAATTTTCTCCCAACCTAGTTCTTCGATCTTTTGCGACGTGATTCTTTCTGTGTGGCGTCGCGCATTGTCCTGATGAAACATCACCTCTTTTCGATTCACTAGAGCAGGTATTTTTTTCCTCAAAGCTTTTTTCTCTGACAGTATATTTGAGCATTAATTGTTGCATTAAGTGGTAAGAATTCAAAGTGGATTATTCCTTGGCGATCCCACGAAATTGAAAGAAGAACCTTTTGCCCATGAAGTTCCCTTCTCGGCTGTGGCTGGGGTCCTTCCCCTTTACCAAGCCACTGTCTACGATGCTTAACATTTCGATAAAACATCCATTTTTCGTCACCAGTCACAAGTCTATCCAAAAAAGGTGAAACAATTTGACGAGAATGGCGAGAAGAGCAGATGTCAACTTGGGATTTGAGGTTGTTTTCAGACAATTCATGAGGCACCCATTTTCCAAGTTTAGGAACTTTTCCAAGTTGTTGAAGATGACGATGAATAGTTGTATGGTTTGAACTGAGAACCACTGCCAATTCCTCAACTGATAAAGCAGGATTTTCTTCAAGGGTTGCTTCAAGAAGCTTTTCATCAAACTCAGCTGGACGTCCAGTTCGATCTTCATCTTCAATGGTGAAATCTCCACCTCTGAATTTTGCAAACCATCTTCTGCAAGTTCTTTCATTCACACATTCCTCTCCATAAACTGAGTGAATGTTTCTAGCCGCTTCGGCTGCTGAGTTTCCTTTCTTGAACTCATAAAGCATTATGTGCCTCAAATGATTCTTGGGTACTTCCATGTTAGCAGGGTTTTAATCAAACAAAATTTAATTTTATTGTTCTCTGAAATAAAATTTAATCAGTTTAAATGCATCTAAACATAAAAATAATTTTCAGCTCCATTAGACATTATAAAATACTCTTTAAATTTCATTCATTTTAGCAAAAAGTTAAAATTCAGAGAGAACTTATGGAATGACCTGATAATTGTGTATTTGGACACCAATCTCTCTTTTATACAAGTTTCATTATAAACGACTGACAAAGTGCTGCGATTAAGTTTTGATTTAATTTTTTCTGTATTCTTATAATTATCTTCTTTTCTGGATATAAATTATATAGAAAATGTCCCCAAAAATTCAAAACTCAATAACATCAACTATGAACATGTGCTGACCGTGTTTTGAATATAAAACATTCCTATAACTCTAGATACAGACATAAAACAATCCATACTTTCAGTTAAAGTAAAAATAAAATCATACTTGATAATGGCTAAAAGTATAGCCGAAAGCGCACGGATATACAGAACATTTGGGCAATTTCTATGTACTGGCAGTATTTTCTAGATGATGTAGGAGAACTGTGGCATTGGTAATTGTGTCTGTAGTGATAGCTAGGTCATCTGCATAGTCAATATATATCAACATTTTTGCAGGATATCAACTTGATATTCTTGGTGATAATGTAAAACCTAGATGATGATGTTTGTCGAGCGAAGTTCTCAACAAAGTCAAGAGAAAACTTGTCAGTCTGAAAGACTCCTGCCTTGAAGTCGATGAAGTTAGTGTCTCCGTCGGGGGATTCTAACCAAAGATTTGGTATTTTTGCATCGCATCATTATGGCAGCTACTGTTTCAGGGTGGAGGGGATGCCATATGCAGAAGGATCTTCTCCATTTCCCACTATGTACAGAATCGAAGGCTTTAGAGAAATCTACAAAAAGCAAGATGTCCTGTAAACACATTTATAATTCGACTATTCGTCCAGGAATTGAATATTGCTGTCACATTTGATATAGTGCTTAGAGATTCTTGATAAAATCCAAAGAAGAATCTGCAATGTTATCGGTCCTGACCTGGCATCTCAGTTTCAGTCATTTTTCCACAGATATAATGTAGATTCCCAGTGTCTTTTCTATAAATATTTTCATGGTAATTGTTCTGATGGGCTTTTCTCTTTGGTACTTCGACTTCATGAATTTAAGCGAAGTACTAGATTGGCAGTTAGGTCTTATCATTTTACAGTTGAATTTCCTAGTTGCAACCTTAAGTTCTATAGTAATAGTTTCTTCTCTCGTAATGTGGAACTCTCTTCTGGCTTCTTGCTTTACTGTCAACTTTGATATTCAAAAATTTAACTGCAATGCCAATCGTTATTTTCTGTCTTCTTAATTCCTGTTTTTTTTTCATTGTTCCTTAATAATGCTATTCTTTTTCTCATATTATTTTATACTCAGTAAACCCATCTTAGTGGCATTATTTTCTTGCCTGGGGTGAAAAGATTAAAAGAAAAATTGCTTTTAATAAGGGATGTCTACATATCATTAACCAAAATAAGGAAACTTAGTGTTTCGGGTAATATCGATAAATAACGACATTTTAAGAAATCAATTATATTTCTTTGTTAATCAGATATTTATTATTAATGCAACTTTTCACTCCTTACTATCGATTATGAAGTCATAGTTAGTAGAAAATCGTTTTCCTGGTCACCGGCGGTAGATTTGATATTTACTCTCGGCCTATGCTCAAGTCGCTATTGGTGGATTCAAACTGGATATAGAAACAGATCACCACACGCTGATGAAGTCTTGCAGATCCAATCGAAACGTTCTGTAGTGGGATTTCGATCAAGTGAAAATTAAACACACACACACACACACTCTAAAAGAGTGAAATGCTCTTACGATTTCCTTCGAAATGCAACAAAACAGCTGTGTTTTAATTGAAATTACCCAAAATAATTTTATTCGCGGTATATACTACAGGGGTCACAAATACACTGAAAATATTTATAAAATCTACCCATGTTTTGAGGCACTCAACACCCGCAGCATTTCTAGTTTTTCAAGCCTTTACCCTGGAACAGGAGAGTAAATGAAGAGAAATTGCATCACACTTCAATCACCGTTAACATTTTCTCGGCAGGTAATGTGTATGTGTGTTCGTTACAAGTTTCCCTCTCCATTCAGGAATTCATCGTGCAGTAGTTACAATTCATTACGGTTACAATCTGCCTCTCGCGGCGACCAGCCCATAACTACCTCTCGGTCACCCATTCACTTACTTAACAAAATATATCCATTGTTTAAAAAGCAGATGTCCACTTGTTGACATCTTAGAGTTTTGTTTGTAAAAATTTCTGGTCATTTTTTTCCCGTAAGAATTTTGGGTGAATAGCATTTAAAATAAAATGCTTTTTGGTTCGCAGCTAACTTCGACAAGGTTAAAATTCCAGGATCATCTATTCTGGCAACCCATAAAAAATTTTTTGTAAAGAAGAAGAGGTTGGGGATTTACTTGGTTTTAATACTTTTAATTTACTTAGGTTTGCTGCTTACTAAGCCATCATCTATTCCCGGTGCGGTTCATTCAATTTTAATTAGTTTTTTTTTTTTCAGCAGTTTATCCCATTCATAGTGAATAAACTTTTCCCTTACTTTTCTGCTGGCCCTACATCCTAAAATAAAAGCTTAAATCACTTATCATTGATTTCATTGGTCGCCCGAAGAGTCTTTGGGGATTTATATGCTTCAACTTCTGGAGGGTACATCTACAACCAAATTTATCAGAGCAATTTATTATTAGTTACATACATGTTTCTATTAGGCAACTGAATCCCAAAATGGAAACATTCCGTGTTTCGTCCTCTCGAAGTACTTCGTCGGATTAAAGTAATGTCTTTTATTGATTGAATCATACATAATATAGAAGTGGAGATATAAATGTGAAACTTGGTTATAATTATGTACTGAGGGCGTGGAAACGCTAATATTTTTTTTAATCTTTTAGATTACGTGTCTGAACACATAGACTAGCCGATCTCATTCAGTTTCCCTACGCCTTTGTTTTTGTTTTTGTATTTAAGTATCACAACTTGTGATAACAGAATACACAGGGTGCGATGGGTAAATTGTCTCCATTTTAAATTTTTTAATTTCGCGCATGCACCTTGTTTGTTTTTGATTTTGTCGACTGCACAGTATATTAGGGTCAGTTGGGCACCGTCTGTGAGAAAAAGTGCACCATGATACAATTCAGTCAGCCAGAAATTTGGAAACGGCATACTGCACTGCCTGGCATTCGCAACGGCAGCTCCAATACCAACATTTCAGAGTATTTGGGTGTCAATCTGAGTACAGCGCAGAGGATTCGGAAAGAGTTGGACGAGTCTAATGGTGATTACAAAGGTATGGCAGCTCGAAAAAAATCTCTGATCGTTCCGATAATAAAATCTGAATTTATTGGTGAGAATCTAAGACTCAACACAGAGGCCTACATCAAGTGCCTTGAAAAGGGAGTGTTGCGCTGAGTAAAGAGGGTTGCTGCTGGAAGACCCCATGTTTGGTAACAGGACTCTGTACCATGACACACAAACAGGAGAACAATTTCTGAAACCACATCACCACTTACATCTGGCCACCTAACTCTCCAAACTGCACCCCTTCGATTATTATGTGTGGGGCGCAGTTGAGTGATACACCATCAAAACTCCTTGTAACACCAAAGATGAACTGATTACAAGGATTATAGCAGCATTCACCAACTTAAACAAGGAGACCATCCAAAAGAGTTGCAGGAGATTCCGAAGTTGTCTAGAGGCCGTGGTTGAAGCCAATGACGATTTTATTGAATAAATTTACTCTTTAGTATTTCAAGATATTTTTGTGTAATTGTGGTAAATATATGTGCTAAAATGAGATGTCAGTGTTATTTTCATTTTTGCTTAATTTAGACGACAATTTATTTATCACACCCTATATATATATATATATATATATATATATATATTTGCAGTGATCTTCACCCTGTACAAGGACCAAGACCCTCTCGATGTAGAGGGTACAGAGTAAGAGGCACAGCATATGTGGACATTTTTCAAATCATTTCACCCCAAGCAAAGCGACAACTTCACCAAGAGACAAGGGCGCACTGGGAGTGAAAGAGAATGAAAATTTTTTAGAAGGATCCTAATCAGGAAAAAGGGATAAACTTCTACTCCTGTTCAAAACACCGAGGAGGAGTGTGAACCGGATAATAGGCGAACCTATGTACAACAATTGAGGAGACAGAGAGAGAGACAAAAAATTAGTAAATAAAATTTTAGAGTTCAGACGGAGACGTTAGAAGTATAGAGTTGAAGTAGACTTTAGAAGGAACCGGAAACCCACTCCTAAACAGCAAACAAGGAATACACATCTACTCTTGTTCAAAAGACCAGGGAGGAGCGTAACCCGGATGATAGGCGAATTGAGGAAAAAAGATCTGCCAAGAAAATTGAAATGTTGTAAGAATTAAACTCAAATTTACAGTGAATGATTTAGCAATCAGTGTGCTTTCTATACATTTTCGCCTTAGCAAATTGCTTTCGCTTTTAATAAAAATTACATGTTTTGAATCGAAATTATGTTTAGTGTCGTTTTGTAAAAGATCTCTTTCTAGGGACACAAAAAATACCTTTTAGAAAACAACACGAAACTCGTTACACAGAATTTTCCACTTTGTCATTCAATTCCCTAACATTGTCCTGATATATAGACATTTATATATCATATTCTCCCATATGTTCTTATATAATTTAGTATACGCATATTTTATCTGTCTCGGTTAGCATATGTATCTGTATGTACGCGTAAGACTATATGTTTGTATACACACAGACGTGTGAGTGTGTGATAAACATTATCCACAAATCTGACCGTGCGTTGTAAGTGTGAGCTATGAACAAAAAGCGGCGGGGAAGTCGCAAAGCATGGAGAATGATGCAGAAGAAAACTGAATGCAAGATAGAAAGAGAGAGAGAGAGAGAGAGAGAGAGAGAGAGAGAGAGTGTGTGTGTGTGTGTGTGTGTGTGTGTATGTGTGTGTGTGTGTGTGTGTATATGTGTGTGTGTGTGTGTGTGTGTGTGTGTGTGTGCTTATAATATTTCAACGCGATCGCACACCTGTGCGATTCGGACATATTTAGGTATTTCACATTCACTGGTTTTTAGAAATTCCTCGGCTTTGATGTACCCGGATGTTAGCGGAAATACGCAAAATCTGTTCGAAGTATTAAAAAAAAGGAAGAATTCGATTGATGCAAGTCATTCTATTGCGTTAGTCTCTCTTTCTCGCTCTTTCTTTCTCTCCCACCCATACACACGCGCAGTTGTGCAAAACAAAGTTCCATAGGAAAATAATAACAAAAGAAAAAAAAAAATTCTGGTAATAACATGACATGAAAACAAATAAAATAATTCCATTTCAAAACAAGTTCTATCTCTATTTACACAATTTATATTCGAACTCCTCATCCCCAGAAATTCAGACGGAAAGGACCTATCTCTATCCCAATAAACAATTGAAAACAGTTTTTCCAGGCTTCAAGTTCGTTCCTGTCTGAATTTCTGGCATGAGAAATTATCATTATTTACATTCAAACAAATGTCGTCATATTTGTTATAATTATTACGACGTTTCGGCCTTTGTGCCTTCTAAAATAAAAATAAAAAATGCCTTTATTATGCGAGATTATTTTTTTGTAAATAATACCTACTTACATTTTCGATTTATACGTCGAACAAAGTTCAAATTCCGCTTGAGGTTGTTCGTATTAACCTTTCCCTAATGCCTTTAGCAACAACATGATTCTACTACTCCCTTCCATTCACATATATCTTGACAAGATATCTTGTCAGGATGTTTGATAAAAACAATAATTGTTAAGAGAGCAGCTATGAAAAACACACACCACTATCTGAATCCAAAGATGCTACTTTTGCCAGCGTGCAGTAAATTCAACAAATACATAGATGCGTATGTAGATATGTACGAGCCGAATGAGGTGAATATATAAAAATATACATTTATAGGATATCTTTACATCCTATTTTCCACTCTACAACCTCTTTTTCCCGCAAACAAAACATCACAAAACTGTTGCTACTCTATCGCGATTTTCATGGAAAATGTTCTGACGAGATACGTTTCTTAGAATCACCAGTTCATACTTTTACAGCTAAGATCCGGCATGCCACGTATATCTCATTCCCTTCGTATTCCAAAGGTAGAAAGGATGTACTATTTGGACAACTTTTTCCCAAGAAATGCTACTTTGGCAACAGACCTCCAAAAGGATGCTCCTTCGATCACTATAATGTTAATCTCTTCAAGTCTAGGGTCAGTCGTTATCTATCCTACATATCCTCATGATCTGCACTACTTAATTCCTCATCTGACGTCCATACAACAAACTCATGCTCTTGCGACTTGTTTTAGATCAATATTGCGTAAAATAAAAAAAATAATCTGATACAAAGCTACAAGCATGAATCAACCAGTTGTTGTGACTATGTTAGGGCCAGAAATAAAGACACAAGAGAAGAATTGAGTTAAATATATTAACAGAAACAGTAATACAAATATATACAAACGAGGGTGTTACAGCAAGAATGTTCGGTCCGACTGTCAGAGCTGACTGCTAGAATCTTCCCACTCCAAAAGGCAGTACCTGCTCCTATTTATACCCGGGATAGTCCGTGCATGCTTGGGTAAATTACCATGACACCATCGATACTGGAACTCTCTATACGGAAATAATACCTTTAAGACGAGCTAGCTAAGCATTACCCTACAGCATGGTCCCCATTTTTAATACCATAACCTTTCAGGATGCAGGTAGCTATTGCTTCCTTCTCTTGCAGATCTGTGAATTGTCAACTTCTAGGGAAAGATATTGGAGTTTCCTGTTTCTTTCTCCGCGTTTTTAGCATTCGGAATTCTTGTAGATGGACTGCGACCCAAGAATTGAGAGCCTTTAACACATAGCTAGATGTGGTGATAGAGAAATGATAGATTCATATCTTTCCTAGAGGCAAAAGTACGAAAGGGAACGTAACAAACTGATCGGAATGTTGCTTAGTTGGTTGTTTTTGTTTAGCCGCATATCAACACCTCTATGGGTTATTTAATGCCGAAATCTAAATATTTTGTACGCAATTTTATATTATTTTTGGAGGTAATAATAATTTAATGCTGTGGATCTTAATAATTAACCCATAGCTGGTGGGGAGAGAAGAGGTAGTTTCATACCTTTCCCAAGATTATTTGCGCGTAAATGAATGGAACTAACTCAACAAGAACTGGAACTCGGCTCTCTGATTAAAAAATCCGAGCCATTACTTATTACACCACCCGTACATCCAAGGTTACAGTACCTCGTATCCGTAAGCGGTTAACCATCTAGGTACTGACCAGGCTCGCTTAACTTCAATGATAGTACGGGAGCTGGTGTTACAATGTTGTGTGGCTGATCACAATGTGAACTAGCATCGCTGATTCAATTTTTTCGATGATATCCGTTACGCTGCTCACTCTTATGATATATATATATATATATATATATATATATATATATATATATATATATATATATATATATATATGTATCTTCCTTTCAAGGTAAATGATTTAAGTTACGTTTTAACTGCGCTTCCATTTCAACATGACGTTGAATCGGAAGTTTGTTATGCAATAAATGAAAAAAGTGACAACTAATCCAGATTTCAATATGTAGAAAATAAGAGGACGTGATTTTATCAATATAACTTTTATACATATGTCGGCTACTAATCCCACTACCGTGTGAGAACTGTGTGATCAATAGGAAGTACTTGCCGAACAAGCTCACGCACCCTAATGATCCCTGCATACTCTGGTTCTTCAATAAGAATTTCGACCAAAAGCACATTATGAACAGAAAGAACAACAAATGGTTCTGCGCTGTTTATATGTGTTCCTTCAGGACTTTATTCCTTCCCGTATTATCCATAGGACTCAGAAGTGTTTAGCTGAGAATTTTCCTGCTGATATCTCCATGGCCTCCTTGATATACTAACTTAAATCCTCCTGGAATAATACCTCCAGGGTATCGTCGTTGTTTTCAAGTGATTTTGTTAGATTCCATGTTTCACTCTCGTACATCAAAGAAGACATTAGACATTTATCGCATTCGTACAAAAATGACGGGATTATTTGTCTGTGGATAAAATATGTAAATAGCTACATAGATAAAGCGCAATGCGTATTCGTACATAAGATGTGATGCTGAAAAGTTCTCAGTCCGACTAGGATACTATTAAAAAAGTCTGAAGTTTGGTCATTTGATCAGATTTCGTAAAGGTTTTCTGCTCTCCCTCGTAGATAGATAGATAGATAGATAGATAGATAGATAGATAATCTTATGCAGTGTCGTGTAATAATACTTTGATTCAAGATCAAGCACGCAGATACAATGATACGCCGCAAAACTACTGTTTCATACTAAAATAAAATCACCTAAAACCTACCAAACTATATACATTTAACCACACACCAAAGCCTACTAAATTCCATCCACAACATACTTGTAGAAAATACAAGTATAATAGTTTCATCCACATCTAAAAATAATGGAAATAACTAATAATAAAAAAAGAAAAAGCCAACAATCAATAATATCAGCTATGAATACGGCCATAATGTACTGACCGTGTTCGGAAAAAAAAACATACCCATCACTCTAGAAAAATACAAAAAATCTACACATTTATTTAAAAATGAAACACAACATTGATAATGGCTAATAGGAAAGTCAAAACCGCTGGGATATATAGAACATTTGAACAACTTTTATAATTGATGTCCAGAAAAGAAAAAAAAAACTTATACGAACACAAGAAAAAATCAATAAAAAGCTTAATTGCAGTACCTTTTTAGTCATCTTTAATGAAACGCAGGCGGAGGAAAAGGACAGAAATTTGTCCTGAATTATATTGTGTCAGGTTTTATTGTACAAGTCAATATAAAATAAAATTGATATTTACCAACCGTTGTTTGCAAAGTTATCAGGATATATTTCGTATTTAATAAATTCTATTTAGTATCATATCATATATCTTATTTTTTTCGAGTGTTGATGATAACCAGTAAACAGCTTCCTACCAGTACTCTAAGTCTTTCGTTCATCTAGGGATACCGTAATGTCATCTTCACAAACCCCAACCCCAGCCGTGTAAGACAGACTGACAGTTACGTTTCATATTTACACGAAGAGTACCAGACTTATTACCACACTTTGTGTACTATTGAAACAAACCAGTTAACACAATAGGCCTACCGTTAATTTCAAATGTACTGTCAATTATTTTTTTGTAACTACCATCCTCCATATTTGTTTATGGTAATGGCATCTGCAGATAGACAAGCCAACTTGGGTCATCGAAGCAACTGACGTCCCCAATCTTGTCAGCACAGACATTCAACAGAGGAGATATCATTCCACGAATGAACAGAATGGCATC
Source organism: Acanthosepion lycidas (assembly GCA_963932145.1). NCBI lineage: Eukaryota > Metazoa > Mollusca > Cephalopoda > Sepiida > Sepiidae > Acanthosepion > Acanthosepion lycidas. The sequence continues at coordinate 47,485,065 of OZ010576.1, forward strand.
AAAGCAGAGAAGACAGGCATACTCTGTTGATTTTAAATTACAAGTAATAGAGTTTTGCTAAAAACAAAACAAAACGTGACAGCAGAGCAGCTGAGAGGCAGTATGTATCATCACCCGCCGAAATGATGTTATTTTTTTATCAGCTGTTCGCGATGTATTCACTTATTTTCCCATTTTTATTGGTATTTTAATACAATAAATATAGTACTGCTTACGGTAACTGGTTACTGGTTGTATGGGATGATAAAATGTAAACTGGCAATATATACATATATCAGTCAGTTATGTGCCATGCGTAATACATGCTTAGGCGATCATGTATCTTTCGATACATGACTAACGATGCAGATTTTTTCCTGCAGTAGATTGCCATTTTTTTCTGTGGTAGACCAGTTGCCATCCAAGGCTATAGATGCCAGTCTGTCCTGCTACTTACCCATAGCTAGGGGTGAGTGGGAGAAGAAGAGGATTCATACCTTTCCCAAGGGTATTAGCACGTAAGTGAATGTAATGGATTCGATTGGAATTCGAACTCGGCTCTCCGATTCCCCAATCTGAGCCGCTATCCATTATTTCACTATTGGTATTGTAGAATAAAGTAATATTACCATAATGACTTTGTTTCTTGAATTCTATTGAGGTGATATACTATGATGGTGCATAGATAAGGTACAGTAGTTCGCTTTGACTACCGAAAATAAAAACAGCCATCACCGCCTCTGTGTATAAACATACAGCATTTACGGTATTGCCTGTTTTACTAAATTAGATAATGTCAATTAGATAATGTCAATTAGATAATGTCAATTACTGTAATAATACAAATGGATAGTCGATAATATATTCATACAGTAATAGGGGACTGTAGTAGGGACGATGCAAAGGTAACACACCGTTTGCTCTCTTGAACGCAACTCTGAAACATCAGCTGGGAGTTGGATGTAAACACACCATGTATTAAGAGGCCTTGTGGCTTGTACGAGTTGTTTCTGATGTGAATAGGTATAACATTCTGCTAAACTATTGAAATTCTAATTAATAATAACCACAAATATTTAATAATAGTTCAAAAATGTAATAATTTGTTGTGACAGAAAGAAACCTGACACCGTAAACCATTAAATCCACAAACATTTTTTCTAAAAATACTTCGCTAATTATAGGGTGCGTCTTACAACTTGTAGCCACTTAGCATAAGGAAAATACGGTTCATAATGTTGATATTTATTATGTAACAGCCTTTATATAAAATTTGCCCTAAGTTTTACGAAAGATATAACCTCAAAAGAGAAAGAATATATTGTAAATTTATTAACTGAATGGAACACAACTTTGAAGATTACGAAAAAGTTGAACAGATCATTATCAAATAGAAATTGAACACATTGGTAAAATATGAAAAAGAAAACAAAACTGGCTTTAATCATTCACGTAAAGGATCGGTTGGTGAAAATTAAACGTGTTATAAGCAATTAGTGCGGACTTATCAGCAAGAATGTTTGAAGCTGGCATTGCAAATGTCCACGGAGAGAAAAGATGCAGAATATTAAGAATATTGGTGAAATACATGAATGCTACTAAACTACCACATTTATGTACACATTACAAACATGGAATTTCGGAGAAGAAATATATCATATATAAATTTCTCAACAATAATTTCTATTGATGAATGTAGACTTAAATAGACTAAAATAGCTGGAATAGAATTTGAAACTTTCATGGAAACAGTTAACCAGCACAACATACAAGACATACAAAATTCGTTAGAAACAAATAAAATAATACTGAACTGTTTTCCTATATGGAAGTGAATGCTGGACAATCCGTTCAAAGATGAAGATACTTGAACCAACAAAAATGTGGCTCGCCAGAAGAATGCTGATGATACCATGGACCTAATATGTGAGCAAGTTTTAGAGAAAATGGAAACAAAATGGAAACTCATACTTAACATCTAGAAGAGACAATCGAAATTTCTAAGGCACATAATGAGGAAAGAGGGCTTGGAAAATCTGATACTCACAGGACAGACTGAAGGCAAGAGCGACTGAGAAAACAACTAAGTGAGCTTGAGCAAATGGATAGTGGAACAAGATTTAGGAGAAAGACATTTATTAAGAGCAACGAAAAACAGGAAATTGTGTATAGCCATGATAGACTACGTCCTGAGATACATGGAGAAGAAGAGATTGCAGACAGTAGAATTATAGTTCAAAGATGATGATGGGACCAAGATAAATGTAAAAAATTATTTCTTGAACAAGATGTGGTACAGATCAATACAAGAAGGATTAAGTTAAAAAGTATAAACAGGCAAGAAATGATCCATCACATTCTGCAAAGCTAAATATTGTCTACTTTTCCAAATATATGCAAAGACGCCACATTAATGGCATGACTCTCATCGTCTTCTGATAGAAATGTATATGAGAATTAAAAAGCATATACAAGCAAAGAAGCTCTCTTAAAAGGAATAAAAATCTGATGCAAGTAAAATATTGAATTTTTATGGCGAAAACATTGACTTGCGTAAGAAAAGCATCTATCTCTCTCTCTGTCTTTCTCTCTCACACACACTCTCTCTCTCTCTCTCTCTCTCTCTCTCTATATATATATATATATATATATATATATAAAGTGGTCATTGAAGTCAGAGGCGACAGTCTGTTTCATGCTAAACAGAATCGTCAGGCCATGTGCGGTGTGCTTTGCTCGACTGTTTTAGTATGAAACAGACTGTCACTTCTGGGCGTTGACTTCAATGACCACTTTTATATTTGCATACTCTCTATCCCCGATATTGAGCACCTCAACCCATAAATATAGCATAACTTAAAACTATTTTTTCATATATATATATATATATATATATATATATGTATGTATGTATGTGTGTGTGTGTGTGTGTGTGTGTGTGTAAGGAAAATGAAAATGGGTGAAATCATGTGCTGTCTTTCTCTTTAACAGATACGACAAATGACGGACCTTTAGAAAAATTGTTAAAAAGCAACCAAAAAGAAAAATTAACGCTATTAAACGACAAAGAAACGAAAAATTTTCTCATGATGGATGGGCGACATCCAAAATGTCGACCACTAAGAAAAACCAACATTTCTGATGTTAGCTCGTATTTGACAGATGATTTCAACAATAAAATTACAGAAAAACCGAAAGTTTCAAATGTACGTCCGTAGTTCTGAATTTCCAACCAGCTTTATTCAAATAAAGCTAAAAAAAAAAAAAGCTCGAAGCAATATTTGTTTAATTTGCGCACATACACACACTCTCTCACTCTCTCTTTCTCCCGCACACACACACAAAGAAGTACATATACGAATCTATGACTTTGTGGCGTAATCATTCTCGCGCGGCCACTTTGCCGCAGTCATACCGTCTTGATCTATCTCGGTGCAGACATGTTTTATAATAAACCATTATGACGTGCATTGAAAATGTTGTAAAACTAAAACAAGATAATGAATTGCTTAAATATGAATAAATGTAGCTGTTTATATGAGACACGAAGCATACTAAGTTTTAAAAATGGATTGTTCAGAATAATAATGACAACTTCAGTGACGCCTCAGCGACGACTAACCGGGATCTCATTTGGCTTGATGTTTAATACTGGGTAACAAGTTCGATTCTCACTTGGTGTACCACATACTGGTGGCCTTAGTCTAAACTGAGCAAAACTTAAGTAATATCATGACTGTAAATATGTATTTAATATTTCAACAGGCAAAGTGGTACGGAAGAGAAATAAGTTTGCAGTAGCTGTTGTTCACAGAAGATTTCAATATGAACTGAAAGTAGAACCTCTTAGCATTTGAAAGCTTGCAGAAAATTTACCATGAAATACAAAAAGGAAGAAACATTTATCATGAGAAGAAAAATGCAAGAAACAGTCCTCTCATTAAGTTCAAGAAATTCAGGGAAGCAGGTTCTTGTAAACAAACAACTGTTAGAAACGTTAGTACTAGAAATCACATAAAGTTTTACTAGGAATTGCGCCCCCCATCTTTCGTCAATGAGACAACGTTCTTCCCATGTGTCATCTGTGTATTTTTTTATAAAAACATAATATATAATTTGTGCCCGATGAGCTGGAAAACAAGGGAAACGATATTGTAAGATGGATCATGTAGCTTGAACTCTGACAGTCTCCACATAGCTTCCCGAGGAGAAACTAATCGGCAAGCAAGATGATTAGTAATTTCATCGTGAGCTTGATTCTGCTCACAATCTGCCACTGGATTGTCTCATATTTCAACAGAAGTACAATCATGCCCCTTGTACACGTATATTTAATGCTTTTCACTGATGAACAAAGCCTGTTAAGACACGATGAAACACAGAAATGAAATGTAAGAAATGCAGTCCCAAAAAGTTCAGTGGGTTTTCCCAGTAAAGCGAAGACAACCCTTAAAACACGTGACCGTATAAAAATAATGTCTTTTTGAGTCCACCATTAAAATTTTCTGAGGCCAATTTAATTTTTCGAAGTTTCATGAAATTAAGTAAGTGGGTTGTAACATATGTAAAAAAAGTTATGTTTATTACAATTTTCTAAAAAACAACGAACGCAAAAATAATTTCATTCATTTCCGAATAAGTCCTGAAAGTTACTAATTTCAAATGCGAATGAAATAAAGCCTAAAAGTAATTAAATTTAACTTTATATTTAAAATTGAATATAAGTTTATCTTTCAAATATTTTTGTTTCAAAACAACTCTAACAAAAAAAAATTAATTAAACAACTTTTTATGGAATAGGAGTTAAATATAAAAATAATTTGAAAGGAAATTGCAAAATGACATGCAAATTAAAAAATAAGAATTTCAAATAGAAATTTAATAAGAAAGATAATTTCAAGTAAAATTTTTTTCTAGAATAAATTAAATGAAACTAAAAATAGTAAATGGGTTGTAACTAGGTACCTCCACTTTTTCGCGGAAAAACAGCATAGCGTAATAAAAAAATGCCACAAACTTAACGAAAATAAAGTTTTATCGTCAAAATGCTTATGTTATTATTAAGATGAAAAACCAAAGTATTTTTTAAGTATTTTTTCAAATTTTTTAATATTTTCTAAGACGCTCGAAATTTTGGTTAAAATGTTCTTTTTTTTACGTCATCGCGGTGCTGTTAAAATAACATTGTTTTTTTTTGCGCTTTTTTCCCGTTGAAAACACATTGATTTGGAAATTCTTGTAAAATTAAAGTAATTGTCCGATTTTAATGAAATTTTCAGGACTTATTCACAAATGAATGAAATTATTTTTGAAATATTTCTTTTTAGTAAATTTTAGTAAAAAATTTTTTTTTTTAATATGTTACACCCCACTTACTTATTGTCCTGAAATTTCGTTCAATCCTTTTTATTTCCTTACAATTTTTTTTTGTTTAAAGTAAGTCATTGGAGATGGTAAATCACCTACGTTTTTTGTTCAAATTTGTGCTAACTATCTGAAAATCTGGTCTGAATTGAAAAATAATGAATTCAATAAAACTATGATATTACTTAATTAGAAAAGCTTTTAATTGCTTTTGAAAATAAGTAATATTAAGGTCATTATTGCCTGAAGAAATAAATTTTTTCTGATGAATAATTAAATTTTACGAGAAAGTTTTATTTGTTTTACATTATAATTATAATAATTTATAATAGTTTAAAAATCGTGCAAAACTCTGTATTAGGCTATTTCCTTGTGATAATTAGTAATTAAGTAGAAACAAAATTTATGAGTTCAAAATTGCAAAGTTTAATAAACTTAGTGGTGCTAATTTTTTTTCAAATAATTTTTTATGTTGTATTTTTTTACTTAATACGTTCCTTATTTCCATGTACGGTAGACTGAAATTGCCATTATTATAAAAAGAGTTTTGTCCCTTTATTCTAATAAATAAACATAACAGTAAAACTAAAAATAAAAGCGTTCACTCAGATTTCTAGTAATTTTCATTTATGGTCATCCGTAGTAGCTGTCATCACTCGTCAATCAACACATAGATCAAATATTGGATCAAAATTACGGTACCAATCGTTAATAATTCGTTGTATATTACTTTTTTATGCTATAATTAAGTAATATTTTTTTTAAATCAGATTAATTTAACAGTAAATTTTCTAATTTTACTAAAATAATGTGTCAGAAATTTTTTTAAATATTTTTAAAATCGATAAATTTGTGTTTGTTTACAAATTTCTTAAAATTAAGAAAATGGCGGTTTTTAAGAAAATTTAAAAATTTGAAATTAAATTTGACATTCCAATGTATATAGTTTCTATCTGAAATACACCAGAATTGTTTACTTAATGGAAATAATAAATTTAATGATTCAACTTTCAAGTAAAGCTAAAATGAAATCTTCAAGCATGTTTTTTCATTTAAAAAAATGCATTTTAAACTTAGGTATCGAAATTTATGCCGAAAAAGTGGAGGTACCTAGTTGTAACATATGTAAAAAAATTGTTTACTACAATTTTCTGACAAAGAACATAAAAATAATTTCCTTCATTTCAGTCCTGAAAGTTTCATTAAAATCCGACAATTATTTGATTTTGCAAGAATTTCCAAGTCAATGTGTTTTTCACGTGAAAATTGGACGCAAAACACTAACGTAAATATGACCCGGGTCATCGACTTAAAAAAAAAAAAAGATTTTACCAAAATTTCGAACGTGCTAGAAAGGATTAAAAATTGAATAAAATAATAAAAAAAAAGGCTTTGGTCTTTTCTTCTTAATAATAACAAACATTTTGACAATAAAAAATTGTTTTTATTAAGTTTTGAGCCTTTTCATCATGCTATGCTGCTTTTCGGCGAAAAAGTGGAGGTACATACACAAAAGAAAAACAAGATCGTACATATACAAAACACGAAGAAAAAAATGATAAAAATAGACTGTTATAGGCATGCTCTATTGCCACTCCTCTAACTGCTTTGGAGTGTGTGTGGATGTTTCTTTGAAAATCGCCGTCATTTATTGACGGTAAAAGTGAGATGGAGTGGGTGAGAGAGTTTCTTTGAAAATCGCCGTCAGTGAAACACCGAATACAGATCAGTACTGAACAGTGTAACAGGCGGACGAACTAAGTAACTAAAGAAGGAACAAGCACAATTATAATAAGATATGGTAGGGAATAAAAATCGCAAATTGCAACCTTACATAAGAACATAGAAAAGCCATAATCGATGAATCAACTATGAAATCAGTCATGACGGACCATGTATGCAGACAACAAGAGAGATAACAAAAAGTCGTTTGAAAAAAAATCAGCGTTCATTCTTTAAAACTCCTCAGTGGGCAAAGGCTAGAAAATTACATTATATAAGTTTTCTTTGTTTAGAAAAGAATTTACATTCGTTTTTTTGAAAAGATTAATTAGTTCATGGATCATGAAGTGAAATTTATATATTCTAGTTAAGTAGGAAAAGTAAATGTAACATCAGTTGAATGAATTAAGGAAAAAAAATAAAATAAAATAAAATAACTGATACTAAATATTATCTGGCATGAGTAGCTAAAGTAAATCAATTTATCTCCTTCTATTAAATAAATTGTTCAATTCGAAATTCCCAGAATGTTATTGAATAAGATCTGAAGAAGTTCGAAGAGCACAGTTGCTGAAATAGTGTAACTATTACAGCCAAGACGAAAACACTAGTTCGAGTAGACTAATGTATACTACTACTACTACTACTACTACTACTACTACTAATAATAATAATAATAATAATAATGAATTGAAGGGAATCCTCAATACTTTTTTCAGTGAAGACATCGGTATGAATTTCGCATTAGACAAATGTGCAAAAGTAATATTCAACAAATGAAGAATTACAGAAACACATTCAATAGCTGTAGATTTTGTCGCAAAGATTAGGGAAGTGAAACAAAAGGAATCCTATAAATACCTAGGAGTCAGCGAAGGAGATGGAATACAGCATACACAAATGAAAAAGAAAGTAAGAAAAGAATACTACAGCCATAAACATTTTAACTGTCCCTGTGGTGTAATACAGCTTCAACATCCTTAATTCGACCATAGCTGACATTAAGCGAATGGATATCAAAACGATAAAGCTTCACACTTGCCACAGCATGCATCATCCTAAGGCTGTTGTTGATCGTCTGTATGTGCAGAAAGAGGCAGAGGATTAGTTCAACTAGAACTGTCTGACAAAACCACAACAATTGGTTTTTAAAGATACCTGGAAACTACAGAAGACTGAATGATCTGTGTCAAAGAACATGAAAGAAATAAGAAACTTCATTCAGTAATAAAGGAAGCCAACAAATTCAAAAGGAAATTTCAATTTGGGGAAGAAGTGCAAATAAAACTTAATACACTTACTGCAACGGAAAAGAACCTAAAAGAGAAAACAAAAGCAAACGCAATGTACCAAATGCAGAATCGATTGCTAGATAAGCTTTTTCATGGTCAATATTTGGCCCGTACCAAACAAGCTGATGTAGACAAATTCCGTGCCCATCAATGGTTACGTAATACAGGTTTAAAAGCCAAAACCGGGAGTTTTATTCTTGCTACACAGGACCAATGTCTGCTAACTTGAAATTACCAAGTACACATACGGAAAAATTGTGTTAACACGAAATGCAGATTCTTTGATAAATATCCAGAAACAATTGATCATTTCGTATCGGGTTGCACAGTGTTAGCAACCACTGAATATAAAACTCGGCATGATAAAGCGAGTCAATATCTGCACTGGAAAATCTGCAGCTTTTACGGGAAGGAGACTGCAAGAAACTGATCATCACCCACACCGGTTATAGAGATAGGACCTGTAACAATTTTATAGGATTTTACAATACACACAGACAGAACAATCAAAGTTAATCGCCCAGACATTGTGATCAAATAGCACAAGAGCAGAATGTGCTTTCTTGCAGACCCTGCAGATTGTAATGTAACTTTTGAAGATATTCATAAAACTATCAAAATACAAGGACCTTGAAGTGGAAATCTAAAAAATGTGCTACATGAGGACATCAATATTCCAGTTGTAGTTGGAGCCCTCCGATTGGCTGGAAAAGGGTCTGATGGACTTATCGAAGCGATTCCTGGTAGCCCATGCCTTAAAGAAATACAAAAAATTGTACTCACAAGTACAGATCACACATTTATGTATGTAAAATGTGATCTTAGTTTGTTTGTTTGTTTTTTTTTTGTTTGTTTGTTTTTTGTTTTTTGTTTTTTTTACAAAAATGATCAGTGGAAAATTTTATGAATCCATTTCTGACCTGAGGTCTCTGGTTGAAACCCGGAAGGAAATGTGCATAAAAAGAAATCAAAGAAAAAAAAAAAAATAATAATAATAATAATAATAATAATAATAATAATAATTCCTCATGTAATTTATTCAGAGAGAAACAAATAAAATGTCGAACGAATTTGACTACTTTTATTTATCTATTTATTTTTCATGTAATGCTTTGGCAATTAATAAATGCATTTGTTTTTTTTTTCTTTTCGAAATAAGACTTTGGTATAATTATACAAAGGTGTGGAGTGACGTAACGGTTAAGAGAAGAAAAAACAGAAATGGCAAAGACAGCTCAAATTCTGGTTGAGGCTGTTTATGTTCATTATGCGCTAAGACCCTAAGGAAAGGCATGAAACCAAAAATGTTTAGATGAGAGCGGATGAATGGATAAACAAGTTTCCCATACTTGCACAAGGAGTAGCCACAGAAACAACAGTTTCCAACCACTTTTCATCTTTGACTAGGGCTCATTAAAATATTATATATTAACTAGCATGACCCGTGTAAATTCCACGGTTGTTGACAAATAAAAAGGAAAATATAAATCACACACACACGAACACACACACATCCACGCACACACAAATATGTGTGTGTGCATACAATATCTTGTGCACCTACAGTAGTCTATGGTTAGCAAGCTTGTCTAGTAGACCAATTCGCTAGTAATCCCTCTTGTAGCCTAGTGCCAGGTAATCTTATTATCAACAACCAAACCAGAGGTACTTGCTGCGTAGCCGTTGAGCAATGATTAATGAGACAATTTAGAAGACCATAACTACTGTATTATGAGTTACATTCACACGAAGTCTCATGCACTAAACTTAACACATAGGTTTCCACACTATTCGTTAGCCTAAATGGTGTAAGTTGGAGAAATAATTAGTTTTAAATTATGCAGGTAGAATTTTATTGTATGACTAATTTCGTAAATGTAAGATTAGGTCAGGTTTGAAAATTATTATTAGTGCCTCAAATGAATATGATAGAAAAATATAAGAGGCTATGCAGTCATGCAAAGCGTTCTATTACAAGCCTTCTTCCTTAACTACTGCAGACGAGGAACTTTGACGTTAAATATCGATGAAGGCAGACATTGCCGAAGGGGATTTGGGGGAGGTCTGAGAACGCTCAAAAATCTTCACTTATAAATTAATAGTAAATGCATTTTCGATTTACGCCATTTCTGATGGCGTGTAAACATTTGCAATTTTTTTTTTTTTTTTTTTTGTAAACGCTAAAAGGCATAATATCAGCTTTCATAAAGAAGGGATACCTATAGTTCATTAAAGTCACCTGCTGTTGTCCGGTGGTGACAAACTCATTTCGCAAATAATATTCGCCAGTGTTGTGAGTTCGATCCTTACTGCTTGCTTCGCTACTGTAACCTTGTGATCGGTTAAATATAGCAGAGACTTATTAAACAGCTAGAAGTGTCACACTTTACAAAACTCTCCTTAGCTGACAAATGTCAAATGAATATTCCTAAAATTTGAATAGTCATGACATTTCTTTACAAAACCGCATGCTATTTTATTATATGTTCTTGTTTAAAAGACCACTGAGCAGAAATAATGCTGTCTTCAAATTTTATTCTCCAATCTGTTGTCAGTACAAAAGATTATCTTTATGCCACAAAACACTCATCTGTCATTGTAAGGCGGACATGCATATCTGTCTCGGTTTGACATCTGACCTTCCGTCAAGTGTCACAAAAAGCATTCATTCTTACAATAATTGGCATTCATTAATTTGAAAATGTCTATTTATAACCACTTTCTTCAAGATCACAAGAATTATTAAAAGCTAAAATTATTAAATTCTGACTTTAAACTTTGGAGATTTTATTTTTCTTTATATTATTTATTTATTTTATTTTTTTTACAATGATCATTACCTTGTACAGGACCCAAGAGCCACTCGATGTAGAGGGTTAAAATGTAAGAGGCACAGTTTATGGGGATATGAACAGGTTAGGATTGTAGTGATTGTAGTTGGTTCAACAAAGTAGTGGTTTGTGGGAAGAAGCTGCACGAGTGGAACTTACATCTCACTAATACGAAGGGAATGAGAGTGATTTGCTACAATGTGCGTGGCATAGCGGGTCTTAGCTGTAAAGGTTAGAACTGGAGGAACTAATTTATGTAGTCCGTTTGATCAATTTCCATGGAAATAACGATAGAACAGCGAGTGGATTGCGACTTTTCGTCTGGCGAAAATGGTTTGGAAAATATTTCGTCAAATACAAGGACGCGGTGTCCCTTTTGGATTCTAGCGAGACTAGAAAGTGAAGACTAGGCAGCTCCTGCCCATGTATAGCAGCAGTATTCCATTTTATCTCGCTATCAGAGAAAACTTGAACAAAAAGACTTGAATTAATTAAATTTTTTTTTAACATTAAAGGAGTTCCCCTTTGTATTGATAAACTAATAATACAGAATATTATATTAGGTTGGTGCAAAAATAATGACGTAATAATGTCGTTTTTTGACATTAAAAAATACGTCAAAAAATGACATTATTACGTCATTATTTTTGCACCAACCTAATATATATGTTTGTTCATTTTGATCGAGATAGACTTTCGGTAACTTTGGATGATATATTCTTTTCTATGTGCTATGTCTCTTTCGGATATGGTTGATCATAGCCCTCCACAAAATTGTAACTCTTAGCAATATTTATCTTTTTACTACCCCCTAGTCCCTCTTCTCTATTCATTTACACATGCTTGTTAGGTAGGTTGCTCTTTTTCCTTCTTTTCCTCTTGCTTTCAAATACCCTGTAAGTGTCAAAATTCCCAAGCCCTCTTTCCTCAGTATGTGTCCTAGAGATTTCAACTGTCTTTTTCCAATTTTAAGTATAGGCGTTCTTTTTATTAAATTTTGCTTAAAACTTCCTCGTTGCTCACATACATCGACAATAGTTTTCTCAATATACTTCTGAGAATCGCATCTCTGTTATCTCATACTGCCATATAAGAGGACCGATATTACATAACAGTTCTGCACTCTTCTTTGTTTTTAATTACATTTTCCTGTTTATTAATACTTTGCTTAGCATTAGAAAGGCATCTTTTGTTATCGCAATGCGTCTTTGGATTTCGCTGTTTCATTTTCCGTCATCAGTTAAAGCACTTCCAACATATTTAAATTTTCGTTCTTGCTTTATTTTGAAATCTCTGATTCGTCACCCGCATCCCGCGCTGTTCCTCTTGCTGACAACTATACATTCTGTCTTCTTACAATTAATGTTTAGTACTTTCTTTCCGCTTTTTACATCTATATTTGTATCATACATTCTACCTTTTATCATTCACTTGTTTTATATAACCAATCATATCAGATATTAGATTTATTAAATGAATAAGCTCAAAACTTTCATTGACCCTAATCATTTTAGGTACCACCACAGAAACTCGATACCTAAGGTTTAAAATGAATTTTTAAAATGAAAGATATTTCTTGAAGTACTTATTTTAGTTTTAATTTCAAGCTAATAGATTAAATATAATATTTCTAATACGCAAAATATTTTGCCGTATTTCAAAACTAATTTGAATTGACTGGAATGAGTTTTTTAATCGCTAAAAATTGCCGATTTTAGCTCATTTAGCCATCTGTCAGAGCAATGTAATTCTCTTTATTAAAAGATCTTTCAAAAATAGAATATACTTTTCTGACCATTTATTTGAAGATTATTAACTGATTTAAAGTTGAACTAATCCGGTTTGAAGCAAATATTACTTACTTTTAGGTTAAAATACCGTAGAAATTCTTTTTTGACACGGAGGTAGGTGTTTATTTAAGGTGTTGACAGCTTGACTGACAGGCAGAGGTTTATCTAATTTTTTCTACCTGTAAGGATTACTTGGGGAATATTACGTTAGTGCCTTTTTATATATATTTTTTAATTACCTAGTAATCTTAAAAATGTAGGAAAATACTTTACGTAGTTTAAGGCTTTACTGAATTTTAGATACATTGCCTTTAAGTTTAGTATAGTTATCGCACTTATTTTCTTATAATGTCGTGTATGGACGCTTGTATTTATAAAATCGACACGTTTATACATACACACACAAAATTTAAAATTATTTTTAAAACACCGGTGGTCGCTGAATTGGAGTAAGCATTTATGACTAGTAAATATTGTGTTTACTTAATAAAAGTATCACCTAACCAGTACAAGTTAATAGATAATTTTAAAAGATTTACAACTTTATAAATTATTCTAATTAAAAGTTAAAAGATACGAAAATAATTCTTGTAAAAATTCATTATTCATCGAAAATTTTTTCTTAAGACAGCAGTATCCGTAATATATCTTATTAAAAAAAGCAATTAAAACGTTTTTAATTAAATAATGTCTTAATTTATTGCATTTTTTGTTTTGCGATTCAGAGAAGAATTTTTGTTAACTGGGGGTCTGTTTTTTTAAAAAAAAATTGATAATTTATATTCTCCAAGAAGTTCTACATATAACTAGTATTAACATTAAGCTGTATAAAACTTAATTTCTTGAAATTTCATAAAATTAAATAAATGGCAGGTAACAAATGTAAAAGAAAATATTTTTACAATGATTTTCTAAAACTGAAATATTTCTGAAATAATTTCATTTATTTGTGAATAAGTTCTGAAAGTTTCCCTAAAATCCGAGAATTAGTTGATTTTTTCAAATATATCCAAATCAATGTGTTTTTCCTATAGTAATCAAACCCTCGTCCATCGTTATTTGTCCACAAAATTCGCAGATTTCTAATTGTTATCATCAATTTTCTTGTCGTTACTATTCTTCTTAAAACTTTCTCTTTATTTACATGTTCCGTCTTTGGTATTCTTACTGATAGACCTTCATCTCTCTCACTTCAAGTCTCTTCTTCATATGCGTGTAGATTGTCTAACGTTCGCTGCCACAAAGAAGATTAAATATTACATAGCAGTGCAATACTCTTTTGTTTCTAACCACATTTTCCTATCTCCTAATACTTTGCTCATATTCTGAAATACATTTTTCGCTATTCCTTCGAGCATTAAAATGTCTGTGTCAGGTAGATTTTTTCCCGTAGAAGGTTACTATTTTTTCTGCGGTAGACCAGTTGCCATCCAAGGCTATAGAACCCGGTCTGTCCTGCTATTTCCCTGGGGATAGAAGAAGAGGATTCATACCTTTTCCAAGGGTATTAGCACGTAAATAAATGTAATGGATCCGACTGGCACCTAGATACCGTATCTACTCGTGTATAAGTCGACGTTATACATAATCGACCCCTGAATTTTTTGCATGAATTTTAACCCCACCAGAAAAAAATACCTGTATATAGTGCAACCAGTCACCGAAAATTCTTGATTTTTAAAATCTTCAAAAGTATACTTGTGTATAGTGCAACCCGCCGCCTATTTTTGCGTAAAAAGACTGACTGTAAAAACTCGCACTATATTTGTGTCTATGCGGTAGTTAAGCCACTACACCTGCTTGATTTTGACGTCCCTTATACGTAGCTTGCAACTTGGGCTGCCTCTTTAGCATTCTGTCTTCTTGCAGTCAATCGTTAGTTCTTCCTTCTTGCTATCCTCGACTACTCTTTTATTACAAATACAAGTACCGTTTGGAATAATGATGCTGTTGTAAAGTGTTCAACTTACAAAAGAAAATGAAAGTAAGTGTGTATATTTTCTAACAAGATTAATTGGAAAAGTGACCATACCGCGAAGAAAATTATTTGAAACTAACATGAGTGTCACCGTAGCTGAAGGTAATAAATTACTCGTGTCGTTATTTTTATTTGTTTCATAATAAATAGTTCCTTGTTCCTATCAGTGTTTCGTCTTTCTGAGTCTGTCATCAACACATGGTCATCGGAATATCTTATGTAATTAAGGTTATATCTGCCAATTATAAATTCTGGAAAGTCTTCTAGCAATCGTCCTGCTAAAATAAATCCGGCGAGAAAAAGCATCCTTATACCCCGTTTTCTATTTTTTATATGTATTCACAAAATTTGTTAATTGTCCACATGAATGTCTTTTTTTCCTTGAAGAGATTACGAATTACACGAATATTCTCCCCGTACATGTGTTATCACAGGTAGGACGTATATCGAAAGACTTTTCATTCGAATAATTAAATATATATTGACACGCTATATTCTAATGAAAAGGAAAACACAAAAAAATTATAACGGTTTTAAATTAGTCCTGACTGAATTTGAACGCGAAATCTGTAGGCAATGTTTCCGCTCTTATTATGGTCTTACTACGACTCAACCACCCTATTTCGCTTTGGACAACATCACATTGAAACAGCGGTTCCCGTACGATCATCAAAGTTAAGCAACGTCGATCCTGGTCAGTACCTAGATGAGTAACCGCTTGGGAATACCAAGAGCTGTAAGCTTGGATATGCAGCTGATGTAGTGGATAATGGCTCGGAATTGTTAATCGGAGAGCCGTTCTAATTCCAGTCAGGTTCGATATGTTCACTTACGCGCAAATACAGTTGGAAAATGTATGAATCCACTTCTTCTTTCCCCAAATGTGGGTTAATTAGTAAGACTTGTATCACTATATCATTATTATATCGCCCCGCCCCCCCCAAAAAAAAACAGAAAATAAAATTTTACAATCTAAAAATATTTTCTGGCTTTAAACAACCTTCAAAGTGTTGATAAATCGTAGAAAACGAATAAATTAATCAAATACTGATTAGCTACACAGGCAAAAAGGAAAAAAAGGATCGTCTGAAGTCTGGAATAAATATATAATCTTCAATAGTCTGTTTTGAGGAAGTTAGTATCCAAAGGCATGACACCTTTTCTTTTCACACAAGAAAATGTTAAGCCATTACTCGGTCAGCTGGAAGGGTGTTAGGTCATTCAAACCTGAATTATGAGGAATACCAGACAGTATGTGTTTCTGTTAAAGATGGCGAATGTCTACATAAAAAGATGTCTGCTGACATGCGCAGTTTACAAACCTCATCGTCGGTATTTCTTTTAACATACACACACCCAGATTTTGATTACATCACTCAAGTTTTGGAATATCAAAGCTGACACCAAAATGCCTTCCTGAAACGTATCACTCTAATATTTACGTATTCTAACACATACAGAGCTATTCAAAGGACTAATTAAAAAATGCATGAAAATTGGTTTAAAATATATGTAGGTTTCATTTAAAATGCAAGTAATTTTACCCAAAGACTGTATGTGGCATTGCTACCAATTTCCGTAGTGTAGAATCTTTTCTTTAGAAAAGTTCTCCAGATATCTTAGCACTTTGCGAAACCAATTTAAAATCTTCTACCGCTACTAAGGAATTCTCAGTTCTAGACCATCTTCCTCTTTGTCGAAAAGGTTCTAGGTACATATGCATGTCCTTGGTGTTCACATCCGGGAAACTCTTCCATTGGCAAAGTAATCGTCTCTTGACTCCAAGAACGATTCTTTCATGTTCTTTTGATATTCTCTATTGCATTCTATCAGCTACCTCATTTTCCTTTATTGTCCTCGTTCTTCTCGGGACTGTAATATATTAGACAAAATATTTGACAGTATAAAAATTTCTCTTTATATCTTTCTGCGAATATTTTTGTGTTTGGTAATTTTACTGCTCAAAATGTCAAGTGGCTTAATCGTTCTAATGTTACTGATGTTACCGGTATTTAGATTCAATCAATCAAATAATAGATTTCCCTACTCGTTTCCCGAATATTTCTTATCAAAATGCTTCTTTACTTGATTTGTTTCTTACCTCCTCTTCTAGCTCTTGTCAAGCCTCGTAACTCTGTCCACTTGGCAATTCAGATCACGCTTTTGTATCTGTTGATATTTCTTTTCTTTTTTTTGTCGTCTATTAGACAGGAACCTCCTATTCACAAAACTTTGTTCTGTTATCAGCGTAGTAATTGGGATTCATTTTATGATTTTCTTCGCGACGTACCTTGTAGTGAATTTTTTAACCTTCCTATTGAGAATTGTTCCAGTGAAGTTTCTTCAATGATAAAAAGCCAGCCTCAAAGCTTTTGTGCCTTCCTTTGTGCCACAATCTTCTGTCTTCTTAATTCCTGTTCTTTTATTGTTTGTCCTCCTTAATTATATTTTCTTTTTCTCTTATTCTTTCACTCAGTAACCTTTTGTATATTAGTTGCCTTATTGCCTTGATTTGGGTGAAATGATTTTAAAAAATTTTTGATCAAATTGTGGTATGTTCTATTCTCTGACCATTTTCTGCATACGACATCAGCTTTGGAATTATGAAATGAGATATCTTCAGATGTCATCGTTCATAAATTACTGTAACAAGGTTGAGGTGTCTAGGATATAAATTTTTAGAGAGTATCCCAAACGAACTATCATCTTTTTAAATATTTGGAATTTTCATTTGAGATAAAATATTCAATAATCTTTTGAAGTAGAATTTTATAAACATGGGTATTTTAGTACTAAAGCCATTTCTGAAGTGTCTTAGAATCAGATTTTAATCAAAATATATTGCATTATATTTACAAATATGGCATCCTCTATTCTATTATTCATAATCGGTCATATTCAAACATATTTTCTTCATGTTTCGTAATTTTTATTAGCCAAATAAATAATTTTCGCGCGGTTAATAAAGTCTTTTTATAACACCAAGTATCAATTGTGAGGACAATTTCTTTTATAAAATAAGACGGGTCTTTGCTTGTGAGTTTTAATAGAAAATTAAAAAAATAATCACGATTAGCATCTTTTTTTTATAAGCATTTCACCCCAAGCAAGGCTGGAAGCAATGAGTTACATAAGATTTGAAGCAAGAGCAGATAGAAGTGATCGAGGAAAGGCTGAAGAGAAGGATAGTGGACAGATCAAGGCAACTGGAGATGTCTCTTGACATTACACTTGAATAGCTGGAGATTATAGCTCTCAGGGAAACAGGAATAGGGAAGGGAGTTCCACAGGCGAGAGGTTCGAGACATGAAGCTATTGGAGTAGAAGAGACGGCTATATTTAGGAGTTTCTACAGTGTAAGGGTGAGAGCGGGATGCCAGCCTCGTAGGGCGCTTGAACTCATGACGACTGGGAACCAGCGAAGGCAGCTCCTCGGAGCAATTTTCATGAAAGTATTTGTAGAACAGACAGAGGGAGGCGACGGAGCGTCTGTGAGAAAGTTACTGTAGACGAGATGCCAGAGCAGGGCCAACTACATTGCATATCCGTATCTGGAGCCTATCAAGAACCCCGAGGCAAACAGAAGGGGCACCAGACCATATATGGCAGCAATACTCCATGCAAGGACGAATTGTTGATTTGTAGATCTGGAGGATCGATTCCGGGGAGAAAAATTTCCTAGCGCCTCACAGGGAGCCAACTTTCCTTGCGGTGGACGACGCAATTGACTCAATGTATTTGTTCCATCTTAAGTCAGCTGAAAATGCTCTCGGGAAGTTGAGCGTCAGACATTCTAATGGGGGACAGGGAAGGATCTCTGTGGTTATTAATAGAGAGCAGTTTTGTTTTTGAGGCATTAAAGTTAACCAGCCAATTTCTGCCCCAGTTCACAACCGATTGGAGGTCCTTTTCGAGACGAACGTCCAGGTTAGTTTTGTCAGCGATATTAGATTTGTTTTTGAAGCAGGAGTAAATTGTAGTGTCGTCCGCGTAAATGCCTACTTGGGAATCTAATCTACTAGAATCTATAGAAAAAGCATTCTGTTATTAATGTTGAGTTCGTAAGTGAATTGTAGAACGAAGTTATTCTCAAAGGTTTTTTTTTTTATTTCGTCTATGTTTTTCTTTAATATGAAAATGTCAAAATATATGGAGATTTTGGGGAAATTATTAAAGATTTTGTTTTTTACATGTCCCGTATACAAATTAGATAAAGCGGGATCTATAGGCTATCTATAGAAGTATAAATTGCTTCGGAATTTGTTGAGAATATCAGTTGCTACAATTAAACACACACACAAACACGTACAATAAAATGACATCTGCATTCAAAAATTGATTGAACTCATCTATCAGTTAATAATAATCTTTATCACGTTTTGAGATGTTTAGAAAAAAGGTTTCAAACTGTGAATTTAAAACGTTGATTTCATTTGGGGATATAAACTGAATTATTCATTGTATTCGATTTGTTCAAACTAGTTTTTTTTATGTCGGCGATGGAGTGAACTTTTGAAATCAAATGTATTTAATCAAATTGTGAATGAAAAGAAGACAGCAGTGTTGAAGGCATCCGGAAATATCTGATTAGCAGTTCAAGGACAGATATCAATAGTATGTGTACATGTGAGTATGTTATCTCTATAGACTTCTCTATTGGGTTAGAGAACCACAGCCTTACCACGCTAGGTGTTGCTATAGTAATTTTAGACACAATCCTAACCAGTTTTGAATTCAGGGTTGTTCTTCGCTTAAACTGATTGCCAACCAAAGCTAGAGAGCCCAGTCTGCCCTGCTATTTAATGCCAAGCTAAAAAAAAAGAGGAGATTGAGAAAAGAGATTTCATAGCTTTCCAACGGGTTCGGCTGGAATTTGAACTTGGTACGCCGATCTCATTTTCTTGTTACGGCTACGTTTCAACAACTTGCTTCTATGTTAGTGATATTTTCCCAATTTCATTACAACTTAAATAAAAATTTCCTACTAGCCAAAGCTTTATAGAAAGCTTAGATTAGTTTAGAACAAAGTCAAATGACTTGTAGGAAAATTAGGGTGGGCCAGTCTTTCAAATAGCGAAAACCTATATACCTTGAAAATCGGTATGCGAAATTCTAGCTCCACAAGGGTTTGACCACTGAACACGAATGCAACAATCTCAGCGAGCAAGCATGCTCCAAATGTGTCTCAAAAAACTAAACGTAAGTCTGTTAGAATCCATTTGTAAGTTTAGCTTAGCCAGAAATAAAGCTAAATATCCAGAAATGATGGTAGGATAATTTTGTTGTGCCAAATTTTCTAGAAAAGAAAGATTTTCTCCTTTGAAAATGCACATTCAAATTCTGGTCTTTAAAAAAAAAAAAATTGAAGGAACACTGGGGAAGACGCGGCTAGTGACTTAACCCACCAAACTTGATTTTCACATGAGTAAGAGCGAACATTAGAAATTAAATTTACCGGTTAATAAAGGGCCTACATTTATAAAGCCACACACACACACACACATACACACACATACACACACACACACACACACACACACACATATATATATATATATATATATATAATTTAGCTGAATGTGGCACAAGGCTAAACAGTTTGTTTTTGTCATGGAAATTAGGTTTTTTTTTCTTGTGCTTGAACGCAAATCCTTTCCATTGGGGTGAAATATGTAACTATTTCAGAAATGAGGCAGTCTATATATATATATATATATATATCTTTTTAAGTTTCCTCATTAATGTACGTCTCTCTTTCCGCTTTTATTCATTTTTTAGATTTATTTCATATTAAGATTTTCTTTTTTGTTCTTTCCATTTTACCTTTTTTTTTTTTTTTTTTTTTTTTTTAATACTTTTGTGACGTTATGTATCTTGTCCTCTTTCATTAACTCTTTCTTTCTTTCCCATTATCTTCCCCTCTTTTGTTCTCTTTGTTCGCTTGTAGCTATTCTTCGTCCAGCGGATTCATTTTTTTTCACATCAGTCGATCGTATTAACTGAAAAATGACGTAAGTCTAGGTAAACATTATGTTGAATCATATTTTTTTAGTTACGAAGCGCTTTTCTTGTGTAATTTCTCGTCTCTGTTTGCCTTTGTCATTGTATTCGCGTGTTTATTTGGTCGAAAGAATTCGAAGCAGGCCAGAAAAAGTAATCTCACCTGTCAGTGTACAGACAAAAGCATCGAAGATTCTTCATACTTGGCCCCAGTTCAGTCATAATTGTGCCATGCGTCATCGTCAGCTTTTTTTTTAAGCCTACTGCTGTTATCTGAGGAGCAAACGACATCATAAAATTTTTATTTTTGCTATATCATCATATAAAATGTAGCGCCCTCGTTTATTTCAAAGACATTTTTATAGATACCTGTGCATAACATACGGTCTTTAAGGCTTGTTCGAAGTATTAAAAATAATCGCCATTTTATTCATAAATTTAAGTTTTATGATTATAATATCATTAAAATTATATTTATACACTATGTAATCTCTTGCAGAGTGGAAACGTGGTCGGGTACCTCTTTATAGTTTCGTGAACTAAATCTCATCCCACTCGTCAAATGAAGTTATTTTTGTGTTGAGCCAGTTTTTAATAGCGTTGTATCTCCTATGCGCCTTTTCATGGTAATTGTCCTGATGAGGTTTCCTCTTTAGTACCTCGACTTTACGAATTTAAGACTAGATTGGCACTTAGGTCTCATCATTTTATAATTGAGATTTTCTAGATGTAACCGCAAGTTCTTTGCCGAGGGTTTCTTCACTTTCATTTTTCGCTTGTGGAACTCTCTTCCGGTTTCTTGCTTTCCAATCAACATCGATTTCCAAAGAATTAAATGCTTTGCCATTCTTTATATTCTGTCTTCTTAATTCCTATTCTTTTATTGTTCTCACTCTTTAACAGTACTTTTCTTCTTCACATATTCTTTCACTCAATAAGCTCTTACGTTTTGGGGCTTTATTACCTACTTGGGATGAAATGGAAATCTTCATATATTAGGTTGGTGCAAAAATAATGTCGGTTTTTAACGTATTTTTAACGTCAAAAACCGACATTATTTTTGCACCAACCTAATATCTAGGAACATACAGTTTTGTACGAAGGAATATGAAAATTTTCTCCGTCCTAACAATAAACCCTTAAAAATAATCGAGAGAAAATCTATTGTTTGGCTCTTTAATTAGATTTTGGGAAGTATGAGGGACACATTTTATTTAGTACGCAGTCTGACACACAGATAGCGGAGCAGTTCGAAATGAAAGAAAAAGAACTTGAAATTAAAAATTCATATCACAGTCATTTGAAATCAAAAATTCTTAATTAAATAAAACAACTTTTCAGTTGGATTTTATAAAAATAAACGTTGTGAAACGTAGGACTTTTTGTCCCAAAGGTGCGTACCACAAATAGTTAACTTTCCACAAACTGCTAAGAAATATCGTCCTCTCGAATAATGCACTTATTTTTACAGTATGCTAAATAAAAGCTAACGCTAGCATTCGTCAAAATCTTTTCCGATACTGTAGTATGAAGACAACCATTTCTTAATACGTTCTTTAGGTTAAGTGTATAGTTGAGAACCAAGCCTACGGGTTTTAAGTTAATTTTTTCCCAGAAAGCCTAAATGGAACCAAAGTCTCCAAATAGTGTTCATTGATTTCGACTATACATTCACTGAATACTTTATTGGAAGATCAACACCATCAAGAATTCTTGGAATATACCTAATTAAAATATCTGTAGGTGGAAATTTCATGAAAGATTTGAAGTCCCATATATTTGGACATGTAAATTTTTGCTGGTTATTTATTGTATTCAGAAATTGACATAAACTGAGAATAGAAAATAGTTTTAATATATTATAAATATAAGCAGCGTGAATAGAGAGTTCAACACCGAATGTCAACAATACGTTTCATGCTTGAACCCAATCTTCAATGCACACACTTACGCTTCATCATAGATATTGAGCACTTTTATATAGCGTACCTTAAAATTATATTTTGTCACACACACACACACACACACACACACATATATATATATATATATATATATATATATATATATATATATATATATATAATTATTTATTTAAAAATTATAACATAAATATGTTATAAAATCACTACAAAAATAGCCATTTTGTTTCAACACCTCCGGTGTCTTATCAAGTGATGATGTTGAATGTAAAATAAATGGTTTTAAAAGTTTCAAATTAATTAACGATCCTTCGCAAGGGGAAAACGTTGTTACAAAAATTAGAATGACCAATCAAAACACAAGTCTAGAAAAATTCAAAAACTAAGTTTTTTAAATTTCCATCCACAGATGAAAGCTTGTAAAAAAATTAAAAAAAGACCTTATGAAACTGAAATTTATAAACAGGGATCATAACATTCATCTACAGGTTCGGGGTTAATGTACTTTATTACATTTGTTAGCGAAGATGTATTCTCGCCATTTATATCATTAACTTCTATATCTGTTTTTTGTATGAATGATTCATGTAATGGAATTTGAACTGCACCACATACTTGATATTAAAATAACTGATCCGACGTGCAACTTTCGGATAATAACTGTGACATTCCTCTATTTATTGAACAATTTAGTTCATGCCACATTGATTGAAAAACCTGCCAGTACAAAAGAATTCTCCTATTACTATATTAGTACAAAAACGCACAATCTTAAAATTTAAAAATTCAACCTCAGCGTTGCGACCGACCGCTCCCAAAAAATTTCTTACAATTAACAATAACACATTTCTAAAAACATATTTCGGATTACATCTATTCTTTCGTTGTCCTGTTATTAGAGGGAAGTAAAAAACAAATCTATTTCCATACCTGATGATGGCTGTATGCACAGATGAAAGCTTGTAAAAAACTAAAAAAGACCTTATGCAACTGGAATTTATAAATAGGGATCATAACATCCATCTACAGGTTCGGGGTTAATGTACTTTATTAAATTTGTTTGCGAAGATGTATTCTCGCCATTTATATCATTAACTTCTATATCTGTTTTTTGGATGAATGATTCATGTAATATATATATATATATATATATATATATATATATATATATATATTATTATTATTATTTATTTATTTAAAAATATGATTCCAACACGCTACATAAGAGTTCTCATGTTTCAAAAGAGGAGCCGAAAACTTCAACATAATTATTTGAATTAAATTGAATTAAAGTACTAAGCTTCAAGCGAAATTTTTTTGGAATAACTTATTTCTTAAATTTACGTGTTTTATAAGCATATTCATTATTGAAATCAAAATTTCTATGGTAACGGCTAGAGCAATTGTTTAAAGAAAAAGGGGCGTAAGGTGTTAATAATTTGTATCAATATATCAGTTACATTCACAGATGTCAAGTCAGGGTAAGGTTGGGGTGTCTAAATTTAAAACGTAAGATGACATCGCCTAGTCTGGTTAAGTGTCTATGGAGATTTATTTATTTTTTTATTTTATTTTTTATTTTTTTCTGAAAGGGTTTTGTGTATATAAAAACTGTCGTAAATCGCTAACATTTGCTTTTTGACGACTTCATAAAAGGTTATCTTTTTTGTGGGACATTTAAACTATTTATTAGGACTATGGATTTTAAAATTTATTGTTTGTTTGTTTTTATGCTAATTATTCAATACAAAAATTTGATGATGTCGGAAAACTGTTAACTCATGTCTATTGTTTAATAGATTTTCATTATTTAGAAACTTAATAATTTGTAGTTTTTCATGTAGACATAAAGGGCATGGGTCATCCCAAGTTTTACAAGTTCTAGTTTTGTTTATAATTTTCCATTTTACTTTTGGTGTTTTATTCATTTCCTTCAAATGCCAAAAATATTTAGATAGAGATGTCTGATTTCTTTTATTTATGTTGTTGAAAGAGCACTTATGCTGCCTCCATCTGGTTTTAAATTCATTCTTCGTACACCCAATGTATATCATATTAGTATTAGGACTCTCAATGAATGAGATAGTACATTGGTATACCACAGATTTAACGCAGCATTTATTTTCTAATGGGCAGTCTTCTGGGTTTCTACAATCACATAATTTTTCACTATTTTTGTCTAATTTAAGTGTAGGGTTTTTATTAATAATATTCAGGCATGGGGGTTTGTTCAGGATTTTATGAATTGTGTTTTTTATTATACTTTCTAGATTTTCAGTGCAGCTGTAACTTAATTTTAGGGTGTTTTTATTAAATATTTTACTAAGTCTACTATTGGTAGGAAAGTGTTTTTCAATTAAAGCTAGGAATTTCTGTCCTAGCTTAATACTAACCATTTAGTTGAACGGAGGGGTATACCAAATGATTTTTCTTTTCCTGTTTTTTCTGGTACAATTGTTTCTATAATTAATGTTAGCATTTTTGTATCCACTATTTTTTAGGGCTGCGTTATAAAAGTTACTGTGTTGTTGGAATATTTCTTTATTAGCGGAGTTAATGCTGATTCTATTCTCTATTGATGATGGTATATGTTTAATTATGGATGGAGGGTGGTTTGACTTCGGGTGTATATATAAGGGGTTAGTAATTGTTTTTTTATAAGGTTGGTATGTGTTGTTTGTTAAATCTAGAGTTACGTCGAAGAAGTTTACCCTTTTCAATTTAGTACAGACTGTTATTTTTAAGTTTAGATTTTTAAATTCACTAAATATATTTTTTAAAAATAATAACAAAAATACTAAAGAACTTTGGATTATTTACCTAACGAGTTCTTTCCTATTTTCTATATATTTTTCACACACACACACACACACATATATATATATATATATATATATATATATATATATATATATATATTACTTTCAACATGAACTAAAAATCATGAAGAAGTATACAGAATAAATATTAACGGCTTTTTAAAATGTCACTGATTTTCATCCTTTTCTTTCATCAGCTTAGCTTAGCGGAAAAAGTACTAATGATTTATTATTTAAATCACACACGCGCGCGCGCACACACACGCGCGCGCGCGCGCTCCCCTCTCTCTCACACACACGCGCGCGCGCTCTCTCTCTCTCTCTCTCTCTCTCACACACACACACGCATATTTCTTGTTTTTTGATCAGTTGAAGCCTAGAAATGTGAAATGCGTAATCAAATCTAGTTTCAATGAAAATGTTTTCCATTTGTCATATTTCTTCAAAACTTTGTTGGGATTCTACATGTTGGGGTGATAAGATAATAGAAACTCTCGTCTGTACACTTTTGGGTCACTAGGATCTTGTGCGAAGGGACAGCAATTTGATGAAAAACATATGGCCATACCCACAATCTAGGGATTCACCGCGGTGTTCATAATCTCGTTCTTAGGAATGGCATTAATTCTGATGTCTTGCAGAAAGAAATCGGACGTGAATTTGATGGACACCATCGGGAGTAACTGTGATGTCTGCACAGAGGAACCTCTCGTCTTTTCTATTCTTCCAAGAAGTTAGCTGGATATAGTTAGCTGTTAGTACGGTGAGAACGAGATGTCTACTCACTTCCGATATCAGATTGTAGCTGACATGTTAATGCTCTCAACTGAATCTGAAAGAATGTTAAATATTAAAAAAAAAATTTTGAAATTGAAAATGTTAATATTTAGCTTATACCACAGCCTTACGTTAGGCCGTCCGCCATTAATAGCATACTAAAATGTGTTTTCAGATCCATTGTGTACCCTATACGCATGCATACGGACAAATACAAGTTTTAGCAAGGACCATAATTTTTTTAACCTTGTGAACTGGCGCTACAGAATGACGAACAAAGAACTGTATCAAATAACAGAAACCATATCAACTGAGGACTTTTACCAGCAGCGACAACTACAAGCGACATCAACTTTAACGCGAAGATAAAATAATGATATAATCAAGCTGTTAACAAATTACTTCGAACAAAATGTTAAAAACGAAGCCTCCATCATTACTGGAAGGAGCGATAACAGTTACTGGACTTGGCAAAAATAGTTTCCTGAAAAATTGTTTTAAGAGAGAAATTTTACAAATTTCAACCGAAAGTAGCACTAGCTGCCCGTTCAGTAAATGCTGAAAATTTCCTTATAAGGAAACGGATAATATTATCATTGGCCACTTAATTAATGACACGTGAAAAATGCTCTTTAATTCAAATTTCTAATCAGCCAATGAGGTATCAGCAACCTATTGTACTTCATTTCATGCATTAGTATAGTAAAGAAAGATAATTTAAGTGACATTGAATGCGGTATGATTGTTGTTGACAGGCGAGTAAGTCTGAGGATCTACTAGAATTTTCACCTCCCACATCTCTTGTGTTTACAGAGAAACATCAGAAAAGAAAAACATCTAGTGAGCGACAAATCTATGGCCAGATAATTTTTGGTCGGGAGAGAATGGTCAAACTGGATCAAGCTGATAGAAAAGCTCAAATAACCACTCTTTACAATGGAGGTAGACAGAAGAGAATATCTGAATGCCCTTGATGCAGATAGGCTAGAACGGTATAGGACCACACCGAGTGCTATTTCTGTCAGATAAGAATGAGAAACAAAGAATCTCTAAGGATCAGAAAAATAGGACAACAGAAGATTGGAAAAACTTTTTGATTCTTGCTGCGACATTTGGATATTAATGCCCGAATTAGGGCAAAAACAACATGAAAGCCTGCTATCAACGGTTCAGCCTGTTGGTGATGTTGCAATGACAAGGGAACATTTTCTTGGTATATATTGGGATCCCTGGTACCAAGAAAGATCGTTTAAATGACGCGACATACATAGATATTGTGGTTAACCACGGGACCCAATTTATGAGTAAGGTGCACCCATCATCTCATAGTCAGTTCCGGCAGGATAATGTACCGTTTAAATTTTTAAAAATAATAATGGTTGAATGGTTCATCGAACACAACAACAAATAATCTGTTAACCAATTCCATAGATAAGCTTTGGGGTGTGTGGGGGGGAAGTAGGTTTGAATCCTGCATTTGGAGCCAACCAATGTAAAAGTCATATTAATAGCGTCGATAACAAATTTCGAAATGGTGCGTCTCCACATGAAAAAGAACTGAGGCAATTCTAAAGTCAGAATTGTGCCCAAGTGTGTAGCAGAAGATCTTGCAAAATAGTCTACGGCTGCGTATATAGATATTAGTTAATTTTGGCTGGACATCATGTTTTATCTCAATTTATACTCCTTCTCTCGCACATATACATTCCCATATATATATATATATATATATATATATATATATATATATATATATATATATATATATATACATACATACATACATACATACATACAATCAAGGAGAAAACATTAAAGAACAATTTCAGTTTATTTCGTGAATATCTCTATATATTCATTTCTTAAGACCAAAATATTAATGTATGTTTGTGCAGCAACCTTTCTTTTGAACATCTTTCGTTAAATATGACCGACAATGAAAATTTAATTAATCTTTTATTTAGTTTTCCCAGCGTTCTTACATTTCTTTTCTGTTTGGTGGCAGTAAGGAAGTGCAAAAATTTTCCATATTGCTCATTTTCCCAAGCGCTTTCAGACACGTTTTTAGTTATTCATGTTTGTATGCGTGTGTATATGTATAAATATAAAATGGTTTTGTAAGATCAATTGATATTTACATCATACAACCGAGTAAATATTAATGTCTTAAAGACAGAGTTCCGTGTTCGAACGTGTTAGTAAAAGCCTATATTTAAAATGATGATTTTAATTCAGACAAGTAATCACTACCTGGGTGGTTGACGCAACAAGGTTTTCTTAATTCATATTTCTAACCATTTAGCTTTGTGCGTTAACAAGTCTCAATTAATATAAAAAAGATAAAAACTAGTTTCAAAGGAGGAGAGATGGTTCTCTTCCTGAGGCCTCGTAAAAGTCCTTGCTATATGATTTCCATCTCAACAACTGTCAATATTTACGAAAATTCCTTCACGCTAAATTCACTATGCATGAGTGTTCGGGTTGTTTTATGAATAACAACAGTTCTTGAAAATAATGTTTTGACACTAATCTACGACTGTATCTCCTTTTGGTTTTCTGATATTGTTGGAACTGAATCTAAAACAACGTCACGGTATGTCTGCTCATCTAGAACTTGACTATTCTCGCCTGACTTAAAGTGAAAATCGTTGATTTGTTATTTTTTCTGCTTCAAGCGCTACTTGAAAGGAAGTTAGTTCTGCCCAGCGATTCGACAAAAGAAAAAGGCGGAACTCAAGTTAGAAATGGTGAAACGAAAAGAAAGAAACACAAAATAAAACATTCGTGATCTCATTAAAATGATGTCTTTAGTGCAAAAGACTAGCAAGTTTGGTGAAAATGAAATTTCTTGATGTTTAGCTTTCATGTACTAGGCGACTTTTGTTATTGTCGACATGGCACACCTAAATGCTTTTCGGACAAATCGGATGAAGAAGGTTGTTACTTACAAGGAAAACGAAAATAAAGACAAAGAGATTAAAAAAATGTGTTGAGTAATAAATTTATGTATCTTACTCTGTATCTTACTCTATGTGCATGTATGATTAATGAGGAAAGCTAATGAGGTAGTTCTAGAAATGAAGATAATGAGACAACGAGAAGAAAAGAGGGAGAGTGAACGGAGAAAAAAAAAAGAGAAGAAAAAAAGGGGAAAAGAAAGAAGAGACAGAAAGTAAAAGGGAATGAAGAGAAATGAAGGATATAATAAAAAAGAAAGAATTGAAGAGTGAAAAGGAGATAAAACAGAAAGAGGAGAGAGTGGAAGAAGGGAGATTGATTGATTGATTGATCCGTTTTCTACGGCTTATCAACATTTTTGCAAGTTATTTAAAGCTAAAAAATATTTTTGGATTGCAAGAATTTTTTTTAGAAAATAATCGTTTTAATTGGATTCATGCCTTTCCCAAAGTAACGTAAATGAATATAACGAACCCAACTGGAATTGGAACTCGGCTCTCCGAATTAACAATTCCGAGCTATTATCCTTTGCAACACTCGCACATCCAAACTTACAGCACCTGGTATTTCTAAGCAATCACGCAGTTACTGATCAGGCTTGACGTTGCTTAGCTACGGTGATTGTACGGGAAACAGTGTTTCAATGTAAGCCATGAAGAGAGAAAAGCAAGAGAAAAAGAATGAAAGTGTGTCGAGAAAAAAAGTGAGAAGAGAGATATATAGAAAGAAATTGAAGAAAGGGGCGAAGGTAGAAAGATAAAAAGATAAAGATAGAATGTAGAAAACATAAAGAAAAAGAAAGGAATATAGATAAATAAGAGAGATACACAGAAACATGCAAATGACTGCTTATCGAACGAAATCGTTTACATTGGCATCATTAAACGTTGGAAATAATTTCTGAACGACATACATCTGTATCGCTCAGTAGATGCAAGTATCGATCATTATTTTCTGGTAGGTAAAGTATGATGACTGCTGAAAAGAATGTTCAAAAAATGGTAATGATGAATACGGTAAACACCCGACAGTCTTTGCTACAATCGCTTGAACTTTATAAAAATATTTTTCTTAAAACAGTTTTTTGTTCTCAAGTCCTATACCTGTTATCATTCTTTGTTTTAGTATTGTTGGGTGTTTCCTTCTTAATCTCCTGATTAAGATATTGTGAAAAGTCAATGTCTTGATTGTATTATTAGTTTCACTTCTAGTTACATGTACTATCCTTTTTTTTTTCTTGTTTTTGTTGGAAGTCTTCAAGTGATGCGTGTTTTGTTATTGGGTAAATCTCTCGGTAGTATTATGGCATCAGTCTATAAAATCCGATGAAGGATTATCTTCTTTAGGACCAAAATGATGAAATCCCTTGAAGTCATTAATCACTGACGTAAGAAATTGGCTGTATAAAATTGACAGTTTAGACACTTCTGAATGAATTGAACGCTATTCATGTAATACGCATCAGAGTCTAAGAACATGACTCAAGTTCTCAGGTTAATATTTTGATTTTGTTGTATCTGACATTGTTGGGCAAAAATTACCCGTAGTTCAACCAATCCCGTGTTCAATATTTTTATCTCCTATATTAATTTTGTCATAACTGATCCATACACATGTATTTGATTAAATAGATTAGATCGTATTTAAAATTTATTAATTCCACATTCTGAAATTTTATTAGAAACACTAGAAAATCCGAAAACTGTAGAATCATACCGATTTGCTTTCTGGAATTAGACACGACAGAAGCAGATAGCTTAAAATCATTCAAGGTGAAAAGATCCTATGTAGAGGAAACTAAGCGATATAAGAGAAAGAAAGTGAAGACGAAGAGATATTAAAGCACGCCCATGAACAGAGCGAAATACAAAGTAAATGTGATATAGTGATTTGGATATGACTGAAGAAAAATTGTTGAAGGACTAAAGACTATTGGCTCAACGGTAAGGGAGGACAACTAACAGTAGAGCAAAATAACTCGAAAGCATTGAAGCATATCGTGCATGAAATCAACAAGGATGGCGGAACATCTGCAAAATCTATAAAGACTAAAGATCAGAATTTTGTTTACGGAAGATTAACAAAAGGAAGGAATAATTGTATGACTAAAGAAATGAAATGTCAGCGATTGCAAAAGCTCGTGTATATATCATGTTTATTTTTCAATTACGGTCAAAGTGTTCAGCAAAGTTCTTTTTCATGATGAAGTGGATGAAGACAAACTACATCCGGTAACAGGGCCTCTGATCAATAGATTGGATATTTTGAGGAACTTGGAACCACCTCTTAGTTACTGTTGTTTCCAGGTTCGCCTTGATCCGAGGTAATAGTAACTGTTAGGGTCCCAGCTATGGGAAGGCAAAATACTATGAAAGTATAAAAATATATTTTTAAATATATATTAAATACGAGCAATACATTTAATGTAAAATAAAATTAGTAACAATACCTGTTTATAGTAAAATTAACAATACATGACCAGCAATACATTTTATTTATAGTTGAAGGCCATACAATTGCGTTCAAAATATATTTAGATGAAGTCATAAAATTGTGTTCCAATT
Source organism: Acanthosepion lycidas (assembly GCA_963932145.1). NCBI lineage: Eukaryota > Metazoa > Mollusca > Cephalopoda > Sepiida > Sepiidae > Acanthosepion > Acanthosepion lycidas. The sequence continues at coordinate 47,517,061 of OZ010576.1, forward strand.
ATTTACATTTCACCGATAAGAACCAGTATCATCTAAAAAGGAGGCACGGTGGAGTAATGGATAGCGGCTCAGATTGAGGAATCGGAGAGCCAAGTTCGAATTCCAGTCGAATCGATTACATTCACTTACGTATGCATTAGGTATGAATCCTCTTCTTCTCCCCCCAGCTATCGGTAAATAGCAGGACAGAACGGGTTCTATAGACTTAGATGGCAACTGGTCTACCGCAGAAAGAAATGGCAACCTACTGCGGGAAAAATCTACCTCGTTAGTCATGCATCAAAAGATACATGATCGCCTAAGCGTGTATCACGCATGGCACATAACTGACTGGTCATAAATATATAGAGATATATAATCGAACATTCTATCAGTTCATGGGCTTCTTAAAGCTTAAACGAGGTCCTGATTATCAGATGATAATTCTGCTTCTTCTGTCAATCCGTAATTAGCATGTATTTCATGCCCAATCATTACAGTAGATAAACAATGGACCATTCCTGTTTGATTTCTAGAATAGACCTGGAATAGCTTGCCTGTTACCTGTCCACAAAATGGAAGAAAAGACTAGGCTACAAAGATCTTTTAAGCCGGTCATGCATACAAATGAATACAATATAAGAACCAGTAATACAGATGGCCAGAGAAAAACAACAATGACAAATGTGGTGAAAAATTATTAAAAAAATCTAGTAATATGAGCTCTGGTAAAATGATTATGAGACATTAAGTGTATAAATCAAAGAGTTTGACCTATAAAGTTTTGAGTTCAATCACTGGCCTCAGCGAAGAGAACAAAAACTTGGAGAGTTATCAAGGCGAATTAACTAAAACTGAGATATCCAGAGGCATGGTACATGGAATTAGAACAACTTACCCCCGTGGAGTATTTAGAGGATCCGGTTCGAAATTCCAGCAAATATCATCTGAAGAAGGCCGGAGCATACAACGACCGAAACGTCATGAATGTGACAGTAAAGATGAGAACAATAGTCCGAACAATGTAAATAGTGTATAAACTGCTTTGTGTCAAATTGTTATTTTAACAAAGTTAAATTCGGGGTGATTGCTTGCTGTGAAACTAATTAATAGGCAAATTTAGCCTTCTTGCTTTATGCACAGTTTCTCCTCAATATATGAGCGATCACGGCTCTTCACATCTTCCTATCATTTGTAGCAAACAGCAATGTTTGTTCCCTCCCACTCCCTGTTTTTCTATCCATTTAAATATGCTCGTTAGGTAGGTTACATGATGTTTCCCTCTGCTCCCCTTGTCTTCAATAGATAGTGTGGTTTTTAATTTTTGAAACTTTCTTTCCCATTATGTGTACAATAATTTTTTACCATTTCTTCCTGTTTCTAACTATGTATCGTTTTTTGTTACCGTTTTCTGTTACCGTTTTCTTTAAAACTTACTCGCTGTTCACATGTTCCATGTTATTCTCAGCATCCTTCTGTAGAACCTCATCTTTTTTGCTTAGTCTCCTCTTCATCTGTAAGGAGATTTCTACGAGGTTTGATACCGGATAGCAGTTCAGCACTGTTGTATTTGTTTCTAACGAAATTTTCCTGTTTCTTGATACTTTCTTTAACTTTTGGAGGGCATCTTTCGCTCTCCTGATACGGCTTCGGATTTCTGTGTTATATTTGCTGTTGTCTGTCATAACAATTCAGAGACAGTTAATTTTTTGTATTTGCTTGGTTTTAATGTCTCCAGATCGTAGCTCACATCTTGGGTTGTCCCTTTTGCTAACGACCGTACATTGTCTTCTTACAATTGATAGCTTGTCTTTAATTCTTGCATATTTCTTTCTATGCCTGTCATCAACACGGTGTCATAGCCTAACTTATTTGAGTAATGTCTTTTTTATTTCGGCGTCCATATTCCTATTGTTATTTCTATTTTCAACCTTCGTTCAACACTTTAGGGGTTTAATTGCGTGACATTAAATTGCAATAAATCAACAAACTATGAAATATGTCTCCATTACAAGAGCGCAATGATGCGATAACAGTTGGGTTTTTCGCCACTTGAACTCAATAAAGATCAAAAAAATGCTCAAGGACGGCTAAAACACCCAAGATAAATTTGTCACTTAAAGATGTTTTCCGCGATAAAAAAAAATAGTTTTCACCAGAAACCTCTTTAAAAAAAAGGTATATTAGAAAATTATTCTCATGGTGAATTAATTTTTCCAAGGACGAACATTATTACATAATTTTTTTTTTGGTGGGGAAAGCATATTTATAGGCGTTTCCACTGCCCCACATATATAATCATTGTGTAGGCGTTTACAAGTCTTTCAACATTTTTGCTAAAATCATTCTACATTTTTCATTATTTACTTTTTACTTACTTATGACAACTCTATCAGATAATTCGTAAAACCGTTTTGTCTGATTCAAATTTTTTGGTAAGTAATAGACATTTACAAAAGGTGTATTATTGGCTCAGGGGTAAATAACGCAAAATCTGTAATCGACGAACAGAGTTCAAATTCACTTTAAGATAGTTTGAGTTCACTTTACACAAGGCATGAATTCACCTCAACCTGTTAGGTTAGGTTGGTCAATTTAACAACATATCAACTCTTTTCTGTCTAAATTTCTGTGATGAGAAGTAATCATTATTTACATTCGGACTATTGTCCTCATCTTTGTTGTCAATATCAAAACGTTTCGGTCGTTTGTGCCATCCGGCATTCTTCAGATACTTGTCAATCCGGATAAACTTCAGGGGATTTTTAGAGATTAAATAAAAGAACAACAAGAAGAAAACCTCATCTCTCTCTCTCGCTTTCTCTCTCTCTCTCTCTCTCTCTCTCTCTATATATATATATATATATTTATCTGAAAATTATAACAAATATTTTATAACATATAACATATTTATGTTATAATTTTTAAATAAATAATTATATTCGTTCTACTCTGTATTGAGCACTCTTTTAAGAATAGTAATTGTTTGTTATTGGAATTCATTCCGTATACACCAATTATATACTTGGGTATATATATATATATATATATATATATATATATATATATATATATATATATATATATATATATGTGGGAGGGAATTCGTGTCACGCGTTTCGTCCTTTAGGACTTCATCGGACTAAATTTGTTATCTTGGTGCGACGACAAATGCGCACAAACGAGGGCTGCTGGGAATTTAAATTTAATTTTATATATATATATATATAATCTAGCTGATCTTCCAGGAATTATGAAATTTTGTAAGAGCCAAAATCATCAACATATATCCTCGTGATACTGATTTACCTGATCTTTAGAAATTTTAAATTCCCAACATCTCTCCTTCGTGCGCATGTGTAGTCACACCAACGTAACACATTTAGTCCGAGGACGTTCTAAAGAAAAAAAACGCGTCACACAAAAAATTTTCCACTTTTTCATATATTTTCCCTCAATAATGTTCTTGATATATAAAAATTTATATATCGTTATCTCATACCGTCGATATGGAAAAATACGAAACTACGAAAGAATATTTAAAAAATACTCAATATCGGCCAATTCATTCAGAAACCCGAAAAAATGTCTTACTGGAATTCACATAAATTATTAAGAACATCCCACCACATATTTTTAACCTATGCATCCAATTTCTTAAAGTCATTAAGAACTGAAAGAATTGAAAAAACTAACCATTAAAGAAGTCAGAAATGCTGAACTCCAACAGAAAGAAACGTTATAACAAAGCCGGAAATAGTTCAACTCAACAGAAGATAAAATAAATAAGCGACAATCAAAACAACAAACTGAGACAACAACTCAACACCATATGCAATACCAGCATGTGGCAATATATTGAAAACCAGATCTAATAGAAAATCTATCGAATATAAAACTATCCAACACGGGAAAACTTCAGCTTCGGTTTAAAATTTGCCACCGGGATTCGTAAAGGAGATGTAGTAGAGGCAATAATAAGAATTATAAACATAATGACTGAATTTACCAAAGGTTTTATTCAAGGCATAGTCACTGCTACTATACAAATCAATAACGAAAATACATTACCACAGAGACACCTAAATGCGCTAAGGAACCTAGCAAAAAGAAAAAAAACAAGGAAATCTACATCACTCCCTTTGACAAGTGACGTGAGATTATGATCATGAACAAGAATACATACGTCGAAAAAAATTAATTCACTACTCAACGATACCGATACTTATGAAAAAAAAAAAATAAACGAACAGAAGATAAAGACTGAAACCCAAAAATTTAACAAGATTAGGAAGCTAATTAAAAATGAAAACAAATCGAGGAAAGTTGGCTCTCTGTGCCGCGCCAGGAAATTTTTCTCCCCTGAATCGATACTTCAAATATACAAAACGACCATTCGCCCTTGCATGGAGTATTGCTGCCATATATGGTCTGGGGCACCTTCTGTTTACCTATGGAGTTCTTGACAAGATCCAGAGACGGATATGTAATGTGACTGGCCCTGATCTGGCGTCTCGCCTGCAGCCACTATCTCACAGACGCGCCGTCGCCTCTCTCTGTCTCTTCTACAAATACTTTCATGGCAATTGCTCCGATGAGCTACAGTCTCCATGAATACAAGCGCCCTACGAGGCTGGCATCCCGCTCTCACCCTTACACTGTAGAAACTTTAAAATGTAGCCGTCTCTTCTACTCCAACAGCTTCATACCTCGCACCTCTCGCCTGTGGAACACCCTTCCCAATTACTGTTTCCATGATAGCTATAATCTCCAACTATTCAAATGTAATGTCAATCGACATCTCCAGTTACCTTGATCTACACACTATCCTTCCCTTCATCCTTTCTTCTATCACTCCTATCTGCTCTTGCTACAAATCTTCCGCAACCCCCCTGCATCCTAGTGGCTTCATGCCTTGCTCGGGGCGCAATGCTTAAAAAAAAAAAAAAAAAATCATGGTATAGACTAATATCACCCTAGAATACCCAAACTTTACGGTCTCCTTAAAACCCCACAAAACAGGTATTCCAAATCACCCCATTATCTCAGAAATTGACAGCGCCTTCCGCAAACTGGCGAAAATCATAACAACCCCTCTCCTTGGAACAATCAGCCGATCTCATATAGAGAAATCAGGCGACCTATTTGAAATACTAAGGGAAATAAACATGACTGCCAAACTCATGGCAAGTCTAGATATAAAATTACTTTACACCAATGTCGGGTTTGAAAAATGCCTAAATCTCTTAAAAAAGCATCTAACACAAAGTTAACCCTCTCCCTACCAACAGCTAAAATAATAAAAATCTGCCGTCTTATTACCTATCAATGCTATTTCATATTTAATAATGGTTTTTACAGACAAAAATTTGGATTATCAAGGGGATCGCCTCTTAGTGGAGTGATGGCATGTATTTTCTTAGCATTTCTTGAATCTGGGTCCTTCCAAAATATATTACCCAAACAATCAGCATACTTCCAATATATTGATGATACTCTGTTAATATATCCTCGTGATAATGATTTACCTGACAATATATACATAAACTAAACAAAGTCGAACACACAATAGAATTTAAATGCGAAATGGAAGAATACGATTCTTTACCATCCCTAGATATCATGCTATACCACGTTAACAATAGATAGAGGACAAAACGCGTCACACGAAAACTTTTTCTACTTTGTCATAAAATTTTATCCGCAATACTGTTTTTTTATAAAAAAAAATTATACATCTTTATCTCATATATATATATATATATATATATATATATATATATATATATATATATATATGTGTATATATATATATATATATATATATGTGTATATATATATATATATATATATATATATATATGTATATATATATATATATATATATATATATGTATATATATATATATATATATGTATATATATATATATATATATATGTATATATATATATATATATATATATGTATATATATATATATATATATGTATATATATATATATATGTATATATATATATATGTATATATATATATATATATATATATATATATATATATATATATATATATATATACAGTGGGGGAAATAAATATTCGTACACTTGAAAAATTGTATTTTTATAAATGTAAAAGCCTTAAATAAAACAAATCTCGGCACATTTTATGTATAAAGACACATACTATTAAAAATAATAATAAACTTAATTAATTCTTATTCTAACAGAAATTAATGCATTTTTAATTCTAACTGGTGAAAAAAGTATTCGTACAAATTAATTATTAGAATAAAATAATCAATTAATTATGAAAAAGTATATTCTAGAATGTTCCAGTAATGTTATCAGTAAAACCTTGTGAAAATAAGAACAAAGATAAAGAAAACAGAGTGTAAATAATATTCCAGTTCTTGTTAGGTTATTTAATGTTGAAATCTTAAATTAAAAGGATTGATATCCTTTTTTGTCGGGAGGAGTTTTACCCTCTGCAAGGAATGCATCCGGCGATAGGGTATCTTCTATGTTTTTGACTATGAGATAACTTTAAATGATAATGTCTGCTCTGCGAGAGTGACCAGCTAATCCCTGTTGTCTACGCAGGACATTTTTGTTTCTTCAACCTCCAAAGTGCCAACCTCTGATTTATACTGCGTCTATGCCAAGTGGACTTCACTTACAGTGTCGGTGAGAAAGCGCATAATCTGGTGTGATTATTTATTTTATTCGAGCTAATACACTCGAATCTCTGTCTCGATGACTTGTGACTTCGTGTTAGCACAACTATCCACTGCTTCCGAACATCACAGTTGCATACGTACTTTTCTATAGAGATGCCGAATGCTGTAGTCAGTTATCAATTCTTGCAGACAATTACCTCAAGAAAATCAAGATGTGATTGTTTCAAAAGAACCACATCGCAGAATAAATACAATTTTGGGGGATCAAGTGACACTCGGCCGGAATTGTGTAAATTTTGAGCCACATACAAGAATGGGTAGTCGGCGCAAATGGGAATCAGACGTGTCACATAACATTCAGCAGAAAATGGCCAGTCGATGAAAAACTGATATATCGGGTTGTATGTTCTCGCCACAAGGGGAGTATTTTCAAGTGGACTGCAGCTCCAATGCACTAGGGAGGCTATTTTTCCGCCAATAATCAGAATACTTTTCGCACAGACCTTGTATCTTGGGCATTTACATATTTGATCATTCATTTGTTCTACCGATACAATTTTTGTAGTCCGACCATCTTTTAATCCGGTCAAAATTTGACCAAAAGCAATTATTTATATTTATATTTTTTTCAATTCATTCTTCAGATACAAGTCATGCAGTTCAATCTTTTTTCAAAAATATGATTATCTCCACAAAATGATCATAGTTTTATAATTATTATTAAACTTTTTAAAAATTTGATCCAGACAAGCATAGTTACCAAACCAAATACTATGATTAAAATAATTTATATAATTATATAAATCTTAATTTTGTATTCGGATAAACATTATCAAATTGAATTTAATATTTGATGCAAAAAATATATTTTTGTTGGTATTCTAGATGATTAAACGACAGATAGAATATATTATATATATGCGTGTCTGTAAATGTGTTTATACACACACACACACACACACATATATATATACATATATATATATATATATAGAGAGAGAGAGATACATAGATATATACTGATTAAAGCTAAGGAAGCATGAAACATATTTATGAGAGAGAAGTTCTTGGGAGGAAACAGGTGCAGTCACATAGGTGAAAGGGGTTGCAAGAAAGTTATTGTCAAATATATAATCACAATACGCTTTTTATGCGTAGTATTTTCAGCCGTGTCTGCCCCTCTCAACTCGCCTGGCCAACAATATAGCTATATACTAGCACCCTCCCTACTGACGGCATGCAACTATTTACTCTGGATTTATCTTCCCCAATTTCTAATACAATTTGTAGAAATACACTGGCGTAAAAAAGTTTTGGGCCAAACATGTAAAATGATTATACACCTTTATTTTATTAAGAAGTTAAAATTGTTTATCAGTATGCTTTTATCAATGGTGTCTGTGAATGTTAAGGATTCGGAAATAAGTTGTAGCGTTTTTGTAGTTGCCGTGGAACAGAAGATACACCGCTTGAAACTGAAATAGCCATGCAAAAATAATGACCTAATGAAAGATATGAGATTATATAATCATTTTAATATGCAAATTTCTAAGTAGGAATTATTCAGTCTTATTAATATGAGTATAATGTGCATCGGCGAGTCATTATAGTTGATCATTAGTTTGTTTTTTTTGCACTAAAATCATAGTTAAAATTTCTGCTGAAACAACAATGAAGGTTGTGAATTTGAAGGGGAAGATGACTCAACAAGATATAGCCAGGCGGTTGGGAATTTCCAGAAACAGAGGTCAATCCACCCAAAAGACATTTTACTACTACTGGAAGTGTTTTAAATGCAAAGAAAACCGGAAACCACAAAAGTTAGATAAAAGAAAAGAATGATTGTGATAATGACGATAGGCAATCCAAAACTAACAGTCAATCAAGTGTGAGGAGGAGTGAATGCCGTCATAACAGTGAGGTTTCATTTCATACAGTATAGAGGGGGTATCATGAAAAAACAACTTGAACCGGTGCATAGGAACAAAACAAATAATCAACCAAAAAACATCGGAATAGAAGATTGAAGTTGACAAAAGAATATTTAGCATAGGATGCTGAAAGAGGGGAAAAAATGAGTTTTAATAATAAATACAAAATAAAGTTGAAATTTTAATGCAAGAGAATATGCAAGAAGACTAGTAAAAGAAAGAAACAAAATACACCGCAAAAACAATAAAATTTGGTGGTGGACACGGCATGGTGTCGAGTTGCATCAAAAGCGATGGTAAAAGAAAATTGGTAAATATTGATAGTAAACTAAATTTGCGAAAACTATATTAGTTTACTACGGTCTAATTTGCCAAAAAAAAAAAAAAAAAAAAACGAAGATGGAGCAATTTTTCAGCCTGGCGATGCTTCCTGTCACGCATCACGTGAAACAAAAACGTTTCTTGTTAAATGAAGATGTTCAACGTTTGGAAGACTGGCCAGCACAAAGTCCTGGTATCAATATAATTGAAACATTGTGGTGGGAACTGAAGAAACAAGTGCTCCAACGAAAACCTCGCAATCACCAAGAGCTTTGGGATTACTGCCAAAAAGAATGGGAAAATTTGAATGAGGAATTCTGAACCTTGTTTCATTCAGTGCCACATCGAATTAAGGCAGTTAAAACTAATTACTAACTCCATACTTTGATGTTTTGTACTTTCTGTAATAATAAAGAAGGAAAGGGCTGATAGGTGAAAATTTCGCTGGTGGCCCGGAGGAAAAATATCGTTATGTTTTCAATATTTTAAATTTAAAAAGCTTGCAAAAATAATAAAAGAAAATGTATTTTGGAAACCCAAAAAGGATCTCATACAAAAAAAATCCAATGCGTTAGTTATACACAAAAATAAATTCAACCACAATTTCAATCTCAAAAATGCTACACATTAAAAGAGAGAATAACTAACTTAGATGGAAAGTTCTTAAGAGTACAACTATCGGATCCTGACAAAATGTTAACTTATACACTGGATTTATTTAAATATCGCCTTTCTTAAATGAAATACTCATTTCCCGAGCTAACATACATAACGATGAGTTTTTTTTAATTAAAAGAAAACGGTTAACTCAATACCTTCTATTATATAAGATAAATGAATACATAAATGATTTATCAACTTAAAATAATAAGTAATAATTAAATGAAAAATAAATATATATACACAAATAAGAAAACAAAAATTCAACAACAATAACGACATTTACTCTTTTGTTTATTAGGAATTAATTTACATCACTTATCGTCCTCCAGGGTTTAACTTTACCTACATAGCTTTAAGAATATTTTAGAACGTTCTTGAATTTAAAATTTGAAAACTTAAGAATATTTTTCCTTCACTTTACTTATATTTATAAATATATGATGCAAAATAAAATCATTACATTGACCTTGATAAAGTCCATCAGGGGACGAAACGCATTGGTAAAGAAAGTTTGTTTCCTTTTGTCTTTATTCATATAGTTTTTTTTTGTGTGTGGGGGGGGTGTAGACTTATAACCATCTAATTTATAGACAATCATCAATTTAATCTTAGTTCGTTTCATTTTTCAATATTTGAATCCAAATCAATTTCTAACGTTTCTTTACCTGAACTTTTGAGCCGGTTTGCAGTCGGTGGAATTTCCGTCAGGAAACCCGTCCTTAAAACATTTTGATAAACATGTTTTTTTAAAACTACAATGTCACTTTAAAATGGTTTTATCATCTTTTATTCTGATTTTTTTCGCAGTGTTTTCCTAAAGTTATAAAACAAATGACCGCTTTTTTGTACTTAAGTATCACAAAACTTGTGTTGTTCTCACGTTTTTGTCCTTTTACATTGTCCACGCTTCAGTAAACTTGATACTTTCAATATTCAATTAGTATTTGTTGATAAGTATCCTGTTATATAATATTAAGGTTAAGCAAATGTTCATAATATTCACTCCTATAAATTCTTCTTTTGGCAAAAACTTCTTTGTGCGTGTTTTTAAATCATTCTTATTTACTGGGTGCAAATATTGAACAATTGTGCGCTGATTCATACATTTAGACAAAACAGGTGCACTTCAGATGGAAAATTTGAATCATTTAGAATCATTACAAATCAATGTAAAACCAGCATTTCCATTAACAAAATCGATATTAATCTCTATCTATAAAAGGCAGGATGTGTGTGTGTGTGTGTGTGTGTGTGTGTGTGTGTGTGTGTGTGTAACGAATGCACGGCCGCAATTTTCGACGGATTTGCACCAAAATTTACATGCACATGCTCCAAGTTAGTGGGAAGGCCAAGATCGACTTTGCATTTCCCAACTCCCATCGATAGTGGAAATAATCGATTTTGTCATGCTTCTACGGCAGTTTTCATGTAGTTTGCGGCCATTTTGTACTGGCCAGAGTGAAAGCCTATAGCTGGCTGCCACAAATAGTCAGGAACATTCTATTGGCCAGCGTGAGAGCCAACAGCTGACTGACACGAATGTTAACTAGCATGCTAGCATGCAAAAAAATCGATAGCTGCATTGGTCACAAGTGGGAAAAATTTAAATCTTCATGGCACTTTACTCCAATTGGCTCATTCGCTTGCTTAAACTCAACGTTGATTCTGATTCCGCAGAACTGGGTTGGGTGTGAAAAAGTATTTGATGTTAACATTCTTTTTTCATTCAGTTTTTCCAGTTACGGGTCCTTTTTTAAAGCTGGTCGTTTTGTGTTCATTTTGTTTAGTTCTTTTTTCGTAATAGATTTAATGTTTAGTATAGAGCTTAGAAAAAATTCGCAGTGTGAGATAGGCAAGAAGTAAGGCATGTAGCAACATCAGCACGGCAAAGGGCACTCCTTTAAAGGCAAGGAAGGGCAAAAATATTTTAAGTGATAGCGATTGCTGTATGAGTCATTCGATTTTTGAATCAAGCACGGGCAACGCCGGGCCATGCTGCTAGTTATAAATAAACATTTTAAAAATTACATTAAAAAAGACAAGCTAAATATTCTGTTATTGCAACATGCACCATTTTTTTTTCAGAAACAACATTCTGTCAGTACGCGTGCACTATTTCCTGACCACAGACGATCTTCTGCTTCTGACTTGTAATGAATTTCTACAGTAAAATCATTAACAATATATTAACATTATACATATAATAGCCCTATTCTCGCAGTAACACTTTAAATAGTATCCGGCCAGTGACATCCCTTTTTACATATCTTCATTATATTTCTGTATTAAAATAGCTTACAATACATTTCTATATTAAATGCCCAAAGCTATGCAGGAGAATGTCTAAAGTAACAATAAAATTAGTGGGCAACGTTAGAAAAGCTGAAGTTTGATCTAAGTATACAAAATTAAAAATTCATTTGGCACTAAGAAAGAAAAAAACGCTATTATCTCTTCGTATTTGCCCTTGCTGCTAGAATTTGCAGATCCACTATGTTTTCATGACAGTGAACGAAGATTTTTTTAAGTATCTGTTTTATTTAACCTACACATGATATAACATAGATAAATAGCTGGTTTGTTTACACCGCTCAAGCAGTTGTAGTCTAAATATAACGACGAAGATTCAACCGATGATCTTGATGGTCGACGGTTATTACTAAAACTTGTAATACTCAATATATACATTTTATTTACATTTACATATATCTGTAACAATTCTGGCACAAGGTGTTTGTTTATAACATATACAAGCTGGGGTAAATTGTAACAGTATGTTCTCACTCCAGTTCCATATCACTCCTCATCTCTCTTTCTCTCTCTCTCTCTCTCTCTCTCTACATTGAAAAATCGAGAAGTATAAGCAGTCAATTGATGATACCTCCTGACGAGTGGACGGACCGATACGTCTACAAAACTCTGTAATTGGGATGCTGAAGGTAACGTCAATCAGATAAGTGACAAACCTTTTACTTATATTAATTCTGTCTGTCTGTCTGTCTGTCTCTCTCTCTCTCTCTCTCTATATATATATATATATATATATATATATATATATGAATACAGGGTGCGATGAATAAATTTTCGTCTAAATTACGCAAAAATAAAAATAACACCGACATCTCATTTTAATAGATATATTAACTAAAATTACACAAAAGATATTGAAATACTAATGAGTAAGTTTATTCAATAAAATCACATTTGGCTTCAATCGTGGCATCCAGACAACTTCGCAATCTTTCGCAACTCTTCTGAACCGTCTCCTTGTTGGTGGATGCAGCCATAATCCTTGCCTTCATTTTATCTTTGGTGTTACAAAGAGTTTTATTGGTCACTCGCTCAACTTCGTCCCACACATAATAATCAAGGGGGTTGCAGGTTTGGAAGTTAGGTGGCCAGATGTAAGTGGTGATGTGGTCGCAGAAATCGCCTGAGCCATGACTGGGTTATCCTGCTTGTGTGACATGGTGCAGAGTCCTGTTGCTAGATATAGGGTCTTCCAGCAGCCACCCACAAGGCACTTGATGTAGACCTCAATGCTGAGTCCGATACCCCGTGGGAAGATAAATGGAGGCATAACGTTGCCATCACTAGTGATCATTCCAACTACCTTCGTAATCACCATTAGACTCTTCCAACTCCTTCCGAATCCTCTGCACTGTCCTCAGGTTGACACCCAAACACTTTGAAATGTTTGCATTGGGGCTTCCGGCGTGAACGCCAAGTAGGACAGCATGCCATTTCTCGCGGAGTGAATTGCATCGTGGTGCTCTTTTTCTCACAGACGGTGCCCAACTGGCCCTACTATCCCGTGCAGTCGTCAAAATAAAAAACAACGCACCTGCGCGAAATCAAAAATGGAGACAAATTGCCCATCGCACCTTGTATAAATGCAGTAGTCTCCCCATTATCCCCAGAGTGGATATGATCCAATATGTAGCGTATATCTGAAACCACGTACAGTACCGGACCGTGTGTGTGTATTACAGTCTCATTTATATATTATGTACAATAAAATATTAACAATATCTAACAATAAAACAGATCAGTTATAACAATTTACTGTAATAAATGTTCCGTAGATCTTAGCAATCTCAGCATACATATTTTCGCATATTGAGTCGAGAAATTTCAGTTTTTCACTTAAAACAAGAAATTTACGGCTTCTCATTGATATATCGGAATTTCCAGCATCAACACACGTGCTTTAATGTATCTTAAAAGTTTAAAAAAGCATTAAAAGGAGTTGCACGCAAACACTATTATCCATCCTGGATATGACGATAAACAACATCCACCAGCAAGGCATCTGATCAGGTGGTTTTGAAGAGCGTGGAACTACCTCTTAATTGCTGTTATTCCTAGGTTTCATCCTGACCCAGGGTGGTAGCACCTGTTAGGGTCCCAGCTATGGACAAATAGGGAAACCCCAAAACTGGGATCAAAACACTATAAAAGTATAAAAATACATTTTTATAGGAAAAATACCATCAATAGATATTAATGATAAAAAAATACCAAAGCTCCCAAGAAAATTAAACTCCCGCATTAAATGACCCATAAAGTGTTGATATGCCGTTAAACAAACAAACCAACCAATTAAGACTATTACAAACAAAATAGCAGTTTGTAAATTACTAAGATTATCTTCAGACTGGAGTTTGTTTTTTGTTTTGTTTTGCTTTTTATAAACAAGACATGGATTTCTGCATTGATTTATGCGAATAAAGTTCCGCCTTAGAGAATTTCTTGAAGCAATTTAAAAGACAAAAATACCTCGGAATTTCTCGTACAGTACAACCTACACATATCACTGTTACTTGAATTCCCATCATTTGAATTGCTTTTACATGTTAATATCAAGTTGCTTTTCTAAGAAATCTGAACGCAAAGGAAATTATCTATCGTGTATATTTACACACACATAATATTATTGGTCCTGATCAGGCGGCTCGGCTTCAGTCACTGCCTAAGGTTGCCTCTCTATGCCTTCTATTATAAATACTTTCATGCTATGGTAACTTGACTGTATGAATTTGAGCGCAATAAATGAAATGAAATAAAGGAAATGGCTTGTAAACTTTGATGCCTCTAAAACGAAACTCCTCTCAGTTACCCACCACAGAGAACCGTCCCTGCTTCCCATCAGGATGGCTGATGACCAACTCCACGAGAGCGCCTCTCTGCACCTGCTTGGTCTCACGCTGACCACTGACCTGAAGTGGAACAACTACATTGAATCTATAGCTTCATCTACCGCAAGGAAAGTTGGTTCTCTGTGCCGCACCAGAAGGTTTTTCTCGCCTGAGTCCATCCTTTAAATCTACAAATCTACCTTTCATCCTTGCACGAAATACTGCTGCCATATATGGGCTGGTGCTCCTGCTGTTTATCTCGAAAGTCCAGAGACGAATATGCAACGTGGTTGTTCCAAATATGGCATCTCGTCTGCAGTCGCTATCTCACAGACGTGCTGTGGCTTCCTTCTGTCTTTTCTACAAGTACTTTCATGACAACTGCTCGGACGAGCTACTTAGACTGGTTCCCAAATTGCATGAATTTAAGTGTGCTACTAGGTTGGCATCTCGGTCCCACCTTTTACTGTGGAAACGGTTGAATGTAGCCATCTCTTCTACTCCAACAGCTTCTTATCTCTCGTCAGTGGAACTCCCTTCCTATCACTTGAATCCCTGATAGCTATAATCCTCAAATATTCAAATGTAATGTCAATTGACATCCTCTAATGCCTTGACCTTGATCCCTGTCCTTCTCTTTATCCTTTTCCCAAACATTTCTCTTTACTATAACTCTCACTCTCTGTAACCCCTTGCATGCTAGTGGCACTCCCACCTTACTTGGGGTGATTTTCTGAAAAAATATACTAGACTGGCGGCGAGATCGCATCAATTTACAGTTGAGCTAGTTAGATGTAGCCGTAACTTCGGCGTAGTGTAATGGTTAGCAAGATTGTCTTGCTAGATCAATTACGACTGAATAATGAATTCGATCCGCACTGGGTGTCCCATACTTTCGGCTTTGTGCTACATCTAAGCTACGCTTAGAAAATCAAGGAAAATTCCAGGTGATGTAATGGTTAGCAAGATTGTCTTGCTAGATCAATTAAGACTGAATAGTGTGTTCGATCCTCTCTGGCTGCCTCATACTTTCGGCCTTGTACCACATCTAAGCTACGCCTAGAAAGTCGCCATATTAATGAGTTATAACGTGCATGTTAGTCTCGAGTCCAGTAGGTTGTTGCTAGTGAGTTCGATCCTAAGTGAATCTTTATTGTCGCTTTGTAACAGATGTAGATAAATTTAATTAATGACTAAGCATCTGCATATTAGGACTGATTAACGCGCTAGTCTCGATTAAAAGTCATCTAGATAAAGTAAGAATAAATTATTTTACCTTTTTTTTTAATCATTTCACCGCAACAAGGCGGGAATGCCACTAGTGCGCAGGGGAGTACAGGGAGTGAAAGTGAAAGAGAAGACTGACTATAGGGAGGATTGAGGAAAGGAGAAACGACGAAGATAGCGATTGATTTAAATTTTTGAAGCTTGTAGTTATCAGGGAAGCAAATACACGGGTTGAAAGTACGATACAATAAAATGTTTGGGGTAAAAGACTTACAATCAGAAAGAAAGACAATTGAAACTTCTGAGACTGATAATAAGGAAAGAGGGCCTGTAGAAATTAACACTTACAGGAAATTGTGTATGTGTGTTTTAAATATTGAACCTTTGCACTACTTAAGAGTTATTGAGGACAAAAGTCAAGTTTGGCGTTTCTAAACTTTTAGACAGATGTCATGAGAGTTTTAGAAATGCGGAGGTAGCCTAACGATTAGAAGCAATGAAGATCATGGATTTTCTGAATTCAATTTGAGGTAGTTTTGTTAATTTCGCATTAATGGCCTTAAGAAAGGTATAAGACATTGTGCATGACTTTTTTCTTTTCGATTGACGGGCAAGAGACAAGAGAAGGAAAAACTAAGAAAAAGAAGAAAAGCAAGAAGAAAAAAAATGTAAAAAGTAGGTTTATGTAAGTGGAAGTGGAAATGAAACGATAAAAGAGAGGAGGAGAAGAAATCAAAGAAAAAATCAGAGAGGAATAAACGCGGAAGAAAAGTTAATAGGATTGTTTACTACAAATGTTTTTTGTATTTGCTTTGTAATTATATATATGTAATTATTACATGGAATGAAAGTTTAAATGTATTTGCTTAATGCCTGATACTGGCTCCACATAATAATCCTGTACAACTTGTAACATTTAATTGGAGATGATTAACTTCATTGTTTCTTGGAGAGCTCTGTATCCCGGCATAACACTCCGACAATTTACAACTTCGTAAGATAATTTGATTTTTTTAAGACAATAATACCCAGAAGGTTCATCACAATTTTTCTCTTTCTCGTTGTTTTCTTTTACAAAAGAATTTATTTACATTTTGTGGTCCTAAAAGTCTGTTTACAATGTGTCGATAGAAGTGGACACTTGTGGTTTTTTGTTGTTTAAGAAAACAACAAAATATGGCAAAGATGATTTAGAACACATTATAAGATGTTTTGTAAAATACATCAACATATTAGAGAAAACATTTTAACACACAAAAATGGTTTTAAATAACGCATTATACATACATATATATATATATATATATATATATATATATATATTTAGGCAGCAATTCTTCATTTATGCAGGTTTCATTAAAAACGACAGACAAGGTACTACGATTAAGCTTTGTAATTAACTGTTTGAACAAGTGCTTTCTTTTTTGCACAGAGAGTGTACAGAAACTTTCCAAATGTTCTATATTTACGAAGGCTTTCGGCTATACTTTTAGCCATTATCAAGGATGATTTTATTTTTTCAGTTGAATTGAGTGTGCGTTATATGTATGTTTTTACTGTTATAGAGTTGTTTTATTTTCCGAACATAGTACATTGTGGCCGTGTTCGTAATTACTATTGTTAAGTGTTGTTTTTTTTTATTATTATTAGGGCTTCCATTATTTTTCATCTTTTTTTACAGGTGAGCGAGGTTATTATATTTGTGTTTTCTACTAGTATGTTTAAATAAAAATGAAACATATATATATATATATATATATATATATATATATATATATATATATATATATATATATATATATCTACTAGTATGCTTAAATAAAAATGAAACACACACACACACACACACACATATATATATATATATATATATATATATGTATTGATAATATTAGTGGTTTTGAATTTCTAGGTCTGATGAATTGGATCGTAATTACGATTGCAATGTAATAAATTATAACCATGGAATATTAGTGTTTAAACCTTATATATATATATATATATATATATATATATATATATATATAAAGAAATGATAAAAAGTAAAACCATATATATGTGTGTGTATGTGTGTGTGTATGTATGTATATATGTGTATGTATGTATGTATGTAAGTATGTATATATGTTAGTATAATTATATGTTATTATATATCATTTTATATACTACCATAGCCTCTGGCAAAAATAAGAGAATTATTTTTCCTTTCTGAAATCTGAACTTCCCACCATCGGCCAGTCAGCATGTAGAATCTCTTCCACTTCCTTAGCCATGTCCCATTCTTCAGGAGAGACGCGGAGGAAGTGTGAAGAAAGTACAAATCAGAGACACCACAATCATGCAATTACAAAAATTGAAATATCTAGGCAGTGTTTTTAACAGCGGACGGATAATGTGACACTGGATTCCGAAGACACTTTGGAATACCAAAATATATCTTCCAAAAGCTAAGCAAAGTATTAAAAAACTGGAAATTTTCGTTAGAAACAAAGAAAAGAGTATTGAACTGGTATGTAATATCGATTCTTCTATATGGCAGAGAATGCTGGACAATCTCATGACAGATGAAGAAAAGACTTGAAGCAATAAAAATATGGTGCTATTGATGATATTAAGAATACTATGGAAAGAACATGTGAACAATGACAAAGTTTTAGAGTGAATGGAAATAAAATAGACACTTATACTTCGAATGAGAGATAGTTGGAATTTTATTGGACACATAATGAGGAAAGAGTGCTTGGAGAATTTAACACTCACATGACTCATTGAAGACAAGAGGGACATAGGAAAGCAGCGCATAACCTACCTAATGAAATTGAGTTAATTGTTGGTAGAACGGATTACAAGAGGTAGCAAAAGACAAAACTTAAGAACTGGAAGTTGTGGGGAATGAAGAACTGTGCAAGAAGAAGAAGAAGAAGAAGAAGAAGAAGAAAGTGATAGGAGAGAAGAAAATATGAGGAGATGAAATAAGGTAAGAGGAAGGAGAAGACTAAATGTAAGGAAAAGAAAAAAGTAAATGTGGGATGAGAAATCATTTAAGAGTAGGAGTAGAACAAGAGTGAAAAGGTAAGAGAAGAAAGAGAGACATAAGAAATGGTTGAAGGTGGAGAAAATGAACAGTAACATTTCGGACAGTCAAAACAAAAGGAGAGAGAGAGAGGGGGGACTATAACAACAGCAGCAATATAAATAATAAACAGAAACGGTTTCTCTCCGAGTGTCTTTTACTCCTACGCATTCTCTGGCTCCCTGGTAAAGGGTCACCTCACTTCAACGAAAAACTGACATAATTTTTTCCTAGACTTATTTGTGCAAAACAGCGATCATGCCATTTGAGAAAATAATTTTAATGGTTTATTTCTTCTTCCTCGACCGAATTTCTCTTTCTTTATTTTTACTTTAGAAGATATTTTACGCTTTCATTCAGATCGAATTTTGGATATAACGATTGAGTATTTGCAGGTACTGTGAGGTGCCTAGGAATGCTTGATGGAATGAAGCAACAAGTGTCAGTCGTTACTCTACACCTCTCGATCTAATGAGAGGCAGGCGAGACACCTGTCAGATAGCAATGGTTCACAGGTTAGTCTTGCTAAGTGATTTCGACAATCACCACTGTGGATCCTTACGTCATAATAGTTAGGCTTTAGGGTTTGGCCCGTATTTATAAATCAATGTGACAATTTCATTTTTTTTCTTTCTTTTTATGCTTCAATTTATATTGTTTTCTTTCTCCTTCTTCACTGATTTGCCTCCTCTTTATTGCTCCTCTTTCACATCAATTTCTCTCTGTCTTTCTTTCTAGTATATCAACTGAACGAACACATTGCTCACTTTGGTAATGGCAATATTAGCCGTTTCCTTATAAGGAAGCTTTCCACATTCAGTAGCTGAGCAGCCAGTGCTACTCAACTTAAACTTTGCTTCATACTCTGGCCATCAGAGTGACATCAAAGTGTAATATGTTCACCTCATCTCTAATTGTAATGGTAATATTGGCCGTTTCCTTATAAGAAAACATACGACATCTATTGATCGAGCAGCCAGTGCTATTCTAGTTAGGCTTTCCTTCATTTTCTAACCATCGGACTGGCATCAAAGTGTAATATCAGTTCTCCTCATCTCCAATGGTAATGGTGATGGTATATTAACTGCTGCTGTAGGATTAGGTAGTTGGGGAGAGCCAGGATTCGCAGTATCCTGAAAGAACGCGGCACATTGAAGAAGAATACATACAAACATACATCGCATTCACAAATACACACACACACGTATGTATATATATATATATATATATATATGTGTGTGTGTGTGTGTGTGTGTTGAAAAGACACTATGGTAGACGTTTCGTCCTTCAAAAGGACTTCTTCATACAAAATAATGTGATCATTGATGAAATCATATATATGTACAGCAAGAAACGAAATAACGAACATAGGTTATAATTGTACATCGAGAGAAACGCTGAAAATGCAGGTACGCTTAAATTTTAATTTAAATTAAAAATTTTTGGCGTTCAATGTTTCTAGGGGCACAAACTCGCCGACATCATTCAGCTTCCTACCACGTTTGCTTTTTTGTTTTTATACCTGTTATTTTGAAAATCCTTTCAAAGGACATTTTTGTCACACACCAACCAAGCATTATCTTATATATATATATATATATATATATATATATATATATATATATATATATATATATATATATATATATGTGTACGTATGTATGTATGTATGTATGTATGTATGTATGTATGTTCACCGTGTGTAACAGCGAAATTGTCCAAATCGTGTAAAGACAAAATTGTCTGTTTGTTTGATTAAGATTTGAACCGTTGTATCTTAGAAATGATTAAAGATATCTTACTGGAATTCTCTGAGGATTTTATAACACTATTGGACTCTACTTTGAGCAATAAAAATGTACAATTACTTACCAAGCTTAATAGAACAATCGTTATGAAATCGATCATGAACGAAAATGACATGTTCATCATTAATTAATCATAGGTAAGGATCGGAAGATCATGGAGGATTGGAATAAAGTCTTAATATATATATATATTATTTCAGAGTCAATTCCCAACTTATTCAAGGTGATCTTCGCCCTCGCTAACTTTCTAATTTTCTGTCCTGGAGTAACAAGTTGCATCACATATTTCACGAACGATTTCATTTTCAAGTTTTTTTTCACTGAACTTTGGACTGTCATAGCTGAAATCCTCTCTCGTGTGCCAAATGTCTTATGGGTTGAGTTGGATCTTTTTTAACTGATCTCTTTAACTCTAAGCTAAAATGATGATCCCTCTTGTTGTTGTGACCTCCTGATCCAGTTTTCCACCCTACTGTTCCTTCTTTCTTAAACTTATTCACCGTTATCTTGAT
Organism: Acanthosepion lycidas; assembly: GCA_963932145.1. Taxonomy (NCBI): domain Eukaryota; kingdom Metazoa; phylum Mollusca; class Cephalopoda; order Sepiida; family Sepiidae; genus Acanthosepion; species Acanthosepion lycidas. Next base: position 47,538,388 of record OZ010576.1, read on the forward strand.
TGTTTTGAATGAACTTTGAAGGTGGAACTCAGTGTATGAATGTTGGGACTATTGCTGAAGGCCTGAATAATCTTTTTCTTCTCGCCATTTCTCAGTTGGGAAGACATAATGAGACTGTCTAACTGAATAACTCAAAGGATTTTCAGTGATTCTTACAGCAAGTGGTGTCAAGATGGCTAAACGTCTTATTTGAACACCTGGAAAAAATAAACTCTATCAGTTTAGTGATTTTTTTTTAGATATTAAACATTTTGTTGTATGGACAATTATGGTGTTACACGATTTGGACAATTTTGCTGTTATATTCGGTATATATATATATATATATATATATATATATATATATATATATATATATGTGTGTGTGTGTGTGTGTGTGTGTAAAAAATCAGATATAGCTAAAATATCTCAGTAAAATGACATATATGGATAAGGAAAAAACGAAAACTGAATGACCTTATCAAGGCATGTGTCTTGATAAAGCCCATCAGAGGAAGAAACAAAGGTGTCGACAAAGGTGTTTTCCTTTTGTCTTTATTCATATATATATATATATATATATATATATATATATATATATATATATATATATCTAAAGAGAGAGAGAGAGAGAGGGAGGGAAAGAAATAGATCAAAACGTTAAAACGTTAAGAGTGCAGACATATATATATATATATATATATATATATATATATATATATATATATATATATATATATATATATATATTTGAGAAAGGTATTCAATACTAAGACATCTTGTATGTAAATATAAATATATTATGTGCACATGAGTATCAATATTGGAAGTTGTCAGATTATCACTCTCCAGTTGATACGCATATTCAAACAGCTTATATACATATATATATATATATATATATAAATTTGATCATCTTACAATCAATCGATAAGCATTACTTAACATTTTTCAAGATTTTGAATAAAGAGCAAATTTATGTTCCACTGTTTCAGATCTTTTAACCCTGTTCCTAATAACACAATTATTAAAATAAGTTTTCCTTTTGGGCCGGCCTATATTTGTAAGAGCATCTCTCATTCTCTATTTATATATATATATATATATATATATATATATATATATATATATATATATATATATATATATATATATATATATGTTACCCTATATATAACTCTCTCTCTCTCTCTCTCTGTCACTCTCTGTCTATCTTTTTATATTAATATCTGTATATCCACGTAAATTTTATTAAATACTGAAGACCAATTTTCACTGATTTTGTATTTCTTTAATAGAAAAGCAGCTAAAACGTCGTTATTAGCTCCTCGTGAAATCAATATACTGGACAATCTGAAAACAGACAGTGTTAAAGTGAAGCCGGTCCGTTGTCAACTAATAATAATAAACAGGGCGTCATCACTTTCTTCTAAATATGTAACGTCAACTCATAGATGGTGCCAAGTTGTCAAATAAATCCAAGTGTCTCCTCTAAGTAAATGAAGACACGATGCTTATTGTTAGCTGGGCGGGAACTGTAAGAAAGAATTTGGAAAAGGTTATTCCATAGTTTTCACGCTGATAAAAAAAATGAAATACTTGTAATATTTATGTTATTGCATAACATCGAGGGAGTAGTCCGAGATAGATCAGTGATTCGATGTGTGGGTTGAGGTTGTCGTCTGGAATCACGGAATGCATGTTCAATGGTGAAATGCCCGTGGAGAAGTCTCAACAGATGCCACCAAAATTGGGGTAATGGTTTGGCCATAGGTGGGGAAGTTTGTTGTTGGGAAGTGTCAAACAAATTGAAGCAAAACATGGTGGTGGTGGTGGTGGTGCTGGTGATGGTTGTTGTTGAAGAAGAAGAAAAAGAAGAAGAATGGCAAGGAGGAGAAAAATAAAGACAAAGAAAAATATCATGATGATAGAAAAGAAAAGATGAAATGAAAATAAAAGCGAATAGAGACTAAAAAAGACACAAAAATAGAAGTAAGGAAATGGGAAAAACTGAAAAAAAAAAATAGAATAAGAAGCAGATTAGAGAACACAAACAATGAAAGAAGAAAGAAAATAAAAAAAGAAAATAGAAATAAAATCCATTTAGAAAGAATTAAAGAGTAAAGACCGAAAAAGAAAGGTAAAAAAAATGTGAGAAAAAGTGTGAAGAAAGAGAATAAAAGGAAAAGTGAGTGAAAAGAAAAGTAATCTGAATAAAAAAAAAAGATGAAAGAAAAATAGGGACGAAGATATAAATAAATAAGTAAAGAGTAAGGACCGAAGAAGAAATTAAAAAAGAAAATGTAAATAAAATATTAAAAAAAATCAGTAAAGAAGAAGAGTGAAAGAAAAAGCAATTTAAAAAGTAATAAAAACAACAAAATAATATAAACAAAGAAAGAAAGAAAAAAAGGAAGAATATAAAGAGTAAAGATCGAAGAAGGATGAAAAAAAGAATTAAAAACAAAATTAAAATGAAAAAGTCAATGAAAAAAACTGGCGAAAAAGAAAGAACCAGAGTAAAGCTTAAAAAACTTTCTATGAAAAGGAAAGCAATTGAGAAAGAATAAAACTAATGTAGGTTTAAATAGACGCATGCGCAGTGGAACTAAGTTCCGAGCCGTGTTGAAAAGTTATCGGTTCATTGCCTAAAATCCTAACCAAATTATAAAACAAGTATTTTTAAACAGTTTTTTTTCAATACTTATCCTTCATAAAAATTCGTTCTCTAACAGATGTCTATGGAGGTACAGCACAATCGTAAATGATTGGATGATTTATTACTCACCTCATTGACATTAACTTTGGATTGTCAGTTTCGAGAAATTGTGCAAAAATATCTAAAAATAACGATACTCCTAATTGTAGGCGTTATAGAAGGGTTAAAATAATAGTCTATGAAGTAACGTATCATGCTGAGATTGCAAAATCGTTATTGTAAGTTATTTTTATCTCAGCGAACAACAAAAAGATTGCTACTCAGTATATGTCTGTTTTGACGCGCATGATTAGTCCATCTCTTATTGAGATGTTTAAGAAAACAAACACTACGATAAAATCATAAGAGAACAAACTTTATGGATGTTTATCACAGTAAATTCTTTGAGTTAGCATTATGATATAATACAAAACAAAATTCTGGAAAACTCACCGGTTTGAGAAAGCGTTTAAAAATGAAACATCAAGGCAACTATGTTTAAACCATGATCAAATGAACGCGAAAGGCAGCGCTAACTAGCATTTTCCTAAGATCTGTCCTTAATTATTACTAGCATGGTCCTGACCACTAAGTAAGAAAATTAGAAATATGCCTGGAGTATTATCTGGAAAGCATAGGACATAGTTTCCCAGGAATACATGTCCTGATAAATAAGTATCGGGACTGGTGCTATAAAAATAAAACTACAACAACATCAATTCGACATTTAATGTCTTTTGAAGTAGTCTCCTTCGGAAGACACTTCACTTGTCCAACGTCGTTTCAATTGATAGAAGCATTTCTGGAACTCCTTTTTGGGGATTTCATTATGTCTTTATCTAATTATTATTGCCTAGTTTTTCTATTTTTATTTTGACATGTTCTCACACTTCTCACACTGAGAAAAAACGAGACCTGTTGCACATGTCTCTCTTTACCGAACGACGGATCAGTCCCTAACTTATTATTTTTGTACTGCCTCCAGTCATGAGTTTTTGTGGGGAGAAGGAAGTTTAGTGGAGTGGTTTCCTTTTGCTTTCTTCAGGATAACTTTATTGAGACATCACATCTAGTTAACTGGCCGCGGACTCTTTTTAACATTCCTTAAAATTCTTTCCTCGATCTCAACGTAATTGAATGCTAACGGGCTTGTGTCTGAGCTATACCGTCAGAGACAGTGATACAAAAATTGAACAATATTCGATAAGTTGCTTCAAAATATAACACAACAATACAATCAAGCTGAGAAAACTCTCAGAAGTGAATATTTATAACTTTTTAAGGGGAAGTATTTAAATATATCATGGCGTGAGTGAATGTAAAAATAAAGACAGCCATTACAAGCTTATAAATGAACTACTAATAAAGATCGATAATTCTTATCTTCTACGGGATGCATGTCATTCTATGAACATCTCCTACATCAAATGGTGATAGCCGATTATTATTTAACTATTTAAACCCACTTTCTAAAATATTACCATATAATTAAATATCTGATTTTTTAATGGCTTATCGGACGGGTCGAAAACTTTTCACCACCGCCTTGTACCTGCTAATTTGAAAAATTGACTTACAAAGAGAATTTCTTGTATGGTTCTTATTTTTCAGAGAGACTAAAAACTTAGATATACGACTTACTTAAAAGTGAATTAGAAGTCCTGTTACTTAATAAGAGTGTATTAGAAGTCTTGTTAATAAGTGAGATAGTCACTAGGGTTAGAGTCAATATTTTGAGTTATTCCTTACTTGTGGCTTTTGCGCACGTTCCTCTTGTGCTCGAACCTATTTAAATGCCACTTTTTCGAATGTTTATTTTCAAGACAGACAAGTCCTTCCTACTATGAAGAATGGTTCAACACAATCTTCTTATCACATATTCTTGTACTACACTAAATTCACTTTGGCAAATATCGAAAAGTCTTGCCCCATTGTTCTACTCCTTCATTATTCTTCTTTTATATGCACTGTCATGGCTATCCACAGTATCTTATTCGTTGGAGCTCCAAGCAAATTTTTGTCCTTTTACTATCACTTCCTGACGCTATTCTGCTATCCATTTATACAAACTCGTTAGGCAAGTTACTTGCTGTTCTCTCTTTGTTTGTTTGTTTGGGTTTTATGGCATATCAACCACTGTGGGTTATTTAATGCCAAATCCAGTTTATATGAATTTTAAATGCCTATTTTGTCCTAGCAACATTATTGTTTCCAATAAACGTATAGCTGGCAACATTATTTGTTTCAAAAACACACAGCTGGCAACATTGTTTCAAAAACGTATAGCTGGCAACATTATTGTTTCCAAAAAAAAAACAAAACGTATAGCCGGCAATATTATTTGTTTCAAAAACATAGAGCTGGCAACATTATTGTTTCAAAAACGTACAGCTGGCAACATTATTTTTTTCCAAAAAACGTATAGCTGGCAACATTATTGCCTCCAAAAAAACGTATAGCTGGCAACATTATTGTTTCCAAAAAATGTATAGCTGGCAACATTATTGTTTCAAAAACGTATAGCTGGCAACATTATTTTTTCCCAAAAAAACGTATAACTGGCAACATTATTGTTTCAAAAGCGTACAGCTGGCAACGTTATTCTTCTGAAAACACTATCTGAGGCCTTCCTTGCTGTTGGGCGTAGTTTATCGTCATACCCAGGACGCGGATGTAGTTTAACGTCATACCCAGGACGCTGTTCTCTCTTCTTACTGCCTTCGGTATGGCATCTGAGAGTCAAATCCTCCTCATTATGTTCCCTAGAAATTTCAATTGCCTATTTCTGATTCTAAGTACAAGTGTCTTTTTTGTTTCCATTTTCCCTAAAACTTAATTGTTACTCACATATTCATCCGATGGGATGTTTAGTGTCCTTTTGTATAATCACATTTCCGTTGGCCCAAATCTCCACTTCATCTGTGAGGAAACTGTCCAACATTCACTGCCATATAGAAGGACTGATATTGCATAACAGTTCAGTCCTCTTCTTTGTTTCTAACAAAATTTTTCATGTTTTTTAATACTTCGTTTAGGTTCTGGAAAGCATCTGCCGCTATTCGAGTGAATACGCGAATATTATTTAACTTGCCGTTTCTATTTTCATAGAATTAAGAAATGAGTTTGATTCATAAAACACTTAATATATAAGCGTTTATCTGTCGTCTACCTCTTTTAGATCATTTTGAACGTTTCAAATATATTATTGATATGTCATTTCCTGCAGTTCCTTCCCCGGCAGCCGGACAAAACTGTCCTTTTTTAACTTAATTCACGGAACCGCCTGTGCATCAATGGTTTATCTGGAGAAAGTCCCGAAAGAACATGTTCCAGTTGATAAGTGTAGAGAAGTCGTGCGTATTCAGCCATCTCTTTATAAGAACACAAACACATAGATAGATAGATAGATAGATAGATAGATAGATAGATAGATAATGCGTTTGAGCGCATAAATATCGACAAAGAGTAAAATGAGAAAACAAATATACATTTAAACATGCTTCCATCTTGGACTCTTCGCTGGTGTCAGGAGAAATTTAGCAAAAAGAACGTAAAATTTTGTCAAAATAAACGTTCGTCAATATAGATACCCAAAAATATTTGAATTGGGGGAGCAGACCTCCAACATCGTAAGCCACGCCCAATTCATAAACATATATTTCCCAAATCAAAACATATGTGCTGGCTAAAAAAATGTCAATAGATATTTGCCATAAAGGGCGAGTTTTGGCAAAAGGCCACGTTTTGGAACACTTTCAAAACCTTACACGTCAACTAAAACAAAGCCACGAGTATGTCCATACCATATAAGTATAATGTCTTCTGACTTGAGAGCACCGCTGACTTGCAATTACACTAGCTGAGCAAAAATGGTGTTTATGTTACGTTTTTTGGAGAAAGGCGTGAACCTGAACTTTTTTGCTCATGTCATCGTGGATGCTTTGCTGCAGTTGGGTTTCAACAAAACTTAGAACAATCAGAGTACCGTAAATTGCGGTGTACAAGTCGAGTTTTCAAGCCTAAAAAAAAGCTTTCCAAAAACTAAGGGTCGACTTATATGCCGTGTATAAAATGCAATGCTTTACCACTGAGTTGTAAACAAGAAGGACATCACACCTAACAATTACTGGACATCACTTACCGTACCTCCCATCAGTCTGCCACAAATATTTCCCACTAAAGCGTGTGTTTGGTGAACATATTTGGAATATTAACACAGAAATTAATATAAAAGGATAAAGTAGTAACAAAATGTTAAATATTCGCTAAGTTATACTGATACAATATACGTTACTTACCGGTGTCTGTTATAGGTTGTTTGCTATACAACGCATATATTAGGTTGGTGCAAAAATAATGACGTAATAATGTCGTTTTTTGACGTTAAAAAATACGCCAAAAAACGACATTATTACGTCATTATTTTTGCACCAACCTAATAGAAAGATATTACGGTTAGTGTCTCAATATACAGGTAAGTAGTGTCGCCTGATGTAGTTTTGGTATAGGTTATCCTATACATATAGCCTAAATTATACGCCACTGTTAGCCTACTGTGTATTTGGAGGTCGGCCTGTACGGTAGGTATAAGCCCAAGTTAGTTTTTCTTCAGCTAAAAAACTTGACGTCGACTTGTACGTTGCAATTTACGGTAATCTCTAGTATTTTATCAAGACCCGAAGGGGGATTAGCACCGAAACAAGAACAAGAAACACATCAAAAGAACAATTCATAAACATAAATGATTTTAGAACAAAATTCCTCACATATTTAATAACTGCATCAAATTATTAGGTTTTTTACCATTTCTAGATTCCTACATTTTCGAAAGAATGGAGCAACACAATCTTCTCTATATGACCTCTGAGTGAAATAAATATATCTATCTGATGTTTATGTATCTTTAATGTGACACAAGCAAGCAACCGTGAAAGATTCGGTGAAGATGAAAATCGCTACAGCATTAATGAGATGCGAGAGAGCTAATTTCTGTGCCATTGCGAAACATGCAGCTATTTACCAATCTTGGGTTATTATGATTCAAGAACTTAATTGTATAGCACCCGGCGAGAATTGAAATCACTTCAATAGGCGAGACTGAATTACTAATCACTATATATGGCTAAGCTTAACGTAGTAACTATCTGCTGAGTTTAATGTATTTTAGTGTCTGTCCAGCTCTTGATAGATAAATAAAAAGTTTAGCTTAGTCTGGAACAAGGGCATCTTTCATTAAGGGCTGATCACGGAATAGAAATATTGTATTGTGCTGATCCGTTTGTGGAAAATATCCCTGCCTTGAGAATCAGAATTCGAAATTTTATCTTTTACACTGACCATTGGCGGTAGCGAGAAACTTCAGCAACCAAGAGAGGTTAAAACACACACAAATGCAAACAAACACGCTGTTGCTTTGGATATCTCGAAAGCGTTCGACTTGGTTTGGTATACCGGTCTCCTCCACAAGTTGGTGTTTCTGGGTGAATTTTTGAACTCATTCAGTCTTTCTTATCAAATCGCGAAGTGAAAGTTATTCTGAATGGCCATTCTTCTAGATCTTTTGTACCAAAGCATTTGTCCCCCAGGCGTCTATCCTTGAACTTACTTTGTTCGTAATTTTTATCAATGACCTTCTTGATGGCATCAGTTCTTAAATCGGAACTGCTGTCTATTAATCGTCCGAGAGAACCATTTTCGCCTTCTATCAACATAGCTGATGCTAATCCCCAAGAAAGTAACACATTGCGACTTCTCGCGCTAACGTTTCTGATGACTTGAAGCAGAAAGATTATATTGAATCAATTACTAGATCTGTTGCTAGGAAAGTTGATTAACTATGTCGTGGTAGGCAATTTTTATCACCACAATTTATTTTATATATTTATAAATCGACCATTCATCCATACATTGGATTTGCTGCCTCATATGGTCTGGTGCTTCTGGTATGTATTTAGATATTCTTGATAAAATACAAAGAAGAATCTACAAGGCTATTAGCCCTGACCTGGCATCTCGGCTTCAGTCACTTTCCTACCGTCGTAACGTAGTTTCCCTGTACCTTTTCTGTAAATATTTTCATGGTTATTATTCTGATGAACTTTCCTCTGTTGTTATCTAGACTTTATGAATTTAAATGTAGTACTAGATGTCCTCATTTTACACATGAAATTGCTAGATTTAACCGTAAGTTCTATGCCAACGGTCTTTTCGCTTGTGGAACTCTCTTCCGGCTTTTTGATTTCCAGTCGACGTTGACCTTTAAAAATTTAAATGCAATGTCAATCGTTATCTTCTTTCTTCTCAATTCATGTTCTTTTTTCGTTGTCTCTCCTTAATAATGTTTTTTCTTTTATTCTCTTACACTCAGTATCCGCTTGCGTCTTAGTTGCTTCATTGCCTTGCCGGGGATGAAATGCTAAAAATATAATGTATTTCGGTAATAAATAATTTTCAATGCACTTTAATACTAAAATATTTCCCAATGAATTTCTACATATCGTTATATTATTCACTATGTATCTCTATGTGTAATCATTTGAACGTATTAACGTTTTTAGTAAATCCCACGCATTAATATTACAGCTTACGTATAATGAGAAGCCACGAATACTTTCTTAATATGTATATATAGAAAATGTTGCAAATTAAAAAAAAAAATAATGTTTTTTTTTTATGAAAGTATTTATTTATTTATATATATATATTTGATATTTCAGATTGACCTCAATCTTTCTTCAGAAATAACTGTTTGTTACAAATAAATTAAAATTACTGTTTGTTTACAAGTAGCGTCCGTCTCGAGACGCGGACGTCACGTCATATGGAACGCCACTGTGTTTGAATATTCCTAACGTAAATCTAACTGTAATAATATTTTAGATGTTGTTTAAAAAAATAAAAAATAAATACTTTCATAAAAAACATTACTTTTTTAAATTTGCAACTTCATATATATATACATATATATATAAATATATATATATATATATATATATATATATATATATATATATATATATATATATATATATACTAGTAATAATCTTATAAATATAAGAAATCATACTCGTCCGGAAAACCTTCGGTGTCTTGATTTGCAAATAATCAAACCAATACCAAAAGGGGGGAAAAAAGGTACAAAAAATAAAAGAACAATGAACATGTACGTCAACCAAAAAATAATCGTCCGGCATTCAAGTCCAGAGTCCAAAGAAAAAAAAACCGATACGAGTAAGTAAAATAACTAAATAAAGAGCTCAATACACTACGTAGAGCAAACCTAATTAAACCTAAAGAGCCAGACAAATCTACCAAGGTTTCACATACACGGAGCGTCAGATTTAATTATATATATATATATATATATATATATATATATATATATATATAGATAGATAGATAGATAGATAGATAGATAGATAGATATACAAACTGCGTGCTAAATTATTATCGAGATAACTTTTTTGTATTATTTCAAAAACCGTCCAATCAATTCACACAAAATTTTCACACAATGTTGGCAACACTGACCTGCGCAATCAGTACAAAAATTTCATTGATTGCGCAGATCAGTGTTGCCAACATTGGGTGAACATTTTGTGTGAATTGATTGGACGGTTTTTGAAATATTAGAAAAAAAAGTTATCTCGATAATAATTTAGCACGCAGTGTATATATATATATATATATATATATATATATATAGAGAGAGAGAGAGAGAGAGAGAGAGAGAGAGAGAAAGAGAGAGAGAGAGGCTTAGTTTAGTATAACAGAGGGCTAACTAAGGAGTAAGAAGAATGTGTTACGCCAATCTTTTAAGTTTGGAATTGTCATATTAGCATTCGGAATCTTAACTTTGGACTCGAAAGTTCTCATTATTATCATTATATCGGATTCCAATTTTTGAAGTTCTAAATATAAGACATTTGCCAATAAATGCGTCAATTCTATGAGTTTTCTCGGCGATGAGTCTTTGATGACGGGTCTCACAAAGCTGCTTCTTGGCAAACGTTAAGAACTAAAGAATGGGTTTGTCTCCGAAATAGTTTCACAAACTGCAACATACGTATTTTATTGTTTGTAAGCTCTGTGTTTTTTTTATCTAGACCAATCCTTGCCGTATCTGTGAATAAAAATGTCATTTTTTGAAAGCCACTAACAAACGACCTGCCATTCAAAAAACAACAAACGAAACGGCAGAATATCTGAAATGTGGATATTATTTAATTACTGGAATGTCAAAAAGAATTTCGATGTTGCCCAATTAACTAATGTTGTGCGACGGAACGAACAGAGACGAATGTAAAATGAGAATGTAACCAACTTTTGTCTTTTTTGTTTTTTTTTTTCAAAAAATTAAAACTTTTTCTGTCGCTTTTTCTTTTTCATTTTGGCTCCTTAAGAAAACATACAAAAAGTGCAAGGAAATAGTCATTGTGAGCAAATTTTATTGTAACTTTTCAGGAAATGACACGCATATTTAGTATCTTAGCTAACTACCCAGTAATTTATGTATATATACTGTATTTGGGTAGCAATCATTCTTTGATACATGTTTCACTGAAGACGACTGAGAAGCCACTACAATTACGATTTTTATTACATTTTCTTTTAAGGAGTTAACATCTGCTGATAAAGCAGAATGTTTCACCTGTAAATTCGCTTTAAACTCTACTCGACTCATCTGAAGAATCCATGCCTAAATTTCCACTTAGAACTCAATCTTTTTTGAGTGATATGCATATAACACTTTCCATGTCTTCCGCTATCATCTCTAATCTGGATCCCCACAAGACACGTGGACCTGATGGTATCCCTGTAATAATCCTTAAGAAGTGTAATCCCGAACTGGCTTCTGTTCTCTCTAAATTCTACAATAAATGCCTCGCTGCTCCTTGCTAAATAAATTAGAAATCATCATCTATTGTTCCAGTCTTTAAGAACTCAGGTGAACTACTACTGGCCTTTTAGCTTTCTACCTCTTTTTGGCAAACTACTGAATGTCATAATCATTGTTGAATTATTTCAGCATCTCGCATCGCATGGCCTTATTTCAGACAAACAATATGGCTTTCGTTGCTCTTGGTTAACTGTTGAATTAAATTATATTATATATATATATATATATATATATATATATATATATATATATATAAAAGTGAACATAGAAGTCAACACTTAGAGGTGACAGTCTGTTGACTTCTATGTTCACTTTATATTTTCACACGCTCTATCTCTGATATTGAGCACTTTATCCCATAAATATAGTACATCTTATTTCTTCATATATATATATATATATATATATATATATATATATATTGGTATTTGGAATAACGCTTATTTGTATTGTGTTAAGTGATTTTATTTAGATGTTTTGTTTATGATGTAATTGTAAATAGCAGAGAGAATAACTTGTTTTCGTGTCTACGTTTGTGCGTATATATGAGTGTGTGTGTGTATGTGTGTGTGCGCGCGTTATCTTGATAGATTCTGCACTTACCTGAATAAATATATATAGTACCTGTTTATGTAAACCACGATCTAGGTAAGATTTATTAGACGAATACATCAAAAGTTTTTTTTTTCTCTGCAAGCTTTAGAAATATCGTGACACAGTAGAATCTCGTGGTATGGGAATAATTAAATAATAAAATGGATGTTGTCTAGCGCCGACTCCGAGTTTTTTTATGATCATCATTTGGATTTTACCACTCCCATGTTCAGCTTTAGTCCTTTTGCACTAACAAAATATCTCTAACATTAGAGAAGACTTTGGCGATTAAACCCCTAAACTTTGTTTGCGCATCTCAGCAACTGCCACATTCCTACCGCCGTAACGTAGCTTCCACGTGCATTTTCTATTAGGTTGGTGCAAAAATAATATCGTTTTTTGACGTTAAAAAATACGTCAAAAAACGATATTATTTTTACACCAACCTAATATAAGTACTTTCATGATAATTGTTCTAACGAACTTTCCTCTGTGGTATCTAGACTTTATGAATTAAAATCTATACTAGATTGGAGGCAAGGTCACATCTTTTTTAAGTTGAAATGGCTAGATGCAACCG